>CM041536.1:18114297-18714297 GCA_023238725.1 Scortum barcoo
TTATGCTGAAAATGAAAATTCATGATCAATTTACCATGTTTATTTTCTTTTTTTTAAATCACAATCCACGTTAAAATCATATATTGTCCCATTTCTAAACACAAATAAGTCAAAAATAAGGTGACAAAGATTTGTTTAAACTGGCTTGAACCCATAGCTGTGCCAGTAAATTTAAATTTGAACATGAAAGCTCATTTACATTGGGGACGATGAGTGTGAGATAAATGAGTTGTGTTTTTGTAAAAAAAAAAACAACAGAAAGAAAAACATTTTTCTCTCATCCAAAGCAAATATTTATTATGCTGACATGTTTATCTATGAAGTAATAAATAAAGAAAAATACCAGAACAAATTATTCTTGGGACAACAGTGTGATAAAGCAAAGAAAAAAAAGGTTCAGGATTCTGCTAAAAGAGAATTTCACTCTCTTATAATAATCTCCTGGTACCATTATAATATATTAGCGCCTCCACAGACTCTTTCTATTGAGATTCATTAGTGCCAATGGCAAAACTTCACAGCTTTTACTCAGAGAGGCACTCTGTATTTTCAAAGTCCTGTGGGAAATAGAAGACGGCATATAATGCAGGTGCAGGCACTGCCTGTCTGTATACTGCAGAACAGTGTGCTGTTGGTTTAGGAGTGGAACTGGAGTGTTGAAGTGAGAGGGTATGAACATCTCAGAGCGGGTATACTCTGGAGAGAAAACATCAGGCAGAGACTGAGATGAACCAGAGAGAGAGACATACTTTTGATGTTCCTTTTTAATAAACTATTACCTTAAATGAGGAAGACATCAGAAAGTCAAACAAATGAACTGCCACACACACACACACACACACACACACACACAAGAACACAAACACTTCCCATTATCACTTGAGGCAAATGGAAGCAAGATAAAAGCAATGACACAATCTGATATAATTAGGCAGACAGAGCTTGCTTCACACATCAAATTCAGATTTAAAATATTCCAACTCCCCTTGTCCCCAGAGCAAACTGCTCATGTACGTTCATAAGAGCATCAGTGTCATTTCTGAAGCAGCAGAACATTAAGTCAGTCCCGATGTGCTGTGACCATCTCACGCAGACACCAGAGACGTGGACCAGAGAGAGGAAGAGAGTGTTTGAGAGCGAGATACATTTCATGTTTTTATTTTGTTGCATTTCATGCCAATACAGCTCATTTGAATCAACAAAGGGGGACAGCAAGAGGGAGGGAATTGGCTGGTAGGCTGGTGCATCACACAGTTGGCAGAGTATCATGCATAGAAAAATGGACAATGGCCTCGGAGCACGTTTCATTCCACCTAACACGTAACGGCTCCTTGTTTGTGTGCATTTGGGACAGCGCTGGTATGAAATTGGAAAACAGTGGTCTGAAAACCAGAGAAATTGCACCCGAGAAATATATTAGATTTTGAAGTCATATTATAGTACAAACAGCTGACACAAGGTGACCGCAACATTTGCTCGCTGCTTAAAAATGACACGTCACGTCTGTAACAACAAGATCGAGTATTTTCCTGCAGTTTTTCGAGAGGGCTCTGGAACAGACGGTGGGAAAAACCTGCATGTTGTTTATTTCAGATTATACTATAGCCACTTTTTTTCAGCAAGTTAGCTATAAATAGAGAGAGACCATGAGACCCAGATGGATGTAGAAAGAGAGAGTAAGAGAGAGAGATAGAGAGAGAGCGAGAGAGAGAGAGGTTCTGGCATTAGACGTCTACTCCACAGAGTGGGGTGATTCAGTCTGTCAACGCCCACAGAGCCTTCCTATCCTCATAAAAACAATGATTCGGACTCGGCTCACCAAGAACACAACATGACATTTAGTTTTAAACCCTGGTCTGGCCCTCCCACGCAGACACAAAAGCATTATTGGGAGAAAAAAAAGAGACACCACTGAACAAATTACAGAGAAACAGATATAACAAGGTTCTGTGACAACATGTAAAATGCTGATGCACACTAGGAAGCCTTGATGACATTTAAATTTAAACCCTGGTGTTGAACACACAAGCTAACACACAAGCTAATACACACACACACACACACACAAGCAGTCTTTCTTCACCTCACACCCACTACAAGGAAATTAAGCTGAAACAGAAAAAGAAAGGGCTGAAACATAATGAGTGAATCTGGAAATACATAAAGACGCACCAAGACAATAAGGCGGTTCTGAGCACTGCGGTGAACAAAATAATCAGTTACGTGATGATCCCGTAATCACATTAGTGATAAAAATCCCATTACCTCCTGAAAATACATCAGCCTCCTTGCTCTCTTCATGTGCCCTGTAGAACAACCACCAAGGATGGCAAAATGACTAAGGCTTTTTCCCCCTCTAAGCCCCCGGCCCTACAAAGGCTCGCCTAACCCGTACCCTCACATAACACACACTGTACTGTCAGAGCACAGGCAGGGCACAAAGCCTGCGTATCATCCTTCTCTCACAGTGCCCACTCAGGGACCAGAGACTAAAATGAAACTTATTTGGGTGCCTCTGTGAAACAATGACTGAAGATGTACTCCCACAAAATCTAATTCCAGACAGTGGATAATGCTAAAATTCACCCTTCCAGTCATCCAACGCTCATGCTTTTCAGCCCATAATACCATACTCCATTAGCTAGCTTCCTTTTTTAAAAATTTTTTTCACTCCTGTCTCCCACACCACCTCACACGCAGTGATCCGACTATGACTGCGTGTCTCACTTCTATTCTTTCTTTATTTCTTTTTTGCCAATGGGAAATTGTCAATTATCTCAATTCTTTCTACCTTCTTCCCCACCCTCCCATTATCATCCATCATCACTCGTTCTAAACACGCAGATGTCTATTTCCGCTGTTGGAGTATTTGCCTCCGACATCAAATCTGCAAAAATAAAGCTCCACTATGGCATTTCTGTAAAAGGAGACAGACATCTTGTGGGCTGTGGTGTCATGCACCCTGAACCACAGAAAGGTACTGTTGCTTGGCTCGGGATGAACTGAGGAGGTTGGTAGGTTGGTTTTCTTTTTTTTAGGGACCCACTTTGTGAAATGGGGCTCCACTCATCTGTCACACTCTGCGACCTGAGCGCCTTAATGTCATGTGCACCAAAATGACAAGCTACCATATGGCATCAGAGATTCAGTAACAGACAGCCGTCTTGGAGGAATCGTTCCTGTGACTCAATCGCTAATTAACAGAAAGGAAAAATAAAGCAATGTGTCTCCTCATTAATCTAGCGGTTTAATGGACAGAAGAGAGGCTGGAGATGACTTTGTGGTTGGGTGAAATGAGGGAATGGGTGATGAACAGGAGAGAGAAAGCCATAAATGTTTTGGTTTTTTATTTATTTATTTATTTTTTTTTAGGGAAAGTGATCACATATGGGTGAATATGAGAGAAAGAAGAATTGACTCATTCGGAGGAAGAGAGACTTTTTTTGTTCCTCCATAGCAATGTGTCCCTTGAGTGTCTAGAATATGTATATATATATGTTCTGTGTTCTGTGAGCAGAATATTGAACATTTCATTTTACCCAACTCACTACGACTAGAGATTGATTCACTATCTAGAATTCACAAAGGCAATTAGGGGTAAAAGTCTGTTAGGGGCCATTACACCTAATGTATGCTTTTTTTCACTCTGCAGGAAAATAGTTTTAGACTGTTGGCACAATTGCAACCATTCAGATCAATACTAAATGAACTTCACATTCAAGCAGAATCTAAGTCCCTCAGACAAGCTCGATGTGAAGCCACATGGAGATGATTCGATGTAATGGGGTGAACGATAAGGCACATTTAATAATGACATGCATCTAATCTCATCCAGATTGTCGTAAAACCCACGTGACAAGTGCCGGCTATGATAACAATGACACTGGAAACATCTGGCTTTGCACTCCAGACAAAGAGCTCTATCTCTGACAAAATAAAGAAAGTAAAAGAGAAGCCCGAATTAATTTTGCAAATTTCCATTTCAGGAAATCCACTTTATTGGAGGTGGGGAGAAGTGGGGTGGGGATATGCAGAACATCCTACGCATATACTTAAGAGGTAATCCAGAAGGCTGCTCGCTGGTGTGTGCAGCACTCAGGCAGCTCCACAAAGACGCATGCAAATGAAGTTAAGTCTCAAGTGGAGCAACAGGGGGAGAGGGGGACCAAATAGTGACTCACTGTCAACTGCTGAGCGCAAATATGGAAAAGCTTAGCCTTGGAAGCATTTTGATATTCAGGCGACCTAACACACCACTGAAAGAACAATAAGTTGCGACTTCACAACCCTCTCTCTCCTCCTTATTCGCACTTCTTCTGACAATTTTGTTTTTCCCTCCCCTATCGGCAAACTCTTAATTAAAATGACTTGGCGATCTAAAAAAAAAAAAAAAAAAAAAACACAAGCTAAAGCGGCAGCAATGAAATTAAACTACCTACATCATAATTAAATGCAGCAACCTTTCTGGAGACCCTGAAATAACAGCCTTATTATTCCCGTCTATTCCTAACGCTACTCTGTAAACAGGACTTGTCTGCCAGTGTGTTAGCAAGTCATGCATGCCCCACTTAGGCAAAGAGAAGTGGAAGAGGCCACACTTCTGCAATCCACTGCACAAACAGGATTGCCTGGAAGCGTCGTGTCGGGCTCTCTGATGCTCTATTTGATAAACAGTTTTGTAACGTCGGCGTTAACCCTACAAGCCACAGCTGTGTGTGGATAGTGTCATGTGGAGCGATATCCATACTTATTAAGCATGAGGGATGTCTCTTGGGTGTATTCAAATTTATACCCACACATAAAAATAGTGTACGTAGAACTTACATTGCCATGGTTGATGAAACCATGCTCCCGGGCGATGCGATCAGCCTCCTCTGGCCCCCCGTTGATCTGGACGGCCCAGGCGTTGGTGTAGACCTCTTCAGTGTCAATCCACTTGAGTTCTGCTGTCAGGAGGACAAAAACTGTCCATACGCGCAGCAGGGCCACCCTGGCATCCATGAAAAGGAGAGCTCTTCACCGGGCAGGTCGATCAGTCTGTCTGTCACTGCTTTCCCCGGCAGAGTGGGGCTGCTCTGCCTCACAGCAGAAAAGTGGAACAGTGGCCTGAAGATGAGAGGACAAAGCCAGCTATAAACACAAACATGGCCTTCTTAACTGGGTCGCTCTCGGGCCCAAGTTACCTACTGCAGACACCACTCAGAAAAGAAAACCAAAACTGTGGGCAAAAAAAACCAGCACACCCACAGACCTTATCATGCATCATACTTAGCTCACCGTCAACTGTCAAATCTACATAGGGAGGGGGAAAAAGTCTTCATAAATGTGCAGAGCATAAATATTAGGTCAAAACAGACAAGGGCTCTGCCAAAAACAGAATTATTTTTCAATCCTCCCTCATCTTTTTTTTTTTTTAGACCTGAAATGGTAATGTATGATAATAATATACGGCAGGCATGTTGCTGCAATACAGGCTGAGCTCCAAGCAAACCAGTACACAGCTAGGCTGTGGTAAAGCTTCAGAGGGAGAGGACATTAAACGCTCACACAGACATAGCTCTTAATTTTGAGATATTCCAAAATTTTAATTCAACCATCCACTTATTAGGTATGAGAAAGTGCTGTGTTCTAATTGAATAGTAAAATAACAAGCGTGATAAAAGGGGGCCATTATTTGAGCGGATGTTAAAATGAAAAAGATTTTCAGACTTGGAAATTGTGCGGGGCTTTGATTTGTAGCTCTGAGTCACAGGAAAAGAGGGCTCATAAGTCACACATAAAAAGGAAAGCTTTGTGGTAAGTTAGCTGAGTCTGAGAGAGAAGAAAGCTGATAAGGTGTGGGAATCCGCTACGCTATCAGTTTGTCCTGAGAAAGATGAAGCGGAGGGAGGTGATGCAGGTCTAAATGCCTGCTGAGTCTCACACCTGATCCCACCGACGTGGCATCAAAGTGCCATTCAGTGAGTCAAACCGTGCTACACCGTGGGCTGATGTGAAATGAAAGAGGAGCAACTTTAAGAGTTGAATCTAAACCTTTTTGAATTGAGCACATTTAAGTCTGTTTTGTTTGCTTCTTACTTTCTCATATTTTTTTCTCTAAGGTTTACAAATTCAAAGAATTTCCAATATAAACCTTCTTAGAAAGAAAAGAAAGGGAAATAGGACATGGGAAAAAACAGTCTGGCAGGTTACTTTCGTCAACCTAATGTTTTGGTAACCACCTGTCCTTTCTTCTGCCACCACCACTGAGCCAAAGATAGGCCTGTGTGCGTTAATGCCAATCGGTAATGAAAATGATGTAGCACATTCATGCTCCCTTACAGATGATCCCTGTACTTTGAGCACTCGGACATTTTGGCTTGCTCTGACCTTATGTCACACAGTCAGTTATTATCTCCTGGTCTAGCAGGCAGACTGACACGATCTTTGCTCAGCAGTTTCAGGCTCCCAAGGAGATAAACTCTTGATTCCAAGGACCATGTGGTTTTTTCTCTATCGCCACCCCGAAGACAAATTAACATTTCTACCCCGACTCCCTTAAGGCTCTGAGAATAGCAAACTCATCAGAGTGGTGTTCATTCGGTCAAACTGTTTCAAAATGTGGGGTGTAATGAACATTGCATGCTTTAGGGGCTGCTACTGGGGATTTAGACTTTCAGCTTTTTTAATGGCTTTTCTGAAAAACAATGGGAGCCTAGGTCTTTTGCAAGGTGAGGCAAACCTGCAGTAAAGCAGACTGTTCCACTGAATGCGGCCGAGTGTGTTGAGACTCCTCATAGACATTCAGAGTCGAAGAAACAAAATTATGTATTTTCACAGTGCATTCCAATTAAGTGGTAGTTATTTTTGCAGTTCGTGGCAAAAAGCAGAAGACTCTTCACAGCACAGAAACCAGTGAACTGTTAATATAGATGGCACATAATAACAGACTATAACAACAAAAAGGGCACCTGGCAGTCCAGTGATACAGTATGTCTTCAGGTGAGCTCAAACAACTTAGACTTTAGGTACTTGTGGGAAACAGGACAGAGGTTTGTCACAATTGCTTCTCACGGGAAAACAAAATCTCCTTTTAGTGAGTGCATCAATATTGATTTTCCACGGTGAGCCTGGATCCTGTCAAATACCTGGCCCTTTCTCGAGGACTTGGAAAACAAAACCTACTAACTCTAATTGAAAGAATGCTTATTGGCAGTGGGCAATTTGTGATGTAGCAGGGTACGTTGTTTTTGTCCTGAAACAGGAAAACATTTCAGAACCTTTCTCCCAACACAGAGGATGACCTCATCCTTCATTTTCCCAAACAATTATCCCCTGCTTCCGGGGTAGTTAGGCATATCCAAACTATTCAAAAAGGAGAAGCTCGCTGAATACATCTGCGGCTTCAGACGCATTTAAGAGTGGGTGTGATTTGAGAGCGCAGCAGGAGAAGTGGTGGAAACATGACCAGGGGCTGTCAGTCTTCCCGTGGAGCAATTCTTCTGAGCTCATTAGATGCAATGCCGGAGTCACAAAAACAGGAGCAGGGGGTCTGCTGTCACCAAGAAGGTTGAGAGAGACAGAGAGAGAGAGAGAGAGAGAGAACATCCCCTCCCCTATACAGCATTGCGGGAAAATAACGAGTAGATAATAAGACAACGCTCAAAACACCTTCTCTCAAAACGCAGCCTGGAGGGGAGTTAACAAGAGGCTGCTTACTCTTACAATATACATCAAAGGCCTAAAACTGAGATGTACCTTCAACCTTCAAACCACAGGAGAACTTAATACTTCAGAACCTAAACTAGAAATACAAGATTCAGTTACATAACCTCTTTTGAAATTAGCACCACATGCTTGAGTGAGTGAGCTGGTGGAGGCGCAGGGGAAAGATAACTGACCTGTGCTATGCTAAAATAACAAGATAGCTCTGAATGATTAATTCTGCACCTTCTCTATCAAGATATTGACAGGCCTCCAAACAAAGCTCAGTATCTCATGGTGATGAGGATTGTGAGAAATTTTGATCAGAGACACTTTCTCACTTATCGAACTGAGCAGAAACAGCTGCAGCAGCAGCAACAGGTTGCTCTTATCACGACACTTTGCGTGGATGTTCTGTCTAGAAAATTCATAATGCGCAATCCTCTGCTCTGCCTCGGCAATGACGGCTGAGGTGCCCTTGAGGAGCTGCTCAGTGGCCAACAGAACAAGACTGTGCTGTACAAACTAACCAGAGTGATTCCTGTCCTTTGACGCCCCCTCACTATTCAACTCCACTGAGGAGAGGGGGGGAAAGGATCAGCGGTGCGCCAACACTGTACATTCATTATTGTATTGATATCAACGCTGAGCCCCTGGGCAACAGCCTCAACACTGCTGGATATTCTTCAGACCTGCAGCTTTGAGGAACAGCAGCTTTTACGATCTGCTATGAGCCAAACTGCTTAAGAGTACTTGTGCAAAGACGCTTTACAAGATCTGAAGGGAATTTTAACATACATTCATATCAGCATGGCTATATTACTACATATCAATGTGTTGCAGATATAATTATCAATATATTACCTCTTGCTTGTTATCACAGATATATTAACACTGATGGCACTACGTTTATTACTAAGTGATCCTTATTCTTATTATAACTTTCATTTTAAGGGTTATGGTTAATTACCTTTTATGACTGCTGTATTTATGTTATAATTTACAGTTATTTAAACTAATTGAATAATCAACTGTCAAATAAAGTTTACTACTCACTACTTTCACATCTTATACTTAATAATATATACTTGATAACCAAATTAGAGGGAGCTTACGTTAAACATTTTAACTGTCCAGTATATCACTTCTTTTTTAAACACTCTCAAATATCCGTGTCGGTTTTGGCCTCAAAAATGCAGCATCACTCAGTTGCAGCAAAGTGAAACGACTGATGAATGACTCCATCCCTTTGGCCCTTCCACTGCTGATTAAAATAACAGCAGTTGCACTGATAATGTCATCACATCATCAATATCATGGTACTGAGTCAAACACATTATAATACTTGATTTAAAAAGTACCAGGGGCAAAGAGTCGGGGGTTGAGAGATCTGGGCTTGAGACCAGAAAGTTGCCAATTTGATTTCCCAACCCATCTGGAACATGTGTATGACCTGGAAAACACTTGACCCCTAACTTCCCCCAACAGCTGCACCGGAGAAACTGCTTAGTGAACAGCAGCGCACACCTACGGTTACATGAACATGTCCAATAGTGCAAATTCGATGCATCTGACAAACAGCATTTGCATTCAATTAACTTTCTCTACATTAATGTCGCACAGAGAGATGTGACATAATGTGACAGAATAACAGATCTGCTCTTGATGGAGATGAACGGGAAATTTCCATTGGTAATGACAAGCACACCACGTGGTGACAGGCCGCATGAAGCACTCCAGCTCTATTTCAGGCTGCCCAACAGCCAAATCAACACCCACCATGTGCTCTGGGCTGCCCTCTCATAGAAAAACCAAAGCACAGGAGAGAGCTGCAGCATTTGTGAAGTGCCACTGACAGCCAAGCACACTTTCCTGAGTGGGAGATTTGCTCCAAGTTTTAGCAATTGAGAAAAAAAAAAAACAGAGACCTTGGCAGGGCATGTTGCGCCCTGTCAGGACAGCAGCACGCAGCTGGAAATAAGCTGTGCGGCGACCATTTGAGAGACGGCATGAAGAGAACAAGCACGCAGTGACCGAATAGTACTAAAGCCCGATCCATCTTCGCTCCCACCGTCTGCGAGCTGCGGAGATGGGAAAAGCTTGATAAAATGTTGTCCAGGGGAACAGCAATGTGTCCAAAAGAAAGAATCAATTGTGTAAGTAATGTCCCAAAGAGAGATCCAACCCAATTTTCAACAGCCATCTGAATCTTGGCATGGTGCCGCACTTCAAACCTCCTTTCATCCACAAAACTTTATGCCCTAGTTTATAGAGGACTTACATTGTTGACATGTTTGTCTTCCCACCTCTTTCTCCTCCACTGAATTCCTGTTTTGCCCTTCTTATAAAAATGTGCGAACTGTTAACTGAAGCACTACCAGTATTGTTAAAGCCGGCACAGGTGACGAATGTAGCCTACAGAGCTGGAGAGGCGGTGTCTCGGGCGAGGTGTGAGTGTGAGAACCCCTCAGTCTGACTCCCTCTGGAGACATAAACAGAAGGAAAGACCAAACCCTCTTTGAAATAGCTTTGATCCCTTAACTGTACTGGGCACTTGATTTGGGCCCAACAAAGACAAACACAAAAGATTACTTGTGTGGGGTAATCTTTGTTGTGGCAAGAGGTGGCCTAATCTGAATTACGAGGAAGCTGGGATCTGCATGCCTAAACAGCTGGCGACCTTGACTTCCTCTGTCATCGGTGGGAGCTGCAACACAAGTGTAAAAAAAAAAAACAACAACAATGATAACCAGAGGCAAAACAGGGTGAGCTGCGTCGCTTAAAGTTGAGTTTTCCCAGCGTGTGTGTTCATACTGAGCCCACTTTTGCTTCTCTTAAAATAGCCACACACACACACATATATATGCCAGTGTGGAGAGAGATGGTGCACAGCTGAACTATTTCTTGTCTTGCCTGAGAGGCTTAACTAACTCAAATTTATTACAGCAATTCCCTACCTAACACTGATAAAGGCGCTTGATGAGGAGGGGGTGCAGCCTATTAAGACTTCAGGGTGAATAAGTAAAGAGAGAAGGAAACAAAAAATAAGGAGGGCAGAGGTGAGGCAGGACATAAAGCTGTGAGTGAGCAGAGCGAAGACCTGAGTGAGGCATGTTGCAGAAAACAAACATCCGAACAACAACAAAAAAACGTCATCTTACCGACAATAAACTTCAGAGGAGGCAGCGCTGCGGTCGGACCCAGCCGCGGTCGGGCTAAGTCGTGTCTCCTTCAACAACGACGGAACGGAAATGAAATAAGACCAAAAAAAAAAGACCTGCGCTGGTGTTAAGAAAGCCAGTTACGTAGACTGGGTGGAGGGTTCACCTGACTGGGAGGACTGGCGGCGGGAGACTTTACGCCGGAGCAGCCGTCATACTCACCGCAGACATTGTTCACACCCACCCTCCCAAAAGCTCCCCTCCCTCGCTTTGAACACATCTAACTCGCGGCTTTCCGCAAAAACTAACACGCCGAGACGTCATGACTCCTCACCCTCCTCCTCCTCCTCTTCTTCTTCTTTTTGCCTCCGGGTGGAGACTCTCCTCCTTTTCTTCTTGCTCCTGCGGCTTGAACTTTACATGTGCGAGCCCGACGCCCTCTACCTGGTCCGGGAGGTGGATAATAGTGGTAATAATAATAGTAGTAACGCTAGCCGCACACACCCATCCTCCTCCGAAAAAGCGCCGGATTCAACTGTCCCGTCCTGCCTCGTCGTCCGACACCAACTTGCCGCCGCCGTGCTCATGTTCTGCCCGGTAACTTCAACCGTCGCGCCCGCACATCCCCTCTAACGCCTCTCGTCTAACGGTTTCGGACATTTCAGATGTGCTGACACTGATACACACACGCAAAGTAAACACACCGAGAGAGAGAGGAAGAAAAAAAATACAGGAGGGTGGGTGGAGGGGAGAGCAAAGAGGGGAGCGGCGTGCCGTTACAATAAAGCTGTTCACTACTGGATGGAGATGACAACAAACTGCCACTGAGCCCCCTTTTCTCCAGGAAATACGTCACTTTTAGAGCCCACTGTCCCGTCGCGTACGCTCGATTTTCATCGCCGTGGTCGCTGAAAGAGGCGGGTCACGTTTTTTTTTTGTATATGTAGCCCAAAGCATAAAGAAGCCCACATAAGGTCACGCCAGTCCTGTTTTTATCCGACGTTAGCAGCCATGTTTCATCGGCAGGTGAGATTAACGAATTTGTTGCGTAGTATAACATAAATGCGTGATGTATTACAGTAAAACAGTGTACATTCCTAAAAATAAATTATTTTAAAGGGAAAAACCTCAATTAATATTTTTCTCGTGATAAGAAAATCGGTTTTTATGAGAAAGGTGGTTGTTTGCATTGTTTTGAGTGGTTATTTTCCCATTTACAAAGGAGTACCGGGCCACGCCTGTTTACAAAACAGGCATCCTCAGGTAGCTAGGTTGTTGCGCTGTGTGCGGCCGCCATCTTGTGGAAACCCGTTGAACTTACACACACGGGTAAAACGGCACACCGCACGGTAGAGGGGGCCATAACACAGAGCGCCGTGTCTGACTCGCATGGTTTGTGTCTACACCGCTGCAGCCTGGTATGAGTGCAACCCAGCCCGCTTTCAGCAGCCCCCTCCTCCTCCCCGCCAGTTAGCACGGGCCAAAGTTATCCCGGAATAAGGACAGCACGCATGTGCCGTCAACCCGGATGTAGATACGCGTGTGCGCGTCTGTTCCCCATTTCACCAAGTTAGGACAAATTTTCAGCTAAGGATGATTTATACATTTTAGCACCGGCTGGATAAAGCCTTGCCTTTCCAAACCAGTCCAAACCGGGCTAACCTGCCGTGACATGTGTCGGCCTGCGTGGACGTCACATGTGAGTGACAGCTCCACAACAAGAAGAGCTGCACTTTTGATTTACGGTGAGGGGACACTAGTGGGTGAAATGACCCGCATATGTTCACTGTTTACATGTGGACGCTTTGAGCATATTGAATAAGTGCCATATACCATACTGTCCCCTCGTCCCGAAAACGTCCTGTAAGTTGAAGGATGGACTTTCGCGGCAGGAGACATGAGCGCGGCAGCAACTGGACGGACCCGGAGATAGTGGAGCTGCTCCAGCTGTGGTCCGACGAGTCCGTCCAGATCGAGCTGGAGAGCTCGCTGCGCAACCAGCGCGTGTTCGACCGCATCGCTCACGTCCTGCGCGAGAAGGGCATCTACCGCACCGGAGACCAGTGCCGGGAGAAGATCAAGAAGATGAAGCTGGAGTACCGCCGCATCAAGGACAACCACAAGATGAGGTCGTGGAAGTTTTACGATGTGATGGACAGGGTGCTGGCCAACCGACCGGCCATCACCTACTCCTCGCTGGGCGGAGCCGTCATAGCTCAGCAGGTGTTTCAGGGCCCCAGCGGGCCCGACGCGTACGTGCAGGGGGTCCCCGCAGGCTCCTTCGGTCCCCCTTCCACAGGTGGCTTTCTGTTCGGTCAGCCACCCAAAGCTGGAGATCCGCTAGACATTAAGTGTGAGGATGTGGAGGAGAGCATGCTGAACTCAGGCGTGGCGCCCCCCGAGATGTACTATGGGTCTGGAGATGAGCAGGAAACTGATGGGCAGTCCCTCCTGGGGCCAGAGGACACTCTGGGTCGAGGGGAGGGCTCAGCAAATACAAGAATCTCACCTTCAGGTTGTCAAATCAAATGCTGTCACTTATTACTATTAATATCATTAACATACAGTTACTTAGTTGACATTTAGGCCATGTAGACCGTTTGTGAATATTTTTTTCCAAAACAATGCCAATCTTGGTATCTTATTTCTAATGCAGCATAACCTATTTGACCTGATAATGATTTTTTTCACTTTCACATACTGTACTGGAACAACTGACATCATTTAATCACACTGGCATGCTGAGGGACCTGAAAGGAATACATTTAGTTCTTTTTCTTTTTCTTATTTCCAGGTTTTAGTGACTTGAACATTGCCGGCTCTGCCGCAGTTGCCATCCAGGCTGTTGGTGGGTCTGTCCCTCCGGAGACACCTGAGCAGCCCAGCAAGGAGGGCCCTCACCCCCCGACCTCTGTGAGGCAGAGGAAGAGACGCCGGGGTGGCAAAACATCCTTGGCCCACGGGGGTCAGGGGCGCCTGGACAAAGCCCTGGCTAGCTTCCTGAGCTGGCAGCAGTCAGCAGAGGAGCGCCTGCTCTCCCTGGAGGAGGCGCGGCTGGAGAGGGAGCTGCAGGCCGAGGAGCGCAGGGAGCAGCGGGAGGAGAGGAGGGCGGAACAGGAGCGGCAGCACGAGCTACGCCTGCTGAGCATGCTCACGGGGGCACTGGTTGCTGTTAGACAGGGCGCTCCGGCCACTGCAACAAAATTGGCTGACCCCTCTAGCTCACCCCTGGCTCATCCGTCAGCTTCCCCGGTGACCACAGCCGCCCCCTCTGTCTCATCGTCTTTATCTCAGCCCCCTTCAGAGCCTCCTGTGGTACAAGCTGTTTCCACTCGGGAGACAATGACATCAACACCGCCCTCATCTGTCAAGGCCAAAATGCCCTCGAATGCTCCGACAGCCCAGAGTGTTGCAGAAACTCCCGGCCCCAGCATATACCTGTCCAGCCGGGGCAACAGCATCCGGCAGCATCAAGGCATTCTCCAGGAGGGCTACATCCGATATGGAATGGACAGACACCATGACACAGACAACCCTGATGTGAGTCTGTGTCATGACAGCTGATAGACATCTCTGATGTGTTAAAAACAACACAATTACTATTTATAAGATTCTCCTCTTTTTACTCCCAGGGTATAATCAACATGGGCACCAGTGAGAACAAACTCTGCTATGACGTTCTTCATAAACGGGTAAGATTAACAGTGAGATCCCATCCTGGTAATAATGATGTAATGCTGCAGAGTGTAATACATTACAATATGTGTGTCCCACATGATATTCCTTATAAACGATTCTGCCTGTGTTCACAAATGAATTTCATTTTCCTTTCTGCCACAGCTGACCAAGCCCGACATGCTACATATCGACCCAGCCTTGTTGCAGTATTCAGACTGGAGGGGGCACACATTGTAAGAGACTTTCATTTTTCATTTTAAATGAGACAAAAGTTTGTCACGTGACTCAGATCAAAGTTCAATTTTAACAGCACCTTTTGTGGTAAACATTAACCCTGTCACATACTTTTCCGTATTTCTGTCTTTCAGCCTGAGAGAGGAGGTTGCAGAGTTCCTGACTCACTACTGCTGCTCTCCGAACCCACTGAACGCTGACAACGTGAGTGAGGATAATTGCTTTAAATGCTGGAATGTCACATAAGCAAGATGAACTGCATGTGTACGAGAGTTTGTGCGAAGCATATAAATAGCAGAGGTGGCAAATGTAACGGCATACAATTACTCATATACTGTAGGTCCAGTACGCGCAGTTCTCAGGTCCCTGCACTTAATCATATTTATATTTTGTCAGACTACAGTATTTACCTTTTCTCCACAATGTGCTAGAGGGAGATATTGCACTTAATATTTCTTTACAACATTTATAAAATGTTTTGCATATCAAAGTTTTACACACATAACACACTGTACAAAAGGTAAAGAAAACACTACAATTCTACCAATATATGAATTCATGAATTTTTAAATATTCTAAAAGGAACCATTCTTCATAATGACTAGTTGCACTAAATTACACATTATTTCTACTAATTATTTGCACAAATAAAAATTCACCATTATACATTCAATTTTCTTTGTTTTGTTCTCCTGCAACTACTGTCGTCCATCTGGATTGCTGTGATTTGTGTGAAGGAGGTTCTTTTCCCATGACAGATTCTGACAAATAAGCCGTTGTATAGTGCTGCTGCAGAAGACACTCGCTCTCAAAAATGAAGGCAGTGTGCTTAGTTAATTTACTTGGTTAATGTTGAATGATTATAATAATTCCAAATGCTACAAATTGGGCTAACATACCTTTTTTAGGTTAACCAACTTAATTTGCAGAAGTAATGAATGGCTGTTTTAGTAGGTGGGTGAATTTGTAGCATATTTATCAGGCCTCCCTCTGTGCATTAATTGGGTCTTTCATACGGTAACGCAGTGGATATGTGTTGCTCAGGTTGTGGTGATGAATGGCTGTGGATCCCTCTTCTCATGTATCGCTGCAGTAATTTGTGACCCTAAAGGTAGGTTCAGAATACAGTGACACACATGCACACACTGCATCCATCTATATTTACACTGTACAAATATGTGCACGATAGCAACAGGGAGTCTGGCCAAGTTTCTTCTTTTGCCTGTTTTGTATTAAAAATGATCATCATTAAGTCCAACAGAGAATGGCGAAGCATTATCATTTAACCGTAACACTTTTTTTTCTCCAAATTATTTAGGCAGCTGAAGAATAAATAGCTTATTCTTCAGTGCCAGTGCAAGCAAAGCTTCATTTTGAGCAATTTAGCATATTTGTTTTTCTCAATAACCGGCTCAAAACACTGCTCATTTTCTTCTATTTACCACCAATGCCTGGCAAATTTAGATTCACACATTTTATTTATTGGTGAATTTGCTTCCAAATTAGCAACAAAGATAACCACTAATAACCTAAATAGTGGCCTATATGGGTCAGTAAAGATTTTTCATTAATGCATCTGTTAAACTTTTAGTAGGTTTTATTTCAAAGGTAGTCAGCAGGGTATCTAGGGACTTACATGTCACTACATCACATTATAAGCTGTTTGAAAAACTCCTTCTAGTTGCTCGAAAGTGTATACTGCAAAAACTGGATCAAAACTCTCCCACCTAGTGTCACTCTCTGATACAGGGAGATCTTTAATATCCTCCCTCATGAAAGGTTACAAGCTGTTGTAAAAGGTAAGGATGAGTTATTTTTAAAAGTTTGGACACCCTTCCTAGATTATATACCTGCAGATCTGAAAAATCTGCTATTGATGGGCAGACGGTTTTCTGAATGGAGTAGAGCCTCCCCTTGCAACCCTCTAACTCAGGGACATAGGCTACTGATGACTGGTTACCCTCAACTTATGATTACATACTGCATGGACTAGAGACAAACTAGAGCTGTATTTTTTTTTCCTTTATTTATTTTTAATCATTATTGTATTATTACTATTATTATTATTATTGTTATTCATTATGTCATTAGTATTATTATCTTGGTCAATTTGACTATATTGCACCTCTTCTTGTCTAACTCTGTATTGCATGTGCTGTCTGATGGGTTGGGGTGGGGGGTCTTGTTTCTGTGTTTTGTATTGTCTCTGTGTTTAGAAACAATAAAATGTGTTTAAAAAACAAACAAACTTTTAGTAGGTTTGTATGTGTTTATACACACATATAAGGAGTCATTCACAGTGATAATTTGCAAGAAGACGATGTATATGTTTGTATTTAAATGTGATGTGCTCACTTTGTTTTTCACGTTAGATGCCATCCTCATTCCTACTCCTTTCTATGGTGTTATCACTGAGGATCTGCATTTATATAGTGAAGTCAAACTCTTCCATGTTCCTCTTGCCTGTGAGGTAGGAACACACTGCACTGATTTACTTGCAGCGTTTGTGCTTAAAATTATTGTTCAGTACATAGTTATTGTGTCTCATTGATTGAACAATTTCATTATAACTAACGTTTTTATGGACATTTACCTTTAAGTGCATCACATGATCTCATGCAGTAAAATGTATTGTCAGCTGTCCAGTTTGGATGTTGATGTGTTTTTTTCTTTTATTTATAGGCCAATGTCGAAGACGGTCGACCCTTCCACCTCACTGTAGACAAACTGGAAGAAGGCCTGAAAAGGGCTAAACAAGAGGTAATTCACGCATGTTATCTTTAGAGCTTGCCCTTAATTAATATTTAAAGACAGAAGCACTCTAAAAATGCTCAGCAAACTTCTTACTTTAGGTAAATGCCGTGGAAGCTCTATTTTTCTCAGTGATTTGTTTTTCTAGCTATATCTTTAAAGACTGTGAAGACACAGTGTGTGACTTTGTAGTTACTCAGAAACTGACCCTCTCTTTTAGGGGTTGGTCATCCGAGCCGTTATACTGATGAACCCTCACAACCCCCTGGCTGAGATCTACAGCCTACAGGAGATGATTGCCTTCTTGGAGTTTGCCAAAAGGTATGTTTGCCTCGCCATCATCTCACGCTGTAGCCCAGCACCGTACTCCTCGCAGCAGTCCATGTGGCTCCTTTAAGCACGTTGCCAAGGCACCGCAGACAGTTTTTAGTGTGATCTCTTATTTTACGGCCATGAGCTCTTTCCCAGTACGCAGAATACCAAGCACTCTTGATGGAGTTTTATCGCCTCACTTAACCATCAGCATATTGTCAAGTGCAGCCATGTGCCAAGGAGTCTCCTGCATCATCTACTGTTTTCTAAATGATCTCGCCAGAGTAATTCCCTGCACAGACCCTTGCAGACACTGAGCTGTTGTAACCATAGACCACGGTGCTTTTACACTGACGCATGACGTCGAAGGAGCCATTTTACATTTATGTCGCATTTTCTTTGCCATAAACAATCATTAACATCACAAAACCAAGGTTTATTAATGCTGGGCTGTGTATATTAGTATTGTGTTTCCTTTCCCCTGTCTCCCGCTTTAGAAATGAGCTCCATGCCATCGTAGATGAAGTGTACATGCTGACGGTCTTTGATGAATCTGTCACCTTTCACAGTGTCCTCAGTATAGACAGGTACTGCATGAACCTAACCTCTGCATGATTGCTCTATTAGACCCTTAATCATTACAATCGTGGCTGAAGACAGCCTCTTAACTACTAATGATGTGCTCTTATTTCAGTTTGCCCGACCCACAGAGGACGCATGTAATGTGGGGGATGAGCAAGGTACACGCTGTGCTGAGCCATGAGAGTGCGAGACTGTTGGTCTTTTTATATACCTGCTGACAGCACAGTGAAATCTCAGTTTGTTTGTTTTTTTACTGTGGGTGTTTGCTTTCACAGATCTTTTCAATTTACTCCATCTTGTCACCTTCAGGACTTTGCAATGGCAGGAATCAGAATGGGCACTCTGTATACTGAGAACAGAGACCTCGTGGAGGCTTTGGCCCAACTGGGCTCATTCCACGGTATCTCTGGTACCACACAGCACCAGGTAGCACGGCTGCTTCAGGACAGAGGTACACACACAAGCTTCATATGTGCTTTTTTTAACGTAGTGTACTGGGAAAATAATCTTCTCCTTTTGGAAAAGATCAGTCAGAATTCACACTAATACAGTCGGCTCTCCTTGTACAAAGGAAGTTTCAGTTTGTTTGGTTGACTTTCATGAATTGATTTTTTTCAACAATTTAAACGTGTTTTTCCAGCCATTTCCCCTGCTTCTGTGAGATATCACTGCTTTTCCAGCTTCCTCTTTGACAGGAGCACAGCATGGGGTTCTGCTGCACATCACGCTGCACAAAGACTTGTAACATTTAATTTACACTAAGTCTATTGTCACTGCACACTCTCGTGTTCTAGAGTGGATCAGCAAGGAATTTTTGCCCGAGAACAGGCGCAGACTGAAAGCTGCTCACAGTTACCTGACTGGAGAGCTGCAGGACATAGGCGTGCCCTACCTGGACAGGCCCGCTACGCTGTACGTCTGGGCTGACCTCAGAAAGGTACCGAGATTAAAGTCACGCTAAGATGTGGGGGCTAATGCTCCAGTACTTACTTGTACACCACAAATAGCTCCAGTTGTTTTTTTCTTGACAGTGCCACATGTGCATTCCCATAGACTTGAGCACGTCTTGTCATGTCTGTCTCTCCTTATCGGCAGTATCTCAGAGAGTCGTCGTTTGAGGAGGAGTTGTCTCTGTGGAGGTCTTTCCTCAGACACAAGGTGGTGCTGAGCTGTGGTCAGGCCTTCTCCTGCTCCACGCCTGGCTGGTTCCGCATCGTCTTCGCAGACCAACAGCACCATCTTCAGCTTGGTAAATCTGTCTGTAATAAACGCACAATATGCAAACTATGTTTTGTTTTTTTTTTTTTTTTTGTTTTTTTTACTTTGTATGCTCACTCAGTTGTTCAGGTGCTCCCAGTCTTAAATTATGTGTTGAAAAGTCTATTTTCAAGTTTTCAAATGTTATGTTATTCCCTTTAATTCCCTTTTTCTCTCTTAAACTAGGCATTGATTAGATGACATCTATTATTTCATTTATTTGGTCAATAGTTTGTGTTATTCCAGCTCATTTACTGCTTTGTGTCCTAAACTAGGTATTGATTAGATAATAGTTTCTGACTTGTTCTGTTACTGTTCTGTGTTATTTCAGGCCTGAAGCGAATTAAGGAGGCTTTGAAAGCAATTGAAGAAAAAAGCATCAGCCCTACTTCACACTCTGTCAAAGAAGCCAGTAAGGAGAGTGAAAAATCCATGAAAGAGGACAGCGCAGATTCAGACAATGCTGCTATTGTCAATTCAACGTCATCGCCCCCGAGAAAGTCACCCGACCAGCTGAAGGAGAAGGATAGCCCTGTTCCTGACACGGGCTCACTGGCCACCGAGGAGTTTGTGTTGCTGGACTGCCAAGCATCAAAGCCCGCAGAGGGTCTGGACTCTCTGATAGGTACTCTCAGGCACCAGATCCGGTCCTCTGATTGGCTGGAGAAAAACACTCCCGAGCTGTCTGCCGGAGAGGACCCAGAGATTCTTGATGTATTCAAGGCCCTGCTGCAGAGAGCCAGCAAGTAAGCTTAGGATAAACAGGCCCGAATCTGGCTGCCAAATTTCAAGAGGCAGCACTTCAGCTTTCATGGTGAACAGCTCGACACAAACACCTGACACAAGGTCAAATATGATGACTGTTTCTGAGTGAAGAGGAAGCATTACAGGATAAACAGGATAGAAGAAACTTAATGCAGGCAAGGCCAGGAATGAAAAACAGGACAGAGTACTTTTCTATCTGCATCTTGAGGCCTTATTTTTAAGCTGCTAGGAAAGATGGCTGTGATTTTTTCGTAATCTAGGCCCAAAAGATTTATCTTTATTTACCCAAATTCTAAGTGAATGCCAACTTTAAGTCAACCAAAATCAGTTACGTTCTGTTCTTAAATATTTGAAGTCTCTGTACATCTTTATTATTTGTTCATCTGCACTTTATTTTATCAAAATGTATTGTAGTTTCTGTAAAATTAACAATCTGTGAATAAAGGAATGGATTATTTAGAGTAAATATGAATCAGCTGGTGATAATATCTTTTTGTTTTCTTTCATGTTTTTACTTTAAAATATCTTTTACCTTTCTTCAGTAGGAAACAGGCTCTGAAGTGTGACATTTTCTCAAAGTTGCCGTTTGGGTGGGCTGTGGGTGCCGTTCCATTTCAACAAAGGAAAGTGAAGGGGGAAGTAGTTATGTGATGCAGCTGAATACGCAATCGACCACAGCGCATTGTGCCCCACTTTGACGAACAAACAAGAGTGGGATTTCCTTAAATGACCTGTCACCCCCCACACAGCTTTTGCATTTGATATAAACAAATGTCTGTGTGGTATTTTCCTGCTAGAGAGTACCTCTGAAGTATCAGGGGATTTTTAGACTTCACGTTTACTTAACTTCCCTTTTAATGTCCAGTTATTCTTCACTCCTTCCTGCTTAGTGTTCCCCACAGAAACTCACACTTCTTTAAATACTGAATGGCCGTTGTTGGTGTTTTCACTTTCTTCACAGTGAGTTGGAGAGTTACAGTGGAGAATTCATGGGGAAATTTAGCCGCCAGCTGGGGGAGTTTCCATTGCAGCAGAGGCGGAGTAATAGTGAGGGGTTTTGTCTGTGAGTGAGGGTTTGTGGTCGTGAGCAGTACAAGTTGCATTGGTGTTTGAAGTGTTTGTACAGTAGTACTCATTCTGTGCTAAACACGGAGCTACTGTAGTCTAAACATTGTTCTACAGCTTTGTTCCTGACACCTTTCTGCTCTCTACAACAACAAAGGTAAGACTATAAATACAATTTGACATTCTTAAAGCTGATTTTTGCAAACTAAAAAAAAACATTACAGGTTTTCCTACTGTTACTCATCTTCAGTACGCTCTAATTACTCTGTGTCCTCCTGTCTCTCCTGTCTTCTCTATCTCTCTCTCTCTCTCAGGAGGGTAGGAATATGAAGTTTTTGGAGCTGGGGGACTCCATCAGTCGCTTCAGGTTTTCTCAGTCCTGTGTGGGGTTAGCCGGTTGCCTGTGTGTGTGCTATGCCGTCTGCACACCATTCTGGTTCAAAGAGCAGGGACTCTGGACCGAGTGGAACAACACCAAAAGTGACCAGACAAATCATAAAGATGTCTTCAATGGTGAGTGACTAGAAACATTCAACTCTTTTGACATTTCTCTTGTCATCTGTCAAAAAGCTGTCACTCAGGGATAGGTTGAAGGTTAGTCTCGCCTACAGAATGGCATGTTTACTAAAATATATGAGGCAGGAGCAGCAGCATATACATGTCTTTGCTGTGCTGCGCTGATAAGATACCGGTTCTGTTAGAGATCAGCCCGAGGAGCTTCTGAAGCTCTGGAGGGGATCAGCATCAGGAGGAAACACTGGGTTGCAGAAGAGCTTCTCAGCAATAGTAAACAAGTCTGATCTTGTGCCTGCACCAGAGAAGTGCATTCCTTATATCTGCTGAAGCTCTCACACTTAAGAAAATATTGGTCAGCTGAAACCTGCTCTTTCTCAGCTACATTCTGTTTATTGTCCTTGTTAAAAGAAATTTTGTTGGAAGTTTGTTGTGTTCCACTGACTGATTTTTACATGAAAACACACATTGAGAATGACTGGAGTGTAGTGAATCTAAATATATGTGTACAATCTCAGAAACATGGGAACAGTTTCTGTCCCCCAAGGTACAAGCTACACTAATGCACCCGTTAGGGCAAATTGTTTTTAGGACAAAGAGGTACATATGTCTTTGCAAGCAGTGAAAGATACATACATGTACTGATTATTCTAAATGTTAAGGTACAATATCAGGAGACACTGTTTGTTAGATCAAATTCAACAAAAGAGATATGGTAAAAAGTTTATTTTTGGTTTGGATTTAAAGGTTTTACTGTTTCCATATTTGTTTAAGGTCAGTTTTAACATGCAGGCTGTGGTTCAGTAGCCTTAAAGGAATAAAAAAAAAAAGTGGAAGGTGCTGAATCCTGATTAGAGATATATGACTGATTGATGACTGATGACTGAATTAATTCTGGCAATAAAATAGTATTTTGTCAGGCAAACAAAAAAGAAGACAGTGAGTTTGTTCATGCCTAAGGGTACAAATAAGCACCCAATGCCAAGGGTGTAACAGCTGTACCTTAGAAGGGTACGGCCCCAGTGACAAGCTGTTGTAGCCCTGAAGGTACAGATTTAGCACATTACTTCTGAAAGTGTAAGTGCACAGGTATGCAGTGGGCTAATCCACTTCCAAAATAAATAAATAAATAAAAACAGCTGTAGCCCTCTTAAGGTTTCCCTGGAGGCTGTTGTCAAACTATGAAAACATTGTTTAACAGAATATTTAATGATAGCGATTGTAAATCAGAAAAAACAAAACATACCATAAACACAAGAGCTACATCAAAGTTATTGGAGAAGTCATTATTGCGGTAGCAAAAAACTAAACTGGAATCTGAAGGTGTAGACGGTGCCAGCTGTCAACTGAGTCACATTGTCTCTCATACCAGGAAGAAACCAAGTATCAACAGGGAAAAGTCAATATTAAGTCCTCATAGGAGGTACAGAAAACAAATGAACACTCATAAAACAGCTGTAACAGTACTGTATGTACAGATAAAGCTCAAGAAAGGGCATTTCAGGAGAAGGTTAATGTTCTTGTCAATAGTTTCTTGGTCACTGATAACTGGTAAATGGTAGGTGTATTGATGTCAGTTAAACTGCCGTGTACTTATCAGTAGTGAGTTCTACTTACATCACAACATCCAACTGAAACCAGTAGATGTTACTTGTTAACAAAAGTAAACTGTACCCTGTCTGTGTGTTCATCAAAAAAAACCCAAAAACAACCCTTTCAGAATGAGTCTCGTGTGAAAAAAACAAAAAACACCCAAAAAGTCCATGAACTTTTGATTTGAACTCAGTCTTAGGCAGGTGCATATTGTGTGGGCATCCCTCGGAGTGTGTCATCGCTTCACAAATGTCTCACTTCGTCATGCTGACTATTTATAGTAGAGACATTATGTAACTGAGATAATCTGAACGCCAATCTGTGTCATTTACCCTGCGGTTTGCTGCTGCTTTCTGTCTTCCAGCTCTGGAGGCAGAGAGAGTATTTGGGGTTCTTTCCATCCTGATGGCTGTGAGCACCATGGCCCTGTGTGTGGTGTTTGCCCTCTGCTGGACGTCTGAGACGGTGCGCTCCTACTCCAACACTCGCTCCCTCCTCATGGCGGGACAGGCGCTCTACCCCACCACGCTGCTGCTGCTCAGCATGGCCTCTACAGGTAGCACCACTGCACCACTGCACCGCTCACAATATGTGAAACCAGAGCCACACGCCATGTTTTTGTGTTTCTCTTTGTTAATAATTACTCTCTTGTTGTTGTGGGAGTGTTAAAATAATATATACATTCCAAGCAAGGTTGTAAAAAAGAATAGCCCCACTTCCAATTAACCTCCAAATAGCCTTATGGTTTGTGTAGTTCATGCCAGATCCACACCTCCAGAAATTCTTTTATGTACTGCTCATTTACATACCCTGCAGGGCTGCACTTTTTAAAGAGACTTTTTACTTTCCTTGGAATTGCAGTTCATTATCATACAAACTCCTTTCTAAAGCTCCAGGCATGTAATAATTGACCTTAATGACTTTTTCCTTATCCCGGCAATGAAATTTGATTTGACTCGTTTTTCTCCTCTGTCTACAGGTTTCTTCTTCCTCCTCAGCTGGTCTCTTTTCACGTATCAACACCAGGAAGAAATCCGTCAGGACTTCTCGAGCCTTGGCTCCTCATATTGGCTGGGCGTTTTGGGATGGGTCCTGCTGCTGGTCGTGGAGGTGATAGTCTTTGTCGCCGAACAAGCTGTCGTGCCAGACATCTTACCAGACTTAGAGAGGAATGTGGAGTCGTGGCGGATTTCCTCTCGAGTGAAGGACGCCCCGCGCTCGTTCAGCGATAGTTATCACTCTGGTTACAGCTACAAATACAGCAACAGTAATGTGGATCCAAAGGACTACGTGTCAACACCATGAATGGAGTGCAGAAAAAGGACACGACACAGAAAACGAATGTTAGCGCACACAGGCTCAATGAGAAACCAGCAATTCCTCGCTGCTTTATAGATCTGTACAAGCAGACTGAATATTGATTCACTGTTTGGGACTAAAGGCTCTCTTAAAGCTGATCATGGTGGTCATTCTCCAGTTTTCAGTATGGACTGAAGACAAATAAAACACACTAAGGACCAACTGACTGGGGAAGTGGGCACTAAATTTAAGATGACGTCTGTTCTCTGACTAAGTCATCAGGTGTAGTTTCTAAAGGTTTGACATTCAGTGAGTTTTGTCCAGGTCTGGACCAGGAACAGTTCCAGTTGTGGAGGAACTGAGTTGAATTTATGTAAACATAACACAGACATCATTCAACTAC
Source organism: Scortum barcoo (assembly GCA_023238725.1). Taxonomy (NCBI): domain Eukaryota; kingdom Metazoa; phylum Chordata; class Actinopteri; order Centrarchiformes; family Terapontidae; genus Scortum; species Scortum barcoo. The sequence continues at coordinate 18,139,594 of CM041536.1, forward strand.
TACCTTTAAATGAAAAATTCAGTAGGTGATGCAGTGCAGTTGAAATAGCGCAATCTTGTGATGACCATGTGACACTTTTGACAGCTCTCAACAAAAGATGAAAAGTGAGCTACAGGCTTTATTATATAAAGATACATCATAATTATTGTCAGATACTAATGGAAAATGCACATGTTGTAACTTCTATGAAAGGGTGCTGCTGATGATGATGATGAGTAATAAAAAGTACAAATATTTGTGATCATACCTTTTTTCTGCTGTTATTTTATTACAAAGTAGCAGTCCTATGGATACTAAATGTATGTTGTTTATGTGCTGTCCGTCTTTAAGGCAAGACCTTAGAACGAAACAAGAGCTCACATTTTGAAGCTAAGCACACCGGCTCACAGCTTGGACAGTGGTCCAACATTGGCCCATCAGGAGCTGCGTGTGTAGTGAAGCAGAGTTTTTGCCAGCCAGTCCTTCATCTGTCTCCTTTTTGAAACACTCAGCTCTGCAGAGCACTTCTCAGCTCAGCTCTGCAGAGCACTTGGACCACCAGACAACAGACCACCTCCAAAGTCAGTCTTTGTGTTTCTCTCACGCGTTCCCAAGAGGAGAGGAAGCACTCAGATGCTGGACTGCTTATGTTTATGTTCTCAACCTGCCAAAGTGGGGGAGAATTAAGTGGCTCTGGCTCTGTTAATTGGGCGTTAATCAGGTGTTGCTCTAATTAAAAGGCAGTTCCGCCCTGTTGGGCCCTGGTAATGAGTTTGTTATTAAATCCACAGAGGATTTTTGTCTCTTTTTCAATTTACCAACAGGGTAGTGCTTAATTGCTGTGTAAATGAGGGGAATGTCCTTGAAGGTCGTCTTGCATCAGCATGCGATCCATGAACAGAATTGTTCTAAAGAGCTTCCCCATCCAAACTTGAAATCCACTCAATTCTCTGGGCGTTGTTGTGTCCAGCTGTTCCTCTCACCAGTGACCGTTGTTTTAGTTCAATTCGTAAAAGCCACCTTTCCAAACCTCATTTGCTAAAGAGAGCAGGTAAGCAACATTCCTTTGTAAATAAAAGTACTTTTAAAATTGATTTTCTTTTCATCTGAAGTTGCTTTTATTTCCCCCAGTAGGTGCTGTCTGGGCAACGAAAAGCGTGCTGCCTTTTATGGGTTGCCAGTGTCTCATAAACAGACCCTCCACTTTTCACCTTTGGCCACCACAAACGCTGCTCCTTCACCTCACTGAGACAAACAGACCAAAGGTTGAGAATGCCCTCAGAGAAAGACAGGCCAAATCAATGCGGAGATAGAAAAGGAGAGATAGTGAGACGTTTAGGCACAAAGGAAGAAATGACAGATGAATGGTGGAAGATGTTACACACAGATAGACAGGTGGCCTGATGGACACAGAGAGATTGTGGATTCTGATTGTTGAAGGGCATTTGCTACAGAGACATCAATCAGGAGATGGCACCAAGATTGAGCAAGCTGCCAGCGTTCTCCTGCCTGCGGCCAGCAGCATTTGTACAACACAACCTGGGCTAAACCACTGATCTTCATATCAATTAGAGACCAATTATACAGCCATGTCCTTCTAATTATGCTTCACTGCCACTATTTATTGCCCCAGTGTAACGCGTTTGTTTCTCCTCTCTCCTCTGCGTCGGTGGCTGTGTTCATCGAGATAAATAAATAAACTTGCCGGCTGCCGCGGCGACGCATTGTAATCTGATTTTGAGCACTGCAAGTTTGTATTTTGGTGGGGAAGAAAACAAGACGGAGAACTGCTGTTTTTCTACTTTACCTTTTGGTGGTGCTGGTGTAACATCTACTGCTCTCCCTCTTGCAGTGAAATCTGGGGAAATGTGGGAGACACTGCTCTCATTTGATGAGTAATCAAATCACAAAAAAAAGAGAAGCTGTGCATGTATGCATGTGTGTGTGTGTGTGTGTGTGTGTGTGTGTGTTTGATTTTTTTGTTGTGAGTTAGACAAAGTGTGATTAATATTCTCCTGCATATTTCGGAGGATTTTGAGCCAGAATGTGCCGGACTACCTAATAAGTCAAGTTTTATTTGGCTCGATTCGGGAGCCTGATGAATTATGAAATAAAGTGAGAACTCCGTGCTTTTTTGCAGTTTTATTTCTCTGTGGTTTACATAATTCACTCAGATTTGTAACTTTCCTGACAGGTTAATGCTGTTGGGTTCAAAGTGAAGACACTGAGGAAATACGCAGAAAGTCAAGACAGCAGGGGAGAAACAGACATAAAGATGAGAGGAGGAGAGAACAGAGAACAAAAAAAAAAGAGGGTGGGGGTGGTGGGTGGGGATTTGAGATGCCACAAAATAGTTTGGCACTATCCCTGAATTCTGTACAGCAATGTGTGGTGTCAGATTTTGATGAACTTTGTACCTTTTCTCTTCCTCCCCATCGCTCACCACTGCAGCCCTGAACGTTGTGATGTAGTCGGAATCACAGTCTGATCAGTGCAGTAGTGTGCCCTCCACTGCACTGTCATCAGCGAAAGTGGACACTTGAAAGCGGAAAAGTCAGGAAATGTGATGTCTGCAGTCCCACAATCTCAGAAATAGCAGGTAGAGGGGAGGGAGACAGGGAGAGGATGTGGGAGAGAGTGCACCTCGTGTCCTTCAGTCGTCTTTCTTCCAGGGACCCGGTTCATCTCGCCTGTAGAATCTGCAATGAGCCGTTGCTCTTTGTGACTGACATCCCCACCCAGACCACCCTGCTGATTACATTTGTTCAGCAGAACTGAGTGCAAAGGAGACAGGCAGAGAGGGGAGAGACAGAGCTTGTGTCAGGGAGGGAGTTCTTGATTATCCTGCACTTATGTTCATCCATTCGATTTAAAAGTGCAGTGTTTTTTTGTTTGTTTTTGTTTTTTTTTAGGTGAACAACATACTCGCACGCTCTCTGCTCTTTCTGGTACCAACATTGTTTTAGCATCTCAAGTTCAGACTTGTGAATCCCTGTGTTCGTACCACATCTGCCCTCTGGTACCCTTGTTCGTAAGTGGTGTCGTCTCGGACATCTCAGTCCAGACAATGAAGCCGTAGTCCCATTCTCGTCACTCTATTCATCCCCGGCCAACTGTAGCCGCTCCCTTTTCTTATCTCTGTGTGACCAAGGAAATTAAATTACAAATATAATCACTTGGCGCCAGTTTCTTTAACAGTGCGCCTCTGCTTTGCATATAGAGTGTGCTTGCTTTGGAGACACGTTGTGCGAAGTTACTTATTGGCCTATTTACGATAATGGGCTCTGCTCTACTGGAGGAGCGGCGCATACCTTTTCTCAGTGACGGTGAATGGCACAGGGAAGTGGAGCGAGAGGAGGCTGAGGAAGACTGAATGCAAAAGAGAGACACGGAGACATGGTTGCAGCCATCTTGGGGAGAGAATTTTGCATGGGAGACTAATCGAAAAATCACCCCTTGATTACTACCCGATGCCCTGTATTTAGATCTAGTTGAATCCTCAGTGCAAACTTTATGCATTACATGCAGGCCTCATATGGAGAAAAATATATTCTTTTGATTGCATGTACACTATTTTTCAGTAACACTATCCTTGTGACTGGAGAGATGGCAATGTCAGTGTGTCATCTCTGTCATGTTTCTCAACAAACATTGAATGGATTGCTATTAAATCTTGCAGAGAATTCCAACTACTTTAGTGACCTTCTGTGACTTTTGATCTTGCCTGCCAAGTTCACAAATTCAGAGCACAGAACTACGGTTCTGTTCTGCTATTGGCACTGATGTGAATTTGGTACAAACATGTTTGAATGAACTGTGATATCTTTGGCGATGAAAAGTTTTTCACGCAGCACAATCATCAGTTCAACATTTTAAAACAGTCCGATTGTTTATTATCTTTAATATCTACCAATATTATGACTAAATACCTGCAAAACTGACAGCGATTCTACCAGCCTCAGCTGTGCTTTGTGTTTAGTGCCAAGTAGCACATGTTAACATGCTAACGTGCCGAACTATGATCGTGAACATGTTAAAATTATACCTGCTAAACATCTGTGTGTTAGCTTTATCATTGTGAGCGCATTAGCATGCTTAATTAGGTCAAAGCACACTGTGTTTACGTACAGCTTCACAGAGCCCCAGAGCATGTCTCTCGTTGCTAAATATACCACGGTGCAATGTTTCGCCTTAATAGATGTGTCATTGCCATTATGCAACACTGCTGTCAGTGATGATAATGATGATTCATCAGTGTCCAAGATCCCAATGCTCGGCTGGATTGCCGAGCGAAGTGACCGAGGGAGTGATTTCGGACGCGGCACCCCTCGCTCTCCCACCGATGCCAACTGCCATTGTGTAGACAGCTTCCTCTTCAGCTCAAATCTATTCCACACACGTTAGACCATCTGACTGAATAAACAGCCCCCATCTCTCTCCCGCTCCCCGTTTCTGTCTCTCCTGCAGGACTCACAAAAAGGGAAGGGATGAAAACCTGTGTATATTAGAATGATGTGCCTCCCGTGGGAGCCAAAACGAAGAGTTGGTAAAGGGAAGAGAAAGTAGAGTGGAAGAACAGCATTTTTATCATTGTTATTATGAGGAGGCCATCACAGGCGTCCCTTGCCTTTTTCCCTTATTCCCTATTCATTTAGGAATTCATTTGCTTATGCAGAGACTGTTATACCTCGTTGTTTGGGCAGACAGCTGAATGCAAAACTGTATCAATGCCTTCGGATCCACCCGGTCCTAAAAGCACTTGCTGAGCTGGTGGATGGTGTATTTATTTGTGATCTTTATGTATTCAGCGCTAGTTACTCCCCCAACCCCAACTACAGGGACCACATGTTTGTCAGTCCCTTCCGGAGGCATCTCTGTTTTCCGTCGCCGCGAACAAACGCCATATGCCCCTGAGTTAGGCTCGACGCCTTGATTCTTCCTTGGTGTGAGTCCAATCCGCAGCCTACACACGGCTGTGAATTCTCAATAAGAGATGGGACTTTCCTGTTGTTCACAAACCATTACTGTATACGTCTGCTCCTCTACTCATAAAGCCCCTCGCTATCATCATCCTCGCCACCAGCAGGTTGCCGTGAGAGACTGGAGTGGTAAAATAATGGCTCCCCACTGGATCATGTGAATCATTGCGATGACTGGTTGATAAATGCTCCACCACCCAGGCTCTGGCTCCAGTAGTAATTTCTCTCTCCAACTGGACTGGCTGCCAAATGACAACAACCTCCCTTCCCTAAGCCCCCACCTATCCACAGCATCCCTCACCGCCCCTCCCCTCACTTTCTATAATTACTGTACTCTATAAGTCGGGTTTAAGACCAGTCACTCTAAATCAGCCTTGAATCGGCGCGTGTTACTGTGTCCATTGTTCCCTTGTCTGAGCTCTGGCAGAGCTAGTGCAGAAAAGGGCACGGCTGTCCTGGCATTTCCTATAATGGACTTTGTAGTTAAAAGACAGGGAAATAATAAGCAGATCTACGTGTGGGAAAAGAGCTCTTTGTGTTTGGTGGGAAGTTAAGACCAGGGACAGTTGGAGGGTTAGAGTTGACAGACAACAGCGCTGCTCTTTTCACACTCCTTGACACATAATGGGACCAATTTTTCTCTCTACATCTCTCCCTAGTGGCCATGATTTGCTCATTACATTGATGGAGGGAGACTGAGGGAGGGAGCGGGGAGGGGAAAAGAGGGAGAGTGACCAGTCAAGAGACAAATAGTGAGAAATTTAGCGCTTAGCATTCACTATTACTCTCATTTCATTTGAGAACTGTACCGCTGCACTTATTAAAGTGTTGGACAACCTGCCAAGAAATCCCCACCTTCAAGGATGCCGAACATTTGAAATCTTGAGGAGTTGTTTGCAAGTCACTATCCCTCAGCTGACAGACCTTCTGTGTAAACCAGCACCAGACAGTTTGCGAAAAGAGGACTAATACATGGTTAAACACAAGACAAATCCAGTGAGTGGATGTTTATGTGACTGGAGGTCCCCTGGCATCAAAGGGCCTTCTCTTCAATCAGGGAAATCTACATTTAATTAACGCAGAATTAAAGAGCATTGTTATTTTGATTAAAGACACTGGTCTTGATTCCCCACTCTACTCTAGTGCTCCTGAATCCGGCTTAGGGTTTAATTTCATTTGGTTTACTGCGAGTGGATCAACATCCATCTGGATTGTCTGCTAAGACGCAGCTCTCGCTTTACCGAGAGCCCTACTCTAAACTCCAGCGCAGTCACAGCATGCGTTCACTGCGATCTCTGCATGTTATTGACCTCTGCGTGGCCTATCTTGCTATGGTTATAGGATTGTTTTCTTAAAAAAAAAAAAAAAAGTTCTTAAGACAGACACTCGCAGTTGCTGTAGCTTAAGTTGTTCCCTATATTGTCTAACTCACCAGAACAGAAGAGATGCATGGAACCAGTCCAAAACCAAAATAACTCTGCAGCGCCTCGGGGAGAGTTATAATGCAAGACTTGGAACGAATTAATGCGGTCCCAGGACTACACTATCCAGTGAAATGAATATTTGGATAGCTGGACATGGAAGATATTGTGGTGTCAGGCTGTCAGTAGCTTGTGGGGGCAGGGGGGTGTTATTTGTAGGAGCTGTAGATGTTGTGGTGTGTCTCTGCGCTCTGTTAAAGCTCCATCAGTCAGGATGAGCCGACAACAAACGCAGCCAAGGCGCACGGGGTCACGCAAGGCCCCAAGACGGCATCACTCAACAGCTGTCCCCCGGCTGTCACTGTGTGATTATAAGCACGCTAACCTGCGGTACAGAGGGAGGGTGAACCAGTAATTAATCAGCTCATTGGAATAATCACATAATTGATTATTAACAAAAACCTGAGGTAAGAGTGAGAGGAGAGGGGCGAGGCGAGGGAAATGGGAGAGACAGGGTGGGGGGGAGATGAACGAGGGGAAGAGGACTTGAGTAGTGGGCTAAGGGGTTTGTTCTGGCAGGTAGCCATGACAAATAGCTCCGCGTTGAAGTCTGCCTCTTTGAGTATTAATCTACCAAATCATGTCTCTGGATGAGGGATGGAAGAGGTGGACAGTGGGAGGCGACACACTGAGAATTGGCTGGGCGCGGCTGAAGGAGCCGTTGAACGTGCTATGAAAATGTAATTAAGAATTTGCATACTGAAGCCTCAATATATTGCATAACACTCGGTGGAAATATGAGAGCGAAATGCCCTCTTTACCCTGAATACAATCACAAAGATGCCTACATTCTTCATGACATTTAGAAATATCATGCAGCAATTTTGGCCGGTCTATTCAAATGTGGACGACGGTGACATTTTATTCCCCACGAGCAAGATACCAACTCTTCTGTGGGATTCATTCATTGCCCATTTCTTCTATTGACACTTTTCCTTAAGCTGCTATGTGACTTGAGCTGTCAGGGGGTCTTTTTTGGACCTTTGGCTCACATAGTTCTGCCTGGAAGGCTTGATCTCTTCCCCCCTTTCCTTGTCACAGCCTGCAATCAGCCTTAAGCCCTTTTGTGTTCTCTACTCCGAGCTAAGCCTGTTATCCTGTGCAACTCCTTTACACAAGATCACTACTATATCCCCCCCTTCTCTGTCTTTCACCTCTCACACCTTACCTCTTGTTCCCTCTCTGTCTGCCTGTCTCTTTGTTTTACACACAGAAGCCCAAAAGTAATGACTCTGAAGTTTCCCAAAGATGGATTAGTAGGGACTACTTTATATGCATTTTGTCTTGTTCCGAGGCATCACCTACCCTCACAACCACAGACACACAGCCCTTGCCAACCCCACCTTTTTCTCGCCAAATACACACCCGTCGTCATATTCCCACTCTTCCCTCCCACTGCACACACCTGCAGCACGCTCTCATATTCACACACACACACACACACATGCACATACATATTGCTCACGAATGTTGTTTGAATTTATCATATTAGAGAGAAAACACCCCCCTCCTAGTGCAAGATGTCAGTTCATTGGTGCATTGCAAACTCCTGTATATTCCCTCTAAACTGCAGCCTCTAGTCCCCCAGGATCTGCTCCTCACATTCATAACACCCCGCTCCATGCCAGGTGGCTGTCTCCGCAAGTCCTCCTCCCCATAAATCAGACTGTCTTTGAGTTGATCAATAACAAGTCAATTAGCAGGCGCTGAGAGATGAGGGTCTCAGGGGGTCACCGCTTGTTTGTCAGGCAGACATCTGCAGCTCCGTCCCTGTCTGCCACGGAGCCTAGGTGTGTCGCTTGCCTTGGAAACATGTGGCTACCTGGCTATCATAAATCTAAATATCAACTATAAATAGGCTTGGAACATCTTGCTACAATCCATCATTTGCTTGTTCTTGGATAAGCAATGTATCAAGTATTGTGTACTTCAAATCTCCCAGCTGTGTCTGATGAATTTGACTAGGCCCAGAAAACAACACTTTTTGTCACTGATGCTTCTCTGTATTTGCTCCTCTGTATTTAAGCCACAAAGAAAAAGACACAAACACACACACACACACAAAAAAAATGCTGTTGCAGTCTAAGGTCACACTTGACCATATGCACTGAATATAAGCTGCAAAGCCCGCCAGTATTCATCCTGCTCCCCTGTTAAGCTGACAAGAGTGGGAGAGACCCAACTGTTGTTTGGTGCCCACTGACTGTGTATCTAATGACTTGGCTGGCAAATCCAACGCAACAGCAACAGGCTCCTGTGGCGAATACACCAGATTAATCCCCTGGATAATTACAGACAAGAAGGATCTTGGGCAAATACTCCGCTTACCTACTGAGACACTACATTGAATGATGCTGTCTAATTAGAACCCATTCTGAATGGTGACGGAGGAATTTGGAGAAATTAATGAAATGTGCTGATGTTGTATGGAGAGAAGAGCTGCAGAAAAAACTCACAAGGGCCAGCTGCCTTGGATGAAAGTGGAATCAACATTTCAGGCAGCAACTACAACCTCCATACCCCTCAGTAAAATGCCTTTAGGTCGCATTGAAAACTCACTTGGTAATCGTCGTGTGGATGAACACCCAGCTAGCACATGCTGCTAACTGGTATTCAAGCTGACGTCACTCACTTTTGTTGCTGCCTTTTTCCTTTTGATTCACATCAGTCACCACCTAAATTGCTGGCGCATTAGTCGCAGACACTTAAAGACGTTGTGAAGTAGCAAGAGGAAAAAAGTGTCCATATACAGCCATTAAAATGACAATAACAGTCATTGTTGTCACTTTTGATGATCTATCATGTACATGCAACATCTATTGCACATCTGTCCGTCCTGACGTTTCTACCATTTTTTTGCGTTGGGACTTTTCCTTATCTGAATTGAGAGTCTAAGGTTAGGACAGAGGCTGCTGTATGCTTTACAGGTTGTAAAGCCCCTTAAGGCAAATTGTGATTTGTGATATTGAGCTATAAAAATAAAACTGACTTGACTTGACTTTCTCATATGTAATATATTGCCCTTTTTTTCAAACCCTTACACATACTAACACGTCTCTTTATCCCTGCTGCATCCACACACACACACACACACACACACACACACACACACACACTCTTGCATATAACAACATATAATTGGTTCTCCATTAAACACCTCAGTTTATGAATTTATAACCCCTTTCTTTAATATCACATGTATCACTGTAATTGTTTTGCTGTCATGTTGGCATCATTTTGATCATTTTATCTAAGGAAAAAAAGACACAGTCACAGAATTGTGGTTTAACACTGCTCCCAACTTTGAGATAAAAATCTCAACACTCCTAGCAGTGACACATACAAACAAATAAAAACAGGTCGTAATAAGCTATAGCAAGTTGCTACTGCAATGTCTTGTAATCGACTCCTGTATTATCCTGTGTTTTTTTATCCTGTGTGTGCGTTTAAAACCTTTGGCAAAGTCTCAGTTTGTATAAAAATATTTATAATACAGTGTTAGACACACATTTCACTGTCTGTGGGTCAGGAAAATGCATTGCATGATCTTTATAACTGCACTAGCAGCATTTTCACAAGTGTAACAGTATCTCTTTTTCTGTCAGAGAGAGGCCACCTGGATGAGGTGAGCCTGCAGATGGATATGAGACAGTGGAGATAAAGGTTACATAGAAGGCTTCCCAGCTGAAATCGGTGTGGTGTGGTAAAAATTTGCTTGTTTGGGGTATGCCGTTGGATTCTGTACATACACATGTTTGCAACTGTGTTTTGGGGTTGACCTTGTTTTTTTTTAATCAGCTGCTTGTGTCAGGTGTCAGGAGTTGACTGTTGGGATCCCACCAGAGGAAGGGTATAAATACAAGATGCAAGGAGTCAGACGGGAGCAATCCCACTACATGGAACCACAACTCCTGGCAACAGATGCTTCAAGCTGTGACAGACTCAAACATATACAGTATACGTGCTGTGTAGGGCCCGGCTCCAGGGCTTCCCTTGTGCTCCCATGCGTAGAGGACCCCCAGGGGAGCTGACGCCAGCTGAGACTGAAAAACAAGGTGAGAGCCCAGCTGACACACATGCACACAGACTCAGCTGTTTGTCTCAAAGGAGGGTTCAGCATGTGAAGTACACAGAGAGCCTGGAAATGAAGGAGACTGCCAGTTTCGAGCCTCCTGGGGAGAAAGCGTAGTGAGAACACTAAAAGATGGATAGACGGAGGATGCTAGAGTGTGTGCACTGTAGGCGTGCAGCGGTAAGATTGTTTGACTGCTTTATTGTCTGATCTGGTAATGGAACCTAGATAGTATGGGAGGAGATGAAATAAGGTCTGTCAGTGCAGCGTTATCATTGATCTTACCTGTGCCATATCATAAGAGCACTTGGCTGCTGAAATATGACTCCTAAATTGAACAATGTTGTGTTTGGAATAATTCTTTATGATCTTTATTCAATATGATGGTTTCTTGTTTTCTTTTCCCTCCTGTTTGGTCAATATCTGTGTATGATGAAATAAGTTTCCTGCGCCTACAATTTTTTCCCTCTCGCATTTGAAATGCCAGTCGGAGGCTCCCGGGGCTCCAATTCTCTCTCCAGCCAAGAAAATGACTAATATAAATGATTGACAGCCTTACAGGGATAAGGTTGCCCATTTAGCAAACTCGCTGTGTCAAAGGAAAAAAGTCACAATGGCTCCCTGAGCGATGGTATTGGAGATGAGAGAAATGAAGATTTTGGTGCTGTATCGATCCCCCAATGCTTGTCTCATGCATTTTAAACAAGATCTAAATGCCACTTATGGTACAATACAGCACTCAGTCAGGGCTCACCACTCTCTGTTCAGTGGGATTTCAGGGTACTTGGTGTATAAATTCAACAGGAATCAAGTAAAGCTGTTAGATTGTGTCATGGGCTCAATTCTGAGCAGGCACTGGGGATATTTGAGCATTTGAACCTTCAAATCTTTTCTCTGTATGCATTAATGGGCCTCTCATGGACAGCTGAAAGTATTTTCATACTTTTGTGATTCATCAAACTAAGCTCTCCTCTCCTCTCCTCTCCTCTCTCTCTCTCCTCTCCTCTCTCCTCTCCTCCTCTCCTCCTCCTCTCCTCTCTCTCCTCTCTCTAGGGTGTAAGGTCTAAGTTGCATCAGCATCATGGCGGAGGAGAGCCTGGAGACAGATGGCCCAAGATCCTCCATGCCGGCTGAGCTCCAGTATCCCCACTCTGAGTACTCTCAGTGGAAGTTCAAACTATTTAGGGTGAAGTCCATGGAGAAGGCACCTCTGCCGAGTGAGTCACTGCCTGAGAAGGGAGCCCTGCTGGGGATTTCACCTCCTGCAGCTCTAAATATAGAATCAGATAATGGTGTGTGTCCAGGGAGTGTTATGAAATTGTGCCTTGGAGGAAAAAGCAAGGAAAATGTGGAAGGCCCTGGCCGGAGGGTAGATATGAAGCTGCAGGAAATGGAGACCCATATGAACCACCTCAGGTGATTAAATGTCATGATTCTATATAAACAACAATATATTACATGCATTTTTTTCTTGCAGTGTGACAACATTATTCTTCCTCTGTAAAGGTGCTTGTGCCGTCTTTGTGGGATGGTCCTGAGAAAAGTTAAAGGACCAGTGCACGATGTTCATGGGGATCTGGATGAAGCAAGCAGAGGTGCCCTGCGTAAAATGGGCTGCAAGTTCACAAGCTGGCCGGAGGTCATCCTCAAAGTCTTCAAAGTGGACGTGACAGAAGACACAGAATCTGTGCATCCTCTTTCCTTCTGCCATCGGTGCTGGATGGCTGCCATACGAGGAGGGGGCGTCTGCAGCTTCTCCAGAACGAGAGTCCCTGAGTGGAAACCCCACTCGTCCCCTTGCCACCTTTGCTCCCCAAAAAAACCTTCCTTCCAGCGCACTGGGAGGAAGAGGCGGAAAGCCATCCCCAGAGCACAGAGCCTGACGAAAAGGACTAGGTGGGACTATGGAGACATCATTTCTTTAGGCGAGAGGAGGGCTCTGAGACCATTTGGAGACCGTCATCATGGTCCCGGGCCCAGGACCTGGAGGAAACCCATCACTCAGAGAGAGCAATGGGTGAGGAACATCACCCGCTGCCAGAAAGATCATCTGAGTACCAAGTTGATCTCAGAGAAGCTCCCTGTTGACTTTCTCTCCTCTTTCACTTGCCTGGTATGTGACCACCTGCTCTCTGAACCCGTCCAATCCCCCTGTGGGCACCTCTTCTGCCGAAGCTGTATCATAAAATATACCCACGTTCTTGGACCTCATTGCCCAGCCTGCAACTTACCCTGCGGCCCTGATGATCTTAGCCCGCCTGCCAAAGCTTTCTTATCAGCCCTCCTTTCCCTGCCTCTCCTCTGCCCCAGAGGAGGCTGTGGCAAGCAGGTAAGGCTAGACTTATTTAAAGATCACTGTCTGGGCCATGAGCTGGAGGAGCAGGATGCAAACCAGCAGTCATCAGAACTTGACAATTACCTGTTAAACAATAAAGGGGGAAGACCCCGTCAGCACTTGCTGTCACTAACCCGTCGTGCCCAGAAGCATCGGCTGAGGGATCTGAAGAACCAGGTGAAGGCATTTGCTGACAGAGAGGAAGGTGGCGACCTCAAGTCTGTCTGTCAGACTCTGTTTCTGCTTGCACTGAGATCTGGGAACGAACACCGGCAGGCAGATGACCTGGAGGCCCTGATGCAAGGTATGAGGCTGTTACAAGGCTTTTGTAACAACACAGCCCCCCATAGCTGCAAAAGAGGGACACAAACAAATGAAAATTATGATGGTGTTTGCTCATTAATATTTTCCACATTCCACTGAGAAATACAGTCATCTCATAAATAACAATGACTCGAAAAGTTCACTATTGAGGAGAGAGAGGAAAGTTTTCTGTGATTCTGATTGAAAAGCATTTCATTATTGTCCATCTCTGTCTATCGAACCGCGTTCAACCCCTCTCTGATTCTCTCTCAGTTCACTCTCCGCCTGCTTGTCTGTCAGTCTCTCAGTCTCAGACTCCCTTTAATGCACAATAACAACTCTTGTGAAGGGCCTGTTAGAATCAAAACAACATCAGCAGCTCTTGTATCTGCAAATTACACAGACAGCACCATCCTCCTCTCTGGGGAATAGAAGCCAGCTGGTGTCTGTTTTCATCTGCAGCCAATACATCACTTTTGCCAGCTTCACTGATTCACCCTCTGTCCCCTTATAACATTTGGAAATTAGGAAATATTGGATTTTGTAATCATGGGCTTGTGGGCTTTTGACAATGATACATTCACATTTGGGTGTTAAATTTGCGATTCCCTCTGTCTCATACTATAAATGAGTCTAAATGTGGGGTATCAAATGAGGAAATGTTAGATACTGCAGTTCTTTTCAAAATGCTAGAAATGAGCTTCTACAGTTTGGTGTTAAATAATTCTCTTCATGTCTCAAGCCTTTTCTTCTTGTTTAATCTTTTTCAAATTTTGCCTCTTTCTGTTCCCTTCTGAAAAGTTCACTCTTTTCATTTTCTCTTTTTCTCTGCAGGCAGAGGCTGTGGTTTGCATCCTGCTGTGTGTTTGGCCATTCGGGTCAACACTTTCCTGAGCTGCAGCCAGTACCACAAGATGTACCGAACTGTCAAAGCCACCAGTGGCCGCCAGATCTTTCAACCCCTGCACACCCTGCGAGCTGCAGAGAAGGAGCTGCTCCCTGGCTTCCACCAATTTGAATGGCAGCCAGCCCTCAAAAATGTGTCTGCATCTTGCAATGTTGGCATTTTTAATGGGCTGGCTGGATGGGCTTCCTCGGTGGACGACTCCACAGCTGACACCATCACTCGGCGGTTTCGTTATGATGTGGCACTGGTGTCAGCATTAAAGGATCTGGAGGAGGACATCATGGAGGGGCTGCGAGAGAGCGGGATGGAAGACAGTGCTTGTACCTCGGGCTTCAGTGTCCTGATCAAGGAATCTTGTGACGGCATGGGCGATGTCAGTGAAAAGCATGGTGGAGGACCACTTGTTCCCGAGAAAGCTGTGCGGTTCTCTTTCACTATTATGTCTGTCACTGTCCTGGCAGACGAGGAGGAGGAAGAGGTTACCATCTTCTCTGAGCCAAAGCCAAACTCAGAGCTGTCCTGCAAGCCCCTCTGCCTGACGTTTGTGGATGAGTCAGACCACGAGACACTCACTGCTGTCCTGGGGCCGATAGCTGCGGAGCGTGATGCAATGAAAGAGAGCAGGCTCATCCTATCCATTGGCGGGCTAGCTCGCTCCTTCCGCTTCCACTTTAGGGGCACGGGATACGATGAGAAGATGGTTCGCGAGATGGAGGGCCTCGAGGCTTCAGGATCCACCCATATCTGCACTCTCTGTGACTCCAGTCGGTCAGAGGCCTCTCAAAACATGGTGCTACACTCCATCACTCGCAGTCATGAGGAGAACCTAGAACGTTATGAAATATGGAGAACCAACCCCTTTTCTGAGTCTGCAGAGGAGTTGCGGGATAGAGTCAAAGGGGTCTCTGCCAAGCCCTTCTTGGAGACCCATCCCACACTCGATGCGTTGCACTGTGACATCGGCAATGCCACCGAGTTCTACAAAATCTTCCAGGATGAGATTGGGGAGGTTTACAAAAAGGTCAACCCAAGCCGGGAGGAACGGCGCAGCTGGAGGGCAGCCCTCGATAAACAGCTGAGGAAGAAGGTGAAGCTTAAACCCGTGATGAGGATGAATGGGAACTATGCCCGCAGGCTAATGACCATGGAGGCTGTGGAGGTGGTGTGTGAGCTGGTGCCCTCAGAGGAGAGGAGGGAAGCCCTGAGGGAGCTTATGAGGCTCTACCTTCAGATGAAGCCTGTGTGGCGCGCCACCTTCCCAGCCAAGGAGTGCCCCGACCAGCTGTGCCGCTACAGCTTTAACTCCCAGAGCTTTGCCGACCTCCTCTCCTCTACCTTCAAGTATAGGTACAACGGAAAGATAACCAATTACTTGCACAAGACCTTGGCCCATGTTCCTGAAATCATAGAGAGAGATGGATCCATCGGAGCCTGGGCCAGCGAGGGGAACGAGTCAGCAAACAAACTATTTAGGCGTTTCCGGAAGATGAATGCACGTCAGTCGAAGGCGTTTGAGCTTGAGGACGTGCTGAAACATCACTGGCTCTACACCTCCAAGCACTTGCAAAAGTTTATGGAAGCTCACAAGGACTCTGCCAAAGCTATGCAAGCCACCATTGACCCCATAGAGAACCAGGATGATGAGGACATGTCCCTGGAAATGAATGACTTTTGATTTTTTCTTTTAATGCTAACCTGAAGCATTATTGATTTCAAGATTTTATTGATTTTAAGATATTTGACTCAGTAATACGGACTTGTTTAAAATTCTTAATTTACTTTCTATGTGCTTCTACTGATATTTAGAATAATTATCTTTGGGTCAGAGGCTGACATAGAGATTTTCTATGTTTTTTCACATTTTACAACAATTTTTAAACCAACATCAGCCTTTATTGCTGGATTTTTACAAAAGACCATTGCAATTAATAACTGATTTCTTGCACTTGGACAGAGTATATAATAACGTTATTCTAACACCATGTTTTTATTGTGTGTTGTGTTTTACCTGATTTGAATTTTTACTTGTCTTGCTTTGTTAGCGGTTAGTTACTAATGTAAAGAGGGGACAGCAGAGGAATATGAAAGTAACACACAGGTTTCTTTTCTCTTGCGCTTAGCAGGAAAGTTCTTTTTTTATCTTCACCGTCTGTGAAATATGGTGCAGTTTATTGTATTGCAAGGATGTGACACATTTATGAATTTATATAGAGAAGATATTTATGGAAACAGATGAAAGCGCTGTAAGTCATGGAGGGAAATTGTGTTAAAAAGACCACATTTGTGGCCACTGTATTAATATATCATTTGAGCTAGAGCAAAATGCAATCACAGAGACCCAAATGTTCTTTGTTTCATGAGTGCCCTCTGAAAAAGATTACTTTAGTGCTTTATCTTAGGATCCCTGAGGGGCAGAATAGATGCCAGGTCACTTTGAACCAATTTTTATCTCTTTTAGTTTTTGCACAGTGGAGGATAGATGATACTTATTCGAATTCCTCACATAAAATAAAGCATATACTGACCTTTTTGTTGATATCATAAAAATACAGTATGGTCCATTACAGAGCCTAATACCCCATGGACTCTCCAGCAGGCAGGGATTTTTCTTAAGTTCTGTATATAACCTGGCTTTTTTTCTCTGCTGATATTTCTTCATTGCCATGGTTGACAGAGGAGAGGGATGGGCAGGAGCTAGAAAGACCTGATGTAAACGGATTTGTTGGCAACTTTATTTGTTAGATTGATTGATAATATTTTCTTTTTCTGCCCTCACAATTTTCAATTGTGACAGGCAATTTTGTTTTCTTATTTGATTGAATGTTTGATTTTGTTTTACTGTCATGCGTCTAACCATATGACAGCTGTGAAATATTCACATTTCATTGGATAGTTGTCACAGTCCTACAGTGACAACTTGTCTCATTTGTGTCATTTGTTTTTTTTGCCATAATGAATTGCATTTCCAAAGTAATGGATGATGGATGGTTCACGGAATTGACCACTTTTCACCCTGTATTGCCTCATTTTGTGTTTCCATATTACACTAAATATCAGGTACTGTAAACTGTTTACTGGGATTGCAGAAGACATTCAGCGGTGGTTTACTTTGCATACTAGTACAGTGTTAAACTGAAGTTCCACTACTTGTTTCTGACATTTTTCATTTGTTTTTAAATGCTATACAATATTCAGATATCCCTGCTCTATTTTCATTGAAGCAGATAACTTACTATGCATTTGATGAGTTACATTTATGGAAGAGGAAGTTTGTATTGTTTTTGTCCTTGTTTCCTCCAAAGAATAAATAAAGTAAAAAATCTAACTTGATGGTCTGGTCTGTTTTTCATAAACTATTTTTAATTGATATTGCATTTTAACATTTCAATAATAAAGCACAGAATTCAGGTACATTTGGTCCTGGAAGACAACACTCAAAGCTCCATATTTTCACTGTGGTCCTGGAATACAGAATAACAATGAACTGTGATACAACTAAACAAAACACAAACTAGAAACACTGTACAAGAGACATATGGAAAATTAAGATCTATGTCACATATAAAGGTTGTGACAAGCCTTTAGAAAAAATAACTAAGTCATATTGTCATTTTCATCAATTATCATTTATTCAATCAGAAAAAACAATTAAGCTACATTTGGTCCTGGATGTCAATGTTAGGATGTGTTTTTCAATTTTCACTTTGGTCCTTAGATGGAATACAAATACAAAATAACTGCAACTGATAAAAATGCAAATTAGAGACACTGACTGACTAGCTAAAATGTAATTTCTTGTTACATAAATGACATTTGAAAACATTAGAAATAAATAACACAGAATTTGAGGCTGTTTATTGTTAATTTTATTGTGTACAGAACAGCACATTGTGTATTTTCCAATAAAAAAAAGTTAGCTTAAAGTTAACTTTTGTATATGAAGAAAGTATTTTGATGAAACCTGTGGTACTTAATGTAATACAAAATTATAATAAACTGTTGTACAGCTGATGAAAACACAAACTAAAACACTGTAGACAGACTTGCTCCTGTAAAATGTTACCAATTTTTTGTCAAACAATGTGAAATTATAATGAAAATATACAGCTGTTAAACACAAAATCAGGTTGCAATTTTGTTGTTAATTCTCCTCACAAAATGACAATACAAATCAGCATTTTATTTATTTTTCATTAATCATTTGTTTGCCGAATAAATGCACACATCCTCAATAAACACAACATTCAACAGTCAAGAGTGACCATCCACTGTTCATGTGTTCATGTGTTGATTCAGTCAAAAAGCCTTTTGAAAAAGCTTTTTTTGGCAGGAGACATCCTGATCACCGGAGGAGTTCTCCTGTCCTTGACTTTCATCGGGGTGCGCTTCAGAGACATGCCCTGTCGAGGTGGGGTCATCTCCTGGTAGGGCAGACCGCCATGGTCGAGGCAGAAGTACTTTTTGCTGCCCTGAGAGAGCTTGAGCAACAGGGTCTCAGATAACTCCATGCATTGGGCATGGACCCAGTGCCCCCCCTCTCCTCTGGAGCAGAAGATCATGGCTGGCCGATGGAGCTCAGTGGAATAGTATGGCTCCCATGTGTTGGGGTCCACCTGACAGCCGAGGCTGCATTTGATCCAGTAGCCTGTTTGTGATTCGTCCTCCTCATCCTCCTCATTGTAAGTATCCTCTTCTCCATCACTACTGTCCTCCAGCTCATGTGGCTCACGACCAAAGTAGAGCTCCTCAGAGTCTTCAAGAGGAGTAGAGTCGTCATAATCTGTCGACTCCTGGCTGCAGCCCATGGTCCCTTCTTCCTCTTTGCCTTCTCCCTCTGTCTGGAAGCTCAGCTGATAGACGTAATGCATGTCTTGTTGAGACGGCCTTCCCTCAGTAGGTACAGCAAGCAGGACGCTTCCCTCCCCGGCACTGCCACCAAACCAAGTACGACTGTGGATGATATCTGGGGTCCACTTGGGTGGTTCCAGGGGCTCAAAGTGGATCCCTTTCTCATCCAGAACCACAGTGCTGCACTCCATCCTCTTCTGAGAGTCTGACCGATACCCGCCTAAGATGATATATCTGTGACTGGGACCTGTGCGTGTGATTAAGGCACTTGAGATGGACGTGCCAGTGTCGAGAATCTCACAGGAAAGCAAGGGGCTGCCCTGCAGGAGCTCAACACGCAGGCGAAAGAGTCGAGGGGGACGGGAGTCAGAGGCGAGTGAGTGACCCCCGAGGAAGTAGACGCAGTCCTCTCTGGCAAGAGCCAAATGGAAAGACTGACCATCACTGAGCTCGGGTAAAGTGTGAGCAGAGGAGCAACCGAACTCTAAGTCAAACAGGAACACCTGAGGAGAACAGTCGACGACGCTGTTCCAGCTCTCTGTGGTTCGCTCTCCTGCAGGCATGTAGGATCTACCCCCAAATAATACACAAGCTGTCTTCCCATGGCTTTGAACCATGCTCATTGTGTGGCCGTATCTGGCACCGGGCACTTCCCCCACTAGCTCTCTCTCTTTGCAGCGCAAGGTCAGTTTGCGATTGCAGCCCCGGCTGTCCATGGTCAGCAGGTAGAGGCTCGATGAGATTTCATTATTTGGGGTGCGTCCACCATGGATGAGATAACTCTCTGGAAGCCCATCATAGGGGTCGAGGCGGCACACAGCTGGGCAGCGTAACGGAGGTAGGTAGCATGAGTCATTGGAGAAGGAGATGGCCCTCAGCTTCATCTCATTGCGTTTAAGCCTCACCCCAAATATCCCTGTTGGACACGAGCGCTTGGGCCACCCTTTCTGGCCAAACAGTAGAACTTCACCATCCAGCTGCAGCAGGGAGCAGCCGGGCTGCAGGAGGCCTCCACAGTTCACTGGAGTTAATGGTTGCAGGGTCATTTTATGGCAGGTGCCTGCATCAAAACACACAAACACAATCTGTCAGTCAGCTGTTGATTGTTTTCAGTCAGGGAATTTAAACGTCTACTTCCTCTTTACTACAGCAACACCTGGAGGACTCCACATCATCATAATATGCACTATAGACCCCAAAAATAAGGACATACAGTCATTCAGGCTTTCTGCAAGACACGATCACTTTTTAAACTTATGAAAGATACATTCACAAAAACTACCAACATTTAGACAATCAAAATATACATATATATATTAATAAAAGACTAGTAATGGTAATGATAAAGGAATGACTTCAAATTAACACCACAGACAAAGCTTAATTAAAAAGACTACTACTACAACTTACAGTATTATTAGTAAACGAGTTCATAATGAAAACTGTACAATGTCGACTGGACTTTTCTAAAGGTCATTTTGCTAAGGTATGACATTTTGGAGGATGGAGAACACAGAAGCCATGCCGCAACACTGACACACCCACATCAAGATCAACCATGTTTGAGCTTAACTTATTATATTTGCAGTGTGCTGAATGTGTAAAGTTTACATACTTTATGACAATATATACCTACACAGTCAAATAAGTAAAATTTACTATTCATGAGGTCACTTTTTTCAACTGTTTTCAATCAGAAAGAAAACTTCTTTGAATCAGAACCTTAAACAATTTACTTTGAGGCAGCATGAGGCACAAACAAACACTTCAGGAGCTGCTTGACTGAGTCAGTAACCGGAAATGTTTCCTTGGAGACAGTACTCAGCGTGGCTTTCCTGGAAAACGAGTTATATTTTCTGGTGCAACAATGTCAGCACCATTATGACATTACCGGACATTGACACAGCATGGACATTATGGATAATACCTCTCAGAGTTTACTCTGAGTCAGGCTGGGACACGCGTCATTATCTTCAGCTTGTATATAATGTCATTTCATTAGCTTTAACAAAGATATTAAAACTGCTGTAGGCTGTATGAGTTTCTTCAATACAGACAGTTTGACTATCTCTTACAGTCAGACAGATGGTTACATAAACTCTACAAGCCAGCTCAGAGTAACAGTGGCACAATATTGATAAAGAGCTGCTAATTCTTCCTTTGACTTCATAATCGTATCGTAAGATCTAGTTTGCTTACCTTACTGCCTGGGCCAGGACGCAGAGTTTGAGCTCCCTTTAGTGTGAAACTTAGAATCACTAAGATGAAGCTAAATCGCTCTTTATGTAGCCGAACTTTGACAAAGGTGAGAGAGTTTGTGAAGCTTCGTTGCCTCACAGACACTTCCACATCTTGAGGTTAACAGTCTGTGACTGCTGCTCACTGGCAGGTGTGCTGCCTGAATGCATTTAGTGAGTCACTTCAATGATATCACTGGATATCAATTCTACCAAAGACAGTACAACAGGCTATAGTAAGGTTCTTCTTTAACCTGTATAATACCTCAAGAAATGCAAAACTGTGCAGTATATGTGTTTTTGTCCTCCAGCAGTTGAACAAGTTCAAATTTGAGACCCAAACTAAAAAGGGACACAATTCTTTACTCTGCCTAACCACACTGATTGCTTTGTTTTACTTCAAATAAATACATTTTATTAGTATTGCCATGATGAGACACACCTCTGATGTGAGTTTGTTTTTGGGAGGTTGTAAGCAGGCAATACAAACACGCAGACGCAAGCAGCCATTTAATTGCATAAAAGTTTGTTAATTTGGAACCTGATCATGTGAAATTCCTAAAATCTCTCAATAAATGAACTGTGGTTTTCTAAAATAATTTAATCTTCATGCCAAAGCGTTTTCTCATGGCTGAAATTCTGAGATAAATCATTTCATGTAAACTCAGCAAGGGCTCCCAATTCATACAGTCTGTCAAAAGCTCATTACAGGACACAATCACACTTTTTCTTGAATTATAAGGCAGTACACACTGATCCATTAGCATTCAGTAAAATAAGATGAGGGCAACCACTTAAGATGTGATGTGAATGTGTGTCCTTTTGACACATACGCCTGTTTTGTATAGGCACACAGTATATTTATCGTTCCACAGCCATGAGTTACGCTTTCAGTTGGTGCTGTGGTGTTATTTAAAAGCTTTGTTTTTGTATCTGATGTTCCCATTATTTTACTCCTGCCTTTCCTTAATTTTAAGTGTCTCCCTTTTTTATTTTCCCTCATGGTTTCATTTATTACTGGCATAACAAAGTGATCTGATCCTTTAAACACTGACAGATTTCTCTTATAGCTGGCTTAAAAAACCTTACAAATACACGTTTTCAACAAATGCGGCTATTAGCTCCAGCTTGCCTTATACATAAGCACTCTCCTTCAGCGCTGAATGACGTGCTGTACCGAGAAGGTGAGTCATTAATTCACACAGAACGATGAACCTAATGCATTATCATACTATGATGATGTTTCCTGAAGGGAAGGGTAAAAGAAAGGAGAAGCAAAACATCTCTCATCTTCAACTTTGATGAATCCATTCTAGCAGCTGGTTATGTCTGAAACTATTTGGATATCCCTCAGTTTTTAAGATATGACCTACTGTAAGTAAAAGCAGATCGCCTATATGAGTGACACACACACGCCTAAACACCTAGAGAAAAAACTGTGCTGGAAGCAGATGTCTGGCAGCTCATTAGCATAATGTTTTTGTGCACTGAGCGGCTGAGAGAAAACTTGAGGAGTGTGCAAAACAAAGGCAGAAACCACAAGTGCCTGGAAGACCGTTACAGCTTGAAAACACAAAACAGCAGAGCACCTGTGTGTCTAAACTGATGCTTACAGGGCTGAGTGGAAGAGAAAAGAATTTACTCCTGTTACTAGAGAGGATATAACGCATGAATTCAGATGTCAGTAGGGTATGCAGAATGGGGTTTTTTTTTCACCCTGTCTCTCTTTATTTTTTTGAGAATTGCTTCATCCGTATGAGTTCAGCCTTGGAAAAATAAACCTTTCAAGTCACCTCAAGGCATCCTCACAAAGCACCGCTGAAAAGTAGTGCCTGCTATTTAGCCGCAGCTGGGATGGTGCAGAGTGAGTAGGAGGCACAGCAGTGTGTGGCGCACCCCGGGCCATGCAAGGATTTGTACATAATTGATAGAACAAAGTAATTAGAATCTATGGTAGCACCTGTTTCTGTCCCTTGCAATGTATCACAACCTGACTGTTGCTACCCTGAAGCACGGTTTTGACGGATGACGCGGTGACAGCTCTGATGTTCTGACGATCACTGTGCAGTCGTGTTTATCACTATTTAATGTTGCGGTAATTGCTCCCCTTGTGGTGATTGGTACTGAGTACCAGTGGGGCACTTCCATCTCACTCCGGTTAATACTGCCGCAGAGCTGTGGTTATAATCTGGTGATTGGTGACCTGTATTACCACAGTTCAGTTTTTACATGCAGAAGCATTGTTTTCACTGTGCGACACATTTAAATCCCAGGCCTGTTTCAAATTCATTTTGTGGAAAGTCTAATGCCCTAAAGTCTATATTTGTTCAAACAACTAAGAAATATTCCTAGTGAATGTATTTAGGTACAGTGGAAAAAACATTCACTGTGATATATTTCCTCCTGGAAACTTACAACTTACATTAATGTTAATACTGTTTTTGTTCTTAAGGGAACTTAAAGCAATTGATCTTTGTTAAAGCTGCACTAATCTATATGTATCTATATCTATCTACATATTTTTTTTACAATGGAAAAAAATACTTTTTTTTGGTTTTACTCCCCTCAACCTTAATGTTTTGCTTCACTCTCATCAACCTTGTTTCTGCTCACAGCAGGCATCACTTTTCTGGGAAAAAGCTCTGATAAATCAAATGTACTCCACCTGCAAGGACTAAACAACAGACATACAAGGCAAGTGACTAGCTAAAAACAATAATGCTGCATGCAGCATTTAAAACAAAAAGATTTTCCACCAAGGAGACAGTAGAGAACAAAAACAGTGAAAAGAAGAGGGAATATTAAACTAACATGCCAAAACAACTTAAATACTAGTGTTGCTCCACGTTTACTCGTGTGAATATGTAACTTAAACTAAACTATAAATTGTACAGCTAGTTGTGCTTCACCTAAAACCAAAAAATCAATTCAGGTAGATTTAAGCTGACGCAAAAAAGCGAGATGGGACTCACTGATTTTTTTCAATACACAAACTTAATCTTAAGTGTTTTAGTACCTTAAATCTAATGTGTAGGACACAAAACCTGATCTCTGATGGAAAAGTAATTTGCCTAAGCCCATAAACAACCTTCATATTACTTTAAAATTTAAAAATTACTTTAATAATTGCAGCCAATTAACACAATGCAGGTAGAATATGTTTACACAAAAGCATATTTGGCAAAGCAAAAAGGATACATGGGAGTTTTGTAAGAAATAGTGTTGTTGTATCCACAGTGGCCTTTCCAATCATGTTCCTTTGCTCCAAATCCCTCTTCTTCTTTCATCTTGTTCCTATTGTTCTTGGATTTCCTGTTTCGCTAAATGTGTTTCTCTTCTGTTGTCCTCTCTTTGTGTAGGTGAGCAGCAAGGTTTGCTTGTCTTGGGATGTGGCAGGATGCCAGGGGTGCAGAATGCCTCAGATACGCTGGCATCAGACCAGATGCTGGTGGAGACCCGGGAATCTTTCTGTGGCTCATCTGAGCTCTTCCAGGTCTGCTTCATTTAGATTTCTACAGGACAGCGTCGTAATTCATGGATTGTGACTGTAACATGTTGAACAGGTAACCCAAAGCCATGTTTTAAGCTGATAAGCTCAGATCTGCCCTCACCCTAACCCCCCCCCCCCTCAACAGGGAATACTGTGACAAGACACACGACTGTGGCCCAGCAACTTAACTCGCTCCCAAGGGAGACGGAGGGATCAAGAGAACAGAGCGGGAACAGAGCGGTCAAAGCACAGAGGGAGCGGGATGTGACAACAGCAGGACAGTTCGGTGTATGGATCCCGCCTGTGGATCGGGTTGAGGTTGGCGGCTCATTGATGCTCCTGCACTCTGGAAGCTCGATGGATTGATGCTTTGGGCGAGAAAACCTGCAGAACAGCTTTCAATCACACTGAATCCCCTCGTTGAATAACCCCTCCTCTCCTTCACCTGTCTCAGCGCTTTCCTCCTTTATCTCTGTCTCTGTCTCCTCCAGTTTATTTCTGCAACCCATCCCAATTCCAGTGAGTCTCGATTTTCTTTAGGCAAATGGCCGGACAGTTTCAGCACAGGGGAGTTTACTTCAGATGCATACACTGAAGCATGAACGGGACCTCAGGCAATGCCAGCTATCGATTTTACCATGATTCTGATTAAAGGGCCCCCTGTTGCAATCGATACCATACATCAGTGAACTGCACAGTGAAACTGATGGTCCCTGATAGGATCCTAAATTTGTTTTCCAATTAATCACGCTGTTGATGATTTTTAAGATTTAAAGGCAGTTGAGTGAGCCCAAGATCCCAAGCATAAGAAACAGTTCAGCACGAGGGGCTCCCGACTGTCCAAACGCAACGGACACTGGCTGTAACACCTAAAGTCAACAACGCCACTTGATCATCATGATTAAATTTTATGGGCTGATAGACACTGCACACTGTATGGTAGGAGTATGATGAAAGATATTCCTCTCACACAGACACAGTCTTTCACTGAGTGTCTTATTATCTTATTGTAATGAAAGATGGCTCTGCTGGTTTGACAGGTGGCAGCTGTGGGAATGAATGTTACAGCACTGGAGACAAGACTGGAGGTCCTCTTTTTGCACCAGATAATATTTACAGGGTATAATAAAGCCCCTACTTATTAAGCAAATGATTTCAATGGTATTTGGATATATTTATATCTGAATTACATCACATAAAGGCGTCCCTCATGGTGAAAAAACAAGAGAATTTTCTCATCTGGCTCAACTCTACAGAGCTTTTACCGTCTTTACGCTCATTGATTTAGTGTTACAGCACACAACTTTAATATTTTGGTTCAGTCTCATTGCTCTTACAGCCTCACTGGGTGTTTTTAGTGTGAAAGCTCTGGTACAGTAAACCCATTGTTCACTACCTCGCCCAGCACTAAATGCAGACAGAGAAAGTTAACAGTTAGCTTGTGAACATGGTGGAGCATTTAGTGGCTAAATGGTTGACCAAAATAGAGCTGAAAAGAAAAGTGAACATTGGACCTACATGGACTAGAGACACAACTGCACATTTTCCAGCGGACATTAATGGTCCCCAAAGGACAAATCGTTGTTGCACGTTCTTGTAATGTTTCACCGAGCGCCACCATCAGGTCTTTTGACAGAATAAGACCTGAACTGTTGTATAAGACAAAATTCAAAACTGATGACAGTCCCATCGCCCTCAGCTGTGGTATTACTGCTAACATGCGAAACTCTGGTGACAATGATAGACATTACACTGCTAACCATCCTGCCTGATGTTTAGCTGTGCCTAAATACAGCCCAACACAGCTGCTACTGAGTCTTAGTCTTGGTTTGGTTTGGTTTGTTTTTTTTAGTGTGACTTGAGGCACCGGCAGTTATCGTTTTTACCTGTTGCCCACCTTTGAGAAATACTTTTTCCTCTGTCTTGCCAGAATTCAGACTGGCATATTGAGGGAGCGTTCTTTGGGAAGAGCGCAGTAATGACATTCTTGTTATTTGAAAATAAGGTTGTTTAATTGTGCGTATGGATCTTCATTAATATCAATTTATCCTAATTTTTTTTGATTATGCTGGAATTAGAGAGGTAGAATTTTGCCGTGCTGTATTGATATGAGGCTTTGAGGCGGCCACAATGCTATTTCACGGAGAATGGTTCTTTTAATCGCGGCTCTGACAGTAAATTACATTCACTGAGTTTTAACAATTTGTACGAAAAAGAATGGGAAAGTGGCGGCTGGATAGCTCAACTAGATGAGCGCATGACACCTATGGATGTAGAGACGAACCCCCCCCATGCAGCAGGTTCAATCCCAACCCAGGGCTCTTTGCTGCATATCATCCCCTCATCCCTTCTCCCTGCAACTGACTGGCTGGCGACAAGTCCAGGGGTGTGCCCTGCCTTTTGCCCAATGACAGCTGGGATAAGCAGTACAGAAAATGGATGGATGGAAGAATGGGAAAGTCAATAAAACTCAAATATTTCTTAATCCATGAAGGCATGTGCAACAGTTCCTCAGTAAGCCTTTCAAAAGCATTTATGTATCTATGTTTAATTTAGTGGGATATAGATAATATTAAATTCATAAATGTTTTACATATGTGTGTGATTACAGAATTCATTTCCTTTTTAATAGTCTGTATTAGGATTTTCATGCATAATCAATATGCCAATTGCGTACCTGTCCTGCTGTAAGTGTTCAAGGTACTTTTTTGAATTCTCAGAATACCTCCCATGAAGAAAGCTCCAACCTTGATCACACACTTGAAAGTCTGTTTGAAGGCAGTATTTATTTATTGTGAGTGTGTTTATTATTATTACTCATGCAGAGCTGCTCAATCAACAGCATGTGACTTGATGTCGAGGCAAAGAAAGGGGTGGGGGTCTCTGTAATCTCCACCAAGTACAGAAGCAATTTGGCTGTTGACTCTCTGTTGCCACTCAGAGCTGCTGACATAAAGGAATGGCTTACTGCGAACTCCCACCTTGATTAGCATGTGCAATTATAAATATGCTGCTGTAAGCGTAAAAATCAGAGTGAAAGGAGGCGTTCTGGAGAGTGGCCGTGTCTCTTTGACACTGAGCGGCCTGTAATTGCCTCTACCACCTGATCAATGGCTGCTCAGCATTTGGCATCTGGATGTCTGGATTATTTGGGGAGATTTAGGCCCAGTTGTAGGAGCTGTGTTTTGTTTCAATAACTTATAACAAGCACGTGCTGCTCAACAATTCCTCAAGCATTGTTCACAGTCTGTAGACATTTTCAAAGCCAAAGCCTTAGCTACTTTTTGACACTGAAGAAACAACAAATAAATGAGCCATACGAATATACAGTTAGTCAAATTATCACTCTGTGTGTAGGTGTCTTTGGAGCTTCTACACTATATCAGCCTAATTACGGCTGGTGCTGACACTACATGGGTGTTGAATTAAACAGAAAAAATGGGCTGGAAGAACAATGATATTTCATTTAGTGTGACACGGTGAGGGACAACCAATGCTAAGTGAGGGACGTTCCCATGACACACGCACACACTAACATGTCAGAGTTTGCTTAGTATGACACTTTCTCCTCCTCCCCGGCACTGTTAATTCCTGAATATTCCTCCCCCCTTTTAATTTCCCACCTCCCCGTCTGCAGCTGGGTGGGTGTCAAACATGAAGTGTAGTTACCTGTGGACTAAAACGTGTTACGAGCTGTGTGAAAATCTGAAATGATTAACATGACAGTGCAATCTAGGGGAGGCTTACATCGCGTGCATGCCAGAAGAGGTTTTGTTTCTGATGTTCAGGGTGTTTTTGGGGGTGTTTTGCTGTGACATAAATGATGGAAAATGATGGAAAAGATTTTAAAGAGCAGCAAAATCAGATGAACATCAACATTAGTTATCGTACTGTCTGCCTCTGTGCGTATCTCTGCTTCTGTCTGGCAGTGGCTTGGTGGATGCAGCAGCCCGAAATTCATTTTTAAGGTAGACAGCTCATCAAGAGGAGTGACAAGGGAGACCAACAGTACACGTCATACTTCAAGGTGAAACGGTGCATATACCCTGAGCTTATCATGACACAATCTGCTCATGCATCCATCCATCCATCAGTCGAAGCACAGCAGCCCAAACGTCCCTCTTCTGGGGACCCCCAGGTGCTCTCGCGGGGAGATGCACTGCTGAGTTTCCTGGGTCTCCTCCTGCTGCAGTCAGCAGATCCTGGTTACTAATGCAGGCCAACTTGCGCTGCAACCACACATCAGCATCTTGTATCAGGTGAGCAGTGCTGATGGAGAACTGACTGTGCTTTGTGGTTTGGCTCTTTCTACAGACCTTTGTGGTGCAGTGCTGCAGCTGCTAAAAACACTCAATCGATGTGTTGATTGTCTTTATAATAACTTAAAAAACAGAGAAAAAAGTGGTGTGGTATTAGAGAAAGCAGTATACCTCCTTCCACCAATAAATGCTCAACATAAGACAATATTTAAAACTATAAAAGTATCTATTCCAAGCTATTTCTGCACCGCTCTCAAAAAGTCAAAAGTGTTGTAGTCCTGCCCACATATTACTGACTTTACTGATTGCAAATGCTGAGAAAATGTTTTACACCTGCTGTCAAATGCTCAGTATATGATTTGTAGTCTATACTGAGCCGTGTTTTCTACAGTGTACTTGCTAATTAGGTTATTTAAAGGAGAACTGGTTATGTTTAATATGCCATGATGGTTATGAAGAGAGGTTATGCAACTCGAGTGCCTCTTAAAATGGGGAACACCACCCCTGACTGCCGATAAAAAGGAAATGTCCCTGTATGGTGAGAGTAGAATGGCCCCCTTTTGTTCCCCCTGCAGCATGACACAACACAGTTTTTTAAACCTCACTAACAAGGTTTTAATTAAGCTTCTGAATGACCGTTTATTGCCACTAATATCACAGTCATGTAATGCCGCAGTATGAGCTGCTGGTGACATCTCATGACATCATTCAGCAGCAGCGTTTCATTGGTGAATTGGAGAATCTTTAGCAGCCTGATTAATGGCACAAACTAATCAGAAAAGAAAGAGTGCTTGGCTGTTTAATTATGATCACATCATGTCTGTGATTGCCAAACCAAGGAGGAGGAAGGGTTAGCGAGCAAGCAGGAGGCGGAGAGTGTCAATATTTAATAGCACTGGCTCCTTCAAATTGATTGAAATTCCCTTTTATGAACACAGGGGAGTACATAATCGTATACCCTAGCCTGCCTTTGACAGTTGCCTCCTGCTCTCCTTTCACTCTGCTCGGTCTTGTCCTTTAAAATTGCTGTGATGTTTTTGTCTGCCTGCTATTATCAGTATGTTTTTTTTTTGTGTGTGTTGCCTTTTTTTTGTTTGTTTTTGTGTGTGTTTTTGTGTGTCTGTTTCTGACCCTCCTTGCTCTCTTGTGTCTGTTATCTGCCTTTGGATTCCATTAGCACAGTGACAGAGAGGTGATTACAGCCAGCCCAGGTCTTTTAATACAGATTAGACGTCATCTGTGATGCCTTTCATATGCCTGCCATCACGCCATCCTTCACGTTATTGTCTGGAGCCCTTTTCCTTGAGCTGTTGATGTGGCCTGCTGTATGCTCATGTAATGCCATCTGTATTCTGTGCACTTTGCCATGGTGAATATCAGTATTTGACACAACTAATAAAGCCTTTCATTTTGATGGAATTCTCTCTCAGCGCAGCCTTACTGACTGAAGCCTGTGTTTTCCCTTGTGAGACAGAGCTGTTTGCTTGGGCTGTGGGTGGAGCTGAGAGACAGATTGCTTGAAACAAAAGTGTTGTGTTTGGCAGGCTCTCTCTGCCACTTTCCATTCCTAAAGGTTATAAAACGTCCACTGGATGAGAATCCGAGAAGGTAAAATAATTACTTTGCGAAATTATCATTTCCATGCATGATTTCCTGGTGATACAATTCAATTACAATGACAAGCAACCCTTTCAGAAACAACTGGAGCTTGATTTTAATTGAACAGCGAGTCAGCTTTCATTTCCACTAATTTGATTGTCACACTCTTGAATTGCGTTTGATGATCACACAAAACAAAGGCAATGAGATAATCATTTGCAGCGTAATGCCGCACTTATTTTAAGCTTAAGGAATACAGCAGATTTGCCAAGCAGGTAAGAGAAGCTGTCATTCCAAATCAGGCGGAGCCACTGGAGCGTCCAACACGAGGATGGGAAAAGCTGGAAAAGGACTTAATGGTTTTTGTCTCTCCACATCTCACCATGTGCCTGTCTGAATGCAATTAAGTGTCCTCTGGCAGCGGCATTCATTACTATGTCAGCGTACCTGGAGTGACTTGAGGTGAAAGCATTTACATTTCTGTGCGCACATTATGTACCCATAATGCTTTCACGTGTCCTTCCAAATAAGAGAGAAAGAAGGAAAAAAAGCACGACTTGTCCTTTGTTTGTCATTCTGTTATGTTCTAGCTGGTGGTGTCCTACCAGGAAGGTGAGAGTGATGTTTCTCCGATTCACCTGCTTCAGTCACCTGACGCAGCTGTAACCGACCCTCACTGCCGGGGGCCCGAGGACAGAGACAAACTGTCACAGTACAATTGAAAGCAATAATGAAAGCTGGCAGCCACAGAGGTTTATGATGAAATGTTGAGATTATGACGACAAGGACAACAAAGTAGCTGTAAAACACAAAATTTGTCTGTTTTTATTGCTTGAGCTTAAAAGTTTTAATGTTTAAATACTGTTGTTGAGCAAGAGACTTACAGTAAAACTTCTTCTAAGGTAGTCCATCACGGTGAACAAGAGACGTTCATCGTTCTGCCGCTGAAGCTCAGTTTAATGAAGCGTTGTGTTGGCTCACGCAAGGCTTGGACGTCATACACCCCAGCTCTAATCATCTGAAAGCCTGCTGAATTATTGTTTCTAAATTGGTCGCACACCATTCACAGCCCATTCTCATGACAAGGTGGTCCACTTAAATACGATTCCCTCCTCACTGGTCTTTGCTAGACCAACGCAACGACCATTACTGCTGCTGCTAGCAAAAGTTTGCCCCCACCACTTCAGCCTCCACCTTTCTCGTTCAAGAGTGCTTACACGGCTCAAGGTTAAAAAAAAAAAAAATTCAGTGTCTTGCTTTGGGCCCATTCTGCAGAGATTACGCTCCCTGTTTTGGCTTAGCATGCTGCTAGGCTAATCCTAGGGAGCATTTTAAGAGCAGAGCCACCAGAGCACAACTGTGTTGCCCTTTGTTGCAATAAATGGTTAAAAATATGACTAAAGCGTTTCTGAGTGGACATGTGATTATTATGCATAATTACACAGCATTCGTCATTTTTATGCACGCATTCTTGTGAAAAATACATTTCATGTTCACTGCAGTCATGTTTACACCCACCATCTGTCCATCAAAACCCAACCGAGCAGAACTGCAAAACTGTGCCAACTTTTACAGAATAAAGCACCGAGAGCACATCAGCAATAGTAAGGTTGTTTTTTTTCCTCTTCCAGAAAGACCTGAACAATATATTTCATACATTCATTTTGCTGTGACACTTAACGGTGTGACCTTTGCTCAGAGAAAAAGAAATAAAAAGATTTGGAAGTAAGTGCTTCAAAATGATCTACACTGACAAGAAACTAAAACTGAGATTTTAGGAAACACAAAAAGAGTAAGTAAAAGTTCAGATTGACCTTCAACAGCTCCATCAAGTTCAAGAATGGATTATACTCACAGATGGGGGCACCCTTTCATGAACGAGACATGCTGACATTTTGTGAGCAAAATGCTGAATTTTGTTAACATAATTAATTTTTGGTCAGTCAATCTAGGTGGGGATTAAATACATTCATAATTTTGGGGGGGGGGGGGGAATACAGACATTTAATAACTAAGAACTAAAGTGTGTTCACAAGGAAAAGGGAGGGTGTCTGTGTGTGTGTGTTGTTGTGTGTGTGTGGTTTTGGGGAAAGATGTTAGCTGGGTACAGTTGTCAGCTTTTCAGTTTTCAGTTTGCAGCCCACTGGGTGAACATGCAGCACTGTAATTAATTTCATGTCGCCACAGTCTGTGTCTCTGTGCTGTTCTGCAGAAACAAATGGCTTACAAAGGCTGGAAACCTGGGAGGTGATGGCAAATAGTGTGTGTTAGCTAAATTAATGTAGGTTAGATTTGTATGCCAGCTTTTTCTTAATGATATGACTTTGCTGTGACTTTTAAAAAAAAATATTTATCGTTTAAAATGTTTCACTTTTGTTCCCTCAGCTGGCTATAGGCTGCTGTTCTGTGTCATCAGTTTTATGTGTCACTCTCTGGTGCTGCTCCCTTACGTACCTGGAAGTGCGTTTGCCCCCGTACAGTATGTATTTGAGTCACAGGGTGGAGAAGAGGAGGAAAATAAATGGACTGTTTGTACTAGAAAGAGAAACTAAGCGTGCGTGACAGGATTTGGCAAGACTTCATACTGCAGAAAATCGGAACACATTTCCCTGCATGCGTGATGGTTTACTTTACTCTGAAACATTTAGAAGAATGTGTTCACATTTACGTACTCAGTCTGAAGCGGTGCATATTTAATGTCTGCTCCTATCACCACACATTTAATTGGTGGATGGCATAGTGGAGCGGGACCAAAAGGACAAGACCTTTTCAGGGTTATGTTAAACTTTTGCAGAAAAGAAAAAAAAGAAAAAAAAAAAAAAAAATCTCATGGCATACGCATGCGTTTCTTTGGCAGCATTTTGTATTATCATTGAATATATTAACTACTTGACTCACATCTGAATTGGACAAAGACACTTGCCGAAGATAATCTAATGCTGAGATGATGATCATCTGACATCATGAATTCATACTCCTGATGAACTCTGTCTTTTTTTTATTAAAAACA
Organism: Scortum barcoo; assembly: GCA_023238725.1. Taxonomy (NCBI): domain Eukaryota; kingdom Metazoa; phylum Chordata; class Actinopteri; order Centrarchiformes; family Terapontidae; genus Scortum; species Scortum barcoo. Next base: position 18,173,093 of record CM041536.1, read on the forward strand.
GTACGTTTTATTGAGAAAGGCGCTGCCGACGTTGTGTTTAATTTAGAGGATATTCTGATCTGATTAAGCTCAGTGTTGTGCATTAGCATGCTCCTGTTTTTGTTTGTGTGGGTGAGAGAGAGCAACTCTACATGGATAAATGGGCTTTAGTGCTGCAGGGGTCCTGAAGCACTGAAGCACAGGCTCATTCTCCCCCCCCAGGTGGTGCCGCTGCCTGTGGTGGCAGAGAAGTAAGGGCCATGACCACAGCCTTTCAGTTGGAGCTACCCCAACAGGCGAGATGAGGATTGAGATAAAAGGGCACCCCCAGCTCCTGCCTGCTCCCACTGCTGTTTGCAGGTGCACTGTTAGTGGGGCACCAACAGTAACACCCAGGTGATAAGGCTGAGAGAGAGCAAATCAAACAGAAGAGAGGCATAGGGCCCCCATCTGGCACAGCTGTTCATAGTTTAGCCCTCTTTGTTCCTTTATTGTTCAGAACCACAGTCACTCAATATTTTAATAATGCATATTTGTCCCTCTGGATCGCTGTCAGATAAAATTGACCCGCAAAAACATGAACATGGCAAGGCAAAAAACACCTATAATATATTCAAAATTTTAATTGATAGAATAAGGTTGCAAGTGCATATGGAAATAACAAAATAGATGCAAAGTACACATGAAAAATTATTCGGATTCCACAGTTTCAGTCAATTTTCTGGCAACATAGCAGGGTCTGTATATAATTAGTGCCATTTCCACGATGGGCTGAAACGGCTGGAATATTTTTCTTAAAAGCGCTGCAGCTAAATTTGCTACTGCTGAGACACACTGGGCCTTGGCTTATCGTAATACTATATTTACCACCCTGATTCAACAAGCAATGCGACCATTTAGCCAGTTAAGCTCGATGTTCTGCCAAGCAGACAGCAGCTGGAGAGCACGCAGCTGAAATTGTACAGGCAACATTTGGCATTGACAGGACATTCACAACAAAATAACTTTTAGCTTAGCCAGATGGGTAATTGATGAGGATCATGGTAATAGGCAAGAAAGTGAGGCGTTTGATGGCATACAGAGCCTAAATGTGCACTCTGAGGACAGAAGAGGCGACTGCAAGTTACCTGGCTGGTGTTATTTCAGGCCTGGATGGAGGGCAGAGTAATTTGTCCATTTCATGGGCAGATGGAAACCAGAGTGACAGATGATTCACTTTACTTCATCTTCTCTTTGCTGTTATGTGCCTAATCCTATCCCAGATCCTTTGTTGATGCCCATAATAACACAAACAAACAAGTACAAATGCTGTAAAGCGCCACGGTGCTCCCACGATGATGACAGAGGGTATTACATTTACTTAAGCAAAAATAGAGACACCACAGTGAAAAAATACTACAACTAAAAGTCTTGCACTCAAAAAGTTACCTGTGCACACAGCATACAGGAAAATGTGAATAAACTTTCAGAAGCACTCATTATGCAGCAGAAATCACACTTACATTATCATGTTGTTATTATTTCATTCATATAAAAGAAGGATTTTAACACTGTGACCATTTGAGGAGGAGATACTTTATACTAGTTTACTGTTAAGCAGTGCATCATATGGTTTTATAATTATTATAATTATTATAATTATTACAATAAAAACACCCTAATATACAAAGTAAGTAGTGCCTATCGAAGATGTCAAATACATGTAGAAGTACATATCTTCCACTGAAATGTAGTAAAGTACAAGAATGAACAAGCATTAAATACTTAGTATTTAATTTAATAGTACAAGCACCTCAGAATTGTGCCAAACTGTGCACTATCTCAGTATATGTATCTAATAAGCTGGGAGTTTTCATGTGTATAATTTGCCTGCTGCTTTCTGTAGAGAATAAAGATAAATAAATAAATAAAGATATTGTATCGTGTGTGTTTTGATTAAAGGAAGCTGATGTCTCAGCTAATCAGGTCTGATGTGCACATTAAAATAATCAAAAGAATAATATCTACAGAGAATAGAACACCCAGAAACCACATTTTTAGAGGGACAGTTTTTTTCCCCCGTCTTTGGACCAATCACAGAGCCTCCTGCTTTTCAGGATTATGGCTTACCATGTTTACAGCCTTGAGCTCCAGCTTACGTTAGTAAACACACTTCTCATATACTGCAGTCCCACTTGTCCCCCATGAGCCAAAAATATTTTATAGCTGATGATCATTTTAATGGTTCCCAAGATAATGTGTCAGATGTAAAACGATGACAGAGATCACAAGTATCATCCTTTGGGGATTTTCTCTTGGAGAGATACACTGGTGCTGAATGAAAGAGCTGATTTTCTTTGTGCAGAGAGACGGACGCAGACTGCTGTGAGGTATAAACAGTGCTGTGGAGCACGCAGCCACCGGTCAAAGCATATCATGTCATTTGTAATACTCTTGCTGACAAAGTTTTCTCCTGGCCTATTTAAGAGAGGAGTAAAAAAAAATTGGCTCCATTAATATTTTATTATTTTACCCTTGCCCAATATGCCTCTGAACTGCTTGCACCCAGGGTATAATCAGTGAAGGTGGTGGGAATTTGTTTCCCTCTGGCAGGAACGTCAGTATATATCTCCTCCTGTGGGTGTCACTGTTACCACGTCTGAGGCACCGAGCCTCGTCCAATGGTCCCACTGCACTAATGAGTTATGGTGGCGGCTGCACAGAGACCACCACATTTCTGCAACACTGAACACACGCACACATTCAGACACATGGCCCGGGCACACATACGGGCTCCCCACACATGTGTGAGCATGCACGCTCCCAGCAGTGAGGACTGAGGACTGAGGCAGAGAGCAGAGGGCAGAGGGGGGGGGGCTGCACTCCATGTATGAGAGTCTGTTAAGGCGGAACTTCGGCTTTGCTCTCACTTCTTAGACAAACACAGAAAGACAACCAAGCAATTGGTCTAAAATAGCTGCAAGAGTAAGAACATTTCATAGCTTTGAAGACAGTGGAGAAGCCCCGCTGCTGTAAGTGAGCTTTGCATTATTGGCATAATGGACCTTTCTAGCCTGTCATGTTCCTCAGAGCTTTCGATAAATGGACCGTGGTGGCTGTGATTCACAGGCACGACTCTTGTTGAAATGTAAGTGAACACAGGAGGTTTGTGTAATTTGATTTCCTCTCCACGGGCTTTCCCTTTCGGTGCAGACAGCTCTGATTCATGTTCGACTGTAATGATGCAGTTAAAATCTATGATAGTCGGGCATCACGTCAGCGTACGAACACACAAAGAGATAAAGAGAAATGCGGGCGGAGAAACGTGGTTCAGTATGAGGGCTTTGGATCTCCAGTGCAATATTTTTAGGAGTTACCCCCACTGTCCCTTTGTGGCAGACAGTCACCTTGCCAACACTCAGGATGGCACCACCTGCCAGGGCTCGCCTTGGGCCCCAGACAGAGGCCTCTGTGGTCGGGACTGGATTTTGCAGCGGATCAGTGGGATTTACGGGGACAAACAGACTGCCACTGTATACTTCCACGTATGCTGCCGAAAACTCAATTTGTTTGCACTGCTCCTCATCTCCACGTTACCTGCTTGAATCCTGACGAGAGCAGGGACAGTAGGGAGACTGCAGAAAAGCAGCAGAGGGAGGGTATTTCAAGTTCAAGTCATCTGTAGTGATTTTATTCCACACATGCTCTGTGATAAAAAAAATAGCAATTTCTCACTTTTGCCAGATGATTCATAACGTAGGATTTTAATGAGGTATGAACTTGATGTTTTTTTTAGCGCAGCTTGTATTATGTCTAATGAACTTGACCTTTACGCACAAAGCATAAGGTCTGGTCATTAATGTGGATCAAAGGAGATTAGACGGCAGTCGTTGCAATGACATATGACACAACCTTTTCTTAACCTTGTGCAGCCGTGCATGACTGTGTTTTTCAGAATCAGTGCATTTGATATCAAGAGTGTGAAGCCAAACTACAATCTGCATTTCTCTTTCCTTTTTCTCCACCGAAAGTAGCTTGTAGATTTTAAACTGAGCCTACAGAGATGCTAATGACTCTGTAAGGCAAGACAGTGGCCCTTAGACCTAAATGCTAATGTCGGTGTGCTAACATGCTCACAGTGAAATGCTGATGTTTAGAAGGTATAATGCTTACTGTATTCACTTTGGCATGTTAGCATGATAACACGGGGCTAATTAGAACAAAACACATGGGCATGTTGTCTGTTTGTACTCAACAAATTACACTTTTGAACTGATGGTGGTTTTAGATGAAAACTCTAGGGATCACCAGAGTCACAACAGTGCACTCTGATGAATGTCTGCACTGCAGTCCTTTCATTAGGCATTTAGACATGTCACTCAAAACAAGGAAAATTCAAGGGATCAAGATAAAGATATAAAGAAAAACTCAGAGGACCACTGGAGGATGTATAAGGTTTCATGGCAGTCAATCCAGTAGTTGTTGAAATATATAAGCCTAGAAAAAAAGAGGCAGAACCACCTACAGATCACCGAGAGCACCACGAGCAGTGTCAAATAATCATGCAAAACAGTCAATTAGATTTACAAAAAGTAGTTCACCACTAGTGGTTTAAAAAGTCAGTGAGTGGAATATAAATGCAACAGATGACTCACTGGAAAGCAGCACTGCAGAACAAGATTCAACAACAAGATTCATTGAAGCCCTGAGATAAAATCTTTAAAATGTAGGTTTTACAAGTATCACACTGTATGACAACACATTAAATGACAGTTCTGTTAAAGTCAGTCCAACAACCAACATTATTGATCAGGCGATGTCTTATCTGCAGTTTTTGATCTGTTTCCATTTTGGACAGCTGAGTAAGTGAAGAAAAGACAGTGATGTTGCAGGTGCGTGCAGCTACCTATGTTATATGTGTAGAAGCCCTTGTAATCCAGGCCTGACAAAAGGCTCTTACAGACACACACACACACACACACACACAGCCTACTCACTGTTAAGATAATAGAGGCACTGTGTTGGGGGGGAGGGGGTGGGGGGGGGATATGGGATAGAAAAGGCTGCATTGGAACTCAAGGTTTTCCGCCTGCAATCAACTGAATATGCAGCGACAGGTCTGCACAGTGAAATAAACAAACAAGCAAGAATGAAAAAAAGAATAGCGCTGCTTTAATTTGGGTGCCATTCGCATCCGTTTGGAGCACATAATCTGCTCATATTGTTACGTCCCCACAGTATCCAGTAACTATCCCTGTTGCTATTGTGCCACTGTGAGATAACACCTATATAGAAAGCCAGATTGAATGTTAGAGGAAAAGGGTGAGAGCAGGTAATATACTGAGGTAATAAAATAGACAGCTCCCATCAGAGAATTGAATTAGGCTCACAACACAACTTCTGGCTCGCTGTAATCGCCTCCCTCGCACCCACTTTAAACCATGAACAGAACCACAGTCACATATGAGACTCTGTGCAAAGACAGACTTGGTGCTAGTCCATATTAACCAGAAATCTCATCCTTATTAATACAACAATGAGCTAATAGAATGGCTACGTCTGCTGGTGATGGTTCACTGTACTGTAGCTTTACATGACAACACATCCGTTGTCTTTCTGTGGACACACTTTAGGGTTATTTGCTTCTCTGCAGTTTCTCGGACATATGATTTAAATACATTACATTTCCTGCATTGATTTTCATTTTTTTCCCCATGACTCACAGTCATTAATGGGAAAGTTAAGTGACTGACCAGAAGTGACACACAGAAAAATGATAAATTAAAGGAAAAACCTGAGTAAATGAGTGGAGAGATATAACAAATTCAGATGCTTCTACAGCGGTACACTGCATGGTACAATTAAGCAACTGACATCCCATCATGCTCTGTGGTATATACAAAAATGCTGAGCAGGCCCAATTTGATTCTGATTTTGTCTAGAGATGGCAAGAGGAAAAGATCTAAGTGACTTTGGAAAGAGGGTTCATTGCCGGGGCACTTAAGTGGCTCGTATTTCAGTGGGAACAGTGACTAAAGTGACATGTGCACTTAGATTTACTGGAAAGACATCAATAAACAAGGTTGGAAACTGTGGTCGACAGCGCACATTTGACGAGTGTGATGCTTGTGCATTTGTGCAATATGTAACAAGAAACAGAGGAGGAACCCTTCCTCAGGTGACTGAAAATGTCAACACAGGACGTGATCAGACTGTCAGCAAGAACAGTCGGTCGCCAACTACACAGAGAGGGATATTATAGCGGGGCCGCAGTGAATAAACCCTTCATTACAAAGATGAATGCACATTTGAGAGTCCAGTGGTGTAAAAACCAACCAGGCACTGGTCAACAGAGATGTGGAAAACATTGATTTGGTCAGATGAGTCATCCTTCACCATCTTCTCCACAAGTTGGAGAGTGCATGTATGGGGTGCACCAAAAGTTATTGGCGTTACATGTCTCAATGCGTGACCAATGACGTTAATGTTTTGAATCCACTTTTGCCCTTAGAAGGAAGAGTCACTGCAAATTAATAATAATAAAGTTGTTCTGAGTGATCACATTTATCACATAAGAAACATTTCTATTGTGATAGGAGTGGTCTCTTAAAGGATAAAAGTGCCCCCATCTACAGGGCACCTGTGGTCACTGAATGGTTTGATGTGTATGAAAATGATGTGGATCATATGCTACAGCCTTCACAGTCACCAGATTTCAACCCAGTTCAACACCTATGGGAGATTTTGGAGCGACGTGTTAGATAGTGAACAACCACCACCATCTCTTCACCGCCACGACCAAAAATGGAAAATGGTGTTCATCCCTCCAGTAGAGTTCAGACACTTGAAGAATCAATGCCAATGAGCACTGAAGGTACTGACACACTTTCTGTTGGTTTTTCCTTTCATTTGTCATCCAGTAACCTATTGCAATAAAAAACCTGAATGGCTGCCTTAAAAATTCAGCAATTCAGCATTGTCTCCTCCACACCACGGAGTCGGTCTGATGTGATTCTGTTGTATGTTTCTAATGTGTTTTCTCTCAAAAGTGGGAGCTTGTCAGCCTTAATCTCTGGCCTCTCTCCCTGGTGGCTGTCTGCAGGCCCAGGACAATCAACACTTGTTTCTGCAAAGTGAGCAGCGAGGGATCTTTGACATGACACTGAGCCTCCTCTTGGTTCACTCATCCTTCTCTACCCTGGGAGGCCTCTTGCAGGCTCGGCGCACAGCACAATGGGAGGAAATGTATGGTGTGTTTGGAGGTCAAGCATTCCTTTCATTTTTAATAACCGTCTGGCGTCTGGGTATCTCGAATTTAAAATATTTATGAAGCCTGTATCTGTAGCAGACAGGATATAAAATGCAATAAATGGTACTATATTTCCTCTGGACTAATTAGGCCTGGAGTCATGGCTATCAGTGTGACCCTGGTGAATAAGACTTCCAGGCCTGGCCAGCGTGCTAAGGACAAAAGGAAATTGTGAGAGGCATGGCTCCTTGCATAATGGCCCCCTCACAGCACGGGCCTTCATGGTGGCCTACAGAGAAAGTGAAAAAAAAAAAAAAAGCAATTTTGTATTTGGTTTATGTCTAAAGGCTGAGCGATATGTATCACCAGAGGAACATTTTGTGCTTTGAAACCTCATAGCGGCTGTAGCTGACAGGAAATGAGACAGGGTTTTTCATTTCCCTGTTGCTATCTTCACTCACAAACTAAATAAGGACCCCTTTGCCACCGGGCCCGATTACATCTACCTACTATTCACATTGCAAGAGGAAGACGGGAGTTCTGTAATCAGGCATGTAATCTACATCATGAATTTCATATTCATGGTAAATGCTAAATAGCAACAGGGTCAAGAGCTTGGGGGAAAAAAAGGACTGGTAAGATAATTGATTTCAATTTCTGGACAGCTTTGGTACTGGTGGGATGTGAGAAGGATGGAGTGACTGACACGTCGGTAAACTGTAAAGATTCATGCTGATAGATGTCATTGCTAAAGTAACAAGCAAAGCTGTCTGATTTTATCACCTTATTATGTTGTTGCGACTGGTGGAGGGGCAAATTGCACATCACTCGTCCTCGAGCAATTTCCCGCTTTTCCTGCTTGCACCTTCTCTGTTTTCTATTTCAAATCAATGCATGCGTGCACTTTCTCTATACATCACTCTTATTTTTCTTTGCACTCAAGCGCCTGTCCAGTGCCGTGCGGCCATTTCATACTTACTCCTCCTCTTTGTTCCTTTTCTTACCATTCACGCTTAATAACTGCAGAATTTCTCTCCCAAGACACCTCCCACATGCCCTCTCCTATTTGTCTGTCTGATTAATATAAAACCCGCTCCCACTTGCCCCACTATTTCATTGGAAAAACCAAAACAATTGGTGGCTATTTGATTGGCTTTGGCCTTCTGGAGAATGCTGGGGGAATTGAGAAGAAAAAGCAAAAGCATTTGATCTATTCATCCATCCGCATGGAAATCAATGGGCTCTGTCTCTCAGACACACCCCCACTCTCCACGCTCACTCTTTTTTACCACAGGATTTCTACTCACCATCTGAGTCAGCTGCACAAGTGTAAAGTGGACACCAGCAGGGGCGTTGAGTCCCATTGTTGCAATAAACACTGTCATCTGCATAAGTTCAAATGATATGATAACACATTTAAAGATTAAAGGCTCTGATTCCTTAAAAAAAGTCTCAGAAATACTGTTGTGAAAGAAGATAAGAACAATTTATGTATAAAGATGAGAGACCGAGAGACAGATGAGCCGCTGGGAAGTTTTACAGAGCTTATTTAGGTGTACAGTATAGCCGCTGTGTACCTACAACACACCACATGCTTTTGTTCCTTTCCAAATGAGACTAGTGGCTTTGCCCCAGGCTTTATTGGCTGCTTGTTAACCTTTTAGATGGCAATGAAAATGTTACTCTGCTCATTGTTTTTCCCCCATCTGATTTATAAGTTTACACTCCCGTATGTTTGTTTGCAGAGGCAGAGCAGGTGCACTCACTGTACATGCAATCTGCCGGTGCTTTAAAGTATCGAAGGCAAGCGACTGTCATCTTGTCGAAGCAAAACATGCTGTTGCTATGTCTAACCATTTTGATGACGGTGGTGCATCATCTATGTTATTTTACTTAATAACCAAGCTAATTTCTTCTCTACTGGGAATCTCCAAATAATTTAATAAAGCTGCCATAATAATCCTTTTTACATCACTAAATGTACATAAAAGGGGCTTCTGATGGTCCCCTCAGATCTGCTTTTCAGAGTGTTAGTTTTTAGTCTTTAGTGGTTAGTTTTATGGCCTGCGATGTAAACATTTTCATGGCTGTCGCCGTTAACATTGCATGTAAACGCACCGCACGCTACCAACACCAACAGACAAAGTTGGCACCAAAGCGGAGCTAAAAGTGTACACAAAGCATAAACATACCAGCATAAACATAAACGTATGGACCAGTGTAAAAATAAATTAACCTGTGGAGCTGTTGGAAAGGCAATGACACGATTCCCCCTATTTTGTGCAACATATTTCAAGGTGTCTGTGGTGCACTGCATGTGTACTGTATCTTGTCTTTTTAAAAGGTTTGTCGCCAACTTAGGCTTTATTTATACTTTAAACTGCCTAAACCCCTCCAGAGTCATTTTACTTATCTTTGAAATATAGTTATCACAAAACGCTCTGAGGACCTTCCTGCCAGTGAGCTGCTGCATTGCAGTTTGAATGTGCCATTGCAGTATTTCCGAGGTGGCCATATCCCACGTAAAACACAGTTGAAATTTGCCCTGGTTAGTTGCGGAGAGGTTATATTAACAACCCATATTTTTCATTTCCAGCCTAATTTATGCTGCTGTTTCAGTACAACTGACGTGACAGTCACCGTTTGGCCCTGGCATGTAGCATAGAGGACGTGAGAAAAAAGAAGAGTACGGGCGTCGGGGCACATTCTGACGGAAGAGAGGGACGCAAAGTGAAATGCTGATTGAAAAGAGGAGAAAATCAATCAAGCGAGCCTGTCTGATTGACAGCTTGCCAAGGTGTTTTCTGTGGAGGTGTCAAGAACAGCACAATTGCTCTCCCCCATCCTCCCTCTCTCTTTCTGTTTCCCTCTCGCTCTCTCTCTGTCTCATCCATCACTTGCCTCTCCACCCATCATCACACTGTCGTCTCCTCCTAAATGTCTCACCAAACTCCCCCAATATCTCTCTCACTTTTCACTCCATTGTTCCTCCTCTTCAACTATCCCTCGCACACCCTCCCATTTTCTCTCCCAGTGGCTCCCTCATTCTCCTCGCAGAGATGCATTCATTGCCAGCCATTTAAGGCTACAGACTGACACTCCTTTAATCTTGTTGTTCTGTAACCTTCAGAGGGAAAGAAGGAGCTGCTCCACTTGTGTTACCTTTAAACAACTACACCAATCCATCCTTTATGCTCGCACATTCTCATTACTCACCTCTGGTGAAGTAGCTGTTTTGTGTTATTTGTTTTCATTATACCCTCAGATACATTACAGTGGCAGGATGGACAAAAACAGGGAGCAGAGGGAAAAGGCAATGGGCCACCATCGCAGCTGCGTGTGGAGTCCCAGTACAGCACAGAGAGAGTGTGAAGTGCATGCAGGATAGCTGGAATATGCAGGGTGTGGCCACATGGCGACACAACTACAAAATAATTTTATCGGTAATGGTGGCATTAAAAAAAAAAAGTGCGAGCTGCTTTTTCTTGTATGATTTTTGGCTCATTCGTCTCCTGAAGGGCAAAGCGTTCAGTTTCAATCACTTCTAACATTTCACTTCTAACTTTTTGAGTGATTATCTGAGCTCTCCATCTTTGTAAAGGTGGAACGGGGACTGGGCACTGTTTCAGAATTTCATTTCGCTGAGGTGAACCCATATTTGCTGTTTGATCACAGCCACGCTTTTTGAGTCTGTGAAAGATTCTGGTTGTTGATGATAAAGGATGGTTGCTGCCTCGGGTCTTATGAGATAAATATTTCTTTTATTTTTTATATGGATTTTCTTTGTATATGTCATCTGTATTTTAGTAGTAATGGCAGTTTCCCTCATTCCATGAAGAAAACACAATACCACACAAAGTTTCAATAGTGTAAGATTTTCTTGCTATCGATGGACCAGATGCTAAGATGTCTGGATTTTGACCATGGGGCAGATATATTGTCAATAAATAAAAACATTTCTTACGATGATAAATACAACAAATACTATCCTCGACACACTATTTCTGCCAAATACAGTCAAAGTTTTACACCATGGAACACCTTAGATCCCTGAAAATACATAATACACAACTTTGCAGTAGAAAATATATTTTGTGCTAAACCTACTGCTGACAGGGGAGTGTTTTTTTTTCTAGAGGTAACAAGGAAACGGGCAAGACCATTATAGCAAAATGTAGCTCTGTGAAGCTGCAAAGCATGTTTCTGTACAGAGTGTCACAAAAATCCATTCAATAGATTATACAATTACAAAAATGGAGACCCAACCAAACAACACTGCCATCCTTAGAGTCAATACTACTACTACTACTAATAATAATAATAATAATATTTTTTGTTTAATTCCTCCATTTTGTACAAGACTGTGAAACTTAATGTAATGCCATTGAACAGAAATAATTACATTTCTCATACCTCCAAAGGTATTTAGTCTATATAAACTTCCAGCCTTAAGAGATAGGGTTGCACTGCTGCAATTCACAGACCTTTGGTTTTAGGTTAAGATGTTAGTCAAATTCAAATTTATTTTCAAATGTCTTTATTTAAAACTCAAATTACAAACATTGTTTGCCTCGGAGGGCTTTACAATCTGTACAGTTGTGACACCCTCTGTCCTTAGACCCTCGAACCGAACTCGAACTGTCAGGAAAAACTTTTATGGGAAAAAAAGAAGAAACCTGAGGAAGAGCCACAGATGAGGGATCCCTCTCCCTGGGACGGACAGACGTGCAATAGATGCCACATGTACAGTTATGTGCTATTGTACACCAAGTTTAAAACAAAAGATAGTACAGAGCATAGTTTTTACTTTTGGTTAAGTATCTGTTGAAACGTTTTTGTTCAGTCATCACCTTTCTTTTATTTTGCACTGGACATTTTTAGCACTTTCATACTATTTCAAACTAGTTTGAATTGAATGATATGTCCTGCCTGTCAGAGCACCATAAAGATTTTTTTTTTTGCTTTTGCTAACGGCATGATTTATCCAAAATTGCTTACCATAATATTCCCCATCAACATCCATTTACAGCTATGCATTTTACACCATTTTAGCTGTCTGTAAGTACTGTAAAACTGAGTGTAATGTTACTAATGCAGAAGAGTGCATGCTTTTCTCTTCAGTTTTTCTCAGTCCTTGAAAATGTGTTGAAGGTAAGCTGAAGCAGCTGCTTTGTGTCAGCTACCTCCATAAGAGACTGCGCTGTGTTAAGGGATGAGAATCTGGGAATCAAGCCCTGTTGAAATGACTTGTCAGTCAGTCTGCACTTCTGTATTAAAAGTGCAGAGAAGACATATTGACTCAACCATCACTGAATGCCCTTGCTGGCTGGCTTCTAGACAGAGGGAGCCTTGATGCTAATTATAATGGGAAGACAAAGTCTCCCCAGCGGGCAAGTAAAGAGAAATACAGTAGGATCACCAGAATGATGAATCATGTCTTTTAGTTCCACAGCTACAAAGAGTTCATTATTTTATCACTCACTGCTCTCAGCATGCAGTCATTTGGTACCAAAATGATGAATTGTATTTGTTAAACAACACCAACCCAAGATAAGTTTTCTTTAGGGCGGAGGATAAATGCGTTTTGTTTGATGACACTGGACCTTATGGAGCACTCCAGCGGACACGCTTGGACATTTTTGTGATTTTCGTAATGCAAATACATGTTGAATCACTTGTGACAGTGAATTTGAATTTGTACTGCCAACCTGTTTTCAGACCTACACGTTATTTATAGAAGAAAACTGAATTTTCAATGACGAAATGGTCATATAAGAAGAAGACATTTTCCTGTCATTGTTATTTTATTTGTCTTTAAACTTCAAATCCAGTTATTGGTAGTTTACTTCACACGAGTTTGTAAAGTGGAGCTGCTAGCTGCTGCTGTTAGCCTGGTGTAACTGTGAAAACAGCAGTTTGTAGGTTTTACAGGGAATGTCGTAGATATTTCTCAGTGAACGACAGACAGACTCTCTTTATGCTAAGCTAAGCTAACTTCCTCCAGCTCTGTTCTTAAAAGTGCAGACGTGAGAGCGCTATTGCTTTTTTTTATTTAACTCCAGACAAGAAAGCAGATAAGCCAAATGTCAAACTAGTCCTTCATTAACATCATATGGAAGAAATGAATTTTGTTATAAAATTCATTATGGCACCACTCAGTCTCAATGACTTTATCACAAACATGAGGTGTAAAGTTCGTCCTATAGGGAGCTCATGTCCCACCTCAGTGGCTTGACTGTCTTTCGATAATTGCGCCTCGAAACTGCGGTTATAGAAACAAATGTCACAGGCGTCTAGGTAATTCTGACGCCAGCTCTCATCACATCAAGAGACGCTTCGATACATCAGTTCCCAGAATCAGCAGATATTTCCTCCAAATATGAATCGTTCTGTCTGAGTGGTGGAGCAGAAAATGTGAGCAAGATGTCTGATTTGTAAGCTGCCAAACGGTGCGTTACCTTCCCAGCCCTCTGCTCTTAGGAAAAAATGTCACATTCACTATATCTGTGGAAAATCTTACTCACATACCTAAGTGTCTTGAAATTCCACGCTATTATACGCTTTAATCTTTAACGTGAGGTAAATGTAATGATGAATCATTTCCGCAACTATCTATCAATTCACTAATGAAGAGTAACAGTAACTAAAAATGACAAATCAATCATTACCACGCTCCGCTGATCAATTCACGAGCAGATCGTGTTATAAAATGTGAGATGAAATGCGCACAAGACAGAAAGTCGCAGCGCGGATGAGGAGTGTAGAGCAGAGAGAAATGGGAAAAACTTCAAGACGGCTGTCGGATCAGACAAAAAGTAACTGGAATGAAAGAGGAAAGAAAAAAAGAATAATCAATGAAAAAGCAAGGGAATAGAAGAGGAAGAGCCTTGTGATGTGAAAGTAGGGAGAGAGAAATCAATAAGACCGGTCTTCTGATTAGAGTCTCCCAACTTGAATGTGATAGTATAGTTCTCTTGCGGGTTGTAGTGTTTCAGTGATAGCCTGTCTCTCCCGCAGATGAGTTGAATCATGAGATCCTCTCCAGTCTGATCATCTTTAGAGTCCAATATACTTCCATTAAGAGAGACATTTCCCGTCCAAATCCGAGCAAAGTAAGTAATTCTTTGGTGAGAGTGGCAGTCATTCAGTGCAGTATGACGCAGCGGTGAGTGGGCTAGGGGGAAAAAAGGGGTATGATTGTTGAGACGGAAGATTAGAAGAAAAGTGTCGAGGGTGAGAAGAGGTGAAAGAGCCGGGCGCAGAGATGAGAGCACAGGCAAAGCAGAAGAAGGGCGCAGTAAGAAGAAAGGAAGATAGATGTAATAGAAATGAAAGGGCACTCCTGCTGTTGATAATTGGAGGAGTGATGTGCCAACACAGTCTGAGAGGTTCTCCACCTGAGGGTACCATACCTCAGGGACCCAGACACTGAAACCACATTACAGCCCTCCTGTGTGCACTGGCCAGTTTCCTCCTCTGGCTGGAGCTGGAAAAAGAGGGAGAGAGCAAAGCAGAAGACTTGAAGGAAAAATGGACTTTTCTGCTCTTTTCTGTCCATTTTCTGTGAGACACAGCCACCTGGTAGCCCAGTGTAGAACAGCGCTGAGGATTTTTCTCGCAAAAGCCCGCTGAGTTTTAGTTATCATCAGTGTGGAGAGAATTTGACAAATACGTCATTTCAGAGCTTGTGTGTTAGCCATAGTCCTTTTGTTTTACGTTTAATCATTATTTTCCCCATCTCCAAATGAATGCCACTATAAACTTTACAATACACACTGCTTGTTTATTTGGCCCTCAATTTTAACCTGTCCTGTGCCTTCAAAGGGTCAACATCAGCTGTAGGATTTTTGCCATTTATTAATCATTATTAACAAGGGATGCTCTATAGGAAGAGTCATGCCCCTATGGTGACATCATAATGTCTTCACTGCCGTGTGTATCTCACCTGTTTCTCACCTGCAGGTTACTGATTGGAGTAACTCAGTTACTTAATCTCCTGAAGCAGTTACTCTCTCTCTCTCTTTCCCCTGGCTTCCACTCGTTTGGTGGTTGTCTTCAGTTTACCCTTAACTTAATTTCCTTTATTGGTAATGTAAAATAAAATATTTTGAGTTACAACTCATGCGTGGTCTTCCCTCTTTTGTCCAGCCTTGAGCCGGGCTGTGACAGAAGACACTCAATGTCTCTCAATGCCAAGACCATGTTGCCTTAAGAGAAATATTTTATTCTGTTTTTATTTATTACTTGTGTTTAATTGTAGGAAGTTTGTAGCACAATATTAATTGTAAATAACAATGGAGATTATTGTAATTTTTTTCTACCAGAAAAAAACAAGAAAAGCTGACAGACCCATTTCAAGGCCTTCAGTAATGTTTGCAGGTTGCATACGGCCTCAACCTTCACTTGTAAAGTAGGGCAGCCTGTATGTAGCCTGAGACACAGGCTGTAATAAAATCTCAAGCATTTGCTCAGCCATTCACTGCTGCTCTTGAGGCGTACTTCTTTGAATGCACAGTAGCAACCGAATGCGAAAATGTATATCAGTATTTTTATAATCTGTATTTTTATTTTCTTATCAGTGTTGATTTCTTTTAACCAAGACCAAATCATGATCTTTCCTTAAAATTATCTGATGGGCACGAGAGTATCTGATAGGCACAGTGACAAAGTTGCTCAGAGATCGAGATTGTGTATTAGACAGGGACTCTGGTCGGACCTCTTTGTTTTTTTCTGCAAATATGACCCAGTCTTCTTTTCACCGTTATGGCTCACTGTCAATTTTGGTCCACAATTTTCTGCACTAATTGTCAGCACTTGTGTGTCATGTGATGACAGCAAACTCAAAACATTGCTTGTAAGTGGGTAGGAAGTGACATCTGTATAATTAACTTATTGTTGTCCATGTGTGGGATGCACAAATTGTGTCACCGTTATGTAACTCCACAACATTCTATAGGAGTCACAAATTAATCGATGGTATGTACTATTCAGACACTCTCTGACAGCTGTATTTACAGAAAAAATATGATGTTGTGTAATCTAATTATCTTGCATGTGCTAATTCTTTCTGCACCTAAACCAGACCTGAATCATACATGCTGCATAGTGCACTCTGAGCCTAAAGCAGACCTACATTAAAAGATTTAGATACTATTTAAAATATATTTGACAGGTTGAGGGGTTAGTCAATATCACTGGCTTGTTTACAGCCTGCACATCATGTTTGTTGTCCCACTGGACCTACTGCAAGCTATGTTTCCATGTTCCAAGATCTTGGCAATTACTGGTAAGTGCATTGTTATTACATCAAAAAAAAAAAAAATCAAATTTATTTATTTAGAGCCCAAAATCACAAACATTGTTTGCCTCGGAGGGCTTTACAATCTGCACAGTTGTGACACCCTCTGTCCTTAGACCCTCGAACCGAGTCAGGAAAAACTTCAAAAAACCCTTTATGGGAAAAAGAAGAAACCTGAGGAAGAGCCACAGATGAGGGATCCCTCTCCCTGGGACGGACAGACGTGCAATAGATGCCACATGTACAGAGAACATCATCAATCATATTATGGAATTATACATGAGTCGTAATAAGCTGTAGCTATACTGAGTTCATTGGTTTAGTCCATGTGTGAAGGTATCACAGGTAATGGAAATGAGTCTGTGAGTCCAGGTGCATCTCTAGATGTCCTCATATGGAGCTCTGGGCCACTCGACCTTCTCTCCACAGCACAGACACAGATCATGTCCCCACCAGGCCAGTGAACCTCAGACAGATGGACCACAACCAGAATCAGTGAGGAACCTGCAAGACTGGAGAGAACAAAGAGGACCGGGGCTCCGGCAGTAACATGCACTTTACAGGACATAAGAGTATTCACATTAACCGCTTTTGACACTTTAGCCAATTTAACTACTTTAACTTTAGTTTACTTTAACCAGTTTAGCCACTTTACTTTAACCAGTTTCTAAAAGTGACTCCAGTTTGCACTACTACCATAATATGAGTAAAGGAAGCAGAGGAAGAGGGAGAGGTGCCCGATGCATCATGCATGGAGCCCCCGCAGCAGTCTAAGCTAAACCTATAGCAGCATAACTAACTAGGGCGCGAGCCTGTGCCCACCCTAACTATAAGCTTTATCAAAAAGGAAGGTTTTAAGTCTATTCTTAAACACTGACACTGTGTCTGCCTCTCGGACCCAGACTGGGAGCTGGTTCCAGAGAACAGGGGCCTGATAGCTGAAGGCTCTGCCCCCTAGACTACTTCTGGAAACCCTGGGAACTACAAGTAAGCCTGCGTTTTGGGAGCGCAGCGCTCTAGTCGGTTGATAAGGAGTTATCAATTCATTAAGATATGATGGTGCCAGACCATGCAGAGCCTTATATGTGAGGAGAAGGATTTTAAAATCCACTCTAAATTTTACAGGGAGCCAATGCAGAGAAGCCAATACTGGAGTAATATGGTCTCTTTTCCTGGTTTTAGTCAGCACCCGAGCAGCGGCATTCTGGACCAGCTGTAAGAGTCTTTAACGACTTGTTTGGGCAGCCTGCCTGATAAAAGTGAATTACAATAATCCAGCCTGGAAGAGACAAATGCATGGACTAATTTTTCAGCATCGCTTTGGGACAAAAAGTGCCGAATTTTTGCGATGTTGCGCAGGTGGTAAAAAGGCAGACCTTGAAATATGCTTAATATGGGTGTTCAAAGGACATATCCTGATCAAATAAAACCCCGAGGTTCCTTACAGTGGTGCTGGAGGCCCAGTTAATGCCATCCAACAAGGCTATCTTAGGAGAAAGCGTGTTCCTCAGGTGTTTTCGGACCTAATAGGATCACTTCAGTTTTATCTGAGTTCAACAACAGGAAATTTCTGGTCATCCAAGCCTTTATATCTTTAAGGCAGGCATGGAGTTTCAGGAAGCTGATCAGTTTTGTCTGGCTGGCTCCACTGATAAATATAATTGGGTGTGTCATCAGCATAACAATGGAAATCTATGGAGTGCCTCCTGATGATATTGCCAAGGGGCAGCAGCATATACAAAATAAACAGAATTGGACCAAGCACTGAACCTTGTGGAACTCCATGACAGACTTTAGACAGACTTACATGTATGTCACCTGCTGTAAAAGTGAATCTGGGTTGTAATAAACCACAGTTTTAAATAAAACGCCCTTTGAATCACATCCTTCCTTTGATGGTTTTCTTTATTGTTTTTGCCTTGTGTTTTTAGACTTCTGTTTCGATATTCATTGAAAGCACAGTTTCCAGACTTGGACGGCTCTCTCTTCATCTCCATCATAAATGCAAAATGTATCTTTCAACTAGCAGCAGCACTTTACGGGCCTGGTCCACCTGAAAATATCACAGGAAGTTCTATTTTTTTTTTTTTTTAAAACTCAAACCAAATTGAAATCAGTTGATTCTCTATATTTCTTCTCACCGCTGTGTAACAGGAATATGTTCAATCGGGTGTTATTGATTGCTGGTATATATGGAGAGTGATGGGTAACAATAAACAAAGGGTTCAAAGAACGAATACCAATCCATTAAAAATGATATGCTGGTCTGTTCGGCTCGGATCAGCCCTTTTACTGAACTAAGCAAGATACAGAGAGGTAAGTAAAGCTTTAAATGCACAGTGTGGCTGTAAAAACACATTCACAGCTATACTGGGAGAGTATTTTACCATCGGTCTATGTAACCCAAAGGTTACATGAGTATTGACGTCGTGCCTGTACATGTCTCATGCTCGCTTGTGCTTCAGTGGTGTTTTTGACAGTGTTCATTGAGAACTTGTCATGTCTTCCCTTGTGCTTCTATTCCTGCTGTGTATTTACTTCATAGAGTTATTTACTTCCTCCTTGAGAATTACAAGTTTTTTTTTTTTTGTTTGGTTGATTTTTTTTTTGCTTCTCATCCAGTGTTCAAGAAGTGCAGAGGGACCCAAGGCTACATGTCCCATTTTCTCTTGGAATTACCTTTTTTCCCCTCCAAACAGCTGTTTTAATTGGTTTGGTCCCAATTGATACATTTTTGCTGTGAAAACCTGTGGCTGAAAGCTTTTGGGACCGATCACAATCCCTTGAGGGTTTCAGTGAAACTCTTATAGCTAATAGTTTCACATAGTTCTACAATATTTGACTGTTTTTTGAGGGTAGATGGGTTTTCTTAACTTGCTCAGTACAGAGAAATCATTCCCCTGTACAGGCTGGCAAGGTTTAAGGGTGGTTCGAACTTGTTGCTCTCTCTTTTATGTTTCTCATGGTTCTCATGAGGACCTTGGGCCTGAAACAAAACATTAACTCTGGCCTTGTCTTGCATATTACAGTCTCGATAGGTCCCGACAAAGTACTGAGTCCGTTTCTTTTTTCTTTTCTGGGTGGCCTAGTTTTTCCTGCTCATCCCCATATCTTTTCCCTTGAAGGTAACAGAAACTAACAGAATGTAAATCAAACAAAGCAGCAGAGGATGCCAAACACATTATAGTTCCCCAGGGAGGCCGCAAAACTTTTGAATATCTCTGCTTGATGTTTGTTAGAATCAAACATTAATATTACTGCTTTTTGGCAGACCGGCAATAGCCCAAAGCCGGAAAGAAGCTGTATGTTTGCTGCAATTACTGAAGAAGCGGTGGACTTAACTAATATTAGAATATAGCTCCATGGCTACACATGCTATTGGGAGACCTTTAGTATAGGATAACACTCTAGGATAACACTGAAATGCCCACCTTTTACTTTTGACAGCTGTTGTTATTCAGTAACAACAATTAAAAAGTAAGTACAATTGCATGCTAAAGGGACAGTTTGTAACAATTTACATTTATTAAAACATCTTAAAAATGAGCCCACTTTCTCTTTTTGACTGTAACAGCCTGTAGACTGAGTTTTGCGAACTCCCTAGTGTCTTTTCTCTCTGCAGCTTTGCTACAGTGCTAACAGTGTGAAACACTAATTAGTTAGATCTATGATGCTACCTCACATACATACAGAATTTCTCTTTTAAATGCTGATGAGAAAACATGCATTTTAAAGTTGCTTGTCTGTCGTATCCCTGACAAACATGATCTTTTACAGTTATTTTGGCTTCCTTTTGATCAATTTATTGCCATAAAATCACAGTGAAATCTGTTGCGATCATACCACTGTAGTAAGTAGAGTCCACTAACAAATGACTGGCACAACACAGACCTATGATTTGACACAAGCAAATAACTTATTTATAATATTCTAATGTCTAGCGGCGGGCACACCTACAGCTGCTGTGCCATTTCTTATGACCTTATGACCAATAACTTAATAACTTCATGATGTGAGAGTTGACGTTACTATGGACGTTTAGCAAAAGTGTTTGCAAATGGCATGCAGCAGATGACGAAACACTAAGTACAACCATACAAGGCCTGAGACTTGACCTGGACATGGAAAAATAAGCTGTGGACATCACATCTCTGCTATCACCCTAAACATCCTGTACACTGAACACACAGTGCATTTGTACTGTATGCAGTGATAGAATATGGTAATGAGACCTTATATTGGCAAACACAGACATGAGCAATGTTGTAGCTTTTGTTGGAGACATACACACTAATCACACAACAGAATTACATTGTAACCATACACTCACACACTTCAGAATAATGTTAAAGTGTCTGCATAAATGCTCAACCCCCAATTACCCCTAACACCCGACTCTGACAGATGGGGCAGCGATCAGTGTCTTGATAAATGTCAGGCCAAATAATAAAGTCCATTAACTGCTGCTGTTAGTCTGCATGCTGAAAAAAATAGGCTCATACTTTTCCCACAGAGGATTTCAAGATAACAGAAAATCGCTGCATGGCTATACATTAGGTTTCTTTTTTTATTACTTTGGGAGACATCTATTAGACACATGCTTCCCACACAAAGCTAAACATAATAATATTAGTCAGATATGAGAAGCACACCTGTAGAACCTTAACCTATTTTCTCGGAGTGGTGGCGAGAGGACACAGCAAGGTTTCAGCAGTGCACAGATTGATGAAACTGCTGATGATTTCATGTTTTTCGCTCGATCACAAAAAGGCTGCCCTCCCCCCCTTTTCCTGCCACTCATTCAAACCTTGTGGTTTAGCAGGTTATTCACTGACCATCATTTCTTTCCCTCTGTAATACCTCATCACTAGTCCTGTTTGACACAAAAGGAAGTCAGAATTGAAAAATAATTACTGGGCGACTCCTCCAGGTTCTTTGAAATGAGGATTTTGAGGATAAGCTGAACCCTGCCTCTTTGCTCTATGTTATCGCGGAAAGAGAGACGGAGTGGTGAGACGGCGTACGCTAACAAGTCTGAGACTGTCCACCGGGCTGATACATCCCAGAATCCCTGACATTAAGATCACACTGGGGGACATAATGTAATTTACCTGCCTCATCAGCTAATGCAGCACAAATCCATTTTCGCCCAAACAGGAAGGGCCACATACATTACCTTGATGACCGCGCGGAGTCAAGGGGGAACGACTAATGAGACTAAATGTAATTACCGTCCACCTTCGATTTGAAAACAAAATAAACCCCCCCGCACTCCCATTTGGGCCTCCCAACACCGGGACGAGAATAAACCTTCTTCGCGTCACTACTCAGCGCCTCAATTGGCTTTCCTGTGACTGTTTAGATCGGTGTTCAGGCTCTTCATTACGATTCCCATTAGCTGATGGCTCGGCCACCATAGTCTTCCTGACATCTATGAACTGATTAAAAGAGAGAAAAAAAAGAAAAAAGCAGTGAATTACAGGAGGTGTTGAGTTATTGACATTCTAACTGTATCCCACAGAAACTTTCCACTCAGTTTGCCGAACTGCTTAGTCAGAAGAGATGTGAACCAAATAAGATAAATGCCCCTTCCACCCCCCCGTCAGCCTGTTTCACTGGAAAACAATGTATTTTGCTTTCTGAAGTTTCTGAAGTGCACTGAAAACTAAAAAAAAAAAAAAAAAAAAAAAAAAAACCTGTGTTGTCTCTATCTTGTTCTCTCACACACCCAATCCGCCTGTCTCCCTTTTACATTCTCTTCATACAAGGTGACTTCCACACTTCTCTGGGATTATAATGTACCATGGAGGTTAAAGGAGTGAGGTGCAAGACGAGTGTGCTCCACTTTTCCTCTCCCCTTCTCTCCTCCCCCTTCCCCCCTGCATCTCTCTTTCTACTCATTATAGGCTCTAAACCCTTTGGTGAAGTTAGGCTTTCCTAAAGCGAAGCTGTTGTCAGGTGAGCAGTTTTGAGCCATGCAGCATTATGCCTAATGCGATGTGTGCAAAAGGAAGATGAAAAATTTAAAGATATGAAAGTAGTTAAGTAAGGAGTTTAACATCCTGGAGGAATTGACATGCGGAGCCTTCTCTCAGTCTCGGGCTCGCAAGACAAGACTCTAATTTCCAGGGAGACAAGTTTACCCTCCAGGTTTTCACTGAGAATGTTTATCCCAAGTATAATTTATTTATTCATTATTATTTTTATTTATTTATGTTATCCCCCATTTAACGTATTGAGGAGGAGAAAGTGGAGTTGATGATCGTGTGGGGGCATGAATAATTAACAGGAAATAAACAAATAAAATAACAAAAAAACAGTAAATAATCTTATCGTATCCAACAGCTGCGTTGATACCCAGACACCCCCACACCCTCGCCTGGTAAAGAAAAACCCCTGTCCATGCAGTTAAGCTGCTTATAAATATTTGTAATTAAAATCGGAGGGGGAAGGCAGGGAGAGTGGCATCTTTATCACTGGAGACACTGCTGCTGCAGGTGTCTTTGATGCCCAGAAAGGCGTTTTGATCTGACAGTGCAGGAGCACAGAGTCTCCAATCGGCTTGTCCCACTCAGCAGCTCCCTCACCGCTCTCACCTCAGCTCCCCTCCCCTCCCTGCTCACCCTCACATGTTCAAGAGTTCATTACTCATTTGTTTTGCATTTTCGTCTATTTCCACCAGACCTTTGAAATTCTCGTCAGCACAAACCTTTAAATTATTCATAGACACTTAAAAAAAGCACTCCCCTATTTTAGGACACGACAAACCTTTGCAGGTTTTGCAGGCATGTGTACAATATTGTGTCCAGATTTATGTAATTGCAGCTGTTTTTTAAATATAACACATCTGCACTAATCGCTATTTTTTAGGATTAACAATAGATGAAATGACTATATACATTGTTACGTGGGTAAGTCGTAGTGAAAACCCCATCAGATGTATCATCCTTTTCAGCCCTGTAGAACATTTTGGTGTCTTTTTATTCAGTGTTTTGGCTTGACGGCTGCTTACTATTTTGGTTTACTCCCACCACTCTCACCAGCAGCTATTTTCAGTGAAAAAGCTCTAAATACCTGCTGCGTGTTGTCTGTAATCAGCAGGCTGACAAACATAGCAGAGCATTTAGTAGCTACAGAACCGGATATTTCCCTCCGGAGACCAAACTTGAGCTAAAAGCAAAGTGAGTATTTGATTTACATTCATTAGGTGGCCAAAATGTTTTCTAATGGATGGCTGGATGTTTAATGTCAGTATTGCCAACAATGAAAGAAAGAAAAATGCTGCTATAGTATTAATGCCCCAGGAGCTGTGGATTGATTCAGTGTGAATTTCCTGTAGCATAAAATGCATCACTGTTCACAACTGTGCAAACTGCACACCTTCCTTCCTGGCAAAGAGCATTTCATTCCTGATAATGGTTGTTGTGTTGCTCCACATAACATGGGGGTTGTTGAAGAACACGGCAGCACAAGGGAAGATAAATGGAGTAGAGTGGTTGGAGGGTGGGAGGCTGTGGTCGAGCTGATGGTTGTTGATCAAAATCCGCACTTCTGCTTTCTCTCAGACGGGCTTAAACAATCCTTCCGTGTGTGTGTGACCTTCTTTCTAGTGCCAGTGTTGGCAGGTTTCCTCACTGCGCCTGTCTATTTGTGGATGTTTTGCTACTGATAATGGACATAACATTTTACTTGGTTACACTTACTCTTTGCCAATGCGAAGTTTGGCTTTTGTATTCAAAAGTTGAAAATCTATTACTTCTAACCAAAACTGCAGTGCAACAATTTTGAAGGTTGCACTGTAGTAGAAAAAAGAACACCTCTGCAAATACATGTTAACATTTCTCTGCAAGAGTATTTGTTTTTATAGCTTGACTATAAAAATCCTTTACAGTTTAGATAAAAAAAAAACAGAAAATGAGTCAGTAAGGAAAAATAAAAGACTCTTGCTTCTCCAAACATTGATTTCAGTAATATTGATTTAGAATTTGAAGATACTAAAGTGACAGCCAAAGGCACAGCTGGGAAATCATCAAAGTGATCTTGTTACAGGATTGTGTGTGTTAAGTTTTGCAACCAAACCAGAGAAATTGGGAGCAAGCGAGAGAGAGTGAGAGAGAAAGAGGAGGTATAAATATCACCGCCCCAGAGGCTAGGCCCTGGCTCAGCTCCAGCCTTTCACCTGCTACAACCATTTTTTTAAATCAGCGAGTCATGCCTCTGCCAGGCCAACCATTCCCATGTTTGGACATAATAGCAGAGTGGAGCTCCTCTTTATGTCTTTCGCTTGGCTGGATATTTTCTCCTTGATGCTGCAGAATGAGACCAATTTTTTTCAGGGTTTCAGAGTGTGCTCTGGTGGAGAGTGTGAGCTACAAACATCGCACAGTATTTTTTTTTTTTTTCTCTTTCTCAGATGGATATCTAGCAACTACTACCACAAAAAAAGATGTTGTGCATTTGAACATATGTTCATCTGTGATAAGTGATCAAGAGAGTTCACTGTGGACGAGATGACTGGATCCATGTATTATTGCCAGCACAATACATTATGCCTGTAGGCACAGTCCACATTTGAAACACTGCCGTCAACAGGAAAGCCTTGCTGCTTGTCAGCCATGATTAATGTGAAGTCCCTCAAAAACAGGGGAAATACATCAGAGAAACTTTCAAGAGAAAGGTTACCGAAAACACAATTGCAGTGAATGAGGACATTGCTGAATTTCATACAGTTTTTCCCATCTGTCCCCAATCATCCCAGATGCTTTGTCTCACAAGAATTATGAGACCTTTCTCTCATGAGGAAATTGCTTTTACAGCAACCTCATCCTGCTCTTCAGACTCCTTAACAGCCATCCAGTGTGTGTGTATGTGTGTGTGTGTGTGTGTGTGAGCTATAGGAGTGCTGACACAACTCCTGGACCTAACACAAGGTGATAGCACGTCCTGTCACACATTCCCTCTCTCCTAATTTGTTTGTGTCATCCCACTGCACCTGTTCATGTCATTTCATGTTGGAGATTGAAGTGTGAGAGGCAGCTGGTTTATTTTTCGTCTTATCTGATAAGGTTGTTATTAACACTGGTGCTGCCTGCATTGTTTGGTTGGGACACCAGTGTGATTGATACTGTGTCAAGGCAGGAGGGGGGGTGAAGTTTCCTAGTGCCAAATGAATGGGTGACTTCCAAAATAAAGGAAATGGAAGATGAAAATCAGCACCTATTATGATGGAGACATTAGCAGAACAGCACAGGGCTGCCTTCTGTCTGTGAAGTGACCTTTCAGAAAAAATGTGGTTAGTGCCTATCATTAACCCCCATCTCTCTTTCTCCCTCCCCTCTCCCCATGCTGTTGCCGTACTTCTCCCTTTTTTTTTTCTTTCTCTTTTTCACTGAAGCGTAAATTTGGTGCAGTGTTCTTTATGTGAACAACTCCAGGGTATGACCCTAAGGGGAATGATTGAAAGACACTTGTCTGAAAGAGACATAAAATCAAATAAAGACCTTAGCTGACTATGAGCCGAGGGAGTGAGCTGGGAGTTTGGGAGACCGGCAGCAACTGTGGAGCAGAAGCACAACGAGCAGAGGGACGCAACAGTAAATATCTCAGCATGGCAGGAAAGA
The DNA here is from genome assembly GCA_023238725.1 of Scortum barcoo. Taxonomy (NCBI): domain Eukaryota; kingdom Metazoa; phylum Chordata; class Actinopteri; order Centrarchiformes; family Terapontidae; genus Scortum; species Scortum barcoo. The sequence continues at coordinate 18,199,218 of CM041536.1, forward strand.
CAGGAAGCAGTCAGGTGCAAACTGCTAGCACATTTAAAAAAAAAACTTGTTTTGGCAAAAAGCTTATTTTTGATTCATAAGTTCAGCGCTAAAGTTACAATCCTTAAAAAAGGTTCTCCATTCATTTAGCATTGCGTTCACAATGTAAAAAAGTGATTAGATGATCAGAATCGATGCAGCACAGCAAAAGATATGTGGTATGACATTGGGGTGACTAGTAACGGATAATGTACCTTGAGCGTTAAGCCTCAAGCAGAGATGAGGAGCCAGCTACAGAGGTCTGGTAATCTCACTTTCCTCTCCACATCCCAAGATTTCTTGTTGCTTTCAAACTTGTAGTCCTTAAGGGCGGACAGATGCTGATTCAAGTGACATCACTTTGCGCTGCTCCCTCTGGACCCACGAAGGGCTTCATACAACTCTTTTAATATGTGCAGTAGTACTCCCCAACACCTATAAACAGATTTTCAGGTGGAAAATTGACACATTTTCCAGCAGATTTCCACTACATCAAATTTTTATATGTGTATTTATGGCATTTTGTCAGCTATAACCATTCAGTGTGTTTGCATTTTGTATTATTTTGGAGGAAATTCTAGGTCTACTGAACATACGACCTTACAAACTAATATAGTACATAACATACTCATATAAACATAGAAGAATATACCAGTGGGAAGTTAGATAAAAGGAGAGTAATTTTCTTACTTACATTCACTGGGTAGCCAGGAACAAAACTTCAAATCAGTGCTAATGTTATGTAAAAAAAGCAACTGACAGATTGTTTTTCTGCCCCAAATAGTCCAAAGAGCAAGTAAAATAGCTTGTTGTCCCCTTCAGCTTAAAGGTATTCTCTGTTTGTCTTAGACAAAATTGACCAAGGCTGTGCTAAAGTTTTGACTTTAACTCCCTCCTTTGGATTGTCATCGTTCGTGTGCCACCTATGAGGGACCTCCAGGTTCTGCTGCAGTGAGAGAGAGAGAAAGCCAAAACACTGAGCGGGCCACAGGCACAGCTATCGATCGGTCTCGTCAAGGTTCAGGGATATAGATGAGTTACAAAACCGCCATTAATTACAAATCACTTCTGCCATGAAAGTCGATTAGAGCGAAAAGCAGCAAAAAGTCTGTATCAAACAAGGAAAAGTGATAGGGCGTGCACATTTCTCATCCAAAGATGTCTTTGGCTTGGCAGCCTTACTTACTTTGCCCTTCATCTCCTGAATTTTCACGTTTTGGCAAGTCTTGTTTAATTAAAGCCGTTGGTTCCTTTGTGATTATTTGTGCCCGCTCGTCAGTAATTAGTGTGGGCAAAATTGTGTGGGCAAATTAATGCAGATGCATGTTTTATCCATATTCAATAAGCATGTTCCACTGACTTATCACTGAGCACATAATCAATACCCCAGGACGCATGATGAATTATGGTCCATAATGGTGCATATATTCAGCATGTGTTGAGCTGTGTGCAATGTGCATATAAAGCGGCGGAGCACCGTGATACAGTCGTGAGCAGGTGCAGGGTTTACTATGATCCACAGGCAGGTTCACAGACGGTCCCTGTCAGAGCCACTTGAGAGAGTCCCTGCTGTCTCAGACAGGTTGCAGTAGAGCCGTGCTTTGCATTAAAATTGCAAGCAACACTCTCTTCAAGCGCACACAATCTCTCCACTGCGCTCTTTCTACGAGGCAAAATAAAATGTAGCAATACGTTAAACTACATATAACCTGCACCTTATTTTCTCCAGGTCTCACTCGCTCTCTGTCTCCCTCTGTTCTTGCACTGTCCTGCCCTGTCTTTCATTGCAGCCCGGCACCCGTCTCTGATCCTCTGCTGTTTTTTTTATTTAAAGTATTTTTGGAAAGAGACCGCTGTCTGTGATCAATGTTTGGTGTGTAGCTGCGTATGTAAGCAATCACAATTCATCCGTAAAGTCTACCCTTCCTGGGTCTGACAGGCTTGCCTGGGCACACGGTGCTCTGCAGTGTCTTCTACTCTATAAAGCTGATTTCAAATACAGCCATTTCAGAGGAGATGCACCGCAGTGGCATGAAGCAAGCGGGCTAAACAGATCAACAGCTCTCTCTCTCTCTCTCTGTCCCACTCTCGCTCTCTCTGCCTCTCTCTGCCTTGCACTCACTGAGCCTCTGCTTGCATTCCCTCTGTTTTATTGTGACAAGACGCAGCAAGTCATGGCTTGAATACCAACGCGATAATTTCTTGACAGTCTCTCTTTATTTGTCTGCTATCGCCCTGATAAGATGACTTTCACTCTCTGGGTTTGTTTTGTCTTGGCAGAGATGGCCTGGATGAGTAAGCTCATCCTCTCTCTCTCATTTTGTCTTTCCATCAGTTGTGGTTCTCCTATATTCCAGACCACTTACTCTTGCACACACATTGCCATGTGTGCGTGTGAGAGAGAGAGAGAGAGGGAGTCGGAGAGCCTAAGATGATTATGGGAAGATGCCATGCAGAGGAGAAATGTGTCCAGCCAAGCTCACACAGAAGAGAGTATTAGGAAATAATGGTGTGTGAATGCTTGGATACATTTGTGGAAATATGGTGCTTCATCATAGGATAAAAGAGAGTAAAAGTCTCTCCATCTTGTCTTTTTCTGTAATTTTGCTTTGTTTTTCTACCTATAAACACACTGCTGAGGGACATCTGGAGGCTGTTATTTTATTCCTGTTTAGCATCATCACTTGTGTGTGATATGAAATAATAATTAACGTACCACAGACAATTAGCTACAATCAGAATAAAAAAAATTAACATGCTAGAGAGCATTTGAATAGAAACCCAAAGATGACAAAACTGACTAAACTGGGTCAGGAAATGATTTTGTGTAAGCTTATATCAAAATTATGAACATCTTACGTTGCCAGAGCCCCCTCTGGTCTCTGCAATGTGTGGTGGGCTGAATAAAACACTATAACAGGTTAGTAGTAGCCTGAAAATGGGATAAATTTTGCTCGATAAGCCAGCACAATAGTCCATTAAATTATTGTGGGTCACAAAACAAAAGGGCTCCCAGAGAAGTTTGAAAGCCACTTTAGTGGGGTGGATAGAAATCTGGAGCCCTCTTGATAACAGTGCCAGACACATTACACACAGGGCTGCAGAATGGGACTGTGACTGGATATTTTGGCACACAAACCAGCACTCAGAACAAAGCCTATCTGTCCACAGAACTAGCTTTCCCCTCATGTCTCCTTCCAGTGCTGGAACAAGAGTTAATTGCTCTCATGATGGTGTCAGGTGGCAAAATTGATCAACGTTAAAGGATCATTCCCTGTGACATTACCTCTTGAGAAGGTAAGACGAAGTGTATGAGAAAAGGTACTCTGTTTACGTGACATCTGACAAGGTAAAAGGACACCCTTCGATTGCTTTTGCTCTGTTGGAATTACAAAATCAATAGTGCAGCATTGCTCATATACTCATCAACCTTCCAATCAGAGTATACAGACTAAACAGATCAACCACTGCCACTTCACGGCACACTTGACTCCCCTTGGTTTTATTTAATGAGATTATATTGTAAGAAGACTTCCAGTTTGAATATTAATGTTTATCTGCTGTGCAGAAAGTTGTTTTGTAAGTTTGACGTACAGCGTTGGATTCAGCACAGCTGACACTAACAGTCCTTTCTCTCTCTATATACATAAATATGATTTTTTCCAATACTATAATACTTATATAATAATTAGATCATCACTCACTCCTCCACCAGCACTCATGGATGATATACTTCTAATTCTTTAATAGACTTGGAAAGTAACTCATACAGTGATTTTACAAAGAACTAAAGTTGTTTTGTGGAACCTGCCTACCAAACTGACATTTGTAACCCACTGATGGGGAAATGTGAGGAAATGTGAACATTGTAACAATGTGGGCACATGTTATATACAGTATTAAGTGTGCCGCTGTGAAATTCTGCAGATAGCTGTCATAGATAGTTTGGGAAACATCCCTCCACCATCAAATGATATTTTATAGTTTGTATGGCTGTCTCTGCAGTGAAGACAGTGAGAGATATGCTATCATCAAAATAGGGCTGATGATCAAATATATGAAAACAGGTTGTAAAAAAATGGATTTTTGCTTTATTTTCTGTTCAGTTTCTGTTAGAACTCAACCTGCAGCCCAGTGAAGCTGTTAGAGTGACAAAGAGATAAATACTGTGTTTATGCAGAGTATTAAAACCAATGTGTGGAGCCCACATAGTATAATGAGATCCTCCAACGGTGTGCAATCTGAGGCAAAGTTTACAGATGTTACCATCTGCTGTGTTTCACCCTGTTGTCTAGAAAATGCGAGTACTGGTGAGGAAAAACGGTGCATTAAGTATTAAATTTAGACAGTTTAGTTGCTAGAAAACAAACCTCACACTGCAATAGACCTGTTTTGATATGAACATGGTGAAATTCTCAGAATAGGTGGCAAGAATAGCTCTATGATTTAAAGCAATGATGAACAGGATGTACTGGATGCACTGTAAAATAAGGGTGATTCACAGGTAAAGGAAACATAGCTCTGGGTATGTTTCAGGTTCTTTTTCAGATCTGAATGTGTACAATTTTGAAATGTTTTGAAAACATTTTGTGTCCACCCACTGGAACGTGTACGTCATCATCCAGGCCCAGGTTTTAAATGAAGCAACTGCAGTCGCAATGCACACTCCTGCCCATTCCTCTCACTGCATTTATGGTCCATAAAACATTCACCAAAAGAAACAGTGAGATGCAAGACTGCAGTATGTTCACATTCAGTTTTGTGTGATGAAAATGTTTTAATCGACCACCATTCATCATTCTTTCTTTGCCTGAAAAATCCCACATCTATGGATAAATCCAACGGGAGACTGGACAGAGAAAACTGTAAGCATGTAAATCCTATCTTGACCTGTGTAATAACAGCATAGCCTCACTTAATGGCTAAAGGCATATCGACCACGAAACCCTGATCCTCTCCCAAAACACAATGAAATGAGGAATACTGCAGAGCGAGACCTGGCATTGCAGAAAGAATGCCTGGCATTCCTCGTTCATCATGTTGATTGGAGAGATCAATTCACATTTGTGCTTTCCATGGCTTCCTCTCAGGCATATATTCCAGGGCTGTGCTATGGAGCAAACCTTTATATGTTTATACCATTCTGCAAACATCCTGTACACACACAGTGAAATCTACTGGTCAGTGGTGCTGACACAACGATGCTTTGATTGTGTCTGATCCTTGAGAACACACACAAAGGGACACTGTCAGAGCCTGAGTGTATCCAGCCCTCTGCTGCAGTACCTGTCAGACCTTTCAGAGGGCAGTGTAGCTCTATGAAAGAACCTGGTACCACCAAAGGGGAAAAGATTGGTTTCTCTGAATTCTATCCTTCATTAGGTTCCATGCAGTGCCTGAATTACTTGCTGCATCTATCCATTAAAGTCCCTCTTTCTGTATACTGCTCACATTAAACACAGGTACAGCGCCTCGCTGGATGAATGCAGGGTGAAATCTGACCTCATTCCCAGTTCCATTTTGCCGTGGTTCATTGCTGTGGAGGTATTCACTGTTTGTTTTGGTGTGATTGAAATGTTATATTCATAGTTGCACAAGTTCTCACAGAGAAAGGCTGACAGACTGGACAGTGCATGTTTTCACCGACTCCATTTGAGTTTACATCACATTGTCGGGGCCCGCTGACACATTCAGCACAATGTCGGCAAATGGGGGACGATGCATTCAGAATCAAAATCTCCAGATATTCGCTTGCTAATGTTATGACAGCTTGTTAACTTATTCATTCTGCAGGAGGCTATGGAAGTTGACAGAGCGAGCTGAAGTTCATATCTCCAGGCTCTACCCTTGTCCACTTGGTTCCCTGGTTTGTCAAGGAGACTTAATTCATCATGATGAGCAATCATCTGTGGGGTTAAAGTGCAACAAGTGCACTGACCTTTTTGTTGACCTTTGCCTGAGCTGTCTTTAACCTGTAACCTTGAACTCTGAACCTCTGTATGATGTTTCCACTTTGTCAGATGAGCAATTCCCCCGTTGACGTGGAATGATTAGTTCTTATATTGGAAAGTAATTCAGTAAACTGATCTTCAGGCCCTTGTCTTGTAGATAAAAGGCCATTTCTAAACCCACCAAAAATAAGCAAGAATCAAGACTGAAAAAAACAAGACTGGAACCAAGAAAAAAATAACTAGGTAGCCATATTTGGCACCATATGCATCTCTATGCATTTGGACCTCTTACGCCTCCTCTTCATCGAGTGCTTTGGATAACAGCTGGGCTCCACCGTAAAGTAAACTCCAGCTGATGTATTGAGATTTTAATTGTGGCGAGTTATTTAGCTGGCAGTCCTCCTTCAGGAGAGGGAACAAAAGGCCTGCCTGTCGTCCCTCTTCGCCTTCCTTGCAGTTGATAATCAATGGAGGGACAGAGCTGCCAGCTATTGACTGAGAAGAGATGAATGACACTGCTCCCAAAGGGTCCATTTGAATTTTGACAGGCAGGATTCCTCCTAGCCCTCCTTTGATGGTGCCAGGAAGAAGGCTTTTCACTGACACACTAAAGGTAATACCAAGTGCTGATACAGGGCTATGAAAGGACTGAAGACTGCATAGATTAGGCTGCAGACTGTTGGAGATCATGTGTAGCCTATTCAAATCACTGCGTACTACATTCACTGAATGCTGCTTCTGCAGCTGTATTGTATCAATTCAACAAGGGAGCTTAATCGATGGTGAATTGAACTTGCAGTGCACTGGTAAACACATGGAACAAATGTCAGCACAGGGGAAAAGGATGCTCACCTGGACACTACTGGGATGCCAAAATCAAGATGAAAGCTTTCAAAACATATGTTTTTACACATGTCCCACATCACTTGTCTTAGCACTGACATGGCCAGAATTATCTGGATGCGTATCGGCGTCAATCAGCAGCGCTTACTCCCTTGTGTCTGATGATCTGTGTTTGGCTCCCTGGTGAGGATCTTGTTAAAGCCAGAGCAAGCTGGAGACTGGCAGATACACCTGCTTGTCATGGACGATCACCCTATTCTGGGCAAACAAACTAAGCTGCCTGTAGACCTAGTAATCAAGAAATATTACATACTAATAAGACTCTACAGCATGGAACCCCAGTAGGGATTAAAAGGATTTTTCCTTTACTGCATATTTCCTTGCTCAGAGCAAAGAGTATGGCTGTCAAGTTCATACCACAGACTTAAAAAACATGTTGGTACAGGAAAATCACTGGAATATGGTGCCTTTTTCTGTTCAACATATTGTATTATTCAACAGCATTTGTAACTCTTTTATTGTGTTGACAGTCATATATCATTCTTTCTTGTACAGCAAATGCTGTAAGTGGCTTTACTTTTGTTTTATAATTTCTGATTACTGTTGAAATATGTAAGAAAAGGGGTGAAAAAAACACTGGCAACAAATGCCTAAATATGCGAGATTTATTCTCACATCATTGTGGACTCTTCTTGCATGAGGGCCATACCCTTTACCCTCTGTCCTACAACCCCTGCCCCACAACTTAATATTTTGCTTTTTAGCCACTATGTTCACCAGCTAGCTGCTAACTTTGTCTGCCTGTAGTTTGGTGCTGAACAGATGGTACACTGGGTTTTGTGTCTGAAAAGATAATACAAGATAGAACTGTATTTATCCCGAGGGAAATTGTTGTGCAGCAGTTGCAGTACAAAATGTATAAAAAAAAAAAAAAGTATATCAGTTCACAGCCAAATGTATGTAAAATTTACTATTGAAAATTTTCACTCTTATGTCCATGGTACTGCACGAAATGTCCCATTATTGCACATTATCTCTCATTAAGTCATAAAGTGGTAATGATTGCAATCCATGGAGAGAAAGTAACTCAAGAAAAATGGAGGGACTAAATGAACAGAGCTGAAATTGAGACTGGAGCCACCTCAGCACCCCATGCCTCTGCTGTCCATCTCTCCACATGAGGTAGATGAGTTGGAAAGTTTGATTGCCAAAGGTAGAAAGGTTTTCCTGTTGCCTTCTGTGGTGCATCATGGGGGTAACAGTCTTTGGCATTGCACAGAAGCACCTTCAGCAGTAGTGTCCACATCTACCCTCTGAATGGAAATAGGGGTAGGGGGTATTTCCCACCTACGGAAGTCTTCTGCCCGCTGTGTTGAGAAACTACACCAATAAGACTGGAGTGACTGAAGCAAAACAGTAAAATTCTGGGCTGTACAACCAAAATGAATGGTTATAAGATGTAAAAAGCTCTGTAGAACCTAGAGGGGAGCTGCAGATTGTGGTTACGGTTAATAATGTTAATTGCAGGTCTTTGACGGGACATACTCATCCAGCTGCTCGACCTCCACACCCTCCAACTTTCTGCCGTGCTGCACAAGGAACACACTACTTCTTGCAGTGTCTCAGAACATTCACAGTAGATGTTAACTGTGGGGTGCAGAATTGCTTAATAGGCAATCCCTAATAGGGATGGGAGTTCTCAAACCGGGAAATGAGGTGTAAAGATTTAAACTTTAGGTATCTACATTGTTAGCTCAGTATCTAGACTTAATTCTTACTTTGCCAATTTACTTACTAACACAGTTCTGCTGTAGATTCTTTGAATATACAGAAATGGGGATGTCTGCGCTTCTTTTCTTGAAATGTATCAAGTCGAGAGCATCGCATCCTTCCACTGGAAATCCTGCTGATTCCAATGGGATGTCTGCACCCAAGAGATGATCCACAGTTAAAGAAAAATACGCTGGAGTTTAATTACTGAGTGAGTCGATGAACAAATTTAATTAAGCATGAACAACAAGCAGCCACGCTGCTGTGGTCCTTCCTTGCTCCAAAAGTGATATGGACTTGGCGAAAAGACACACTTACTGTTCAGAGGGTTACCTTAAATCACTCACTATTTGCCAGATGGTTGCATGGTCTAAGTGAAGTATTTAATTTAAACACTCCTCTTAGTTAAAATGGATTCCCGTAGTTTCACTGTGGCTCCCTACCTGTTTTCCAGCTTGCTTGAGAGGAGTAACACTAACATCTTGAGTTTAAGTGCACAACCGAGGAAATACAATTGTGAATTGAATCCACATCTCTCAGTAAAAGCTAACAGTTTCACTTGAATGCTTCATGCTGGGATTTGTGTATGTGTATCTGTTACTGGGGAGTGGAGTCGAGAGAAAACAAGGAAGAAATCGAGCATATGCCAATACATACATTAGAACTCTTAAACAGCTGAAATGCGAGCTGTATATGATTTTATGTATGTATGTTATATGTGGCCTGTATCAAAGACCAACTTCATACTAATGAGTGCAAACTGGTGTTTGATATAGGGGCTAGGAGACATGTTGCCATAATCAGGAGGTGATTACAGTCAGCTGTGGCTTGACATGCATTCTGTATGTGCCTTGTTGAAAATAAATTACAGATAGAGCATTTACATTCAGCTTTTGAACGTTGCCATGGGAATCGTATTTGAAGTCCTTAAAGATGATTCCACACATGCACAAAGAAACTCACACAACACCTTGTCTGGGTAATAATGCTTATCAAGCATATGTAATTGCAAGCCTAAACCAAATTTCTCCAGGTGATCCTAATTGGTTTTGTCACATATGAGCGATAGCTGACTAATATTCTTCCGTCAGTACTGACAGTGTCACTCTAACCCACTCCAAGACATGTTGCTGTGCTTAGCATTGCAAAAACAACACTCAGAAGGCAAGATACCAAAGCTAAAGGTCTCCCATGTATTTTCAAAGGAAACAATATCTTACTATGCATATTTTTCCCTCAAGCAATGTGTGTCCTCTGCTTGTTGTTTTTGTGACAGTTTGTGAAAATGTGAGAGGCGTAATCATGCTGCAGTGTGCTATTTTTTTCAAGGTTGGGTGAGTAAGAATTCAGAGCTGCTGCCAGACACTTAGTTCCCAATCCCAAAAACTCAGTAAAACAAAACCATTCTGGATAGGCAAGGTCTCTGGTCCTTACAGCAAATGCACTGTCCTTTCTTTCATCTCTGATGCAAGAGGCAAATAGCCATTAATCATGGTTCACAGTGTCTTCCTGTATTGCATTATACTAAATGGGCTGCGGATGAGCATGCATGCATGAAATGGCTTTTACTCTCATAGTATGTTAAGTAACTAAGGTGAACACATGTTTTGAGTGTGGCAGACTTAGACACGCAGGCCGACAGACTGACAACAAAAACAACTACGTCTATGATGACAAACAAGAAATAGAAATATAAGAATGTGTCGAGCACACGAATGTTCGCAGTAGTTCATTTCTGCACACAGCCCAAGATGCTCATTTTTGTCATGATCCATTTCAAGGGGAATAATTATGCAGCTAATGCAATTTAATCCCTGCCCTTGCATCCTCCTCTGAGAAAGAAGCACATGCCAGCCAACATGAAGTTGGGGCTGTTGCCTCATTACATGCGAAGTGCATAGCATTAACTGGGTTACAGGAACAGAGAACTGTACCTAGGAGCAAAGACGGCATAGCATTTGGGGCATAGTTGATCCAAAGCAACTGGGATCAGTGGTGGAAAAACTTTAATGAAAATAAAGATATGCTCCGAGAGCTCATGAGCTGTGATTTGGCTTCCAAAATTTTTATTATAATTTGTCTTAAATTATGTCTGTGGGGATCAGTGGCCAGAGTTTTACTTGTGCTGTAATCATAATAATATACCTCAGTAATAATAACCTTTATTAACAATAAAATAATAATCATTTCTATATTAACTTCCAGTGGTTGATGTTGAAGTGACCATTTGCACAAGGATGCAGCCTACTGACTTTTGCAACCCCTGACAATTCCTGTGGTATCACCATACAGATTTTTTACTTTATAAAGAAATATAACAATAACTATTGCTTACATTTCCACGGGTTTGGGTTTTCACTAATCCAGTAAAATATGTCAAATTCTACAACATGGATTGGCATAATATTTTCTACTAACATCCATTAGCACCACCATGAGGTTCACTTTTATGGTTTTTAGCCTAATGTCTTAATGGATGGATTGCCATGAAAACTGGTACATACGTTCAAGTCTGAGCTGATGATGCTTGATAATCGCCCTGACCTCCCCTCTTGTGTCAGATTCAGGTTTACATTTTAAATAGCTGAATTCTTTGATTCATGACCAAAGCTAATGACTTTCCCATCTGCATCAGCTGCACTTTGCGTTTAGTGCTAATTAGCAAACAAAGATAATGGACATGGTAAACATTTTACCTGCTAAATACTGAGTGCTGCCACTGCTGTGGCTGCACACTCAGAATTGGGAGACTTTACCTCTCGATGTGTTTTGATACATACTATGTTAACCTTTCAAAACTGTGTTTATACTGATGGAAAGCCGTACCTTTTAAAACTGAAACTCCCATGGCTCTTCAGCCACTATGTGCTGATCTTCACTTTCCGACTCTAATGTTGGGGTATGATTCACTCGTCTCTTTGAAACGTATTTACTTCAAGGCTTGGGCTGTTTATCCATCCCTTCATACTCACTCCGATTTATCCATTTCAGCCTCTGATCAAAACTGCTCCCTTTTTTGGCACTAATATCACCCTCTAACCCCTCCATGAAAAATGAATACCATTATGCAACTTCGGAATATCATTGGTAATTGCTTTTTGAAAGCTCCCCCCTTATTTTCTTTCTGTTGTTGATAAACATGTAATGGGCTTATTTTTTAAAAACCATGTGACCTAAGCCATGTGACCTTCAGCTGTAGCTTTGCATAGCTGACTACAGAGGGCAGAGAGATCCCTTTGGAGCCCCTCTGGGCCTCGAGAGTGCCAGCTGCACACTGGCAAAGAGCTACCCGAATCAGGCCTACCAGGGATCTGAGCTGAGCTGATAGAGCGGACGTATCCGTCTGTGGCACTGTGCGCGTGTGTGTTAGTGTGGGGGTCTGTGCGTGCATTTGAGAGATGGTGGTTCGGTTAGCAGAAGCGGCAAGCGTTGCTGGGTTGCTAATATTATTATTCCCATCCCAATTTGCTGCTTTTGCGCGTTCATTACCACTGCAATTATACTGTTGGTGTGTATAGGAAGCACGGGTAAATGAATTAGGCAGGAGCATGTTTTCGAGTGGGAGTGGATACAGGAAAGTGGAGCAGTCTCTAAACCTTTTAATGAGGGAGAAATTTTGCTGAAGACAGGGCTCTGTTAATGGAATTTGAACTTGATTATAGGATAGCAGACACACATCCACAGTAGAGTCCCTGTCCTCTGAATCCCATTCTATTTACAGTATTTATTATCAAGGAGTTGGCAGCGGCGAATACCATCTGCATGAGCTCGAGTTTCATTATCTGACATTCCTAATGATACTAATCCTTTAAACTATATTACAGTCAACGCGTTTGGCAGAGGACACAATGGCACAAATATTGAGGACGGCTTGCTGCACCTGTTGATAAGAAATAAAGTGAAATCCTCTACTGGCAGTTATACTCTCAGTTTCAGAAAGTTTGAGGACTTTTATAAATAGTTGAAAAGCGAAAGAGAGTAGTGGGGGTTGGGGGAGGGTGGGAGATGAGAGAGAGAGAGAGAGAGAGAGAGAGAGAGAGAGAGAGGCTTTTTGATTGAAATGATTCCAACTGGGAGAGGAGGCTCTCGTGTTAAATTAAATCGGCCGCATGGGTGGGAGGAAAAGCAATTAATGACCTTTTTTGTTTTTGGAGGTAAAAGTTAGAGTGAGGTTAAAAGTTAGTGCCCGTTATCTCAGTTAATTATTGTGGCGATGGACAGACTTTGAACTCGAGTGGTTTTATCATTGCATAAGCTTTTAATGTCATTCACCTTATTGTCTCGACCAAGCAGTCAGCATCAGCCAAAAGATGCATTTCAACCATGTGTATCATTTTTAATAAGGGCTTGCTTTGCTTCACTGAGCACATCCAGTTTGTTCAGATAACGCCTGTTAATGTAACCTCACTAAACAAGCCCAATGCATCACCACATTACAGATAAACTACAGTAAAGTGACACGTCACCAATACTTAAGGAATACTTTCAGGTTTTCTTTCAAGTTTATCAAAATACAGTGCCCCCGTGTCTTTGCTTTACTTTGAATGAGTTTTTGGTCACTTTGGAAATGATCTACTTTAACCGGCTGTGACGTGATCCCTTCAAACAGTCCTCAATCTGTGACAAAAATGCAAACTCAAGTTCAGTCAAAGTCACTCTGAAGCTTCAACAGTCTGAGCTAGAGAAATCGAGTGGTTATCTTTCAAAGTTACGGTCTTTTTAGCATGAAATTTTGTGTTTCCACAGACAGCGTATCCTCCCTGAGTCACGATGGAACTCCAAAACCTCGTATGTTGCCAGGACACGACACTAGACAAGACTGTTGTTGGATCTGTGGTGTGTTGTCTTCCATAAAACAAGAGAGAGTTAAGGCCAAAATGTCATGAATAACAAGGGCCTGCAGCCCGCTATAGTGCCTCTGTCAGACTGTACTTGAGCAGCTAAATGCTGACACGCTAACAAGCTCATAATCATAATGCTAACATGAACATGCAGTCAATAGCTTTGTTAGTACTTTGCTGTAAACTTAACTTGCTACACAAGTAAAATTTCTGACCTCATGAGGACGCCAGAGAAAAAAGTCAGGGGATCTCATTACACAGGCTACCAGAAAGAAAATCTCAATTCAAAACTGCGGTTAGTGCAATGAAATTTAATTTAAAAAATGATGATGTCATGTTATTGTCCAACAGAACTGAAATACAAATTGATGAAAAAGGCAAAGCAAAAAATCTTTTAAATCAATTTTACATGTGTTTGTATGTATCTATTGTGAATGTGAAAGTGGTTGAAGTAAATCAATACTGAATAGTCAGATACTGACAAATGAGACACATTTTCAAATATTGTCAGCACCAAGGAATTTTTAATAGATTTACAAAGTTACTATTGCAGAGGGTTCTGTCTATGACAGGCCATTGTAAAGGTTTAAGTACAGATAAATGTGCAGGTTTAGTCCTGCTTTTTCTGTAGATTTGAATATATACAAAAACAACGATTCAGGAAATCCACTGAACATGTTTAAAGAGTTGCTTCATCCTCTTATCCAAATTAATGAGTTTTTTTTGCTTTTATGAATTCTCTGAGAGCCCATGGCGGCAGATGGAGAAAGAGACCAAATGATACTCTTGACTATTCAATATTATCTCTGTTGCGTGTTTGTGCGATTTGTAAGTGTTAATTTATCAAAGGTTATCTTTTCCTGTGACCAATGTGGCAAGATGAATTTAGAGAAAAAGAGGAAGCGAAATCCTATTACAAGAATTAATTGTGAGTTTTCTGGAGGAGGACATCTGAGTGCTTGACACAAAATTGTGTGTGTGAGAGGGTGTGAGAGAGAAGGAAAGGGAGAGAGAGAGAGAGAGAGAGAGAGAAGGTGTGAATGCTGTCTGTCATTGTATCTTAAGTGTCAATTTCCATGTTTTCTCTCAGCTGGTTCCCTTCCAGCAGAGTTATGGAGCCTCTGTCAGGATGAAATGGACTGTCACAAGCTGCTCAGTGATACTGCACAGGTTAATTTGGGTCCAGGACATACATAAGGATGCACACATTCATATTCACATCCTCATTTTTTTGCCTATTTTTCCTTGCCGTTGTCTTACGCCATTACACATCATGCCATTTTTACGTGCCCACAAAATACTGTACAGTACATACATATACATTAAAATGTGCAGGCACATCTCATCTAGATATCTCTGACGGTGCAGGGGAGTTATTGTGCAAGTACAGTGTTCATTTGTGCACTGATTTATTCCCATAACGTGTCTTATCTACATTAATTTTCTACCACTGTCAATGAACAGGAACATTTGCTTTAGCATGCACTGAAACAGCCTCGGGGATGTTGTGATTAATGTATCCCACTTAGCTTGGGCGCATCTACAGACATGTCTCTAGACATGTTTTTGAGAGAAGCATATCATTCAAATTCATGTGTGCCATTACTAATACATCACATGAACGTGCTCCATTATAGGTGCATTGGGACCGCAGCCATCCATTTGAGCCAGGGTTAAAAGATTTGATAATAAATACAGACTTGCGAAAGTTGGCAGTCTAACAAACTGGGTGTGGTGGTGCTGCTGCAGACAATGGGGGTGGAATGAAGCACTTTCCATATGAGTTTGATGGCATGCATCATTGAAGATGACAAAATGTAAAAATTGTTTAGAGGACCTTATTAAATATGTATGAAACTGGGTTTTCAAGGAGGGCATAGACAGGGAAATCCATCATCGCATTGTAAAATGCAGAAATACTATTAAAGTATGAATATTTAGCATCATTTCTTCCTGCTACTGTGCAGAGTGCTACAGACAAGAGAACGCTGAAAACATGATTTTAATATTACATGTGACTTCCAAGCAAAGTTATTTTTCCTCCTTTGCTTTGAATACATTAATCATAAGCACCATTCCCTGAACTGGAACATTTTACTGGGAGCAGTGTCTCGGGCTGCCAAATGGCTTCCAGATAAACAGATCGCCATAATACCCTCGCTTGCGGTGTGAGCACTCGAAGATACTGCGCGAGAACTCGTTAACAAACATGAGCAAATTGACATTGGAACAGAGTGGGAACAATAGTGTTTACAACTACTCAATTAGGGAGATTAGTCAACCTCTTCAAGGTCACCACAACAAAGGCATGTTCATGTAGTATAATCCCTCTAAGGCAACCATTAATTACTTCATGAATGTTGAGGACTAAAGGGCACTGTCATAGGCCGTGGCTCATGGAAATGTCATTAGGATTGTTGCAAAAATTTACCAAACCTTTCTCTTAAATCAGTACTAAATCAACACTCTGAAACCACATCCTGCAAGATTAGCAAGACTGCAAGACTCCATCACTCATCCTGTTTACTTTTCCTCCTAATTAAAACCATTCTTAAAAATTCTAATGATGGTTTCTGTGCTGATAAAAATGTTGCACCATGTTCTTTAACAATTTAAGGCTACGCTACAATCTCCGACATCAGGCCAGCCTCACAGCAACATATATACATCATCTGGCACAAGGATACTGTGGTGAAACACAGCTATACTACATCTCTGTTGTGAGCCTGCCAGCATGCTGTGTTGTTGTGAGTGGGGAGCCCACACTGCTGCGCAGCCTGGCTGTCTTTGGGTTATGTGAGCAGGTATGGGGGCGTATTTGCAGAGAAGAGAGAGAAAATGAGAGATAGGAGCCACAGCCAGAGAGCTGTCCCTGAGTGATGCTGCTCTGCTCCCAGCAGCACCCTGTCAACTCCAAATGAGAAATTTCAGACATCCAGTGAGGTAGCTCTTGAAAGTGGAAATGTTTTCCCACCACTGCTGTGTCCTCTTTTGGACAATAACTTTAAAAGTTAGTTGGCTGACCTTCAAAGTGGAGGAAAGATAATGGATTCCATTCATCTCAAGGCATGTGTTAAGTTGATTGGTGGATGAAACAGTGAGAAAATGCATGCTGTTTCAAGATGAAATAGGCAAAGTTGGCATCCTGTCATTTGACTTATGTGCTTTTGCTTTGAACTCTGGCCTGTATCTCTTTTAAGGATTGATATCTAACATTTGTTAACGTGAGAAGTTACATGTGGGTACATCATGGATCATGGTTCTGGTATGTCTGATTTAATGATACGATCACAGCCAACACCAAAGCCTCTTTGTTGATGATGGCTTCCTGTCACAGTAGACCTCAAAGCCTGACCACTTTAATGTGAATGCTGTACTGTACACATCTGTGTGTGTGTAAATATCCCTGAATCATTGTTCATTTTTAAAGGGCTCTGCAAAGCACATATTAAATATTATAGAAATTGAGGAAGAAAATGCCAACCCTCAAATTCCTTTGACTCTTTGATTACAAGAATAACCTCTCATGAAAGACATCATTAGAGAGAAAAGGAAACGTCTGTGCTGCCATATTCAGACATTTTCATGGGTACTGAGAGTGTGCAGATGGAGATTTTGCACTAAAAGCAACACTTATAAAGAGAGATAAACATAATAATTGTCATCATCAAGGGCATCGTGTAGTAACAGTACTTCAAGGTCATTAAGCACAGTCTTGGTCACCGCAGACAGAAGTCTTTTACCTGAGGCAAGCAGGGAAGAGTTCAGCAGCCACAACTTTAAATTAAAAGGAGTAAGCAAAGGACCCATGCAAACAAAAGACTCTCTTACTCCCACTCAGCCGAGCAGACGGGCACCCTGACAAACGAACAGGTGTACGCGGAGCACGAAAACACAACACCAAAGCTGAACTTCCATCAGCAAGAACAGGATCGAGTAAAACATAATTAGTCCGGTGTTGCTTCATGGTGCTGAGTCACTCTTGGTAATTGCACAAAATCTAGGTAGACTAAAAGGTGGTTAAAATAACTAAATATGTCTTCCACTTGAAGTATTTTAGACTGCTTGAAAGAATAACAGGGCAGCTTCTTGTGTTTGATGATGAGTTTATATGTGAGCAAACGCTAACATCTGACGTGCACTGGGAGTCACAGCAGGAATGAAATGAGAGGCATTATATGGCCACCTTGTTAGTATTGGCTTCATATTACTGTCAAACATTACATACATTACTGTGGAAGTACAGATCCCTACAAGTGTTGCTTCGGATGGATGAGATTTTAAAGCTCAGATTTTTCCTTGATATTTCTATGTCACACAGAACCTACACTGCAAATTGATGCGTGTTAGCCCTTCTGCTACACCAATATGTTTGAATAATTTTGGAAAGAGGTGGTGGCCTGATATGACTCACTGTCTGCTCACTGAAGATGATTTTGATGCTAAATGCATCTTTGGTTCTAAGCAAATTAACATAAAACCACAAACCCAAAATAATTTAAGTAAAATCATGTTAGTTCACTATTTCTGACTTTATCTTCATTGCATTTCTCTAACAATCATACAAAAGTAACCTCTTATGTACATATAACTTAGCTATATGAGTTAGTTTAGTGTAACTGGTATCGTCTTACACCACCACTGGTTCCACTTTCTAAGTAAAGTGGTGTGGTGCACACATATATTTTTTGCAGAGCAGACCATTCTTACTGAAGGAGTCATCTTTCCCAATAATCTGTGACCATTAAAACAGAGCAGTTTCTCAACTGCTGAGTTGGCGGTTTCAGATGAGATGGTCTTTCATGCCACTGGCTTACTGTTGAGGCAGGTGTTGGATATGGAAACGATTCAGCCAGGTGCTGCGTTGGGGATGCTTTGAACTCCAGTAGGTAGGCACTGTGGTGTCCAGTAGGTCAGATCAGTACTGAGAGCAGGTTTATACAACAGTCTATCAAATGGAACGTATCAGCTGTCAATCATCTCCCAATACTCTGTCTCTAACTTTAGAGTACAATTAATGGCAGTGTATTGGGAGCTATAAGCAATTGAACACAAATTACTTACGTTAAAAATATTACTGACTAAGAGACCTATATTGAAAAAAACCATTATTTTTCATGCAAACTTTTAACTTCACCAATGCAAATGTTTAAAAATGCTAAATGTGACACAATGGTCAAGCACAGGCAAATATACCACGCATGGCATGTTTGCATGGTATATTATATATATTTGGTATATTTATATGGCAAGTATGGAAAAATGAGAGGTAATACTCTAAATAACTACTATAAATTCATCACCATAAGTTATAAGGTGATGTTTCCTCATTGAGAACTTTTACTTGGAGGAATCAGCTAAATATGGCAAATTTACAAATAAGTACACGTACAGAAAATATAGCTTTTTGTACAGAGTACATGTCCCATATAAGTTACAGTGTATTTCCCTGATGCATAATCTTCAGTTTCCACAAAGTAGCTTAGGTGTGTAAATGTGAATTCAAAGATGGCACAAAATAGCAGCTGCATTCACATTACTTTACCACAATTGATAAAACTTTACTTATTAACTTAACTTAATATTATCACAACTACCTTCACTCACTAAAAATCTTACATAAGCACTCTTAACATGTTAGTTACATATCTCAGCCAAGTTAATGCTGCTTAATTGACAATGTACCTGATGAAATGATTAACACTATTACATCTTACATGAAATGATAAAGATGATGCAAACAATGTAAAATAAAAACATTTGAATTCAAACAATATTAAATGAATGAATGAATTAATTAATGAATGAATAGATTTTTTGTGTATTTACTATTTTTGATAAATAATTCTATGGTTTAAGTTCATCCTTAAGAATTGTTACATTAATCTTATTAATAAATGTCTGTTCTTTTGAACCTTATTATGTTTACATCATTAACCAACAATGTCCTTTTTACTTGAAACACACTATTAGTGTATTGTTGAGGACCCATGTGTTTTAAACTAGGAATTTAGATGTACCTTAATTATTATTCAGCATGTTTACTCATTGTTTGGCAAAGATACCATTCTGCAATCACTGCTAAAAACATACTGTATGTGCTGGGCTCGTTATGCAGACGCTGAAAATTAACATCTTGTCTTCCAATTAGAGTCAGAAATTTGATAAAAGGACTTCTACTGGCAGCGAGTTAATTAGTTGATCTTACTCAGGAGACCATGTACCCCAGGGTGAAATTACCATGTGCCATTCATTTACATTACGACTGAGATTAAATACATATTTTAGAGAATACAAAACAATGCAGTGCTTTCAAAAACTCATATACCAACATACATGACTAATGCTATTCATTTTTTGAGGAGGACTGAACAAACAGACCCTAAGCTTCTGTGTCTTTACCGTCGCTTTGTGTAATGCCTGCATTCATCTACCTGGCAAAGTGTGCACAAACAAAGAAAAGGCTGGAAAGGATTTCACACGCTATTGAAAGGGTACCTGAGAGGCATGCTTTTGTAGGACTTCGGTAACTCTAGCTGGGCAATTCTCCACCTCTGTGTGCTCTAAAATTAGATCAATAGCATTTAAACCCTGACTGCTGGGATTGGAGGGCTCTCAGACTGAAATGTCATGCATCTATAGTCTCTTTTATTAAATTCTGTATTAATGGAGAGAGTTCGACCCGTATTTTTTACACGGGTATTCTCTAAAAGATCTAAAATCACAACACGCATCCCAACCTTCATGTTGTAAAACAAAGTGCATTACATTTTGTACACCAAAAAAAAAAAAAAAATTAAACATAAAAAAAAAAAACAAACAAAAACAAATAAGCTCTACTGTGATATTCTGTAAAGATCACATAAAAGGACTATAAGAAAGGAAATGAACTGCCCTCCTGTTCGGCAGTTTGTAACAATGCTATGTAAAGGTGCGACTGATGTGTCACCCTGCAAACAAAATGCTGAAAAAACTGAAAAGTTCGATTTCCAACATTTTGTCTGAATACATGCTTGAACTGCTTATGATTGCTATTTTAGTTATGTTACAGAGGTAGATATAGTGCATGGGTCTGTCTGCAGATTATGAATTAATTTTAATAAATGGGGAGGCTCCTGTCCTCTGTCTGTCTGTAGGCCGACTGTTGACCTCCAGACTTCAAGGGCATTTTCTCAGTTTCTCCGCCTAACTGTTAAATAATGATAGTCTTTAGACATAATTTTGTGGCCATTTTCAGCAAGACTTACAAAGTCATGAAATTTCTGCCCATGGTGGGAATCACTTGGGAATCACAGCTTTCTGTTGAGAAAGTCAGACCATGGCAAATCAATTTCTGACACGGCAGGGCACCTCTACAACATATTTGAAAACTATCACATGGACTATATTACCTGATTCAAACTGCAGGCTGGTATTGTCTTTGAGAAAAAAGCATAAAAAGTATTAAAAGCACCTGAGGAGGCAATTATGAACAAGTGTGTAGAGTCTGTGTTCCATCACAGAGGATGGATAAATGCTTTTTACTTTTTACTTTTTTATTTTTTACCATAAACATCCTTGACCCTGAGTGTTTTAAATGCCTTAACCAAACCATAACCCAATATGTCCTCCAAACTAAATGTTAAAATCTGCCCTGTAGAACAACATATAGAGGCGTTTTCTGATCTGACGCCCCTATGGTTAGGTTTAGCGAAATATCACTGTTATAACTGTTGTTACAGTTGCAGGAGCTTGGTCATCGTAGTTAATATTTGTTCATCAGTATTAAGTGTATGGTTAAAGTTAGTTCCCATAAGCCTCAGTAATTTGCAAGCTAAAGGTCAAAGGTCAACAAAAGAGATGAGTCCACGAGTGCGTTTAAGTGTCGCAGCTACTTCAATTCTATCTGTAACAACAACAGGACTCTTTCCTTAACTATGTGCTGACAGTGTAAAGCAAGAATTATAAAAAATGTGTCAATCAAATGAAGAAGGATGTCCACCCCAACCAATTTCTTCTTATTTTGGTTGCCTTGGAACTCTTAACATCTTTAAGGAGGGCGATTGCTCACAGATGATCTTTCTATGGACTTCCTCTTGATTCATTTTTTTTCTTAAATCCAAGTGGACATTGACATGAGAACATCAATGAATGTAAACCAAGAATCGTCGAATATCGATGTTTTGACTTGGACAATGCATCATAAAGTGAGGTTTAGTTTGCCCATGGAAACCAAAAGTGTTATTTAAAGCTTGGAGAAAGTTAAAAAGCTTGCAAACACTTGACAGTGGCCAGTTGCTGCTTTGAAGAGATGATAGTGCACTGGGTTATCACTGTAGTAATCTTGACCTTTTAAGAGATGACACAAATAAAAATACACAGTGAAACAAGCCTTTCTTCTGCTATTTGTTAAAGCTGATAAACTGGCTGATTAATATTCAGAACACTGAGCTGAAATGAATGATTTAATGCTTAAGATAACTTGATAATATTGGGGTTTGAGGCTTAGTGAAAAGGCAAAAAAAAACAGCCTTTTCACACCCACACATTAAAAAGGTTATTATTGGATGATTAAAACTTTTCTTTGGGGTCATCTTCTAATGACAGGCTGTAAAATGTGGCTGCAAAAGCTGCATGAATGAACTGATTAAATGAGGAAACATTTTAGAGTACAAATAATCTGCTCCAAATGTACCGCTGTATCTCAAACATATGGAAGATTTAAAATGTCTAAACAAAAACAAATCCAACAATGAAATAAAGTGAAATAAAATACATGTCACAATCTGCTTCTCTGTCCCTTCTTCCAGCCACCTTCCCGCTTCTCCAGACCTTTTTATTGGCATTATCTAGACCCAACATGATTTTTCCATGTTAAATTAAAGTCAGTACACAAAGTAGTTGTGTAAGCTCTGCCCACGGTCAAGGCCCCAAAGCTTTTATTAGACTGCTGATTATTTTTCATTTTGGCATTAACATTAAATCCTGATTTTAATAAGAAAAAGCCCCTTTGCACCTCCTCACGAAAACTAATGACAACGCTTTGTATTTAGTATTGGTAAGTCTCTGCTACTCACTGCAAGACAACACTGTAATGGAATCACCTCTTCACTTTGTTTTCTGAGACAAAAAGCTA
The DNA here is from genome assembly GCA_023238725.1 of Scortum barcoo. Lineage (NCBI taxonomy): Eukaryota > Metazoa > Chordata > Actinopteri > Centrarchiformes > Terapontidae > Scortum > Scortum barcoo. Next base: position 18,221,756 of record CM041536.1, read on the forward strand.
AAAAAGAAAAAAAACATTTTAGAATGTTTTGTATTAACTTATGATAAGGAAAGATGCATACAAATATTGTGTTATTTTGTCATATATTGTAATATTTCGTTGCTTTTCTGTTTTATGTGGGCATTTTTAATCTTCCACATAGTCAGTCTCAGTGAAGAAAACAACAAACTTTAAAACAGACTCTTACTGTTCCACTTCCCCCCATCCTCTCTTTTACCTTTTTACCTTTACAGTAAAATACTATATAGCACTCAAAATGCTTCATTAAAAACCATGCCTAATTATTCAAGCTCCCTGTGTTCATGCTATGAAGGTCTGCAGCTGGCCACATACCAGTGCTCCTCATTAACCTAAAGCTTCTCATGTGATACCTCTCTCCCTCATGCACACACACAAATGTACACACCTCTTTAAAAGTTCTTGGATAGTAAAAAGGGAATGAGAGCAAAGAGCAAAAGAGAGAGGGAGTAAAAGAAGACTGAGTAGGCTATTACGGAGGAAGGAGTATATCCCCTGGAGGAGACGCGGGCTGAGATGGCGTAAATGAGGGAAGCGTGGCGGCCATTCCCGTAGCCTCATTACAGTAATGGAGACCCATCCGTTCTGTCAAGGCCTCCAGAAAATCTTCTGTGACACGTCTGCCTTCTTTTTCATGCTATTTCATATGAACAGTTCAAGGGACGACAGAAGAGCCCGAGCAAGATAAAGCAGAAGCGCTCCCTGCTGGGTTTCATGTTGCACGATAAAAGATTTGTACGTTTGGAGGTGTATTAGGGTCTTGATTGGGGTCTCGTATTCCCTGTCAGAGTCTGTAATACTGTATGCTTGGTCTCACTGGTGTGGAGACTGGGGAAGAAGCTGCACTGACCACTATGTCTGCAGTGGGAGCTATAAAGAAAGCGAAAGGGCAGCGTGTAGGCGCATGTTGTCCGGTCTCCATAATCTTCGGGTGCTGTGCTGGATGCCGTTGTGCGTTGGAAGATTTTATACACAGCAACCTCTCACAATATCACAGAAATAATCTTGTAGTGCAATATACATTTCAAGCTACAGTAAGCTTGATCTTTATCCGTATGTGTATATTTTAATAATTTATTTCAGAAAATCATCTACATTTGAATTAATACCAAGCGTGACCTTAAAAAGTATTCAGAAATGTGAATAGACTGCTTAATCTACTGTATTTTTTTCACCTTACATTAAGTTTTTACTAAGGTGAGGTAGTTTAATATACAAAAACACATTCAAAACATTATATTTCAGCCATGTACACAAATAAAATAATGATTACAGTGAATAAAATATGATCAGTTGTTGGAAGAGACAGTAGCCTAAATTAGTATGAATAAAAGCTGTGTATTTGATAATAGTGTGCAAATGCATAGTGAAACTGCAGGAAGAAATTTTGACAGTTGTAGGGCCATTGAGAAAATGTAAGGCCTGTCAAACATGACCCTCCTAGACCATGACAATGACCATGAACCAGTGGATGGTGGTAAATTAAAGGTTAAATTAAAGTAAACTATATATGCACACACACACATGCGCACACATACACACACACAGAGATGGGTGACAAATGATCACTGTATGCTCCGACAGACTCTCAATCTCTCAATAAAAAAAAAAAAAGAAGAAGAAGAAGAGTCACATTGTCACTGAATCGCATTATGAGGTCCTCCACTAACGCCAGAGCAGAGATCCTTTTAGCACGGCCATTACACAGGACTGTGGTTATTTATAGCAGCCATCATGTCATTTATTCATTAATTAAATTACACATGCACCTGCAAACTATCAACAGCAATTATACCGTATCTCAGTCATCATCATCACACTTTGGAAAGGCAATCAGTAATGATTTGTATTTAAGCACAACGGAACTAAGCGATTAACAATAAAGGACAAAATGAAAAATATGTAAACACAGAAAAGTGATCAAGGAAAAAAAACAAACACAAAAGCTGCATCTATACAAGTAATAACACCCCTGATTTACATGATTTGGGTGTATAGACACTCCAGAAAAAGCATGAACGCACTATTAATGAGACTGACTAAATAATGCTGAATAATGTTGTACTTTACATCCAGTATCTCACATTCTCTTTCCTCCTACTGTACACTTTACCACATCATGCTGGGCGTGCTTTTAAAATGTATGCATGTTTTTTTTGTACATGTGCATCATTTGCAACTTACGTTTGGCCACAGCTGCGTTCTCAGATTTACTTTAATGAAAAAGAAGGGACGAATTTGTCATCTCAACAGTGCTGGGCTGAACCCCTGCGCTACATGGCGGCTGACATCTGTATCATTCGGCAGCCTCCCTTGTCTTTCTCAAGGCTTGTAAACAGATGATTACTGTGCTGTCTCAGTAACTTTTCATAGTTCCCTGCTACCAAGGACAAGTCGTACAGGCCTTGGGGGAGTGGATATCGCCAGTGCACATAAGACCCAGAGGCTACCTGCAAAATTTGTTTCTTGCAGCAGTGAGAGGAAAAAAAGGAGCATGATCTTCAGAAGACCATGGATTCCACTTATTCACCGCCTTTGATCATAAATGCGTCTCTCATAACCGAAATGCTCTGTTTTCAAGCTCTGCAATTTGTGTCCCATCGTTTTTTTCTTAAAACTGAAGACCAAAATTTTAGACCAAATTGTGGACGTGCACAATTGCATTAATCTATATGTTTACTTAATACTCTGCTGTTTCACATTTATATATACATAAAGAATCATAATTGCCATGTAATTTCTGAAAAAACAATCCTACAAAACACAAAAGATGATCACTGGGGATGTTCTCTCTTTGGTCTCATTTGTAGACAAGGCAAAGAGGTGTGTACATTTGTTTTTTTTTTTTTTTTACATCTTTCTAATAAGTTTTAAGCCTGTAATGTCTTATGTATGTTTTTCACCTATTCCTATTCATTCATAAGTAACACATTACATCCCCTTGGAGAAATTTGACATTGCTGTATGCTATTTGCTTCCTCTCCCAGCCTATCTGTACTCCACCCGACACCTCCTCTCTCCAGCCCTCCAGGCTTGCCATACAATTTCCATACTGTGTTCACATTCCTTACAGTGTGGCATTATCATCAATAGTCATTTAGGAGAGGGCTGCTTTCCACACCACCGGATGCAATGAAGATTCATAGCCACTATTTCAAAAGGGTTGGGGGAGATGTGCAGAATAAGGGAGGGATGGAAATTGTGCACATACCCCACTGGCTTTTGGGCTACTACTGTTTGGCCTTGCATGTCCAGTGAGGTGGATGGGGAAAGAAATTGATGACAAATGCTCAGAAGTGTAAATCAGTAATAATCTTTGGAAGATGGAGGAGGGAGCAAATATCAAGGCAATGCTGTGCATTACAATATGTCCTGAGAACAGTAATGTGATCTTTACTGTGCACAATAGAGATTCGACAGATGCAGAAAACCATTAAAGATTGTGTGACTCGACCCTCTGCTTGACCTGCAGCAGATGGAGGATGCTGATCAGCATGTGTTTAGATATGCTATTTACATGTACATGTGTTCTGAAAAAGCTTGAGATTATTATATCCACATATCTTAATGTTTCAAGAGATAGAGAGGGAAAAATGATATTATGAAATTAATTGACTCTTTACTATATGCCACTGTCCTTAGTTACTGTTGTTACACCTGTCAGACTGTGTAATATATTGCTGCATGTGGGCAGTTTACAATAATTATAGTAGCAGATTTATTTTTTTTCCTAAAATAATTAGTCCTTGACTTCATACAGAAGTAGACACGAAAAGCAAGCTTTTGTATATTAGTCTGTGACAGCTGACATATTTGATTAGCCTTTATTCGTTAACTAATACACTGAAATGTGGCTGATTCTTAGTATGGATAAAGATATGTAAGTATGGATACATTATGAAGCTAATTCTGTGCCATGCAATGACATGAAAAGACCGAAGCTAAAGCTTAAAGATCTCAGGTGCTGTCCTCATATAGTTAACAAACATTTGGATGCGATGGTGTAGTTTATCAGGCCTTCTCTTCTTCAGAAAAAAAAACAGTGATGGTGCGATGATGGTTGCAGGAAAAAACTCCGCTGATACAAGCTTGTTGAACAAAGAAAACTTTATTTGAAGCAAGCCAGTATCAGAAATCAGACACTGCAGATGCCTGAGAGAGATTCGGCCAATGATGAAACTCTGTCCACTCAGATCACACATTTTAAAACCTACATGACACCCTCATTTCATATTCAACGTATAGCTAATTTCCATTAGTATAATGAGGAGAAAAGCCAACCCTTTAACCAAAGTTGGTCATCTATCACTTCCTTCCCTTTCACATATTTCCCATTACTTCTGACCTAACCATCCAAGATTTACTGTTAACAAAACTAAAAGGAACATACATCAAATTTAAGCATCTTTAAATCTCTGTGTCTCTACTACCCTAATATGGGCATAGGAACATCAGGTCCCTGTTACTTAGAACCTATAAATCCTCAAATATACACTCCAACTAAGTTTCACTTTCACACATCCTATGCAACTTACAACTACCATATATATATATATGTGTATGTCCTGTAGGCAACTACAGTCCTACAGGGGCTATTATGTTACACTATGGTAAAGAAAAATGTTATATCACAATGTCAGTTGTTATTTATATATAATACGTTCACCTAAAGAAATTGCACAAAGGTCAGAGTTAGGGTAGGATACGGAGCAGGATGGAAGCCTTAAACCTAAATTTGGATGTTGGTCTGAGAAGAAACTAAGTTAGTAGCCTACAATGAGAAACTAGTTAGCCAGGATTGCTAACATTAGCTGTTTATATTAGAGCTGTAAAGACAATGTTTAATCCAGTCCTTACAGTTTTTCTCTTGTATCTTTGGTTTCACAGATTTCTATCGATATTTGGAGTTAGTCATGGAGTTAGTCATGGTTGCTAAGCTATGACTGGACAATATTTTTTTTGGAGATGGAGGGACATTCAGCTGCACAATAACATAATCTTCATAATCTTCATAATCAATGTTTCAAACCTTAAAATCCAACAGGTCATCACTAACCCTGACCCTTGATTTTACACCTGTCACAGTAACTGATAACATTTATAACCCCCGGAGGCAACTGAATGTCAAAGGTGACAACACCTTTTTATCTTACCCTCAAGTTTAACATTTTATAATGTTTCTGACTGGACCATGCTCTTTGCAAATGTCATATATTGTAAGTTCACCGGCAGATTTGTCTTAGGCTGCCTGTGTGTGGGAGAGCGAGTGAGAGACAGACCAACGGACGCAGACGTCTATACACAGATAAATGAAGAGAGCGTGTGTGAGTTTTATTAGTGTACGTGCACGAGTGTTTGGGGAATGAATTATGCCCGGCTTTCAACGCATGTTTTATGGCGTGCGCTGGGTAAGTGCACTGGACTGTCAGAGTACTTTATCATTCAGTATTTTCCGTAAATGCAAATATGCAGCCTGAAACTTTACCATTTTCACTCCATGTCATCTTTTGAGGGTACTTCATTAGGGCCGGAGGAGACTGGAGGGAAGATGGAGAGATGGAGACAAAGAAAAAAGAAAAACGACTTTTCACAGTGGGAACTCATTTTGACTTTGATTATACTGTGCAAATCAGATAAGTACAGAATATTTACTGGTAAGACTGGTTGCCTGGTTTTCATACTCTGGTTGGACATGCAGAAGGATGTGTATGTAAATTACAGGCTGCCTGATGCTTCTTGTCTCCTGAGAGTGAAAAGAAGGGAAAAAAAAGGAATAATCAAATGTTAAGGAGGTAATTTACTTGGGTAATGACCTTTCCCTGCTGCTGATGATTAAGGATGAGGCATGGTGATGGGCCCTGATAAGGGACACGTGAGCCTGATTCTATGACTATGCATTTGGAAGAGGAAGGACTTCTTCTCAGCCATCACCGGGGTTTGAGAACAAAGGAAGCTCACTAGATATGTCTTTCACATTCTCATCCCACAGCACTGATTTATGGTCCTTTTTTTTTTCTTTGAGGTTGCCATTGCATGCAGATGCAGAGATCACTCCCACCACTCTTTTTCCCCGAGACCCTCTGTAACAAGCAGCCCTCTAATAAATCTATAAGTGAGTTGAACACTGTATAATGGCTTCAATTGGTGCTTTTGGCTCTATGAGGTGTTGCATATCAAAGTGTTAGCTGCTGAAATGGGCCGGCAGCTGACTTCTGACCGCAAGGAGGTGGATCTGTGGAAAGTGAAGGCCTGAAAGATGTCATCTTGTCTCCACAGACGGCAACGATAGGGAGCCATACAATCATGCCTTTCATCTGCCTGATAAAAGTGGTAAGGTTTTATGGGCAGCTGTGTTAATAGACATTATACCTTACAATTACATCCCTAATAGAATTCAAAGAGTAAAGGCAAATTGAGGATCTAATCAGCTCTAAACTGATTCATTAGGATGGCCTTTTGAAATGCATGGATGGTACGACAGAGCACAGAGGAACACACGTTTTTCAGCGTGGAAGCGGAGGATGCGGTGTTGCAGCATTTTCATCTGGTGCTACACAGTATTGTGGTCATCTGCGCAGTGTTGATACCACTCGCCGCTCCGCAGGGAGACTGGCAGGCTTCACCTTTGACCAACCTGATTTGATTTTGTCAAATGTGTTCCCTCGCCGGGCCAGCTGCTCATCTCTCCCCTGCTCCTGTTCATCATGTTTGAGTCAGTGAATAAGGGAAGAAGAATGCGGGAGACCGGCGGGAGAATAAAAGGGGGGGGGGGGGTGGTTGAGTGGACTGAATGAAGTCCATCACAGTGGTCTGTCGGGGAGAGATAGTTTTATCATCCCTGGCATCTCAGTGTGCGACTGCAAATCTGGTGCAACTTTTTCAGTCTCTCCCTTCCCTTACCACTCATTCTCCAGCACTTTGTTTTCCCTGTCTCTTTCCTCTGCTGGTGCCTGTTCTGCCAAATCCCTGGGCTAGAATATCAATGAATCAGTCTCTATTAAGCTCCCATATATATGAAGCTGTAAGTGAAGCGAAACCACAGCGCTTGATGAGACTGATGTGGGTGAGCAGCAATGCCTCTGGTAAGGCACTAGCCTCTCTGGTGGAGATCAGCACGAGCTACTCTGGAGAGTTAGACCTCAGACTTCATTTATTACTAAGCAATAATTAAGAACAGCATATTCTCAGCATGGTTCGGAGTTTTATTCACGCGGAGGATAGCCAAAGGAAAATGGATGTTATAAAGAGAAAGTGGTGGTTATCTCCAGGTGGGGACTATGAAAGGAAGTGAGAGAGGGAGAAAAAAAAAGGCCATGGGAAAGGAGGTGGTGAGAGAGGCGGGCAGGAGTCAGTGAAGTCCAGGAACACAGCCTGTGGGACTGGAACACCTCTGTGCAGCATCACATCCCATTTCACACACAATTCTTCTCAGCAAGTCATTTAAACCTCTTCAGGCTGCCTTATATAGAGCAGAATGCACAGTTTTACATGACGACACCCAAAACTGAGTATTTAGGCTGTTGGGATAAAAACCACCCAAGATTTCAAGTATAATGTTTTTTTTTGTTTTTTTTAAGAGAAATATTTAAAATAAAGGCATAATTTCATAACACATTACAATGTACTACAAATAATTTAAGACCCAGTACTAAACTAACTAAAATGTAAACCTCTGGAAAAACAATATTTAACTTTCAAAAGCAATTAATATTCCTCCTCAGAACTGTAAATTATACTTTGGTAAACTTAATTTCACCTTATCATGTCATTATCATAGGTTAGGAAATTTAATTATTGGTTTTGATCAGCCCCCCATATTTTACATCCACCACTGCCCAATTAGTATAAATTATATCAGGTGATGACGGCTAACTAATATCTATTTTAAATGTGCATGAGGTCATTTGCAGTACTATCTGTCATAAAAAACTTAACCAATTACAAGAATTCTGAATGACATACCTGAGCTTGTTTTCAACATGGTTTCATACAGAGACCTGTGCCAAAAAGTGCAGAGGTCTAGTTAAGTTTGTCCAAAATGGATTAAAGCAACAACTGCAGTAAAAATCAAATAACTTTCATAATATCATAATATACAACCTTTTCACTGAGATATACCTGTAATGTAAAAACATTTTATTCAATTTTTTAACCGTATTCTATTTTATTATTTATGAATTTATTATTATTTAATATTCAGTATGCTTATACATAACAGATTACAATTTTATTCTGTATTGTACTCTGTATTTTGTTCCATATTGTGATGTTTTTCAGTTATAGGCAGCTGTCATTATTTACAAAAACACGTGGCTATATGTATCATTATTTGTTTAATGTACAGTGATATGTCTTTGCACAGGCAGATATTTCTAGCCACACACCTGACACAACACATCGAACGCACTATTTAACGTATAGCAGTCTGTTTGAGTTGTCAGTGTCCTGCGTAGTACTTCGCTTTGTTGTGCTGCTGTTTCACAAACTCTGCTGCACCCGTCACACTGATAAAACCCACCAATAAAGAAAAGAGCAAAAATAATACTACTACTACTATGACAACTAATGATAATAAATAATAATAATTCCAGAGCTGGGGGGGCCTGACTGTAAACGCTTGGTCACGTTTAGCTTTCACCTTGAACAGGGACTGAGGAACAGCCAGCAGAGCCCTAACTGAGGATCTGAGGCTGAGCTCTGGCCCACAACCACATAACTGGGAACTAAACCACAAAGTGCTTCAAACATATAATCAGTAAAATCTAAAAATGGCAGACCAGCTGTGTTTTGCACACTCTTTTAATGGTTTAATCCTAAATACAATGAACAGAGAGGAAATAAATGCATGAATCCTCAATGAACAATAATAATAATAATAAAAAGAAGAAAAAAAACAAAACAAGACTGACCGCCTTTTGTAATTTGTTTTTCAAATACAGGTTTAATTTTCATGGACAGAGAACCAAGATGATTTTGTAAAATTGAATGGACCTTGGAGGACCTAACAGAATGATTTCAGATTTGTATTCATTTAGCTGGAGACAGTTTGGGAACATTGAGCCCTAAGCACTAGTTTAAATGAGACATAAATTTCTGTCATCCACCTAACAATGATACTGACTTTTGTGTTTATACGGGGCAGCCTGTGCATACAAAACAACTGGGGGCAAATGATAGAGGCTTGGAGAACACTACAGGCTGGAGGGGCCACAGAGAAGAAGGCATGGTTGAGTTTGATCACCCCTCGTATTTTACATTCACCAATGCCGAGTTAATGATCAGGTGATGACGGGTAACCTAATATGTAGACATTGACACGAAGTCCGATGTTACCTGCTTTGCATTTTGAATGCTGGACTTCTGAATACTTCTTCCACCATCGTTGGTCATATGCTGCAGCTATCTACTGATGACATTGGCAGCATTTGCATTGCTAATAATTGTGAATTAATTCCCTGTAGTGGCTGGGCTAATTTTATTTATACCATGCTGCTCTGAAGATCTTAGCTCTGAAACTCATCACACCTCAACACCAGTTTTCAGCCACATACACACATACAAACAGCATGCCTTGCTATTAATATATAAAACTTTAAATCGATATAACATCATGACCTTTGTTTTGCATTCATTTTACTACATGAAATACATGATATACATATCGGTTCCACACAGGATAAAGCTCTCACAGGCTGTGAGTCTGGAATATTAATACTATAGAAATTATTAAACAAAATTAGAGCACATTTAAGGAATGTTTTTATTAATCTGCATTAGACTTACTGTATGGGGATTCAATGCTGCTCACATTGCCCCTAAATCTCTAAGCGCAATGAGGGTGGGTGGTTGGGGGATCACAGATTTATCGATTGGCTGCTGTAGAGATGCACCTTCCCATATCCATATAAGATGTAATATTATTGAGAGCCATTAATCATCGTGACAGAAACAAATTGCAGCCAGGCATCCTTTACTTACAGTTGAAAAAGAAAAAAAAATGAATGGGTGGGGGTCTGAGCAGACTATTTCATACACTAACATCCAAATAGTGATGTGCAGTGAGGGCATCGCAGCATGGCGTGGCTTGACTTTTCTGTATCTGCAGTGACTCAGGATTTATCAGCCCTCTTTCATATCAGGGTGCTTCAAACGTAATCTGACCCCCCTCCCCACACAACGCTGTCAGCTGTTTTGTTGATGAGATCAAACAAATTTATGATAAATAAATTTCCGCCACCAATTATTAGCCCAGAATAATCCCGTGTTTATTTTGGGAAAACATCCCGAGAACATTACCTTGCAACTCCTTCAAGAAATGTATTAAGATGAAACTTTTGGGCATATTTATTCATGGGATCGTGCAGTGAAATCTTTAAGGTGTTGTCAGTATTTCTAAGCTGGGAAACGCTGAACTTCGTTTCCTCTCTGTAGAGCACATAACTGATGATTTGTGTTGTTTTGCCAGCAGCACACTCTGCTCTAGATTTGTGTTGCTTGCACAGTCATAGAAACTAGAGCATATTACACTGATTGTTTTGTTATACATTATATTGGATTTTTACACTTGTTCAATTGAGTGTTTTGACGTTTAACATTTGTTTTGATCTCATGGCAGACTTGTGCTCTCGTTTATGCCGCCGCTTGGTGATTTCTCAGGGAGATATGGATCATGGAATCTGTCTTGTCAGCATGCGAGAGCCTCCTCCGCCTCATTCTTCAAGCCATTTTTACTCCTCACGTTTCGCAAATGTTACACCTCCAAGGCACCATTTGTCATTCCTGTATTTCGACTCCCATCGTCAACTCAGCTCTGGAGATACTGTCCAGTATGTGTTAATTTAATGCAGGGTAAACAGATATAGGGGCTATATCTGTGAGGAAATTGGTGTGAAATCAACATATCTGTGAACATGACTCCCCCTGGAGCCTTTCTGTGATCAATTATTCATGTAACGAAGAGAGCCAAGAAACTATATTTAAAGATCAACTTCTTTGCATTTTCACTTTTTTTTTTTTTATCTTTAAAGGAAGGCAATGTGTGTGTATTGAGTATTTATGTTAATGCTTGTGATGAATGTTAAACTAGAGAAGCAACGTGGTTGAGGAAAGAGGAGGGAGAGATCAAAAGTAGAAAAGGAGAAAAGCCTCAGAGAGTTGCTGGGATGTGAGGTTAATGTGGTACCATGCTGACAGAGCATGTTGAGTGTGTGTGCTCCCCGTTCCCAAACTCATCTCCTGCGTGCTGTCATTCAGTTGCTGCTGTTGGACCACAGTTAATCTAAAGTGATCCTGCTGTAGCACTGGAAGCCAATCAAGGATCTTTGTAACTCGATTAGAGCAACCTTGCAACCAATAGTAATAAATTAAAGAAAGTGCAGAGGCAGCACTTCACCAGGTGTATACTGTATATGAAACAGATAACACCCTGCGGCAGAAGATGTAAAGCTTTTTTGTTTCACTTTTTGGGCTTTCTGTGGGGATTTTCTTAGGCTTACTTTAAAATGAACTGCTTATATAAAATACCTTCATACTTTCATGACATAAAAGTGTTGATGGATTGGCTTAAACACTCAAAATGTAATTTTGAATACATATGTGAATGGATGATAATGCAAAGGATTTTTTCCAGAGAATACACAGTATTTTAATAACACATAAAACCCTGCATCCCCTGAACCACCTGCTCTGTGCTGTTAGCTTAATCCACAAGCCTTTCCTCCCCACATCCACTCCCCATTTCCCCACATTTGTCTAATATTTCAAAACCAATCATGGGCAGCTCTGGCGCCATGTTTTTCATTCATCTGTTTGGCCTGTGGTTGTTGGCAAAATACGCACTGACATACTGTCTACAGTCTTCTGAAATTTCTCCCTTTGCTCTTACTGCCTGCAGTGTGTATGTTTTATATGACAGCATGAAAGACAATACAGACAAACTGAAAAGACTGAGTGAGACAGGTGTGTGTGTGTGTGTGTGTGTGTTGTTGGGGTTGCAATATAGAGGATAAAAATAATGTGCAATTTCTGAAAGAAAAATGCTTCAAGGATATTTCTCTTCTCTTGGAGAAGATCATACAGAGCATACAGAGTACCAATGACACAAAAAAATGGCATAACAAGAAATTGCAACAAAGAAACGTAAAAATGTAAGATATTTGCTGTAATTTATATACTGCCTCGGCATTACAGAGTCTGTCCATCAAAGAGCACTGATGAGGTTATTCTGGTCTTAGGGGGTGGCAGCATCAGCCTGTCATTTCCCAGATGTTAATGATTTTAGTGATCCCCCGACTCTAGCGCCACCACAAGGTTTATATTTGAAGTTTTAAATGTCATTAAAGTATTATTTTGTGACCAATACTTTAATGTGAAAAACACACAAACAAATGTTTTTCTTTGCTTAATTCAGTTTTGAAAATTGTATAGCTTACAAACAGATATTTTACAATCTAACAATAAATGGAAGGAACCTCTGTCTGTCTGTCTGTCCTTTGATTATCTTAACCGATCATCCGATCAACTCCACACATAGCTGGTGTATTGCTGAGGACACAAGGAAATGCAGTGTGAAGTTCTTTGGATAAGTGGTTCTCGAAAAAGCACCAGGAAAACTGCTTAACAGAGGCATTTTTTAAACGGGCACTGCACTATTATATAAAAGTGGCAATAACGGGAACATTCTGCCAGTGATTTTGTTTAAATGCCACAGCACCTCTACATATAAATAAATACAATCAACGTTATATTTTTCATAAATGTGTGAAAATTAGATTCCATAAATCTAATAACCTGACATATTTTTTATCATTACAAGATCTACATGTCATGAGAAAAAAAAATTACTGCATGAGGGCATTTATTAACACAATTAGACACATTCATCCTTGATCAGGGCCCAGCTGACTCACCAGAATTTTCCTGGCCTTTAAAATGCCACGTGTCCACAAGGACATTGACATCCATTACAGAAAATTACAAGCCAGTAGAGAGTTTGCTTCTTATAGGACGTTAGCTCCTGGCTCTTTGTTTCCTCCACATAAGACCCCACATTTGCATTTCCATCTCATTTGAATAATTGCATTTCCTTACACTCACAGTGAAGTTTGTTTTTATTTGATAGCTTTAGATTAGCCTCATTCGAAAGATAATTATTCCCTTTGGTTAGGTATCTCATTTGGGCTCATTGCCATGATAAGATTTGTTTAAGGGCCTTTTTTCTGTGACCCTAATGTAGCACTCTTTCATCCTTCATTGTCCTCTCTTTCTCTGACTGGCTCTATCTGGAGTGTGGTACCTGCCCGTCTCAGGCAGGAAGAAAGACGAGGCCAAGAATGACGAAGTGAGTAAAAAAAAAAAGGCAGAGGAGGTGTCAGCGGAGAGACAGCACTGACACTCTAAGGAAAGAGTGAATAATTGAAACAGCCTCCAAAGAAAGTGTCTAGTTTTGATGGTTGGGCTGTCAGCATACAGTGAAGTGGGGACATGATGCCAAGCAACTTTACAAGCTGTTGAGGGGTCCCTCTTCAATGAGATGGTAATAACCAGTTCTCCTAAGCCCTGCTCGCAGACGCTACGTGAGAAAGATAGTTTAGAGGCGAACGTCTTTGTTCCTGGAGCTTTATTAAACTACACACGGCTCTGTCAACATGATGTGCCTGTGATTAAAGGATGTGCAACACCAGCACCTCAACTTCTGACAGTTTCTTACAACTGAATGGGGAGAGGTCTCTCTCATATTTGTTTGCGCTTCAGTACAGTATGTGCAGTGCACTGTATATTCTCAGTGGCGTGTGCAATAAGTGTCCCGAGTAACGAGACAAAAAGCCCACAGTATCTACATGTAGTGGCTTCAGGATGTAAATAGCAGCATACAGAATATCCACAGAGGTTACAGAGGTAACTCTACGATCATGTTTCGAGCAAGACTCTTTGGGGGCAAGGTGTTTCTGATATTTTACACAATTGCAATTAAAAGCATGCATGGCATCAGGAGGAGTTGCAATTTTAAGTTTTTAACTGTAAAAAGAATAGCCTAAGTCTAGTATTTTTAGATGATGTGTTAAGATAAACAAAGAGGCAAAGGAACAATCAGAAATGTGTCAGAATGCATTCAAAATAGTCCTGCCAACACAGAAACAGATATTCAAGCGTTTCTATTTAATTGGAGACATTAATATAAATTATAATGTAACCACTTGCTAGGTCTAAAATTGGTGCTGGTTATTGGGCACTTAGGCAGAGCACGTATGAGTGTAGTTAAGACACGACCAAGGAGGAACACTATCATTAAAGTGGGGCTGACTCACCGAACGTCACTTTGAAACTGGCTTGATGGATGAAGCTGTAGGCTGCGTGTTATTAGAGAAAAGCTTTGTTCCATCTCTTTTGAGAAAAGAGCTATTGTTGCCAAATTCGGTGCCAAACTGGTCTCTTTGTGCCAAACACTGTGATGTTTCACCGTATTGTTTCACTTGGTCATGATCAGAATTGCTCAGTAAATTCACTAATTCCCAGCATACAGCTCTGCCAGTAAATACCATCACTGGGGGCAGCTTTATGCTTGATAGATCTTGAGCCCTTATTCATAACACTGTTTTTTTTTTTTTCATAGTTTAGTCTATATAAAAATAAAATCCACCATCATTTTCAGACTTGTAAAAAAATACTTATGTATGTGAAAGTAAGTCTTAAGGATGCCTTTGTTGTGGTTATTAAAAGTCTTTTGGTGTGTTATATACGGCTTTTTGCCTACTTTATTATTTTATGAATGCAGTCTTTAAAGCTGTAGGTGGGCACTTGATTTACAAAAACCAAGGGACTAAGTGGACAACTGAGGAACAAAAAGGAAAATAATGTATGTATCATTAATGCTTAATGCAGTCATGGCAAAGCTCAGTTGGTGTAAACTGCATCCACCGAAAATAAAATATTCTGTATGTACATACCCAAAACTGGCTTCCCTCATGCAAATATTCGAAACAAGTGCCTGCTTCGGATTGCTGCTTGCGGTTATATCTATCACCGCGTTCTTGACTTAAGTCACATCACGTTGCTGTTTGCAGTCTGTGGCTGGAGCAGATGAGGTACCGCTGCCACCAGGTAGCCATAATAATGTGTGCGTGACTGGAAGCACAGGTCATTTGGAGCACAGAGATTCAGGAGTACATAGTCGGCTGAAGGGAAGGAACAAGTTCTCTCAGCACGCCACCACATTAACCTCACATTCTTCACACATTAACATCTACCTTTAATGTTCTCCCTTCCTTTCTTCAAGAGCTTTTAAGCAATTTAGTCTTTAATCATCCACATTGCAGCACAAAATGATGAATCCCCACGGGCAGATCAAGCTGAGCAGCGAGAGAACATATTCCTCAGCAGTTTGAAACCAAAGGATGGAGCGTGTTTAAATCTGTCTATTATGAGGATTAATCTGGGTCATTATAACAGAACGCTGTTGTCCAGAGGTTACACCTTTTGCTGTTAGATTAGCACATCATAACATCACATGCTAGCTGATAGTAATTAACTGAAATTGTACACAAGACATGCCTTCATCGTTGTCCACTTTTATTCCCCTTCAATCAAACGTAATATTCATAATTTTATTGCTCTCAGGAAAGTTTCACATTTACTAACTGTTTTTCTTCCAAGTTGCTCAACTTTTCAACAAAAAATTTCAAATTCATCCCGTGAAGGACATGAACGTGTGTTTATCCACCCAGTAGTTGTGATATTTCACATGTGTTTGTTCGATTCAAACAATGGTTTGTGTTTATTTCATTTATCTTGTATTGGCTTAAATCATACTCTACAGGCACCGCAGTTGATTGTATACACTTCTTGTGTCTGCCATGGCTCGGCAGTATGGTTAGATGGTGCATTACGTTGCTTGTCAAGATGAAGCCCTCAAGTGCTCAAGTGGATTCTGCCCTTCCCTCTCTGTAAGTGGTAGATCACAGAGGCTGCATCTACTGCTCTGGTGTGCTCGAGCGCTTGTGCGAGTCTGCTCAGGTAATTACAGCATCTGTTAAGAGCTTTGCTGATTGTTTTTCATCTCCACATGGTCACCACTCCAGAAAACCAATTACCCAGGGGAATACTAAATCACCAAGACTGATTTGTTATTCTATTGCAAAAAGCAGAAAAACCTGGATAAGAGCGGGGATGTGGTGCTATTTGTTCACATGCAGGTAAAACACCTAAACAGAGAATAATACGAGGGAGAGCTTAATGCAATGCAAGTGCATTTTAAGAACAATAACACATAAAAGAATTAAGATGAGGAGGAAAATGGTTTGCAGGAAAAGCTGATAAGCCACAGTAGGCTATTGGAAGTGGAGTAACAACAACTTGCTAAATCATCTGCACTCACGGTTGTTTGTTCCTCTTGAAATGAAAAGGCTTTGTTTAGTGTATGTACAGTAATACCACCATAACCCACATCTCGGTCAATCAGTGTTTAGCCATTTTATTCATAATACTATTAAATAAGTCAACAGCCAAAAAATTACCTAAAGTAGGCCATACCTAGTTTCTGTTTTCACTATACATGCTACTACTGCTATTTCAAGAATCCGGACTTGCATGTGCACGGCTGACTCAGATGCAGAAGTGTACAGTATGCGTCACTTAGAGCCCTGCTGTTACTCATGTTTAGCAGATGCCTCTAAGTTGGCCGCCACAGGCTGTTTCAAATGTCAGAGTTGCACAGATTCATTACTTTAGTAATGCGACTTGGTGAAACCAGATTGTTTAGATGGATAAATGGCGTGATTCACATTAACTGTTGATTAATTGTTCTCATTTATTGTGCCGACAGAATAGTTTTCCTCCTCCCCTGACCTCAATCTTCAATGTCCTTTGTAACCACTGTGATGACTTTGAGTTCTGTTTTCTCCTCTCTGGCTCCTCTTTTGCTCCAACTGCAGTGCTTTTACGAAAAACCTATAAGCCGATTTAAGTTTCCGTTTAAAAAAAAAAAAAAAAAACACATTCACAATGAGAAAAGTGAAAAGCTTTATTCTCCTGGAACTGCGCCGGATTGCCTTTATAGCAGTGCCTGAACTCTTTTTATTTCGGCAGTCCTTTAAACTACCGTGTCTAATTGCGATGGCATTTTTAATTAAAAGTTAAGGATATGTGGTTGTTTGTGAAGGGAGACTAATCTGTTCTTGCCTCCACCTCTCCCAGTGCTAGCTATCTTCCATCTATCTGCCTAATGAGAAAATACAGAAGCCAGTGCAGGACTTGTTGATATTTGCCTTTCTCTAAGATTTCTGTGAATTTACGATTAGCAACCAAGCCTCAGACCACACTATGCTGTAGCTCAGAGACCTTATGGATTACTAAAGATAACAATGAACTACTTTCCTCGGGCTTCCTATGTATAAATTCACTGTATCCCAAGTGTGGCTGCACACTGAACTCAATATTAAATATGTTCATTTTTATAAAAATAATGTTTATAAAGTGCAAGCATTGAATTTATTACTTCTGTATTGATTTAATTTATATTTTGTACTTTGCATTCTACAAACAGGAGGCTGATTTATGGTACAAATATATCATAGCCACAAGAAAACGGTATGAATAATTTTTTATTTAAACATTTCTTCTTTCTCCTTCCACTCATCAGATGTATGGCGAGTAGCTTTTTTGGAGCAGGAGGGTGGCATTGTGAATAAGGAGACAATTATTCAAACAAAGGCCAAAGGTTTAAGCCCTCGGTTGGCAAGCATCTGTCTTACTGAAGTGTCTGCGAGCAAAAATGCAGAATCCCTGCCAGTCGGTACCTGACCTCCCTGTGAGAGGACAAACAGAGTACACGCACAATGATCAATGAAAGATTCAATTATTATCTGATTTCTGCTACTGAGGTAAGTGTCAAGTTTCATCATCTTGAATTTATGTTACTTTTAGATTCGGGTCATTTCTTTTTTAAATCCCTGCAAGTTTTTTTGTAATGTCAGCCGAACAAACTTTTCTCTCTTTGTGGATTTAAAGTTTGATGAACTAAATATTCAAAATGCCTGACTCATTGCCATAGTTCTGAAAAAACATGAATGACTTGGAAAAAACAAAGTGTGTGTCGGGCTGAAGACCGCTACAAAATGTGTAACCGAAACTACAGATTGGAAAAGAGCTGAATGAATTCTGAAGATTTTTTTCTAGTTTGCTCTAAATATTTATGAGGCCTTGACCATTTTTATACTATATACAGAGAAATGCATTTACTTTGAAAGAACTGGAAACCGAATCAGACATACAGTTCATTAGACCGTTTCATCTGTATGGAGAGACAGCGCTTCAGCTGCTGGATCATTATTGTGAAAAACATTATAAAGAGATATGAGCCCATAGGAAACACTGCAAAATAAATGTGGAGTCATTAAAGCAAGCACAGGCATAATTTTTGAATAATGTGCGACTGTGTTCGTACCCGTGGCTGTGGTGTTAGCAGAGGCCCATGCTGCCCCCCTGCCTCACTCTACATTAAAAGGGCCCAGTGGGGATGCAGGGCCGCAGCTGGGACTCAGCGGAGAGGAGAGATTAACATTGTGCTCCACCATTCTGCTTCATGGAAAGGGCCCAGTGCCCAACCTTACAGCTGAGGAGCCATAGCCATAACCCCAGAGGTGGCCCACAGCCACGGCAAAAAATCCATTCGATTCCAGCTCGCACAGCCCTCACCCAGATACAGACTCCAGTGGGCTTTACAATGGCAGCCTTCTTGACACCTAAGGGAAAATGTCACCTGAAGTTTTGTGGAGCACAGAGGAGACAGCAGGTTCAGAAAAACTCCAGGAAAAGTGATGTTTTTCCTGTTGTCATTTTAGTGACAACAGGAACAGTATTGCCGTGTTTATGTCATTTCATAGACAATACATAGCATTAACGGTTGTTTTGAGCTAATACGTCAGGGATATGTCAAATCAAAGGCAGAACACCACCTTCTCTTACACCGCTCTCACAGCACTTTGCATGAGCACAGCCTCACTGATCGCATTGTCTGGACCAGAACACAACATCTCTGACATAAAAAAAAGAAAAAAAAAAAAGCCTGAGCCAAGGGAGAACTGTAAACTGGAATTATGTGTAGTGAAGAGGAGGTCGGCTGACAGATAGTGACTGTGGTGGCTGTTCATCAGCTACAGACGAAGCAGCTCCAGGGATGTGGTGCCGTGGTTGCCCATCAACCAGCTGTGGAGCATCACAGGCGTAAATTCACTGTTCAGCCACCACAGTTACATACCACCAAGATGTGTCTTTGTTTAGAATGGACACATGAGTTTCGTATATCAAAAATATCTAAGAGCGCAATCGTATAATTACATATTGCATTTGAATCCTCATCTTCCACCCTCTTTATGGCAGTTCTTTATGTAGCATATGAGTCATACATTCTGCTGCTGACCTGCCAACAGGTGTCATGTAGTTTAAGTAGTTAGATGGAGGGTTGTACTGGTAACTACAGATCAAAGTTATCGGTAAAAGTTATCGCCGAAAAAGTGGAATCTACACACTACACTACACATTATGTTTTGGCGGATTTTAATTACCAAAATAAATGCCTTTTATATGTCTGCACCATTGCAACTGAAGCCGCTGAACAAGACAGAGAGAGAATATTTTTAAATTAATCTCTAAAGTTGTCTGGGTCACGGCAAATTAGTGGTCTCAAACTTGTAGCATCACTGCGCCAAACGTGGCTGTGGACCCTCATCTCGGGCCACCCCGCACACTCTCCCTCTCTCTCTCCACATTTAATGACTTTGACTGTCATTCAAAATAAAAGCCCAAGTTGTGCATCATCATCGCTGTTAGCCTGTGCCCGCACATTATCATAAAGACTGCAGCCCTCCAGTAGTATGACATGTTGTGAAACATTTACTCAATTATTCATTTAGTTGAGTGACAGAAAATTAATTGGCAACAATTTTGATAATCTGTGATTCATTCGAGCCCAAATGCAAAACATTTAGCTGGTTCCGGCATCTAAAATGTTAGGATTTGCTGTTTTCTTTTTATTTCACCGGGCATTCAGATTATGTACTATTATGTACTATATGTCTCTTTTGCAGGCTTTGTAATTTATTGGAGCACCTCACTGTAATCTTGGAGATGGAACATGCTTTTGGGCAGTTGCAGGTGGGGAATTAGTCATAAAAGACTGAACGGTTCATGGTCCAGTAGCCTGAAAAAAATGCCTTGGCAAAAAAAAAAAAAAAAAAAATCTCCTGGGGTTTAGTGGTCATGTATCTTTGGCTTTGCATCCCCCCTGCAACATCAAAGATTGGGGTGAAAGTAAGGCCCTGTGACAGGCTAACATCTTGTTCAATGGTTGTACAGTACATAAAGCTGAGTGTAGATGTGAGAAGGTCTCCTGCTTTAAGAAACAGTTGGTCTGGAAAATGCCTTAGTTTTAATGCACATTCAAACTATTTGCACAATGCAAATAGTTAGAATTATTTTAGCCAGAAGCTCTCAAGTGGCAAAAAACTAGCCCATATCCAAAACTGATTATGCTCTGTCTTTGACCTTCATAACGTGCATTTAGCACCATTAGATACACCGTGCTTTCACAGCAGTATGGTGTGTTCTGTCTGGCACTTCCTCCAACATGCATAAGTGAGATGCGATATGTACAGTACAGTGTGTGTCTCTATGTGTGCGTGTCTGAGTATGTGTGTGTGTGTTTGCTTGTAGGGATGTACGGCAAGATTCAGGGGGGCAACTAAGGGCAGCGGACCCTGTCCTTGCCTGGACTTCCAATAGCCTGTGAATGGTTGTGTGTTGAGCAGGAGGTGGGTGGTGTAAATTCTCTCGGCTCTTCCAGGCATCTGAGCCCACTCACTAGGCCTCTTTGGCAACGAGAGAGGGACCAGGTGTCGGCTCTCGTACAAAGGGCTTTGATGCCAGAGTGCAGTGAGATGTCGGATTTGGAAAGAACCCCTCCTGCATAACAGTGTGTGTGTGCATGTGTGTGTGTGTGTGAATGTGTGTGTGTGCGTGAGGAAAAGAGGTTGGAGACCGAGACCGAAACCGTCAACTTCAAGTAGCTACTACAGTTTGAGTGGAACTTTGGTAACGCCACTTCAGGCTTATATTAAACATGTTAATCTAAAGAACACTTTAACTAGAGTATTATTTTATACATTTAGTCAAAAGGGCCACTTAAATCATTTGATAATATTCATGATCAGATTCATTACAAGAAAAAAATATTTTAAAAGATGGCTTTTACATCTTTTTTGTTTACATTTCATTTTTTTGATGCGTTAACAGTGGCTTTCCTGAAACCTATGACACATAGACTCACTGCTGTATAGTGAATGCCAGCAGCTACAATACAAGCGGCAGTAGCGGCATACTGTTGGAAGATCTACTCAAATCCGTCACTTGAACTTACTCTATAGAGTTTTTAACTGGTTATGAAACACTCTCAGGTTAATACTGATGTCTCTATGTGATCGACATAAGCAAACCAACAATGAGAAAATTGGCTTTTTCTATTTGTTTTTTAAGAGTAATTCTTAATGGCTGCCAGTGAGCTAAAGGAAGGTGCAAACACTACAGAACACTACAAACACGATAGAACCATGTTAGGTAAGTGGATTGAAAACTGCTACCCCCTGTTGCGCTTTATCATTTGCACTATAATCTGTACCTTATGGCTTTTCTGTACATTTTTTCTGTATTCTCAAGTTGTAACTACACAGTATGTGCACTGCAGGTCAAAGGAAGTTGATTTTTATTATACTTTTATAAAATGACTCCTGAATTTGTTGCTTTAATGGGATGGAAATTGTTTTATAATGCCTGCCTAAGCAGCATAAATTCATACACTTAACTGACAAGTGGAAGGCCAAGTGGCTATGACAGCATTTGGCAGGCTTTAGGTTGTATTTATCTCCACTGCTGTCAATTTTGTCAAACCATCAATAATGGTCCATTCATCACTGTGCATTTGAATGTCTTCAAGGTGATCTTTAACAGTTCACTTAATGCATCTGAAAGCATCCTTTTTCTCTCTTTACCTCAGTGAAGGTAGTAACATTTATTTTTTTCTCAACATACAAAAACCAAGAGCCATTAAGGATGTGCACTCTTAGTAGTACATCAAAGCTCCGATAGCAATGTTTGACGGGCACTCCCTCATTGCCCTAACATGGTCGACAGGCTCACTCCCCAGAAGGTGAGGGAACGCTTAGCATCTCAATGAGGCTCGCTCTGTCACAGGTCAACACGGTGCTGCTGAGTTCATAATGAGGAGGAAAGGTGTATCTCTTATTTGGGGATTTTGGTTTGTGCTGTCAGCACCCATGCCACATTGCCCTTGAAAGAGGCATTCTCATTATGGATAGTCCGGATGCTGGAGAATCACATTGAAAATTAAATATGCTTATTAAAGGTGATGGATAAATGGATTATGTTTTAATTGGTCTGTTATTATGAGTGGTTGATTGGATTGTCCTTCGCAGGCTATTGATCTTGGGGCTGAGGTTGATTAAGAAGTGGACTGGGGGGAGGATGAGTGAGTTTCAGTGTGCATGAAGAATATATTTTATACATTCAGGACAAGATGCCCAGAAGATCTGATGTGTAAAAGCATTTTAATTCATCTTGTGAAGTAAAGATAAAGGGTAGTTCAGTGTCAAACCTGAAAGTACTCTTTCAGAAAACAGCCTCTTGCAGGTTGTATATTTATATTATAAGAGAGTACTTTAATGTTGCGACTATAAAAAATAACAAACTGCAAAGTAACTATAACAGCCATCAGATAAATGTAGTAAATGAGTAATAAAAAAAACTGACTGAATTGTAAAGAATAAATCTGATGTGGCTTTTAATGATTGTAAAATACAATCCAGTCTTCTATCTCTCTAGCAAATGGAAAATTAACAGTGTGTTACACCGTGGAAGAGTTGGTCCATGAGGCTCTGAAGGCAAAGGTGACATCTCACTATGACTTGGGGGTAAAGGTGTTTATATACACGCTGCCAGCATGACTCACATTTCCTGCCTCCATGAGCACAGTCTGTTGAGGTCACACACCCGGATAAAACCCCTCATTGAAACTAATCCAGCAACAATGACCTGTGCGATGCTGAAACTCAAATAACTGCAACAAAGTGCTTTTTCCTCTGTTTTGTGCTCTGTGATTCTGCATCATATTTCCCCACAAAACAGACCTTTACCTTGTTGTGTAAGGATGTTCTGACCTCTACATTATACTGAAACACACAGAGCTTGGTCTGTGTTAATATCTTTGTTGTTGTTATAAAATGGCGCCTTCCCATTGAAAGCTTGATAAAACACCAAAAATCATCACCCATATTGGAAGCAGGCTGCAGGATACATGTAGCTTAACCTAAAAAACAGCAATATCCATTTTAAATTCCCATCTGCTAGTCACTTTAATGGTCCTGCGCTTCAGTAGAGCTCTTGCCAGTTTTACTCAGTGTTGCAGTGGGTTATAAGAACTGGGTCTGAAGCAGCATTGGAAAGTGACTAAATATATCTACTTATTGTTTTTAAGCACAATTTTAAGGTAATGTACATTGTTTCCCTTTTCTTCTACCCCTTAAAATACTAAGTAATAACATAAATAATAAAATACCAATACTTCACAAAATCTGAACCTCAGTCACTAGTGTTGCAACGGTGCAACACAGTGGGGGTCTTTCACTGTATATCCAAGTAAAAATGTAAACGTTTGAGTTCAGTTTAAGGTACAAAGCTGGCTGTTGTTATTTTGATCAGGAAACATGACAAAAAATAACCCCAAAGGAAAAAAGGCATAGCATGTACAAAAATAACTACTTCTACTTAAATAGATTATTATCAACTCCAATCAAGAAAAAGAAAAAAAATGTGCTGTTTTCACTACCAAGAATTTTTTTTCTCTGTGTAGAAATTGTATCCTTGGATCCTACCAAGTTAATTTGATATGATATATTCAAAATAACTTTAAAACGCATCAAAGAGAATAAACACAACCTTTATTGAATATAAATAACTCTTCAAGTTCATACCCATCTGTAGTATATCAACATAAAAAGAGCCTAATAAATATAGTGACATCCACATAAGAGCGATGACTAAAATATTGTTTTTAAATCTTTATCATAGATGACAGAGACTTATTAACCTAATTATAAACACATTAATTATAAATATTATTAATACTGAATGGTAAAAGAAGGTAAAAATAACTAACATGGGATCAAGAACTGAACCCTGTGGAACTCCATTTAAAGTGCACTTTTCAGACACTGGGTCCCCAAAAAGCAAAAACTCCTATAATTGAATCATTTTAGCATTAGTCTTTGTCATCCAGCCCAATTTCCCAGTTGTTCCAAAAGTATTTTGTGACACAGTGGTTAAATACAGCACTAAGGTAAAGAATAACCTGCATTTTTGCTTTTGTGAAAGTAATGCAAACTTTAATAAGGGTTGATGTCATTTAGGTGGAAGGTGTCATAATGATCCTCGTCTGTGGTTACTGAAAAAATGCATGCAGGCATGTCTTTCTTAAGCACACATTTATAAGATTTTACAGACGATTAAGACTTGTTTCACAGTCTCGTTTGAAAGATAAAGGAAACAATAAACAGACAAGGAACTCGTGTGACATCACTGCTCAGAGGCATTCCTAATGACTGTGGGGATAAGGTCTTTGACTTCCACTTTGTGTGTGGCTCCATGTCCAATTCCCTGAGTGACTTTCATCGCTCTAGGCTGTCTCTTCAATCGGTCAAGCAAAAAATATTAATGGGAGTGGACTGCCAAATCTCCTTTAAAAAAAAAACAAAAAAAAACTACCAATAACAAAGTGAGCTGTGGGCAGCAAACACAGCACAGCAGTTCCTGGAATTGTTTGCTCTGTTTGCACAAGACTTGAAATTTTACCAGACACTTTTTCAAAGGAACAGGTTTACAGCAATGTTTCTGCCAAGGTGAAGGACAAGCACAAAAAAAAAGAAGAAAAAACTCGAGCACAGTGAGATGACAGAATGGGGAGGATGGAGAGCATGAAGGATGCAATAAAACAAATCTTGCTCATTACATTGTTGCCCCCTCCCGCTATAAACACAGCATTGTCATTGGGGGGACTGTTACCGATTTATGTGAAGAAGAAGAAGAAGAACAATGCATTGGGGACTATAACAGCAGAAATAGTTAAAAGGACCCTTATCATCCATGTTTTGGATGCCACATGGGGAAGGCAGCATTAAATGTCACTGCAGAGAAGTTCACTTTGAATTGTAGTTGTCGGTCTAGTTATAAATCAATTTATTGGTCTGTTCCTCACCTCAATTTCTCTATAAAATAGTAACCTTACTTTTTATATTAATTATAAAAAGTAACTCTCAGACATCCTCTTTTCTCCAACATCTACTTTTATAGACATTAAAGTACAGACTAAAATGAAGTGATTGTAGGTTCTTCAAATTTAAATAAATTTTCCTATTAAAAGGTTTTACTTTGTGAATACAAACCCAATGTTTTTAACTTACTAATCTACCTGCAGTTTTCTGCTCAGGAACTTTGTTTGGACCAATGCCAGCTCCATGCTGAATGAAACAACAGGTGTCCTGAACACCCCATGTTTGACATGCACGCTTTGTCATAAAATGTCTATTAAGACAGTGCAAGATTATGCATTGTCCTTATCACTGTATGCAAATTGTAGAACATTTGATTATCTATAAAGAAGTAGAACTGCATATTCAAAAAACGCACAGTAATTCTGTTTCTAAAACAGATTATACTTCAATTTTTTATCCTGTTTCCTGTTATCTCTCAACCCACCCTGCACTCTGTCTCTACCTAATTTGCTCTCTCTGTGTATTTGATTCTCTTGCCGTGCGCCGTCATTAGGATTTCTACATCACTGTAGTTATACTGTTGGTTAAAACTGTTGCATTCATTAGCTGTGGTGCCACTGCAATGCAGAGTTACAGAAGTGATTGTCATGAGTCACACGAAAACTGTTTTAACCACAGTACATTACACACACTATGCATTTACTACAGGCTGTGCAGGAGTAAACACAAAAACAAATCCTGAATTATGTTCATGTACACAACTGAAAATACTTGCAACTAGTATCTTTACTGTTGCCTGTGGGGCCATAGTTCTTGACTTGAATTCAGCCATGGTTTCCGAATGATTCATCGGCGCTCTAAAATACTACTCCAGGCCTCTGTATTGAGTTGGCTCCAGATTCACCTTTGGTATCCCGACGGTCATCTGCCTGATCTAGATTTTATACAAAGGGGATTTATAAAGAAAACAAAGCATTAAGATAAGGTAACTATTAACTGTGGACTGTGAAAATCATTTTTCGACCTCTTTTCTAGGCATTAATAAACATCACAGTATTTAACTTTAAACCCTTCTGCCGCCAATGCTGCACAAATCCATACATGACATCAATGCCGCACTGGGCTATAGGGGGTTTGGAAGTCAGTGTTACTGGGGGATCAACAACCTTGTAAATTCCCCTTAGGCAAATCCAGCCTGACTGCTTTGACAAGGTGATGTCACACAACCACTCGCCACCCACCGCTGCCTTCCTGTGCTCACAGCTTTTAGTTCCACTGGAGGGAAATAGTGCCGGCTTAACAGCTTGATTGGTCAAGTAGCACATCAGAGACACTAGACAACAGTCAGTCTCTGAGCTCAATGCCGCCATGCCTTGTTTTCTTTTGTTTGCTCATACGGAATAAAAGACAAAAGATAATGGGTATTGACATCCTTGGTGGATTGCCTCACAATTTCATTGCCAAGAAAAATAAGAACAAATTGAGCTGGATCCCAAAAAACGGTGGGAGAAAAAACAAAAAAAAAACAAAACAAAGGTTGCAGAGTTCCATTTAGAGATGATGGAGAGGAGAATCTCCCTGAATGTTCCCTGCAGAGCCGTGTGCCGAGGTTGTATACCAGAATAACCTCCTGCCCGCTGCTCTGCTGACTATTTCATTTACAGACAGGAGGTCACAAGGGGGACATAGTTTGGACGAATTTCAAGAATTCATTACTCCAACCCCATTACCTTGAATAGGAAATGAAATCCTTGGAAAAAAGGTGGAATTAAAAGAGCTGAGGGAACTGTACCAACTTCAAAAACATAAATGCATTTGGGCCGGGAAAGGGTAACTCTTAACATTTTCCAAATGGCAGCTGCAGCGTCAAGCTTTGCCTGATGCCAATCTGTGAGGAGACACAATGTGTACCTTATGATGTCAATGACTGGGGAAATTGGAATCTTTATCTCTCTGATGCTCTCTCTCTCTCTCTCTTTCTGTCTCTGTCTCTCTCTCACTGCCAGGTCCCTGGCATTCCAAACATCTCTGGGTTTGTTAATTAGACACACGGAGAGAAAGACAGAAGGAGAGACTGTTCATCATGGTAAGGATTCCATCTTTGGCAGCCTGGCGAGGAGTTTAAACAGTTATCTGTTTTATGAAGTCAGATAGCATCGGATAATGATCTTAGCGTTCCAGTGTTGACAGAATAATATTGCTAGACTGCACTAGCCCCCACACACACACACACTCAGCCGTTCCCAGTATTTCAAAGCCTGTAGTACAACTTAATTTTATTTTACACAAGATTGCTAGATTACTTGAAATAACTTACTCAAGGCAAATGGTATTGCAGTCAGAGTCAGTCTATACTGTCACTTTGCCATCTTTTAGACAAACAGTTAAAATAGTTTATTTTTAAGCAAAGTTGATGAATAAAAATGGTCACATTTTTCGGGCTGGCCTGACCCAAAGGCTTTGAAGCTTCTACTGTTGCCATGGTAATCAACATCCAAAACTGTGTTTTTATATGTTATATAAGCATTACCCCAAACATCCCAAACCTCCTAAATAGCTAAATGAATTTAGACCAACATATAAGCAAACTAGCTTTTTTTTATGGGTAATTGCTGTAATTTATTAGATGTTTTTGGGTGTTTTCAACCTTTTATTATTATGGAAAGGACATCTGGAGAGAGAGGGGGGAAGACATGCAGTAGAATTGACCTGAGGTGGGAATCGAACCCCAGGCTGCTGCAGCGAGACTCAAGGGCTCACATATGGGCATGCACTCTACCGACTGAGCCGCCTGCGCTCCCATTTATTAGATTTTTCTGATTGATGATGATGAATTGTGATTGCTGCACATTTTGTAACCATTTTGCTTTCAATGAAAAGTAAAATCCTTGAAGTTTGAGTTTGTACTTGTCTCAGTTTTACTGCTCGAATCATCAAAACTTCAAAGCCCCAAAAACAGAATTCAGTACCGCCATGGATATTTTATCTAGTATTGTCAATAAATGAAAATAACAAAAACAACAATTAGCTGATGCTGTTACTGTGCTGTTACCTGTGGATCCAAAGCCCAATATACTTATTATCCTGCTCCTGAGATCTGTATTGTTGTTTTAAAACTATTGAAGGAATAGTTCAGTGTGTTGGGAAACAAAAACCATGTGTGCACTGCCTGAAGTCTAAAGACTGCCTAAAAAAAAAACAAAAAAAACTTTCCACAGCTTTCCACTGTAGCACCTGTAAGCTGAGCAGTTATTGCAGTTTGATTACTTTGCACACAAACAGAATTATAAAAAGACAGTTTGTGGGTTTGCATTGTGAATATTTCTTGATGAACAACTGTTTCTCCATCCACCCAGCATTTCTGTGCAGGACCTCTGCTGGTTGCCTGGCAACGTTGCGGCGCCAACAAGAATCTGTCACTGTTCTCAGCTGTTGTTTGCCAAAAAATACTAAAACCACTATGTCATTTTTACACACCCAAATAACATACATCACACTCATAACAAGCTTAAGAGGTGATGGTAAGCTGATTTGTTGCCAGGCTTGCTGCTTTGCCTTAAGACTCTCTGCAATGCTAAGCTAAGCTAATCGCCTGGCTCCACTCCCATCCTCAATGCACCCCGACATTATATTGAGCTATCGACCCTCTCATCTAACTCTTGGCAAGACAGTGAATTAGCATAAACTAGTTCCTTTAAAAACACATAAATCAAGCATAGTGTTGCATTAGACCAGTTTTTTTAATGAACACAGGCACTGTATTTTATATACATAGTCCTGCTGTTGTAGGACACGTGGAATATGTGTTGATCAGCAGATGAAAATAGTCCCAATCAAATGCATACACCTGCTAGAGTAACATTTGCTAATAGATTACAGTGTCTATGCATAAATATGAAACTACACATTTGTGACCTTGTTCTTAAAGATTCATGCCTTCGGTAGTAGTGGACTTTCGTCATTTCATGGGAATTGTTGAGCGCAAGTAGCCCTATCCTCAAGTCGTTAAAGTCATGTATTGGGGGGGTGTGCAGTACTCTCCAACAAACACATGCCTCTAATTTAGTTCATCTTCATATCAAACACTGCTGCAAGTAGCGTGTGCTGATTAGCAACCTTTATATATAACTTTGCTCTCTTTCTTTTAACCCCACCCCAACTTGTTCTCTCTCCTCCTCTCTCTGTCCCCACCCTGCTCTCTGTGCTCTGGGGGTGGGAGTACGGGGTAGATGGGTGCATTAATAATGCAGTGCTGCCTGGAAACCAAACACGCTGCAGCGGAGTGCTGTGTAGAATTCTAAAGAGGTATTTGTTTGTACGCGGATGCCACCCTCCTCCCCCTGCTCCTCTTCGCAGCCCTCTCATCTAATCTCAACCCCCCCCCCCTCCTCCCATACCCTTCCATACCCGCCTCAACAACCATCCAGCATCAATGTACAGATCTGTTTGTCTCCTCTTAAGAGACATGTACTGTATGAACTGAGAGATGGCTCGGAGATAGCCCCCCTCTTGACCATAATCAAGACAATGCTTTGAGTGCATCCACTAAATTGGCTCCTTTGCTACTCATACTTTTCTTCCAGAGAGCAGCTTTGCGATACAAGAAGGAGGATGTTGTGGATCTGAAGATGAAGCGCATGAATGGCTTCTGTTGTGCGTTCTTCCGTGCAGCAATAAGAGGGGGATGGCATAAAACATCTTCATTTTGACAGAGATTGTACGAAAGAAAAACACGGCACTTCACTGCTGACTAAATCTGTCTCTTCAGATTAGCTGCAATGGTGCCTATACTGTACTGTTATTTCAGTACGTGTCTGAAATTAATGGGTAGGTAGTTGCAAGTGAGACACAAACTTGGATCTTATACCTGGATGTATGGTTTTTAAGGTGAAATTGTCCCAGGTTGGAATGAAATGGCACCAATTTCAATCAAATAAAAAGATAAAAAATATATAATTCACATAAAACTACATGTTATTAAAATGCCTTTTTTAATCTCCTCTTTGTGTACCGACTTGTTACGCCTACCAGTAAGCCCACTTATGAGGAGATTATAAACAAAACATTTGAATGCTTGTCAGCTGTTATATAGGTGACCTTTAAGTTAGACACTTTCACTTTTTCTGAAACAGTGGACATCAAAATTAATCGAAACTGAATATTTGCACTTTCCTCTTCAAGACTGTGGGAAAATCACTAACTATTGCATTTGTTAGCTGAACACAGCCTATAGTGCATGTAAAATTCGACAACCCAGGTTCTCCAAAGTGTGACTCAACTGTTGTACCTTGCATCGCATCTTACAGTGCATCCAAATGAAAGACTCTTACTTCTAACTTCTCTTGATTCTTTGTCTCTCTTTACTGCAGTCCTGAAATTCGGTTTAAACACAATTAGATTATTTGTCTCCTACTGGCTTTGTTGTGTAGACCCGCACAGAGATTCAGACTGAGATTTGGACAGTCAAGTACCAGTCAAGTGGAGATTAAAGTGTACAGTGCTGCGTGCTGTTTTTTAGCGTTTTTGTCACTGTTTGCCCTTTGCCCCTCAGCTTTAGTTCTTTCCTATTCACTGTTGATTTGAATATTCATTAGTCTGAGCTCTGCACCTGCTGCCACCCACAGATGAAGCTGAGCAGATTAGCGGTGCATGACACCCAAATTTCTGGAGTCAATTTGGACTGACTTTTACTGTCAGAATCATTGGAATTGACTCCTGGAGAGCTACGAATTAACCACTGGAACCTGCCATATTAGCAACACTCAGAAGGTTAACGCATTAAGACACCTGAAAATGTTGCTGGGGCATTCATCATTTTGCACATTTTTTGTTAAGTGTATAGAATAATCTTCTGATGGGTTATCTCTCCTATACCTTGTCAGGGCAGTATCTACAGATGTATTTATGCCACATTTGCTAGAGGTAGTTCATCAAAAAAATGGATCAACACATTCCTTGATTCCAGAATTGAGTGTTGTTGTCGTCCAAATGCAGGAAATACACTCGAACCCATTATCAAAGCACCTGTACAGAGTGTTTTTCATGTAAGCCCACATACTGGCAAGCAGACAACCAGTCAGATTAGCCACCGATTAGCATTTGTGCCCTCGATTTGCCCATTCTAGCGACTGCACCCTGATAACTTTGTCTGTTTGTATAACACATCCAGTGTTACTGTCTGTGATGTGGCCATTGTGCACCAAAGACTCAAATGAATGATATAGTATCATTAAGTGGCCCCTTTCTTAAATCAATCCGCTTACATTTAATTAATGACTCTGTAGCTCATTGAACTTTTACTCAGTCCAAAGATTTATTCTTTTTTACCAGTGTAAAACTTACAGCTATGAACCACAAGATGCACATGACATAATAAAATCATCATACCTGCTGTCACTATCCCTAGCAGGCCTTCCATTATTCACTCTCTACGAACTAATCCGCTGGCTGATTCATGTGCTCTGTTGTGATGCTGCCATTACTGCAGAGGCATAGTCGAACTGAACACAGTTTCCCTTGATCACGGTCGGCATCGCCCCCACTGATGGATGGAAGCAGCTTATGTAAATGCAGCCATTTTTCTGTCTTAAAACACTGGTTGGAAATTTGTCATCATCAGCTTTGGGAGAAAACCACTTTTGACTGACAGGATGGATGTGAAGGTGCTGTGTAGTGACCCCCTGCTGGCAGCAGTTTTCATTTGCTAGCATATGGTTATCAAACAACCAATTTGCAACCCACCATGTTCAACATAAACAGCCGCTGGGGGAATCTTGTGAATAGCGAGTGCCACACTCTCGACCACTGCCACTCATGCAAATTTAAAGTCCTGTTATTGACTGAGAACAGCATTTGAACTTGAGTATTTTGTTCGTGCTGGAGAGCCTGTCCAAAATCTCCTATCACAAAGGATTAACTGAGGCAAACTACTGTGGGACACATACTGTACTAAATAAAATGTTGCAAGAATCCATCTCAAAAGCTGAAAAACGCTGCTGTGATGTTTGTTGATCTCACTGTCTCTTGTTCTTGTAAACTTTCAGTTTTCCACCACCACTGAAGAATTCTGTACTGCAATAGAAATTGAAACTCAGATAAACTTGCTCAAAAGGTTTATCTCTTTACACCCCTAGCTTACAATATAAATGTGATGTACAGCAGATTCTACAAGTTTTCCAGCATAAACAATTCTTCTCACATGTAGAGTTAATATCAGAATTCCAACATGCTTCAATGGGGCCACCTTCACGAAAGACACCCTGATACGAAACTTATGTAGAGAAGTGCTCCGAGTTGGTCAAACAATGCCCTGTGTTGGGCCGCGAGATACAGCCATAAATATCTCATAATGAGCCAACGGGCCTGGCAGCTCTGCAGACCTACACAGGAGCAATGAATTTACCTGCATCTCATCAGGCTGGGGGGGAGAGGCTGTCCACTGGGAGCCTGAAGGACTTCGGCCAAGCTCAGAGATGTCCTGGCAGAAAGTTCAGACAGAGTCAGACTGCCACTGCAAGGAAGACTGATCACCTGCTCTGCAGGGCCTTAGCAGTACAGGCAGATACACAGTCTTTTCCTCGGTTCACGCCTGTTCCCGAGACAGCACCAAATCCAAACGTATTGATCAGCAGAGTTACATGGCCTGTACAGTCCTTAATCAGTAAAAGATCCATTATTCACTGTACTGTTCATGGTTTGGCTGTCCAGCTGCCACTGACTGACGTGTATTTTCTTCGCTGTTTACTCTTCATTGTGTTGTTTTCAAGTGGTACACTGTCATCAGGTTCAAGTTCGGGCATAACTTTGTTACCCCTTAAGAAAATTCATTTGGTCAGTGGAGAAAAAAGAGAAATCTATACTCAGACTGTGCAGCCACAAAAAAAAGTAAATAAAACAGTAGAAAACTGAGCATCCCTCACATGATGAATCTAATGTGACATCATCTTGCCAGGATGACAGGATTTATTACATCTGAATGTACGTGACATGTGGAAACATAGAGGCAGGAGACCACCTACAGATTCAGCTTTGTAAAATACATTAGCCTGACTAAAACCCTGGCATTGTTTTGGTCATTTCTCAGCAACTCATTGCTATTTAATAAAGCTGTGTGCAACCAGCTAATGTGTCTCTTAGGTATAATTTAGATGTTTTTTGTAATAAAGACAAATGTTGGCTCCATTTGTAAGCTCATTCAGAGTCTTGAAATTTATTAATTCATTACTCAAGACTGCATGGGATCCCATTACTGAGTATGTGTTGCAACACTTCTTTTAATGTACTAAAGAGATATGGTGCCTTTTATAAAACCACTTTAAAGCAAGAGCGTGTCTGGATGATGTATTGAAGACTTCTTTTAATTCACGAGTTTGTTGAAAGCAGACAATAAGCGTGTGGTCACATTTACTAAATCAACTCTCCCCCAGGACAGCCATAAAGTTTGCTATTGCTTATTTTTTTATTCAATTTAAATTTCACACCATTTACAATAAATGTCTTCTTAGAGTAATGTTCTTTTAAGTGTTTATGAATTATACATTTTAATGAATTCATTTAGCATAAATACTTGTCTGAAATTAAATGCGCAGACACTGTTGTGGAGAGGAAGTACTATTATCTTTAATAAATTAAGGTATCTCGGTCTCGCAGCTTGCCACTGGGCCTGTTTTTAACAAGAGCACTATGTTAGCGTGGCATGTTTTTTTCCAAGTCACATACACAGTAATATGTAACATAAAACAGAAGTTAGCATAACAGTAAAGGATAAATCCTTTTAGAACTGTTTAGAATCAGTGGGTGGGGAACTTCATTATTTAAAAATATTCATGTTTTTTTTTTTTTGGTGATTTGCCTAGTCTGGAGTATACCACTCATTTGCATCTGAGTCAAGCAGAATATAAATCAGAGGTCATCCCCATCTTCATGGGATCAAAGGAGTATTAAGCGTGGAAATTAAAAATATATAACAAGCATGATATGTTTGCCTTTCTGTAAAATGGGCAGTGATGGTTGTGTGCATTAAGACTGTGTGAGGTGTAGTGCAGCGTACACGTCATAACCATGGGTTACAGCCATATGTGACAGTATGTGTTGAATGTGTCCTTCAACAAATGGTTCTTGATGAAAATCTATCAGCTAGTTCCAACTGAAATACCACTTGAAATGCAGTAATGAGAAATGAGATTCTACAGTTTCTTACAAATGATAAACACATTCATGGTTCACATATTGGTGTTGCACATATTTCTATATGCTTGACTTTCTAAAAGGAATGGCACACGCCCTTAAATGAATCTATTCATGTGCGCATAAAAGAAACCCGGCTGTTCGTCCCTGTCGCTGCTTTTTACATTGTATTTATTTTCGTAAGCTTTCAGATGCAGACGCAAAGCCATCTTAATGTGCGATAGTGTAGAAAAAAACCATATGAATACATGCTGCGGTTTGACCTTAAACCGCCTTGAGCGGTGTACTGACCCACATGTCACTAGTTCATGTGAATGACTTTGATAAAAAAATGAAAATGAGCGAGGAAGATGTGAAAAGTTGAAAGATCTTGTGGCCCCACTTGACTATTCTGTATTCATGGAGTAGTGCTGGCCATCCCAAAATAAATGTCAGGCCAGTGTGAGGAATTCTTAAGTCCTGTCACATATTGATCTCTGTCTAATAGAGTTTTAAACAGGGATCCATGGCTTCAGGAGACATCCTTGTTATCAGGCATGTTACCTCTCTGCTGAGGACAATGACCATCAAACTTTCATACTGTGTCATTTTTATTCAACAGCCCATATTTCCTTGCACTGAAAATTTCTATAGCACAATGAGGCAGCCAACTGTTGGTAATGATGGCAGCTACCAACTCCGCTGTTGTCGACAGCTGTAACATTAATCTTGTGAGAGTTTGGATATAATACTGAAAGATATTTGCATTTGAGAACTGTGTTGACTCAGACCTGACTATTTACCGTAATGAATGGATGTGTTCTGGCGGCTGATTCCAGTTTCTTGATCCATTTTGTGTGCATCGTACTATGTGATTGTTTGTGTGATATCTTCCTCCCAGGCAGGATGATGCTATCAAACATCTGCTAATCTGAGAGTGGCCATGAAATGAAGCCGCATGAAGTATTGTAAACATTTACTGGACCCCCTTGTTCTCCAAGCCACCTGCCATTCAAACACCACAGGGCTTAACACGCCTTTAAATTGAAGCATGTTTTTTTTCTCCTCATGCCAACAACATTATAAATGTCACATGTATGGAATAGTCTCATCGTCTCTGTCTCTCTCTCTCTCTCCCTGACTCATTATTACTGTCCTGTTATCAGGCTGTTATTGCACCTTTTTTTGGTGATATCATTTCCATAGAATTCCCTTGTGGAGTCCTAACCTTTAGTAGTCTTTTAATATGCCAGCTCTGCTCCCACTCTTGGCGAGCAGAATGGCAGTTTCATTTCTACTGGTGAGACTCTGTAATATGACAAAATACCCTTTTCCCCCAATCAAATCCACCAGGGGATTCAACTGAAATGTAATATAAATTTAGGGATACGTCAAAACTGTATCACAAACCAATCTCAGAACGTTGACCCTTACATAAAAGGTCCTCTTTGTATTTAATGTGCATGTTAAGAGGACGGGGTTGCCTGTGTCTGATTTCTTTCAGTAATAGTTTCTTACAAATATTTAACCTACATAGAGTTATAATAATATGTAAAATATTGTTTCCCATTTGCAGAGCTAGAGCTGTGTCTGGACATTATAATTTTTTCTTGGCTCACACACAAAAGAAACATCTGGCGGATGAGATATTCACTGAATTTCCAAAAAAGTGTACTGAATTTGAATTGTAGACTATACCTTTAATTTGTGAAAATGCAACCGGTTGCCGAGCTGTTAGTTGTTAAGCTATTTTGGCGAAAACAAACTTTGAGGCCAAAGTTAAGAAATAACAATGAAAATAGAGAATAATCTTAATTTATTTTGTGTAATTTAGGGAGTTACATGAGAAGAGACCAGGCTTTTCTGTAAAATGTTCTCTTTTCAGTTTTAGGGTTCCTAGGTGTCACCATTAAATGTCATACTGATCTGTAAATAGTATTGTCTTGGTGTAGGTTCAGTTAATATATCACAAGGCTGATCTCTTATTTTGTTATTTTGGTGTCGACAATTGTAGTGATTTCCTTATTTGTGCACCACATTCACACATAAATGTTGTGGGATTGTGTGTTCAGCCTGTTTTCCCCATTCACACCAGACCACTTAAATCTTGTTCATTGCCACAGAGAGAGAACAAGTTCAATTTATAAATGTGATGCCTGCAGTGTTTACACTGGAGAATGAGCATGGTAATTGGAGAAGTGGTGTAACTTAATGGGACCAGTGATCTTTATTTGATTTATTAGAAGTTAGTGCAATGACTATGTTCTGCAGTCATGTTTGTGTATGTCTGTCGTTGAGGAGGGTGGAATTTATGGTCTCAAGAGTTACAAATCACCCCCAATAACAGTTCAGCGAGGACCAGAGTAACATGACACAAAGTATCTCATCTGTAGGAGAAGCATGACAGGTGTAATTATATAAACCTGTAAGGTGCGAAAGCCTCTGGCAGACATCTAGAATACTTTTATTTTTTTTTTGGAAGAGTTAGATTTGAAAACCTCTTTTCCCCTTCTCTGAATGCAGTTGTGGTAATATTTTATCTCAAATACTGCATTGGTTTGAAAGGCACATAGATTTATGAACAAGGTGTACTAGTTAATGAAGGCTAATTCAAGGATATTTGAGCCTATTTATTATTGAGTCAGAACCAGTTGTACATTTAAATGAACTGTTGATTCATTAAGAAACATGTTGTTTATTAAAAGTCAGTACAGAATTGATTTAAATAATGACCTTTCCTACATAAAACCA
Source organism: Scortum barcoo (assembly GCA_023238725.1). Lineage (NCBI taxonomy): Eukaryota > Metazoa > Chordata > Actinopteri > Centrarchiformes > Terapontidae > Scortum > Scortum barcoo. Next base: position 18,259,021 of record CM041536.1, read on the forward strand.
CTGCCCTCATTCAAAATAGCCGAACTAGTCATTCGTTCATTACTATCCTTTATTTCTCTACACATTTAGCAGATATTTATTAAATGCTTTAATGCAGATCTGAGTTAATTTTACAAAAACTGTTTGTCATACGCAGTCTAGTATTGCCTGCAGGGCCGTGCTTTTTGTTTTTTCTTAAGTTACTGGCCACTGAGCATTTCTTTAGCCTTAATTTTGTTTTTGTGAAATTACATTTGATTTGATCAAAGATGACTATGTAGATTTGCAATCCTTTTTAATGAGAGAGAGAAACTTTTTAACTTTTTATACATTTATTAAAAACAGCGGTAAGTAATACAAAGTAGGATAAGTCTCTGCAGTACAAAACAAACTCTGTACTTTTGTTGTAAAAAATTCAAATGACTAAAATTCCTAAAAAACTTTTTTACCTGACATATTTACCACAGACATACATCACATACTTTACTTTGCATGCAGAGGTGTAGTGTTAATTGCTTCAGTACCAAAGTGCACCTATGACACGCACATGCATGTGGTTTCATTGTGGCTCGTTTTGAAGGTTATGCAACAACTGCTCCTACAGTGGCAAGTTAACATACATTAGTCAACTGACCATACTAGTTGACATTAGCTGGCTGTAGACTGGAGAAAACATATTATAATAGTTTGTGCCGCCCTGAGGCACTGAGAGCTGCTGGTAACTTTTAAGATGAATGCAAATGATGAAATGTTTTCTTTCATGTTACCTAATGCATGATTTGACTTTTTTTTTAATGAATTAATCAACTCACTTTACATGTTAACATTACTTTGACCATAGCAATTGTTTTTATTGGTCCTGTTACTTGACATACAGAAGGAAAACAAATTAAAGGAAAAATAACTGTAAGTATGATGATGGAGAGTGCCGACTATCACGCTGGTCCAAAATTTCCCAAGAAAATCTCTTTGTTAAATTTTCCCCCTCATTTATTCTGGTTTTTCCTGTAATTTGTCTCCCGTCTGCATGTTTACTGATGATTGGATTTGATGATTGGAAGTGGTGGAGTGTGGTTCCGGTTGCGCTCCTGTGCGTTCTGGCAGCACCACACATATGATTGTATGTGTGTGTTTGCCACCCGCCCAAACTGCTAGTAAGACTGACCGTTAAACGCCACCACCGCCACCACCGTATTTTACTTGCATTTGGTAGGTGGGCAGACGCTAACGTCAGGCTCTGATTGCCAGTTATGGTCATGTGGTTTTCTTACTAACTCTTCCTACCCATTCTTATTACGTAGACATAAATTACTTCTGTAGCACATTTCCTCATGCAATTTAATATAAACACAAAACACCACAAGTTTTTTTCCTTATATTTTCAAAGCCACATACTTTGTATTGACATAATTTTTCACATGTATAGTAATTTTATTTTATATTTATAATGTCATAAATCTGTACCTTGTGATATTCCAATACAGGTATTAAGCCAGAATTCAGCTTCACTAAATATGTTAATGTTGTGTCAGCCCTTTGCATGGCCCACACACACACACACACACACACACACACCCACTGTGTGTAATGCAAATCCCCAAACTGCTGCGCTTGCCAGGACATGGTTACACATTATCTGTAACACATAGAGTACATGGTATTGGTGAGCCCAAATGACAGTGAGCAAAGGAAGGAGAGGACTAATGTTAATGGTGTGGGAAGGTAAGTAGGAGGATGTTAAAGGGAATGTCTAGGAATAAAGCACGAGTCCCTACTATAGATACACTCTAATTAGATTTCCCTGTGTGTCATAGTCATGCTGTTACTTGATTCTCTGAAAAACACTACAGTGCTGTGGGTTGGCGTTTCAGATGAACATAATGCTGGCACAGCTCTTGTCTCGCCTATAGGCTATTTACTGTCCCAATAGGTGAAGCATCCTTCTCCTCCCAAGTTTCTGTATGATCTGACAGGTGCCACAGACTTTCTTAGCCTGTGACAATATCCGGTTCACTACATGCTTCCCTTCATATTATTTCCAAGCATAACGTGTTCTCGCATTGTTAGAAGGATGCCACCCAAGCACTATGCTTTCTTTTAGAAGCCAGCCACTCCAACTGTCTTTACATTTTGCAGGAGCAGATTTTTTCGACAGAATAAAACCCATCCTTCGCTGTTAAAATGTTTAAGGGTGGATTAAAGGGTGGATTAGAGTGTTTAATACTGGTGGTCTACGTTGAATTTCCTGGCCCATTTTTGGGTGATAGGCAGCACTTTTTTTTTATTCACACAGATAAGTGGCCAAAAATAGATGAGGTGACATTATTTTGTGATGTATCTCATGCAGCTATGAAAGAATTTATGGCGAAAAAAAAATATTCATCTAAAACTCCAACAGTGACTGTCTGGCTTGGTGTCATCCCCTGAGAATCAAAGAGCAAGGGGGTCTTTATATAACTACTGTTCATCATTAAATTATCATTCCTGTAGGAATCCATCATAAAGGGGGCAGAGATATCAATTCCTTCAATAACAGCGAACTACTGTGCAATGCAACCACAAGACATCTGTTCAGTGAGTCATCCATTGCAGCTTTGCACTGAATACTGTCATTATTGTCATTTCTTCCTGCACATACAGCACCATCAAAGACATACCTTGGTGAGGCAATTGTTCCCATGGTGGCTGGAGGTTGTCAAATGTTATTCAGGGAAGTGTATGGAATCACGGAAATGTGGCAGAAGCAAACACGGCATCTCAGAGGAATGTGGGCCCACCCAAAAGGCAGATTAAAGCACTTAATCTCAATAAACTCCTTCAATGCAGTGATCATCACCAGCTGATGATACTGTATGTACCCGAAGCATGCCCAGTGTGCCACCTCCTCTGCAGATGTATGTCATTTGCAACCACTGAGCATCCATACTATAACTGTCATCTCTGCATTTTTATGGGGACAGCTGTGGCCGTTTTTTTTTTTTTTCTTTTCTGGGAATGTTGGCATCTGTGAGTTATGTTTTCTGGAAAAAGAAGGGCTCGTGAGCAAAACAAAGAGGAAGAGGAAGGGAAAAGTCAGGGAGAGAGCCCCTTGCAGAAACAACGGGATTCTACCATTTAATAAATTACTTTCTCATTTGCAGTTAGCTGCATGCCCTTACTTCATTAAAGCCTCATTATGTAACACACGAGCCAGAGACTTGAAATAATATGACCTAGTGGTGAATTAAATGAAATGTCAACAACAGTGCACCCTCACCCCAACGCCCATTCCATCTCTCCCAACCAATTTAATATAAAAAAAAGATATAAAACTCCTTTGTAGTCCAAATACATTTGCTGTTCCCCTTTTAAAGTTTCCCTTTCCCCTTTCACGTATTTAATTTTCCTGTCAATCTCCCTCACTTTACCTCACCACTCTTTACAACTCGCCACAAAGCTTATCTTCCCTCTCCTCTCCTTCAAGGCTTCTTTCTTTTATTATCATGCTGTTATTTCTTCCTCTTTTTTTTTCATTGCATGCCCACAAACCTGATTCACTTCCCTTTCTTCCCTCATTTCCCACTTCAACTCCTCACTCAGTTTTTGCAGATTGGAGTCCCTCCTCTTGATCTAGCCTCTCCCCTCTCTGTTCCCCCTATCCTCTTTGGTCTCTTCGCAGGCCCTCCTTCAGTGGCTCTGTCTGGTGTGTCAGCCTGTGAAGCTTCTGCGCTACAGTACATCCTGTTGATAGGAAGCATCCTGTGCATCATCACTCCCAGCTGCCTGTGGGTTCAGCTGGCTCAGTCTGGCCCATCTGTGTGATCTTCTGCCAGATAACTGGGGTTTGGCTCCGCGTGATCTGTCCCTCTCCAAATCATTTGCCAGGAGAAAGAGGTAGGGAGGCTGGAGAAAGAAAGGTGCAGGGTTGGACGGCAAGCTCTGCATTGACTGCTCTGCCTTGGGGGGCTCTGTGGTGCTCACACCAGCTCTCCTCTGCTCCCATGGGATCCCTATGGGTTGCTCTGGTGTAAGAAAGGACGGAGGAGCCCTCTGCTTATGGAGGGATGTTTAAGGACGAGCTCCAGGTGTGATGCTGACATAAGCATCTAATCCTGTGTGACATTTAAATGCCATGACTACTATTGATATATGGTTTGAAGTGCCTCTGGGGATTTTTTTTCCTATTCCAAATGTCTCTGATACATTTTGAGGGAAAATCTAATAAAAGAAATGTGAACGAAGCACCAGGTTCTACATTTTTGTCGTTCGGCCTTGCGTTCTCCGACTCTCCATTGTGTGGAAGTGACTGGAAGCATCACTGGTGGCTCAGAGGACCTCTTTGAAGGTCAGAGCTGAGAGAGCTTTCAGAGGATGTGTGCTATACTAGCGTGAGGTGGTGTGCCAATGTAGCCACATTCACGATTTATGTGTGAGGTTTGATAAAAGTAAAAAAAAAAGCAGTAACATCTTTGACATCACACACACACACTTATCTGCATGTGTTGAGATGCTGGGTATATATGTACATAAATTTTAAAATGGGAAATATTTGCTTGAACACACACATTAAACAACCTGACGAGTCTTTCAAGCCAAACAACAAAATACGTCCCAAAAATTCAGCTCGGGTTTTCCTCCATAAATTCTTAATAATTTCCTAATGACTTTCCAGAGTGTTTACTGGAAAGAACCACTAATTAATAACTGACATTTAGTGGATGGAAGTGCATAAATAGATGAAGAGAGACATGACCTGAAAGTGAACTAAGCACAGTTAGACCAAATCCAAAATGAGACAACCAATGGCACTGCGGCGTGATGCGTTATCAGTCGTCAAGCATCTGTGCTCCTTTTCCAAAAATGACAACTATAACTCATTTATATAGTTAAAAGAACTAAAAGTTCCATTTTTATCTCCTCCACCAGCAATAAAGCTTTCTGCGCCCAACTATTTTATGCTCGCTGCAAATTACAGTCGAAGAACTTTGGCTCTATTTTACCTGTTAAAAGTATCAAATTAAACAAAGTACCAAGGTGAAATCAAGAAAAATTTATCAGCTGCTAAATGAAACCAACAGTGTATTTTTGTCGGTATCATTTGTTCACTCTTTGTTGACAATACCATACTCAGCTTTATTGAATAATTTCACTTTCCTGCTCTTTGTCAGGTAAACTTACTGAAAACATACAGTACGTCATTACGTCAAAAGAATAATGCTGTCGTCCTTATGAGCCCAGTCTCTTCAACTTAAAATATTAAAACACTAAATTAAATTGATTCCCATTAAACTGAAAATCGCTCAGTAATATAGTTGTCGTGCCTTTCAGCGATCAGGCATTCTTTCATCATTTGCAGTTAGTGCGTGACTGAAAGAGCAGCGCAATGGACAAAGACATGATGATTTAGAAAATAAATTAAGAATATCTGGTCTATTAGTGTGAGACTTAATGTAGATTATGAATGAGGGAAGTTTGCCTGTGATGATCCAGACAGCATTTTCCAGAGGTCACCCATAGTGATCCTTAAGAGGATTTTAATTAAGCTGCATTAGCTCTACCACACCAGAAATGATTGGGTCAAGAGTCTTTGATGTTTATGGTTAATGATCATGTGGGAAGCACACTTACTATAAGACTCTCCCTCAAGGGAAGTATTCAATGGTAAGCTTTTCACAATCATGAGCTGCTCTCATTTTCTAAATGAAGCTTTAGAAATACAAAAAAAAAGGGGAAAACATCCAATAGGTTTCACCCACTTTTGTATCTAGTGCTTTCCTCACCATTGCCTTTTAATGGCTTCTACAACTTTGTACAAGATGTCACAGTTTAATGGAACACGTTTGATGTCATGTAAGGGGTTTGGAGCTGGACTTTAATAAGGCCGTTAAGTAGTAATGAGACTGAACATCGCTCTGTGAGGCCATGATGACTGCTTAAACACTAGAGTTGTGAAGGCCCCCTGTTCCCCAAGGGCGGAGACACCCAAATGTTAACTGGATTACACTTCCACTTCTTTGAAATAAATATAATCCTCTGCTGCAGCTCCTAAATGGTCTCATCTTTTTTTCTTTTACTCCCTTTTTGTACTCCTCCTTTTGAGTCTCACCTCCGTGTGAATGGAGGTAGCGAGAGAGAGAAACATGTTAGGGCGTCTGCGGAGAGATTCATTTATTGTTGAATCCCCCTCTGGGTTTTAGAAAATGCCCTGAACACACGAAGTGTAGCACTCCCTCTTAATCTTAAGTGGGAAGGTTTTGATTACCAGTGGATGCAGTGGATGCCAAAAAAATATAGATTTATGATGGGTTTAGTGACAGTTTAGACAAAGTATCTCCCCAAATCTAGTAATCAGAGCCATGGCAGGCATTTGAGAATGTAAGGTGAACCTGTTACAGAGGCTGCTGTTACACAGAGACCAGATGGTACAGCCCTGAAAGCAAATTAATTATAGACTGGCCAAGATAGGTGTCTGGGTCCCTGCATTATGTCTGCCTCCCTCAACCCCAACTTTAATTATATCCATTTCCCTTTGTGTCTTCAGAAAAAAGTCAACTCTGTGTAAAGGCTCACACAGAACAGTTGGATGGCTCAACAGGTCGCGCGCCTGTAGATTGTCCATCAAGCACTGAATGTCCTACTGCATACTTAACAAACCACAGTAAACCCATCCCCACTTGCGAGACAAAAGACCAGAAACCATCAGTCAAACTCACAGTGGACAGGGACCTTTCTTTGTGATATTTTGAGATTTTTTTTTTCTTTTTTTTAAATGCAGAACATAAGGTCCAAAACTCAACTGTCATGCTTCATACACTTGTGCCACACAGCTTTGTCTACAATTTGGGTCATGCATCAATCAACAGAACCACATTAGCCAGAAATCTGCACATTAATAAACCACAGGTAATCCACAAAGTGTTTCTCCGCAGATGATTGCTCACTGCTCTGAGTCGAGGGCAGGCGATTTCATAACCTGCCTCCATGTTTTTTTTGTTTGCTATAAGTGTTCACTCACCTGTCACATGAGCCAACTATTTGCACTGAGGCTGTTTTTTTTTCTTACTACAGTATTATTATTATATTTTCCCTCTCACTCCTCCTGATTGATAGCATCCCCCCCAGACACAGAAAACAAATATAACAAGAACAATCTTGTGTCGCCCTCTCTGCACCTACAGGCAAAAGCTGCTTTGAGGCCTGACCACATTATTCCTCCTGTTTTAAACAAAAGCCAGCTTGGCAAGAGGAGAGGGACAGTAAGGATAACTGATGTGGAGGACATAAGCCTGCAGTATAATGGATATTTCAGAGCAATCGTTCATCACCAGACCCACAAACGAGACCCACATTAAACCTTTTAAACCAAAAAACATTGGCCCGTGTCCATTGAATATATAATCAAACAACTGGTTTACATAACCAGAAACCATCACTGTGGCTCCTAAAGTAGCTGGCACTGCTGCAACAACTGAAAAATGATGTTTAATTGAAGGTTAGAGGCTTGAAATGAGGTGACTTCCCAACACATCCCAACCAAATGAAAGTCACCAAATGCAAACCTCTTGTGTAAAAATCAGAATTTCATTTAATACCAAATGATGCTAAAATGAACTCACGAGAGGCTGCAGTGAAAAACTGGACAGGACACGGCTTCTCAGCAAACTCCTCGGCCCCTCTTGAGCTCTGATTTAAAGCCTGTTGTTTTTATTCCCATAAATACTTGGATCTGGGGAGGGCAGCGTGTTTTATAGGCTGGCTGCCTCTGTTTCCGCTTACCAGAGTTTACAGGAGGACGGGTGTCATATAAACATGGTAATATACCAGCCTCACTCATAAGCATTGGAGAGAAATACTTGAAGCTTTAATTCATTTTATCACAGTATTCATTTTATCGAGGTATTTTATCATGAACAGACAGGGGCAATAATCTGCTGTGTAAATGATTGCAGGAATGTGCAGAGTGCAAAATGGATGGACTGATAAGCAGATGAAGATGAGATGAGGTTGAAGGCCAGGAGAAATAAGGAAGAATATTCATTGCAACCTGCTGGTTGTTTTTGGATGTGACCATATTTTTAGAACCTCGTGGAACCTTAATCCGACAGGTAGAATATGAAAAAGAAGGAAAAAAAGGGGTTGCATTTTATTTTAGTGTTTTTTTGTTTTTTTTAAGACAGAACCAAGTATGAAGTGACGTAGGCGTATGCGGTTGAAATATGAGGAGCACAGGGGAAGATGATATCTTAATAGGTTCTTTGAGTCATCAAAGGCAACGCAGTAAAACATGTCATCGCATAACAGCGGCCTGAAAATGGAATCCATGTTTACAAGGTTTTCCCCAATGAAACCAGGTGTGACCAACAGCTTCAAAGTCACCAATCTACAAAATCACCCAGTATTGTGACAGTGACTCCCAGTCTGTGGGTCAGGAGGCCCCAGGGGTCACATGAGAAACTGGGGGGTGGGGAGGCTGGGGAAGATAACAGCTGATAGTTACAGAAGCATTATTCAGTTTCTTTTAGGGCTACTCAGGGGCTGGATTCTACATTAAGCTGAACATGACTGGTGTTTGACATACGATGGCCTGCTAACTGCCATCATGTTTGAAGGTGTTTGCATATTTACACATCCAGCAGGCATGGACAACATTAACATTCATTCATAGTCACATTTCTGGTGTCCTGATGTATGCAACTCAAATATTCCAGTCTCTTTAGCAGCTAAATATTCCACCATGCTCACCAGCTATGGTTGTCTTTGTCAGTCTGCTGCTACATATATCCAGTGCCTTTTTTTTCTAAGCTGATGACAGTTGCCTCCTTTGGCTGGAGAGGAGCTTGATGAGAGTATTTAGACTGGACCAAAACATTTCCATTGATGGAAAACCAAATTGATGAGCTCAGATACGCTAACACGTTTTGTAGAGCTGAGAGGAAGACAAGCTGGCTTGTTCCCTGTGGGTGTCTCACTGAGTGAATCTCTCACGTAGCTCATTTTACCCATTTATTATGTAAAAAAGTTTGAGTAGTGCAGCTTAAACATGATGAAATGATCTCAGAAGTAAACCTCGCTCTGGTTGAATTGTATGCAGATGGTAACAAAGGGTCATAAGGCTGGGAACGGCTGCGTTATGACTATGCATTCTGATGAGGACAGAAAGCTAAAATAAATGACATCGCTCTCGCTGCATCTGTTTTTAAAGTGTAGGCTTTTTCTTTTTCTTGCTAATATTCCTGCTATTCAGGAAATGGTTTGTTCGGCCGAATGTTGAGGCACATATAAAAAAAGAGCTTACTCTACCTGGCTTGGGGGATGCTTATTAAATTGCAATGCACCTCACAAACTATGTTATTCGGCAGCTGCTGCATTCTGATGGGATGTAAAAAAATATATTTAATGCTTCAGTGATGTTGTTTGGTTTTTTTTCTATAAAGATGGATGAGTGAGCTTCTCATCGTTCCCAGTTAGGACGTGAGGAGACACGACTGTCCAATAAATACAGTCCGAGGGTGTGAATTACATCTGTCCTCATTGTAAGTGTCTCATTAAGCCGTGCTCTCTTGATTGAGGGATACATGGTAGCAAATTATGGGGGAGAACTGTGTGATGAAAATGTAGTGCGCGGGACAAAAAGATAAATAATGCTAGCAACTTGAAGGTGAGCATCATCCATCAGTCCCCTGTGGAAATGAATGCAGTTTTCTTTTTTTTCAGACCCTCACAAGAGGAGTAAGACAGCCAAAGACCAGACAAATCACACTCCCTGGTGACAAGAGGAATAACTTAAATGTTCAATCACAGAAAAGTGACGTATGGCCCTTAAGTGCGAGTTTCAAACCCCGTGTAAAGATAAGTCATATGGTGTACAGTAGTTGACAGCAAAGAATGTGTTAGCTTGGATGCCACTTAAAATGTCAAATACAGTATCTTTAAAAAAAAAAAAAAAAAAGATTTCAGCATCTTTAAAAGTGAGGAGCTGAATGAAAGTTGAAAGATCTGACACACTCCTTTTCATTAAAGTTGGTGATAACTAGCTTCACCGGGTGATTTCTTACTCAAATAGGCGACTTGTCAAAACGAATGAAAGTTATTTAAGATGCCAGAGTGTCCAACCTCTTTCAAGACAGAAGTGTCACACGAGGATGTTGTAGATTTAAATTTAGATGATGTCGAGTAACGGCACAGAGACCCTTTTTCCAGACAAAGGCGTAATTGAAGTGCCGCTCAAGAACACGAGATGAGTACATGGTGTTTTTTTTTTTTTAAATGATGTTCAGCTTCCCAGAGTTCATTAGTGCAGCCATTTTAAGAGAAAGCAAATGGCCCTCACAACAAAGGCATCCGAGCTCAAAGACAACACACTGTACTTTAGCTCGTTCGGTTTCGCAGCAGGAGGCGTCAGGGAAGCTGCGCACCGTGGGGTCAGACAACATCAGGCATAAAGGCTCACTCATCGAAAACACATTTTGATTTCAGTCGCCCAGACTATTCTCCTCTCTTTCCATGTTTGTTATGTCTTTGGATGTTCCATCAAAAAGTCATTATTCAGAGATATTATCTGACATTGCACAAACACACAACCCAATTAGTGAGGCACTTCTGGGATCGTTTGGAAGGCTTTTTTTTAAATTCTCTCTAAAAGGAAGACTACTAGCCAAATAACCTCTTGGAGACCCTGCAGGGAGAATAATGTAGTCAATATCCAATAGCACATTGCTCGTGAATATGAGATAATGAGTATTTGGGGGTTCTCTTGTGGGCTCATTTACATTGTGTTCATTTGAAAGCCTGTGGCTCAAAGTGAGAAGATAAGCATGCTAGCTTTGTAATGGGCAGTTGTCCTGCCTCTATAATTGATCCTCATCTGAAGCCACATGAAAATTACAGTAATGAGCTGAGTGATCTGAATGTTAATTTGATTGCAGCTGGTGAACCTGCTCACCTGACAGCTCCTCTTGGAGTTCAGTCAATGGTGCCATGATGCTCTGTTAGTGTATATACACATGAGCATTTCTCCACGTTCAGTCTGCAAAGTGACATACACCTGATGTTAAGAAGCGAGGCCCATATTGGAAATGTCTCACTCGACAGCGCTGTCGGCACACCGTATTGTAACGTTATCTGTTGGATGATGAAGTCAGACTATGGATTACTTGACATCGGAGAAATATCAGACGGCAAAGCTCATTTCCCTGCTGCCATTTCATTCAAGAAAAGTCCTAAATTAAAAAACAGTGAAACATAAAAAAGTAAATATAACTATTATAACCATTTAGAGGAATCTGAACAGAGCCAAAAGGCAAACAGATTTGACTCATTTCATGCTTGACTGCCAAGCCTGAGCTACCACTTTCAAAATAAATGAGAAAAATACATATTTGAAAAACATGATGTAAGGTCTCTAAAATCTGTCACGCAGTACTGTAAATCCATTAGCCCTCCCATGGGTGAGACATCCTCTGACAGTTGCCTCTTCCTCCGCACCCTGATAGATGCCACAATTACACATTTAGCGACAAGTCAGATCACATTTGATAAAGCTGCTTTTTGCTGTCAATTTTTTAGGCCCTGTCAGTCATTTGAATAATGTTAAGGGACTTGGGGGTGATGTAGTGATGGGATGTGCTGCTCACTTTCAGACTATTGCAACCTATGAATCATTTCTAGGTTTAAGAAATCAGATTTTTTTTGTACTCTTGTTATATTATTATGTTTTCCATTTTCTTGAAAGACGACAGGTTTAGAAAGGGAACATAGCGTAATGTATCTACTCCAGTTTTAATATCTTGTTTGTCTTTGGGGCTCAGTGGAGCACATGGTGAACTGACATGGAGTTCTACTATGGAGCTTTATTTAAAATTGATATTTCACTGTAATGTTGCTGTGTTGTTTGTCAGCTTTGATTTAGATTTTTTACTCCTTTTTTTCACTTTTTATTTGTCAATTTGACGCTGTATATGATGACATGGTATGCTTAAAACATTAGCTGTGAAGGCTAAACACATTAATGTGAAAAATTCGCTGCAACATCATATTTGTTCAACATGCTGCCCCCCACATCCCCCCCCCACAAGACACTTAAATAAAGATCTATCTTGCTCTCTCGCACACACACACACACACACACACACACACACACACACACAAGACACACACACACAAAGACACAACAAAAACAAATGTCAGCAGTGAATGCATTAATTACATTCCCAAAATCAATAGAACACATTAAGCAAAGTTTACCAAAGTCCAATACGGTATTTTTGACCCCGCTGACCCGAACAAAGATAACTCACTTTCAGAGAACAAACATCCAAATTACTCCAACACCGCCCTCCTCTCTGTCTCTGTTTTTTTTAGTTTTTTTTTTTTTTCTTTCTCCAAAGCTCACAAGTTCACTACGACTCGACAGTTTGACCCGTCCAGCAGGGGTCACTGTGGTCTTTGGAGAGGTCCGGCAAATCCCATTCTCCAAGCTGCTGCTCTTTCTCTGCCCTCATAGGACAAACACACATCCCCATTGTGGCATTACAAGATGGCCAATATGAAATTTTACATAATCCAAGAGCTCATCTGCTTTGCATGTGTTGCATGTGTGCCATGAAATGTAATAGCTCCATGAATCAATAAGAGGGACACAGGCAGCATCACATCTTTTCCTGTAAAAGGGTTAGGTGTGCTTAAACACTGAGCGGGGGTAACAGGGTTTTTAATGGTGTTAGCTGGAGTAATACTGCTGGTGGTAATTATTTGAAATGCGTGTGGCACGAATGTTCAATTTTGTGCTGAAACCAGATCTGATGGGCTAATGAGCTCATAACCCTGAGCTGACGACACAAATAGTACTACTGCGCTCCGCAAAAGAGAGGAATCATTCATTATGTATAGAATGAATGTCTGGCTAAGTGACAACATGGCAGCAGCAGCACTTTTGTTATTTTTCAGAACATAATTTTCACTTCCATGTTTTTGCGTTGGCCTCCAAAGCATGCACACTGCTCTCCTATTATCTGGAGAGAATTTAATTCCAGGCCACTTTACTTGAAGCTTGTGAGATGAAGAAACCATTTGGCGAGACACGGGTTATGGCAGGACACCTGAAATAAACCCCATTGTCACTGTGAGATTCAAAGAGATTGTTCTCTTAATAGTGTCAGAGGAATGGCAGCGTGCTACCTTTTTGTATCTCGGAGTGTTGCATTATTTGATGTGTATTGATTTGGGATGCATGGCTGTACACGTGTATGAATGTGAGTCACGTTCGCAACAGCCTGAGCCGACCATACGTGAAAAGTAGCGGGTGCTATAGTTGAGCAGCAGAATATTTCAGAGCATGTGTGTGAGAGAGTGTTTGGTTTTGTTTTTTTATGGACAATCTGCTGCCATATGTGTCTGCAGTACAAGAAGTTCCACGGAGAGAGAGAGAAGAGAGAGAGAGAGAGAGAGAGAGAGAGAGAGAGAAGGATTTTGTGTGTGTCCTCAGATGGCTGCATGTTCCTCTGACAGCACTTCTAAAAAACACAAAACACAAAATCCTAGTTGGGCCTGTGGCTTACATGTCTGTGTATTTATGCCAGTGTATATATGTATGCCCATGCTGTATGTGTTCAGGAACATGTGCTATCATTCAATGAGGACCATGTCTGTGCATGTCAATGTCTTTGCTGCACATGCATCTAATATAAAGTAATTTCTCTCTGTGCTTCAGCCACACAAATACTGAAAGATCCACTGAATACACAAGGTCAGCATGCCCTGTCTGCAAATAACTCAAAAACATAAACGTAATCTGCGCAATTAGTACGACTTCCAGTCTTGTACTGGTGCTGTTCAGAAGCAAGGCTTTGGCTGTTTTATTTCCTGTTATTTTACTGTAGGTTTTTTTTTCTTCAAGCTGTCGGTGTCTTAGTGATCTGGAAAGGTCTTACAGAGCTGGATATCGGGACACAACACCTTTTTGCTGATGACCCACTGTATAGGAACCTTGCCTGCAAGCCCTTTACAGCCCTGTCAGCTGGCGCTATCAGGCAGCCCTGTCAATGGGAAAAAAAAAGTACAGGACATAGTGATAGATTCGCCAAGAGAGAGGTTGTGGGGGAAGTAAAAGGGATAGGAAAAGAAGGATGGAGGAAGAGATAGAGAACATCAAACCAAAAAAAATCAATGTGGCCTGTTCTTGTCGTGTTTCTCAAGCATGGGAATGATAAGTTAATTGGCTAACAATCCTCAAAGCCTAGCTTGTGCCTAATCCCCCGGTGAACTGCTGGACCCCTGGTGAATTAGGCTATGTCATAGCTTGAGCCTCAAGCCTACATGTACATTAAAAAGGACACAGATCACTAAAGCAGCAAAGAGCCCTTACACTAAGAGTACATACAGAATAGGAAATGTTTGCGCACACTGTTTTGACCCTAACCCTATTATAAAAATATCCACAGAAAAAATCTGGAATGAAGAATGAACAATATGTTTATTGCACAATATGTTTATAGGCTAAATTTCACAAATAAATTGCCCCTCCAATGTGGACTCAAGGCAACAACAATGTACTGTAGGATGTATGATCAAGTAATCTTTAAGTGCTAGAGTAACTATAATTATATTCTCAGTTCTGCTGCACAATATGTGCAGGTGCTTAATATGTATGTAAAATGTGCCATCCAAACATGTGGCTGCTCTAATAACACTGGTGCACCATTTCCCAACATCTTCCATTCATACTGGGACTGTTAAGACGGAGAGGTCTACTGACACCTTCTCTAAGCCCCAGGAACGGATCAGATTCTCTGAAGAGGTTGTATGAAGTGCAAGAGTGCAGAATATTTCCTAGCTTACAGCCCGAGAGATACTGTTAGTTCCAAAGTCATATTTACTATGGGATTTCAACTATCACGCCATGCAAGCCAAGGAAACATACCCTTCATTCACATTTAATTTGAAAGCTGTGTAGATTTCATGGGGCTCTGTATCAGGGGAAGCAGGGTGAGGAAGTAAGGAAGAGAGAGAAAAAGCAGGAATAAACCGAGTCGCTGCTTGGAGCTGGTGCTTTTATGCAAGCAAAGCTCTCCTTTCAAAAGGTGGGTGAGGGGTCAGGAAATGAGGCGGTGGAGGTGGGAGAGTTCTTCAATAGATGCTTCCTCGACCTTCCATGGGTTATAAAAAGCGAAATGCCCCACAGCCCACCACACTGCACACACACACACACACAACATCGTCCACCACCACCCTTTCATCCCTTCGTAGACTTTCTTCTTCTCTTGTACAGACACGCTCACACATGTCATATGGAGGCAAAATCAGGACTCTTTGGGTCACCATATCACAAACACAGGACTCAATAGTGTGTTTACAATTGGTAAGTCATAGGGTCATGAATCAAATGTTTTTTTTTATTTTATCGTATTTTTATAGGATCATTAGGCCAAGCACCCAAACTGAAAAGATGTGCATACAAGCCGTTACAATCTACTTTACATGTCACTATTTGTTCAATAATGTATTTGTCCTCTTAAGTTAAAGTGAGACATGTCATATGCACAACACTTTATTGACATTTCAACCAGGAATAGCTGCCATCTACACCAAAATGAGTTACACTGCATGGATGGACATCTGCAGCTTGTGACAAACTTGCGTTTACATTTTACATTTACAGTATCTCACCATACTATTCAGTGTGAAGGACAGACAGAACTGGAAGAAAATGAGAGACTTTCTTCAACAGCAGTCTGACAAACATTGACTGCTTTTTACATACATACACTAGTTCTCTAACATAACACTGGGACCAGCTGATTTCTGTTTAGTCATGGTGAATGATCAAAATATATTACATAGTAGCATTAGGAGTTTTATTCTATGCACATTTATATTTCTCTTGTTAATGGGAATTATGCTGATAACAAAAACCTGCATCACTGTACTGACTAGATAAGCATCAGTGCTGTTGCACTTTTTCACCACATATACATTGTAGTAATTAACTCTGTGCCAAAGACACTTACAGTTTGGTGAATGTGGTGGTGTTAGGTCATAAGACCTGAAAAGAAAAGGAAAAACCAGAATGGAACAAACCAAAAAAATTGGGCAGGATGCCGAGTGGCACTCACTTCACATCTGATGAAGACGTTGGAGCGGCTCTTCCTCAGCCTCCTCAGACCCCAGGTGCAGCACGCCCAGGATCGCCTGCAGTTCGCCTACCAACCAGGTGTTGGTGTGGAGGATGCCATCCAGTCTACCTGCTCCATCGTGCCCACTCCCATCTGGATAAGGGAAGCGGCACAGTGAGGATTCTTTTCTTGGACTTCTCCAGTGCCTTCAATACCATCCAGCCCACTCTGCTTCGGGACAAACTGAGCAGGATGGGAGTGGACCCCCAGCTGATGGACTGGATCTCCGATTACCTCACTGGCAGACCACAGTACGTCTGAAGGACATCACGTCTGACACGGTGGTCAGCAGCACACTGGAGCCCCCCAGGGCACAGTGCTGGCCCCTCTTCTCTTCACCCTGTACACCTCAGACTTTTGCTACAACTCGGAGCTGTGTCATATTCAGAAATACGCTGATGACACGGCCATCGTTGGGTGCATCAGGGATGACAGAGAGGATGAGTATCGGAGACTGGTAGGGGACTTCGCTGCAAGGTGCCACACTAACCACCTACAGCTCAACACCTCTAAGACGAAGGAGCTGGTTATTGACTTTGGGAGGTCCAGACCAAGACCACGACCAGTCCTGCTTAGAGGGAGCTGAGGTAGGAGGCTGTGGACTCTTACAGATACCTCGGGCTATGGATAGACAATAAACTGGACTGGACAACGCACACCAGCCACCTGTATGGGAAGACACAAAGCAGGATGTACTTCCTAAGGAAGACTGCGGTCCTTCAACATCTGCAGCAAACTTCTGCAGATGTTTTACCAGTCTGTGGTTGCCAGTGTCCTCTTTTACACTGTGGTATGCTGGGGGGCAGCATATCCAAAAAGGACACATCCAGACTGGATAAACTGATCAGGCGGGCCGGCTCTGTGGTCGGCACGAAGCTGGACTCTCTGGTGACGGTGGCAGAGTCGAGGACTCTGGACAAACTGCTGGATATTATGGACAATGCCAGCCACCCTCTGCACACTGCACACCGTCATCAGCAACCAGAGGAGCCTGTTCAGTGAAAGACTGCTCCTTCCCAAGTGCAGGACCAACAGGCTCAAGAACTCCTTTGTCCATCTGTTAAGGTTCTGGATGTTTCCCTATGTTTTCTCTTTCCCCTTTTCCCTCGTGTGTTCATGTTGTGGCATTTGTCTCCCCCTGTCTGTCATGTCCTGTCTATGGTGTTTGTCTGTTCCGGAGGGCGAGGAGGTTACCTGTGGTCAATCATTTCCACACCTGGTCTCACCTGCACACCTGCCGCTGATCAAGCCAATTTAGCAAGCCACTACCTCCAGGAAATAAAAGCCGGCTTCTTCATCCACTCCCTGCCAGACTGTCTGTTTGCCACCCTCGGTAATCCGCAGCTCTAGCTTTCATTTAAATCATTCTGCCAGCAACTAACCGTGTTCTCTGTTTGTTCCGTTCCAGACCCTGCCACTCACTTCCCCGTCTCAGACTCCTCGTCCTCCTCCCGGATCCTTCGCCTCCAACTCTCAACCCTGCCTGCCCGGTGCTTCCGCCTGCATCGTCTCAGACTCTCAGCCTGCCCGCTCCGGCGCTGCCGCCCGCTTCGCCTCAGACTCTCAGCATGCCCGTTCCGGTGCTGCCGCTTGCATCGCCTCAGACTCTCAGCCTGCCTGTCCCGGCGCTGCCGCCTGCGTCTCCTCAGCTCCCGTACTCCGTCCGTCCGGCGCTCCAGTACGGCCCCCTGCACCAAGGACTGGTGCCTACGTGACTGTTCTTAGTTTGAATAAAAGAAATCCTTGGTTTGACCGGTAATCCCCTCTTGTCTCCTGGTTATTAAGTCTGCATTAGGAGATCCATTAAAATCCTAAACTTAACCTTAACAGAACAGTCTGGCCAAAAAGCTATGGATCCTGCAGACCAGGACCAGGAGCCTGGACCGGCACAGGTCCGGGCCGCTGTGACCCAGCAGGGCATTTTGCTGGGCCAGCACGAAGCAAACATTAGAGCTCTGGTAGAGGCAAACCAGGCACTCACCAATCAGGACGCAGGATTCCCTTCGTGCAGCATACGTCAACGGGCTGGGCTGAGTGAGCGGATGAAGGACGAACTCGTCTCCCGGGACGATCCCCAGGAGCTCAACGATCTTATCACACTCGTCCTCCGGATCGACGCTCGACTCCAGGCCCGCCGTCGTGAGCAATGCCTGGATCCCGTCTCTTCTCCTCCTCTCCAGCCAGCCCAGCCCCTCCGGGCTGCCAGCTAGCGACCCCTCCGCGAACGCATCCAGGGCAGTCCCCAGAGATGAACCCATGCAAGTGGGGAGAGCCCGACTAACACCGGAAGAGCGAAGCAGACGCATCCGAGCCGGTGAGTGCCTATATTGTGGTCAGATCGGCCATTTTCTGCCTGCCTGTCCACGGAGGCCAAAAGATCAGGTCCGCCAGTAAATATGGGGGTGCTGGCGGACCGCGCCCAAGACCCCAACGGCCACCGGTCACGTTTCCAGCTCCAGGCCACTGTCTGCTACCAGCTCCAGCATCTCCTCCTCCAAGTGCTGGTAGACTCCGGGGCCGAGGAGAATTTTTTTGGACCGCTCAGGCGGGTGTTCCCTTCGAGCCCCTGGAGAAGCCCCGAGATGCGCTGGCAGTGGATGGGAGGATCATGGCTCGCGTAACTCATCGTACTCAACCTCTCACCCTGGTCATATCCGGTAATCACACTGAAGAGATTCAGTTCTTGCTGATTTCTGCTCCTAACACTCCACTGATTCTAGGGTTTCCCTGGCTGGCCACCCACAACCCACATCTGGACTGGGCCTGGGGAAAACTTTTGGACTGGAGCATCCGGTGTCATGAGACCTGCTTACGGTCTGCCCTCTCACCCGCAACAGAATCAGCCGGTCCCTGTGGCAGTTCTGCGCCGATGGATTTATCTGGCATCCCAGAGGAGTATCATGACCTCAAGGAGGTATTTAGCAAAGACAGAGCTCTCACCCTGCCCCCACACCGTCCTTACGATTGTGCCATTGACCTGATCCCCGGCTCCCCACTTCCCTCCAGCAGGCTCTACCACCTCTCCCGTCCAGAAAGTGAGGCCATGGAAAAATACATTAGGGAATCACTGGCGGCTGGCCTCATTCAACCATCCAAGGCTCCACTGGGAGCCGGGTTTTTCTTTGTTGAAAAAAAAGACTTCACTACGCCCCTGCATTGATTATCGAGGTCTAAACAACATCACCATAAGAAACAAATATCCTTTACCACTCATTGACTCTGCTTTCACCCCCCTGCAGGGCACCGTGATCTTCACCAAACTAGACCTACGTAACGCCTACCACCTGGTGCGCATTCGGGAGGGAGATGAGTGGAAGACTGCCTTTAACACCCCACTTGGTCATTTTGAGTATTTAGTCATGCCTTTTGGCCTCACTAACGCACCAGCAGTTTTTCAGGCATTAATCAATGATGTCTTAAGGGATTTTTTGAACCGTTTTGTTTTTGTATATCTGGATGACATTCTCATATTTTCCCGTTCTCTCAAGGAGCACCAGTCCCACGTCCGCCAAGTCCTGCAGAGGCTCTTAGAAAACCGCCTATACGTCAAAAAAGAAAAGTGTGAATTCCATGCCTCCCGAGTCAGCTTTCTGGGATTTATCGTCGAGAGGGGGCAGGTCCAGGCTGATCCAGAGAAGGTTAGGGCAGTGGCAGAGTGGCCGGTTCCAACCTCTCGGAAACTATTACAGCGCTTCCTGGGCTTTGCCAACTTCTACCGCTGGTTCATCCGTAATTACAGCCAGGTAGCCGCCCCGCTGACCGCTCTCACCTCCCCAGCCCGTGTCTTCCAGTGGGGGCCCGAAGCTGATCGAGCGTTCAGTCAGCTTAAACACCTCTTCACCTCGGCCCCTATACTCGCCCAGCCTGATCCGGCCTCTCCCTTTTGTGGTAGAAGTGGATGCGTCAGATGTTGGAGTGGGGGCTGTCCTTTCCCAGAGACAGGGCCCTGACGCTCGTCCTCCACCCGTGCGCCTTTTTCTCCCGGCGTCTTACCCCTGCTGAGGCAAACTACGACGTGGGGAACCAGGAACTCCTCGCCGTGAAAGCTGGCTTTGGAGGAGTGGAGACACTGGCTGGAGGGTGCGGTTGAGCCTTTCGTTGTGTGGACAGACCACAAAAACCTTGCTTACATCCAGTCCGCCAAAAGACTTAACCCCGCCGGTTCCAGCCAGGCCCGGTGGGCATTATTTTTCAGCCGGTTCAATATCGCCCTGGCTCCCGCAATACTAAGCCTGACGCCCTCTCCCGTTTGTCCACTGTGGAGGACGCACCTCGCAGCGCGCTTGAAAACATTCTTCCTGCATCCCGTATTATAGCGTCTCTAACCTAGGGGATAGAGGAGACCAACAGCAACAACCTGACCCGGGGGGGGGTCCGCCGAACCATTTGTATGTTCCGGATGCCGTCCGCGCTGAGGTTCTTCACTGGTGCCACTCCACAAAGATGGCCTGTCATCCTGGAGTGAATCGGACCCTGTCCCTAGTGAAACGCTTGTTCTGGTGGCCCACGGCTGAGAAGGATGTCCGGGACTATGTGCTGGCCTGTTCAGACCTGTGCCCGAGGTAAAAGCACTCATACGCCGGGCTCCTCCGGCCCCTCCCGATTCCTGGTCGGCCATGGTCTCACATAGCGCTCGATTTTGTCACCGGACTGCCCTCATCTGCCAACAACACCACAATCCTGACCATAGTGGACCGTTTCTCTAAAGCTGCCCACTTCATAGCCCTTCCCAAGCTGCCTTCAGCGCGCGAGACGGCTGACTGACTCCCCACGTCTCACGTTGTGCGCCTCCACGGCATCCCTCAGGACGTCGTGTCTGACCGCCATGGGCCCCAGTTCATCTCTCGTGTCTGGAAAGAATTCTGCAGAGGGCTGGGCATCACAGTAAGTCTTTTCGTCTGGTTTTCATCCTCAAACTAATGGGCAAACGGAACGTACCAACCAGGACTTGGAGTCTGCCTTACGGTGTGTGGTCACCGCAAACCCCAGCTCCTGGAGCTCTTATCTTCCATGGGTGGAATACTCACACAATTCACTCACCAGCTCGGCCACCGGACTTTCACCTTTTGAAGCTTCCCTCGGCTACCAACCACCTCTGTTTCCCAGGCCAGGAAGAGGAGCTTTCCGTTCCGTCCGTGCAACATCACCTCCAGCGTTGCCAGGCCGTGTGGCGCCGAGCCCGAGCAGCCCTGAAAGCCACTGCCAAATGGAACCAGCGGACGGCTGACAAGAAGTGGCCCCCGGCCCCTCAATACATTGTCGGCCAATCCGTCTGGTTGTCCTCAAGAAATATTCCCCTCAGAACTGAATCCCGTAAACTTTCCCCCCGGTTCCTGGGTCCCTTCACCATCCAGGAAATTATCAACCCTTCAGCCGTCCGTCTCAAACTCCCTGCTTCTATGCGCATTCACCCCACATTTCGTGTCTCTCAACTCAAGCCAGTTGTCACCAGCCCACTGTGCCCTCCGGCCGATCCCCCCCCCTCCCGGCTCATCAACGACCACCCAGCCTACACTGTGCGGTGGCTGCTGGATGTCAGACGGCGGGGCAGGGGACTCCAGTACTTGGTCGACTGGGAGGGCCATGGCCCGGAAGAACGCAGTTGGGTTCCTCGCAGACTCATCCTGGACCCTGAGATGGTGAAACAGTTTCACCAGGATCACCCTAACAAACCTGGAGGGTCACCTAGAGGTGCCCATTGAGGGGGGGCGTACTGTTAAGGTTCTGGATGTTTCCCTATGTTTTCTCCTTTCCCCTTTTCCCTCGTGTGTTCATGTTGTGGCATTTGTCTCCCCCTGTCTGTCATGTCCTGTCAATGGTGTTTGTCTGTTCCGGAGGGCGAGGAGGTTACCTGCGGCTCAATCATTTCCACACCTGGTCTCACCTGCACACCTGCCGCTGATCAAGCAAATCAATCAAGCCACCGTACCTCCAGGAAATAAAAGCCGGCTTCTTCATCCACTCCCTGCCAGACTGTCTGTTTGCCACCCTCGGTAATCCGCAGCTCTAGCTCTCATTTAAATCATTCTGCCAGCAACTAACCGTGTTCTCTGTTCCGTCCCAGACCCTGCCACTCACTTCCCTGTCTCAGACTCCTCGTCCTCCTCCCGGATCCTTCGCCTCCAACTCTCAACCCTGCCTGCCCGGTGCTTCTGCCTGCATCGTCTCAGACTCTCAGCCTGCCTGTTCCGGCGCTGCCGCCTGCTTCGCCTCAGACTCTCAGCCAGCCTGCCCCGGCGCTGCCGCCTGCGTCTCCTCAGCTCCCGTACTCCGTCCATCCGGCGCTCCAGTACGGCCCTGCACCAAGGACTGGTGCCTACGTGACTGTTCTTTAGTTTGAATAAAAGAAATCCTTGGTTTGACCGGTAATCCCCTTCTTGTCTCCTGGTTATTAAGTCTGCATTAGGAGATCCATTAAAATCCTAAACTTAACCTTAACACCATCATGCCATCACACTCTACAACTCCTCACAAGGGGGGAGGAGGACATAGAGTAGGGGTGGTAGCCATTGTACATTTACTTGTACAACACATACATACACATTGGACACTTTTCCTCTGGTGCAATAACCTCATCATATGGTGCAATAATTTTAATTTATAACTCTTAACTTATACCATACAAAGCCATAACTTATTTCATATGAGGCCATACTCAGCTCTTTATATTTACTTATAGTATTTTATTCCCATTCTTTATATTTTATATTTTGTATTTTAAATATTTACTGTTTATTTTTCATCTGTGTGCTTCTATCTGTATGCTGCTGGAAACGTAAATTTCCCTGAGGGAGTCATCCCAAAGGGATCAATAAAGTCAAGTCTAAGTCTCTAAGTCTATGTATATACACTGATTTTAAGTGTTCTTCTGATTCCCACACATATTTTATGCACAGATTCACACACATACAGCTAGAACACACACAGCAGAACATATGCACGGAGGTAAGCACGTAAGCATGACCAGAAATGATATGTTCTCAGTGGTAAAGAAAGAAGTGAAACAAGGGGAGACTGACAATGTGCATGAACTTAATATGGCATCTTTTTTCTTTTAGTGCTTCCCATTTAAAGAGGTGAGCATGGAATGAGGAAGATTAGCTGCCAGGCTTGTTCTCCCTATCAACCATAACCAGGATCCTGTTGACGTGGAGACTCACTCCCACACGGCATTAGCCAATCACAACACTCGAGGGCACATCTGAGCATGAATTTTTATCAGGTCTCTAACATAAGTCCTCTGAATTGAATAGCGTTTGTCATATCACCTTACTCCACTCGATTTATCCTCACTGGGTCATGCAGTGTTCTTCAAATACAGCGTAATGGAATGACAAACAAACCCCATTCAAAATCAAATTGACCCTCAGAGCCGATGAGACTTCAAATCTCCACCAAATGTCCTGCACTGTCGTTCCAAACTCGCAGGGCCTCTTCAACTGCTTAAGTCGCTGTAGAGCTCAGACTTATTTATTTGTCTGCTTATTTTTAGCAGGAAAGAAAGCGCGGATGAGGGATGGGGCGTGCAATTCTCTCCAGCACCGCTAGCAGCATAATAGCTCAAAATGATGGATTTATCCGGGCATAGCTGTGTATCTAGGTACTGTATGTGCTGGCTGACTACAGCAAGCATGTGCGCTGTGACAGCGTGTGTGTTTGTGATTGTAAGCGAGTGTCAGTGTGTACTCCAACTCTGAAAAAAAAAAAAAGAAGAAGAAGAACGCTATCAGCCTCCCTCCCAAACCCCTCAGGAGACAGGTATCACATTCCTTTTGTGCTTGCAAGCAAACGGGACCCTAAAGACCTTACTCCCTCTCACTTAGTCTGTCATTGCGAGCTGGAATTTAAATAACCTCTGCTCTTTAAATGTGTCTGCATAAAAGAGGTACATTTGAATTAAAGCTACATTGGAACCACTTTTCTTCTGAGTCTCCCTTATTTAGCATTTATAAGCAGTACACAATCATTTAATTATTAATGCACAGTATTTGGCAGCAATCATACCTTCTCCTATGAAGACATGTTTTACCTTATCACAACTTTGTTTTCCTACCGTCTATTCTCAGTCACTATCTGTTTACATGCCAGCCTAGACAGGAGTTGTCTGTTCTTTTTTAACCTTACTAACATCGGTGCCGCAGGTGTGAATCCAACATGACAATCACATCATTCTGTCAGCCACATGAGACACTCACTAACAGAGCAGAGCTTAACTGATCTGTTTGTTGTTGGACATGCGCGTGTATCAGATTGCAATTAGTTTTTTTCTCTGTATCGTATCATTCACGCACACATTAAGTTGTCTCTGCTGTTGTGACGCTGCATAGCACATTAGGCGTATAAGCGTGCCTCTCTCAAAAGTGAGCATAAGGTCTGTAGGCAGGCACCTAAACGGACACGTGCGGAGGTTGCAGCGAGTGTGCGTTAATCATAGATTTTATCCACTCGTGCAGTATACATTTACCCAGGGGTCCAGCATCTCTTACTGCCTCCCATAATAATATAATAATAACCACGGTCAGATAAAGCACTGCATCTGTGAAACAGCAGGGTGACTGAGCACACAACACAGACTACCATTACAAAGGGACCGCTGCTCTGTGGACCTATCTTCACCACCTGGGTGACCAGATAACACTGAGAATAAGAAGGTGGGGGGTGGAGGTGGGGTTCACCCATCAACCAGTGGAAATACTAGGCAGGGTTCAGTGAATCAGGATGGTGGTGGTATGGGATGATAAAGAACTGAGGATAGATCGTGAATGCATGAATCGTGAATTAAAAGCACGAATCGTCTTTTATTCTGTACTCTATATTTTTCGACTGTAATTGTTCCTGGCTGTTAACTCCCACGTCTTTCAGAGGTCAATAAGCCCATGTGCGCAGCGGGGGGAAAATAAAGAGACAAAGAGACGAGAGGAGAGAGGTGGAACGCACAGTAAATCCTCTACCCTCTTTATCCTCTTACAAACTCCAGGTTTGCACTTCTGCTTGAAGCTTTATTCCACAGCTCTCCTCAGTGTTTGTGGAAAACAATTTAGCATTGGCTGAGAAATGCAACCAAATGTCAATTCCACTTCACAATGAGGAGTTGATATATTAAAGGTGGAATGGAAGCACAACAGAATACTGAGAAAAGTTGCAGCGTAAAGATACAGTTACAATTCAGAGGTGAATCCGAGGCCATTGCACTGGCTTTTGATGACTATCTGTGGTTTAATGATGATCTGGGATCTTCATAGAAAATGTCAAATGAATATGCGGCTCCTTTATATTCCAAAATAATATACAGCAACACCTTTATATTGCAAAATATTATACTAAATGTATTTCTGGAATATATCTATGATATCACAAATCACTTTTTTATGACATTGCATAACACATTGTCTAAAACATGTTTTCAAGCTGATACCACAAAATTTTTGTGAAATAAAAAATGACAATGTACATGCAGACTTAAGAACTAGTGTTGTGACTAGTATTGTCAAAAATATAAATTTTTCGACACATATTGATACTGTATATTTGAAAATGGTTTCAATACTGATTTTGTGCCATATCCATACTCTGGCTCTCTCTTCTCTCCAACAGAAAGTTGACACACACACACCTCGCTCGTTGTCACTTCAGTTGTAGTTCAGTAAAGATGGAGATTGATGGTATCAAGTATCAAAGTTAGAAATTCCAGTATCGTGACAACACTAATCTTGACAGCATTGTAGCTGGGTTTTAGATCCTAAACTTGACACATGAATTTAGTATACTGTGAATTATAGGCATTAAAAAAAGCAAGAGAGGACATATAAGGAATTAAAAAAACTGAATTTAAGTTTACAAATGTTTCATGCAATTAAGGTCACACACTGTATTATGTTTTGAGCACAACATAATTAATTCCATCACAATATTTAACCAAGTATTACACTTGCACTAAGCTGCATTCCTTTGTTTGCCTCCCAGTTCATCACCACACTCTTCCCTCCTCTCATGGCGCCTAAAATTACTGGTCTTTTCCATCAATTACTTCCTGCCTCCACAATGTTGGCATATTGCTTTTACGAGCTCGTTAGGTGGACATTGTACTTAGTGTCAGCTCATTATGAATTAAATTTAGAACTGTAAACACATTGTTTGTGCGTGTAATCAGAGTAAATGGCGAGGACAAGATGCTGAGCAGACTTTCTGGATAAATGAGCAGACAGGAAAACTGGTCAGTAATGAATCCTTTTATGGTCATGCTAAAATCAGAGACGGCAAGAGCCACACAGTGAGAGATGTGAGAGAACGTACACCACAAAGGAGGCTATTTGATTCTTTCAGCCTACAGAAGACACACTCAGGGATAAGTGTAGGCTTACACAATTAAAGGCATTTTTATAATTATATAGAATAACTATAGAAAGTACAGTGATTTATATACATTGTGAACGCTGAAAAAAAATCACGTGTAAATTTACCTCATATTAAAAGAAAAGAGTTTGCCGTAAAGTAATTTAGATTTTGCCTCTGTCTGCATGTGTTTTCTTACTGGCGTTGGCAGATACATATAATACACACGCAGATACTAAGATGCACATGCAAATGCCAGTCCGCAAACCTACAATCATAGAGAGTCACAGAAAAGGAATGACCTTTGCTTTTCTTCTACCTTCCAATTCTCAACACTGTATTTATCTTTTATAATGTAAAATATAAATACAGTTGTATTCCTCCTCACACTTTACCACACTCACTTTTAGCTCTGACAGACTCTGCGCACAATTTAAAGATTGCTCTATGTGTAGTCCCCAGGGAGAGAAAGTGATACAAATACACCATACATATCTATGTAACATAAATAATGAAAAAATGTGAATCTAGTTAGTCATACAATCATTGGAGATGAGCCAGGGCTTTAGACCTCTTAATAAAGTTGTTACATAAAGGCTTATGCTGTGAGGTATAGAAACAAAAATAAAAATCTTGGCACACTGTTCTCACAAAAGCTCAGGTTTCAATTAAGTGATTGGAATAAAAATAGTTAATTAGGCACAGACAGCTTTATTCATGAGGCACACATTAGAAATAAGCTTTTAAAGAAGCCAAAGCACAATAGATTGGGCTCTCCTTATTGACATCTGCCATGTGGTATTCTCTTGGCTGCTTGACTGAGTGTGTGGCTGTACCTCGATTTTAGAGGTGAGTCAGCCTTCAAATTGTGTCAGTTGTCAATCAACACCAGAGACACAAGTTTCCATGGTAACCGTGGTCAGACCGTTGTTTGCTCCCATGCCTTTAGAAGCACAGCGAAATATCGATGTCACATGTTCTTAGTTGGCTTGAAATGGTGCCTGTTCGACTCTCTGACATTTTCACCTTGCTGTAACGCGACGACTCGAGTTTCTAACAAGGGGAATATAATTAGGGAAAATAAGTGAATAAGTAAGAAATTAAGAGATGGACAGAAAAGGGCAAATGGAGAAAGATATGCTCTTCCACAGTATTTCAGAGTCAGCTTAGACAGTAATAAATCACATTAAACCATAATAATCAATAATACCTTCAAATACCAACCTCTAATTCACACTACAAGGATATTTCAAGAGCAGCTGTTGGCCCTGCTCTGCCAAAAGGGCAGGATCATTTTTAGCAAAGCCCTTGAGAAATAAATACCTGTCAATCGAAACACATCAGTGGCACCTGTTTGGAGCTTATTACAGCTCCCCTGTCAGATTTAAATTTTGCATGCCTCTCATGTCTCATCAATGATTTAGAATGACCTGATTCATTTGTTCTGCTCCTTCATCTTGGATGAGACGGAGAGACGGAGCGTGTGAGGGAGTGAATTATGTACAGTAAGTGAGGCGGAGTGAACTACTAAACGAGATGGCGTCAGTAGTGAGTCAAGTGATTCCGACTGAATTCATGTACTTCTTTGTAAATGAGAAAAATAATGCTGTTTTTCTTTTAGGTTCACACTTTTGCCTTGGCTCTTCTTTTTTCCTCTCTCTTCCTCACTGCCTCTCTCTCTCTCTCTCTGTCTCTCTCTCGCTCTCTCTCTCTCTCTATTCCTGCTGACAAAGAGAGAACTAAAAAGTGCCAACCCTGTTCTCTCTAAGCTTGAACTCTGTGTGCAGGCGCAATATAGAGTTTAGCTTTTATTTTCAGTGTGACTTTTTGTTCAATGAGATTTGGAGAAGGTGACTTTTATCCCTTAGGGAAGAAAAAAGAGGATGCTCATATGCTCTTACACAGAGTGCAGCAATTCGTTGACTGAGAAAAATAAAAAAGGCTGGAAAATAAAATGAAAAGCTATTGCATAGGGACCCATTTGCTTAGTAACTGCTATCTTTGTATTTGACTCCTGGACTGCTTACTGGGACGAACGCAGGCACAGGATATAATGAAATACAAAGATGTATTATTGGATATAAGTAATGGAGCCATGCACCCAGCTATTTCAAGGCTTACTCTCTGTGTTTAATTTCCTCTTCAGAGAATGAAATGACCCACAGTATTAACCTCCAGGGGGAGAGGGAAGATGCTTTTTCTTAAACACTAAAAAGAGAGAATAATCATCACTCCATTGTGCAGTCACAGAGGACAGAGCTTTGCGCTGAACCCTGGGACACTCTCCCTGGCTACAGCGTCCGCAGACCCCGTTGTGAGTTCTGTACATCAAGGTGCAAACCCAGTTTCAGTTCTCTCCATTGGCGGCACTGATCAAAACCCTCACGTCCAGCATGTCTGACAGAAACACTGCATCCATTTCTAATGAGTCCAGTGGGGACACCTTCCTGAGAGGTTGCCTCTGAGCCTGCCCTCAGGGTCACAGCGAGATGGGGCACGGGGATGCTTTAAAATTGTGATTAGCCCCCCGGGTCAAAGAGGGGTTGATCTGTAGTGCACCTTGAGGACCAGCTCAATATACTACTCCCAAGTGAGTGTCCTGCTCTCCTTCATTTCCCCTTTTTGCTCTCCACCCGAGTACAATCGCTCTAATTTCATCTTTCGCTCTTTGAGCTTCCTGCGCCTGTGTGCTTAGGAGGATTTTGGCACAGAGAAGGCATCAGGGATTCACATTTGTTATTTCTGTGTCTGTGGCTCTGTAAAATAAAATTCAATGAAAGTTAATAAAGTATGCTGATATTTTAACTTGAGTGAATTATTGCATAACTTTTCTTTTATTCAGGGTTTTCTGAGTGTCTATGCTTATTTTCAGCACCACTGCCTCAGAGCACTCACACCTATACTGCAACTCCTGGGTTCTGTCATCAGTCCAACTCAATTTCACTCAAATCAATTTCTCTCTCACTTTTTACACCGCGGCCACAGGAAACGCTTCTTTTCTGATGGATTGATTTCACCGGTGTTGGCTGTGTCATGACACACCAGTTGTTGACCGCAGCATACAGTGGATGCGGTGCAGACAGGAGTCGCGGTATGGCAGCTGGGATGTGCTAAACTGGGGAGTGAGTGTAATAAAAATAATTGCTTGATTCCAACCAACGCTGGGGAAATATATAACACCGGTGTATCCCGATGAGTTGATGCAATGCAACATGTCAAGCAGTGCCAGTGTACAGGCTTACATAGAAAACAATGGGTGGGTCATACACTGGTGGTGTGTGGTGCCATCAAGACAGTGTGCAAGATATATTAAAGGCAGTCCGACTTAGCAAAACACCAGAGACAGTGGTATTTAATTAGCTAAATTAATTGGGAATGTTCTATAGTTACAGTCGCTTGGGTGTGTAATATGTGATATGTATGTAATACTAATTCCCTCTTTGTATTTTCACTGACAACGCTTCCTTGCCGAGCTGCGTCAGAGGGATATTGATATAAAAAGGGAATTTCATGCCAAAGAGACTCTGGGTAACTTTGGATAATCCCCACTTGATTTGGCTAACTCAGATTGTTGAAGCTGTCTCATTTCAGCTTTGAACTTTGGAATTCAAAGTGTGAGCGCTGTATGATTGGCCCCTGTTTCTTGCAGTCTAGTCACGGTCACTACAGACAGGAGCAATGATTGTGGTGACCAGTGAACTCCTTCAATGTGCATGTGGGCATGTCAGTCAAAAAAAAAAGATCCTATCTTTTAAACTGATGGTAGCTACAGCAACAGAACTGGTTGGTAGATTTAAGGCTCCATAGATGATCATTAGAATTAGCTGCAGCTTGTGAATTTGACAAGTGGCCAAGGTATGAGAGTGATAATACACTTTAAGGTCCTGAAGAAACTCTTCTAAGGAAAGAAGACACTATTTTGCCCATTAGGACGCAACGTCATGTATTTATTCTTGCTACCATCCACCTATGCCTGTCTTTATATTTAAGCCACTTATGTTTGTTACATATGTCTTTATATTTCTTTATTTTGACCATTAAAGTCCTGTTAATTATCACACTTTCAAAAGTCCTTAATGTTGATTCTCTCTATGCCATTTAGGATCTGTGTATTTCCAGTGTGCTTGTGGGGTGAACAGTGATGACCCCACAAATATCAATATGTATGTATGTTTCAAATCAAATTAATTGTGCTTTAAGATTTGTATCTACAGTCTTAGCAAAAATCTTGGTATAATTCTTCAGGTAGATTAAATTATTTTTTCGATTCTTCCAAACTCTCCAGCTGAATTTAAGTAAGGTTGAAAAAGAAAAAATAGTACCAGTAAATGCAATCCATGAGAGCTGCAGCAACTGTGTTGATGCAGAAAGTTAAACTATTTCAACTGAACTGAAGAGTTCAGGAGCATTAGTACACCCCCCTCCCCCCACCCCCACCCCTTGTATCTGCTGTGAGGAGGCTGCTCAGCTCACTGTACTGACAACAACAGTCATATTAAATTACAAAGCAGCACGCTCCATGTTAACAGATGCCTCTGATAGGTTCTTGTCAAGATTATCCATGCTGCTCAGAGGCTGACTGTGTTTTTTTTTGGGGGGTGAGGAAGTGAAGTTAACAAATGACAAAACAGGCAAAGCCAATCACGGTTCGGGCCCCCTGATACGGCGCTGCACAGACACGTCCTCCAGCTAGCCCTATGATGCATCTCTCTGGCTGTTTTCTGTTAACTCGGCTCTTTCAAGGCCATCCATTCTACCGAGCTGCCTGATGTCGCAGCAAAGTCTTCCAAGTCAGCCCCCTTCCCCCACCCACCTTTACAATCCGTCTACTGTGTGCTGCAGGTACACAGTTTTCCTTTTCCTTCCTGTGAAGCAAGGGGGAAATGTCTACTTAACAAAACTTAACAAAGCAAAATCTTCACCTTTCCGTCGCCCCTGCCCCCTGCCATTTCACTGGAGACGTTGTCTTGGAAAGAGAGATGAGCCGTGCCGTTGTTCCGTGATCACGATTTTGTCATGATTGCATGTGAGAAGACTCCACGCACATGGCTGAGCATGTCTCAAATGCTGACTGGCCACTTTCTTTTCCAGTGATTCCTTTTTTTATTGCTCATTCACCAACCTCCGGCAATGAAGATGCACTACGGCAAGATGGTGTGTATCCTAGCCTATTCAGTGGCTGTCAGGCCACTTTATCATTCTGATGGTTTGGTCAAGAGTAGACTGCTGGACTGTAAATGTTTTCTTTCTGACCAACAAGCCGGACTCCGAGTTAGAGATAAAAAAAGACAGAGGTTTCATAGACGGGAATACTGTGTTTTGCTGAGATGAAAACCATCCAGTGAAGACAGTGTCAGGTAAGGATGTTTTACCCGTATCAACATCATCCATCATCGACTTGCTCTTCCCGCAATGTTCAGCTGGAGTCTAAGCATTCAGCAGCTGTTGCATCCAGCCTAAGACTGAAACAAAATAAAAAGATCTGGATGCAGCCAGTCACACACAAAGACTGAAGCTGGTCACCACAGGCCACCTGAACTGCCTACTGACTGAAACATAATGTTTTAACTAAGTGGAACAAGAGCAACACATAATACATCAAGAGACAATGCCCCCGTAGACCTCAGATTACTACACTGGATAGCTCATCCATAACCTTTTATTTCTTTTATGCCTCACTCAGGTCACACAGTGCCATAATCTCTGAGGCACTAAAATGAAGTAAATAGCTCTCCTGAGATGAAGAGGAAGCACTTGAATATAGCTTAAATGCTTTTATTTTCCTTCACATATTTTCTTTCCTCTTTCATTTTTAAAGCTACCTCTATACAGAATGTTTTAATGTATATATTTTCGAAACACATTTTCTTTGTCATCAGGTAAAGCAGCTTTAAGATCATCACGGTAAAATAGGTTTACTTTTTTTTTTTTCTGAAGTGTAGCACAAAACACCTAAACTAAAAATAACTACATCACTTCACAGTATTGTTACAGTGTACATGTGAATCAATACCAACACCACAACAACACCACAACACCGAATGCTCACAGTCCCATGGCATCAATCTAACTGTGCCGAGTCAGCTGCTACTGTGCTTTAAGTTCTATTGTTGACACATTTTAACACTCAATAATAGGTGAGAGACTGCGGGCTCCACAGCAACAAGAAACTTAAGGTCTAAACATACAATATATGAATTCAATTCCTGTGAAAACTCAGCATTTCAGACTAATTTGTTCTTGTTCTGAAGTTGAGGATGCAGTGTGACATGCTCATGTTCACTTTGTACAGCTTCCCACCTTAGGAGGAGGAGGAGGAGGAAGAGGAGGGAAATATGTCGAGTCATGTTTACAGCACTGGGACAAAACATGAGTCAGGGATAAGTAAGGAGTTGCATAAGTCACCAATAAGTTCAGATTTCTTTTTATCATGGCATGAACAGATGGCAAATTGATGATCACTAAACTTTGCAATTGCTTTGACCTACACTAAGGAGCCTTTCACTCACTGTGTAGCAGGGCTTATAAAATGACCTTTTTCACAACAAAGTGCTTCATTTGCATTCTGGGAATATAATCAAAAGTTGCACGTTTTGCTAAATTTTAGCAATCCTGGCTGAATAATGATGCTAAAATAAGTGACATGAGGGTTTTTTTTGTATCCGTCTCAGTCTGCATAAAGCGCTTGTTACAACAGAGTCTTAGAGGTTTGCAAATTAGGTTCAAACATTCTTTAAAATGTGACATTTCCATCGTATTCCCTGAATAAAAGCATCGGTGAGAGAATTTGAGTTACTTATAAGATCAAAGAGCAGCAGGAAAACAAGATGCAGGGGGAGGCATGTTTGTGGCAAGTCTTGCAGGGACACAATGTAATTTAAAGGATTCAGCAGAAAGAATGATATCTCACAAATTTAAATGAAGATCACAGGCTTGTAAAGATATTTACATTTTTACAAGTTTAAGGAAGTTTCGAAATTCGTTTGATGTGCTCATTTATTTCACTTTCATTGAAAGCAGAACTTTGCTCACTCTTTCATGCTTGAGGCCCCAAAATTGGGTAGTTTATCATCTGTACCCTTCAACTGACAATTGAATAACAAAGACCAACATACCAGAAAACTAAAAAGGTAACTAAATGTTTCTTTTTTTCTGTGACCCTGTACATCCACATTTAACATTTACCTATAGTTCACTTTGATATCTATTTTTCCCTGGTCATAGCCCACTGCTACTTTAATGCTGAACTTAAAATTATGGAGAAAATGCTTTCAAAATGCTGTTTCATTGTTCCTTTAAAGTGATCCCTCCCCACTATGAATTGCAGAATGCAGTAGATGTTACAGAATGAATTATGCCAGTCATTATGCAGGGAGCAATTTCTCTGGTCCATTCATCAAAGCTGTTGAAAGGACAGAAAAAAATCACAACGCTAAAACAAAGCAATGTAGACAATACATACAGTCCTTGTTGTAGTAAAAGGCGCAAATTATTACTTTGCAAAAAAACAGCAGGTGCAGCTGCTTCCAATTGTGCAGCTGACTCATTGAAGCTTTCATGCAAATGAAGTCAGCATTGTCTTTTCATCTAGTCCACCAGATGGGAGGATCAGGTTGAAAGGAAAATAAACTTTTGCAGGTGTATTAAAACTAGGCATGCTTAATAAAATGCATAATGTGACAGTAAATCAAAAGCTTTCTCCCTGTACCTGTTTTATATTTTCAGATATTCTGAGTTACAATGATGCTTTGTCTTTATTGTCCAAATATAACAACAGTCTTATCTTCAGTGGGTTTATGAGCTTGTGACAGTGACAGTGC
This sequence comes from Scortum barcoo, assembly GCA_023238725.1. Lineage (NCBI taxonomy): Eukaryota > Metazoa > Chordata > Actinopteri > Centrarchiformes > Terapontidae > Scortum > Scortum barcoo. Next base: position 18,293,300 of record CM041536.1, read on the forward strand.
AGAAAATGCAATTTGTCTACTTAGACCTGCAACCAACAAATGTAACTGTAAACTGTAAAATGTCAGAAAATCAGATCGCTAGTTTTACTCTAGTTTAAAGATGTCCAGTTTACTATCATATATGACAAGGGAAAGTGGCAAATGTAAACTTTATAGCACCTGGAACCATGACGGAACAGGATGTTTAGTATTTTTGCTTAAACAATGGATCACTACATACTTAAGAAGAAGCTAATGTGATCAGCTGTCACTCCTCTCTTGCTTTGATGGTCCAGTGGCAGAGGTGAGGATGAGTTGTATGTTGAAGATGAATACAATCAATTAATTTAACAATTCTATCTTAGAGTGACAAGTGTGTGTCATCAGCATAGAAAAAGATGTGTATATTTTAATATTTTGGTGCTGATTTTAATCTTAGTAAGTCAAAAATGTATTTGTTATTTATATGGTTAGGGGAATAGTCCTATCATCAGTCTACCAGTCATTGTCTAGGCTTTAGATTCTGGCATGACATTTCAATGGAAATACAACAGGATAATTATAGTATTACCATATATAACGTAAGCATTAACATATACAACATAACATTTATTTATATAACACTATTCTTAATAAAGTTACAAGTATAGTACTCTGCAGAAAAAAAAGAAACCCAGCAACATATTAAACATTCATTAACGCTTTCATAAAAAAGGACAGATAAAAGCATGGATATAGGATTAAACAGCAGAACCCCCATCAACCTATCTAAGGGAACATCCAGGGAGTTAATGCATTCTTGATTTAATCTGGAATGAAGCCACCAAATGCTTTAAAAGTGATCAGTAGACTTTTAAAATCAATACGGAACATAAGGGGCAGCCAGTGTAAGTTGGCTTACGCAGGAGTATTCATATGTCTTTTTGCCAGTTAAAACTTAGGCAGCAATGTTTGGCGCAAGTTGGGGTGTGAGAAAGAGCTCTGATTGATATCAGCTTAAAGTGCATTATGGTAAGACATTACAAACCAAAAAAGGCAAAAAATTACTGCAAGCAAAAAACAGTCACACAGCATCTCGTGGTGGCATAGTCAGTTGTCCATCCCCTTGGGGGGGGGGGGTTAAATAGATGTGTAACAGAATAACAGGTCTTACTTCCACCTGTAACCTGCAAAGAAAAAGCAGGAGAAAACACTTGGTGCCTTTCATTTACATCCGGGGACAGTAGTTTTGGGCGCACAAACTGTACTTTGTGGAATAGCTTGCATCAGGCCTGTGTACTGCATCCAATCAGGGCATCTCTCTCTCTCTCTGCAAGCTCCATCTGTCACTGAGGCATGCCACTGTGTATGTGACCCAGGCCATGTGGGTGAGCTTTGGTGAGACTGTTCTGAGTTCTCAGCCACAAAGCCTGGGAGATAGGAGGAGCTGCAGACCTTGGCACAAAAAAAAACGTCATGGCTGACAGCGAGGGAAGAGAAACAGATGCCCAGGAAATCTTCATGTCATCTTGGATATTTCACTCCCCAGACCTCCAGTGTGGTAATGCAAAGTAATCATGATTTTATGAATGAGACACCAGCAGATTAAGGTAAAGAGAGATGTGGCGATGAATCGTACACTATGATATTTGTACATTATTAGATATAAGTTAGATTTTTATTTAGGGATTTAGACATTATGCTTGAATCGCTGTTAAATCAAGCAGAAAATATGTTTGTTAACAATGTATTTGCACTGTTACACATTACACAGGTACACATTAGCTAAACCATGGTCATCAGGTTAGCCAAGCACATAAACCAAGTATTGCTGGAAAGGTGAACTGAAATGATAATAGATAATGAAAAGGAAAGTGTTTACTACAGTTCTGTGAAATCCTGTTTTAAAATATTCGCTATTTGCACTTAAAAATAGCACTGGGCGTAATTTTTTTTCAATTCATAAATGTTAAATTCATCCAGGATGGATGTAATTTTCTAGGATTCTGGGGTGGTAATTTACTGCAATGCTGGACAAATGGTGGTGGTGAATGGTGGTGTCAGACAGGTCAGATGAAAACTGCAGTGTTCAACCATAAATCAACCAAAGTTTATGCAAATATAATAAAAAATCAAACATGCTAAACCGCTTGTGGCGACATCACCTGACTATGTCTATTACTGGAACCAGGTACAAATAGCCTGGAAGGCAAATCCCTCTCCACATAGTGTTTAAGCAGCCTCAGACTGCAGATTCAGGCCATGCCAAAGCAATTAACGATATGCTACTATACTAGCCCCACCTTGCTTAACCTGTATTAAGCACAGCTTTGTTTAAATTTGAAGACATGTCAAGAACACTGTCCTCTGCATTTGTTTTGCTTTCCCTGATATGCCAAAATGTGCTCTTAGATAAAAGTGTGAATTTATGAACCAGCACAAGCCCAATGTTTATCTAACGGGAATTAATCTGCAGTCGGAACAAACCCCTGAATTTGCTTGTCAGGTTCGGCTGCCCATAGGAAGACTTTGATAAGCTGTTCCACACAGTAATGCTGAATCAACAGCCACTGAAGTATAACTTCAGGCCTCCTGAATTGGTAATCATGAAGTTGTAACAAGACCTCAGTTTGATCTTTTAGCGCCTTATAGGAGAGCACACCGTCCCCTTGTGTGTTCAGTTCTATTAAACTGCAGCTTTAGAGTTTAGGTTTGGCCTGGAGTTAACAAGAAATCACAGCAGCGGTTTAGACCACCATCTATTTCTCCTGTGATCTCTGTTTCCTTATTTAAGGGTTTCAGCATTTTGTGTATAGAAGTGTGTTGTATACCCAAAAACTCTATGTGTGTTGTAGAAAAATAATGACACCAGCAGGCTTACAGTAAGGCGAGGCTAAAAAGCAATCAAATCTTTATGACTTTGATCTGCCCGGAGGGAAAAAAAAAAATCCCTCTTTATGAATTTCTCATTAAGTAAGACTGTCTTTTACATCTCTCCAGACATAATTATAGAACTATGCTTTTCTTTTTCTCTTCTTCTCTCTTTTTGCTCTAGAATAATGCATGTGCAATTAAGTGAAAACCTCTAAGTTTTTCGCTTTTGTGCCAAATTAATTGCAGTCTCATAGTCCCAAGACACAACTGCCTTGTTTTGTGGAACCATTCACTGACCCCATCCCATCATACATGCAGTTAGAATAAAGTTTTATGTGTTACTATCTTTGAACAGTAGATTGTGACTTATATTTTATGCATGTATGCACTAGATATAAACTCTTTCTACAATTAAAAGATAATATCACAATTTCAATTTAACTTTACTGCCTAATTACTGAATACCTTATTTGTTATTTAGACTTATTTGGCTTTTTTGTGCATATTTAAAGCATTTGTGATAATGAGTATAATGTTGGCTCCGTATTTTGTCTGTTCGCCTCTTTAATTTGAAAGGCATGAGTTATGTTAAGAGATACTATGATGCTATTGAAATATAGCCCATCATGCTAGCCTTTTAACAGAGACTATTAGTCATTAAAGTGCCAAAAATAGAAATTAAGGCCTTGGGCTTGCAATCTCGGCAATTAATTTGGTAGTCTGCATATTCCTTACCACACCTCACAGGTCACTGACCTCACTTTCCTTTAAGCAAATGCAAACTTTCTCTTTGAAGATGTATAAGCAAAGGTCCCGTCCGTGCTTCTAGGTGAGGAATTCTAACAACAAAGTGTATTTGTACGAGCACTATTTTCGGATCGCTTTTAAATGTACAGTTGCCTGCTGCTCTGTTGTGTCTGGGAGATTTGCTCCTGAGCTTTGTCTTGTGTGTGTGTGTGAACAATCAACGTGAACAGAATCTGTTTAAAGGCAGGTTGTCGGGGTTATATTGGAGGGCTACTGACACTGTTTTCATTTAGACATGAAAGAGACAAAGGAGAGACAATTTAAAATGTAAATTACTCACCTTTGACACCCCAGACTGTGAGAGAAATAATATATCATTAATCAATAGACAGGTTAAGGTAATATTTCTTGTTCTGTAATCTGGGATGAGCACTAATACACCAGTTGAGGTCAGAGTTCATACGAATGTAATGCAAACATACAAATAAGTACAATAGCAAGGAGAAAGATACACCACCATAAACATTTCACAACATAAAGTGAATGGGCCTTTTCAGTATTTTAAAAGTCAAACTACATTTCTTAATTTCTTATAATACATGTTGCTAAGAATGCACACGATTAACCATGTCAATGACCCTCTGCCAGTCTTCTGTCTTCTTTGTATTTGAAATGCCACTGCTCAGGCCTCCAAACATTTTCTTTTCTAATTTCTTCCACTATAGATTAAATTTCACAGTCACTGCAATTGTGCTTCATGTTCAGAGTCAGTCTAGCCCCTGTCTGACTTTTTAACTAAATTATAATGAGCTTGAAGTTTGTCATAAATCATGAAAAAAATGAAACACAGAAACATACACATTATATGTACATGTATATGTATGTCTGAGAGACGGTTTTAGCAAATGTGGCTGTCCTCTCATGTTCCCTTTTTTTTCTTCCCTGATGAAGTACTCCACACCACCTAATCAGACTGTTTGGTAGAGGATGCTGCCCACCTGACTGCTAGATGCTGTCTGTCAGTTGATGATCATCTCCTGTCTGACCTTTGCTAAGCTAAATATACATGGATCCCTTCTACCAGGCTCCTCTCTTATAATATATAATATAAAGATATGTTTTCAATAAAGATCACATCTAAATTGTATTATAATGGCACTGATAGTGAGTTATAATTCATTAATAAACACTTTCTGATACACCATATAAACAGTCATAAATCACCACAGAGGTGACTTCCAGTGAATTTTAAGTTCAAGTGTCTTATTTATAAACCAGACTGTTATGGCATACTGTGAGTTCTTACTGCAGCTGACTGTTGAGGTGTGTATAGGTGAGTATAGGTAGTCATAATATATTATTAGCCCTGTCAGTCAACCCCTAGTTTATAACAAGTCAGGAACATACATAAGACACTTGAATTTATAATTCATTATAAGTCACATCTATAATATGTTGACAATATATATATTGATATAGATAAAACATGATACATGTAGGAAAATTCACTATGAATGCCCTCATAACACACATTAGATGTGGTCTTCAGAAAAAGCTTTACCAGTTATACTTCCAGGTATCCATTGAACTTTCTGTTTCTCATTTATTCAGATTTGGATGTTATCACCTTTATTAGCTTTTTTTCTGAACTGTTATTTGTAATATGTACACACAAATAATAGCTTATTTGGTACACCTGCTCAAGTCAGTACATTGTAATACAACAATACTGCCACAGATACCACCTCTGTGAAAGCTATAATGCTCAATATTTGTTGAAATTATGTTAATCAGTACTTAGCTCTCGTGTAGTTGAGAAAAGTGGTAGCTTCAGGCTTCAGGTGACTAAATAAAGTGGACCAGAATGGGGCTCCCTTTTGATTTTCAAATCATGGGATAATAACAGTAAGTGGGAAAATATAGAAGTTGCTCCCTACAGAAAAGGCATTCTTTTCTCATGTCTTTGCCAGGGGCATGCATTTCTTGAAGGTTCACATTGTGCCCACGTGTGATTTTCTCTCGTTGTTCCGATTGATTTTGTGATTACACTATCAGCATGTACGTGCTCAGAGAGGGTTTGTTGCTGCACAAACTAAACTGAGCATCCTTGATCAATATCAAGTGTTCAAATAACATTATTACATCCATGATTTTCAACCAACATGAAGGGATGGAGCCAGTCGGTGCACCTTAAAGCTACAGTGGGTAATACTGAGAAGAGAGTGGACTTGAAAATGTAAACAAATACAGCCTCCAGGTCCCTCCCCTTCTCTCTACTGCCAACAGCTCACATCCAGAAGCCCTCCCCGAGAAAGGTTCAGGTCTTATTCTTGCTTTTAAGCTTCCTTTTTCTTCATTAGTCTTCTTCTGTGTGCTTGTGTTTCTCATGTACACTGTTGAAGGACGAGCCAGTTTTGTCATTGCTTGTTGTTTGCTTGTTGTTTATCCACCATTGCATGTGCCGGTGGAGCGAAGACTTTGCAGGAGCAGGGATTGACTCTCCATCAGATACTCTCTTCTGATTGGTTGTTTTTATTCAGGCGTGGTTGTTTCTTGTCAAATGGCCTTAATGGCAGCAATTAGAGCCAGAGGAGGCATTTATTTATTTATTTTTTTCCAGATAATCTGTTTCATGTACCTCTGTAACGATATGGTGACAGTTTGAGCAAATATGACTAAAAGTCATTTTTATGGAGCTCGTCTACTTCTGCATTAAAGAGCATAGTTATAGCATACAAATTGCTCTTAAAGCAGTGAATTAATATGCTCTATATCTGAGTTCTTTCAGTGGCTGCCCAGTTTATCCTTGTCTAATTTTTACCCAGCAGCTTTTACAAGAAAACCGGAGCTGTTTTATTTGTCATCTCATCTTTATATGACCCCCCTCACCACCTAGATGTGTTAATAATTACTGTCCCATTGTGAAAACTAAACGTGAAACAGTGCACCCTGCCATAAAGCCTCTGCAGTATAAGCCACAGAGCTGTAAAGTGTATTGTTGGAAAACAAATCTGAATATCTTTCAAGTATGTTCTAACTGCGCCTAAGTGCCTCTTGAACCCTGCAGGAATCAAAAGCCTCTGGTAATACATTATCAGGCACAAAGACACAGGCATTAGCGAGGTCCAAAGATACCACAAGAACATCCCTCCTCTCCTGTGTCGCTGACTCAGGCGTTGATGTGCACTTCCTTGCTCTTAGTTAAATGTATGCATTTATGTGCCTCGCCAACACGGATGTCAACATCAAACCTCATAACAAATGGTAAAGCCTTTTTATATCTTAATAAATATTTTGCTATGTTTTATGTTTTACCTCTCAGTTTCCTCACAGTGATGGATACGTTTAGAGAAAAAAAATACACCTGATTCTGAATAAGCATCTGCTGAGGTTCACTGTTTGATCATTGTGCGTGGGGGGAAAAAAAGTAAAAAGCTCTCGTAGTGGAGAGAATCACACCAGCAGAGTTTACTGCGTTCTGAAAGTGCATTATATCCACAGGAAGAGGCCCTGCTTAGACATGAAATTGACTCCTGCTGTTTGCAACTTCTTCCACTCAGCTGGAGTCCTTCAATCTAAAGAGCCAGGGGTTTCCAAAGCCCTTTCTCCTTCTACTGTTGGAAGGGCATCCTAAACAAACAGCGGCACTGCCCTGAGAACAGTGATGCCAGCAAAAATGCAAAATGTATTCAAAGCAGCAGCTATTTGCATCAGCTTTTGAAGGAAACTCAGCACAATGCTATATAAACTATTTTTTATTTAATGAATGAACAAAACACAGCATAGCATTTTTCATGTACTTTTACGTTTCTCAATGTCTTCTAATAGCTGTTAGCATTTAGCCCATGCTGGTTACCAAATGCCCAGCCTCCTGATGAAAACTCAAAATCAAAGCGCTAAATGATCACATTGACATTATGAAGGCATGCATCTCAACATGGCTTCATTAATAATTCATAATGCAGCTTTGCTTTTGAATCAGTTTAACATCAATAAACATAAAGTTGTCTATAATGGACATTTTGTCAGAATAGCTTTTAGTAGCCAATCCAGCTGACTGTTTCGAGAGGAACGAGCCACAGCATGGATGTAAATGTAAACAAATAACTGCCACTGTGAACAGATTTATTCCATGGGGACTCTCAAACACATTTGTCACTGGATGTAAGTAACTGTGAAAGCTGTTAACAGAGCATGCACTGAAAGCTAGTGGTGCTATTACAGATATTTATGTGAGGAGATAGTTCACTCTAATGAGCATATACCCTGTATTGCGGTGAGCTGTTGAAAGAAATCTGGAAAAATGGAGACAAGCTTTATTGCAACTCACCCGCTTTGGCCTCTTAAACAGTACTTTTCATTACAAATGTGCTTTACATAAATGGTTTGTTTTTTTAAACACAGAACTAATTTCAGCCAAAGAAGCTAGAGAGATATAGTGTTTTAGTAAGTTTATCCCCCTCCTTGAACCGCCACCTTACTGTGTGGTGGAGGGGTTTGTGTGCCCGAATGATCCTAGGAGCTATGTTGTCGAGGGGCATTACGCCCCTGGTAGGGTCTCCCATGGCAAACAGGTCCTAGGTGACGGGCCAGACTAAGAGCGGTTCACAAGCCCATCATGAAAAGAAGAATATCAAGGACCGTTACGTCGCCCGGATTGGCGTTACCAGGGGCCCCACCCTGGAGCCAGGCCTGGGGTTGGGGCTCGCAGGCGAGCGCCTGGTGGCCGGGTCTTTGCCCACGGGACCCGGCCGGGCTCAGCCCGAAATGGCGACGTGGGCCCGCCCACCTTCCAGTAGGCTCACCACCCGCAGGGAAGGTCCATGAGGGGCCGGTGCAATGTGGTTTGGGTAGCAGTCGTGGCGGGGGAGCCTCGACGACCCAATCCCTGGAACAAAACTCTGGCAATAGGGACATGGAATGTCACCTCACTGGGGGGGGAAGGAGCCTGAGCTCGTGCGGGAGGTTGAGAGGTACCGGCAGCTAGAGATAGTTGGGCTCACCTCCACGCATAGCTTGGGCTCTGGAACCCAGCTCCTTGAGAGGGGCTGGACCCTCCACTACTCTGGAGTTGCCCAGGGTGAGCGGGCCGAGCACATGCGTTGGAGTTCACCCGGTGAACGAGAGGGTCGCTTCCCTGCGCCTTCGGGTTGGGGATAGGTCTCTTGCTGTTGTTTGTGCCTACGGGCCGAACAGCAGTACAGAGTACCCGGCCTTCTTGGAGTCCCTGGGAGGGGTACTTGATAGTGCTCCGGCTGGGGACTCCATTGTTCTACTGGGGGACTTCAACGCTCACGTGGGCAACAACAGTGATACCTGGAGGGGCGTGATCGGGAGGAACGGCCTCCCCGATCTGAACCCGAGCGGTGTTCTGTTATTGGACTTCTGTGCTAGTCACACGGTTTGTCCATAACGAATTGACACCATGTTCAAGAGCATAAGGGTGTCCATCAGTGCACATGGCACCAGGACACCCTAGGCCGGAGGTCGATGATCGACTTTGTTGTCGTTTCATCTGATCTCCGGCCGTATGTCTTGGACACTCAGGGTAAAGAGAGGGGCTGAGGGGCTGAGCTGTCAACCCGATCACCACCTGGTGGTGAGTTGGCTCCGCTGGCAGAGGAGGAAGTTGGACAGACCTGGCAGACCCAAACGTATTGTGAGGGTCTGTTGGGAACGTCTGGCTGAGCGAGCCTCTGTCAGGGAGGTCTTCAACTCCCACCTCCGGAAGAGCTTCTCACAGATTCCGAGGGAGGCTGGAGACATTGAGTCCGAGTGGACCATGTTCTCTGCCTCCATTGTCGACGCGGCATTAACAGTTCGAAGTTGTGGATGCGCAAGGTCTCTGGTGCCTGTCGTGGTGGCAATCCCCGAACCCGGTGGTGGACACCGGAAGTAAGGGATGCTGTCAGACTGAAGAAGGAGTCCTATCGGACCATGTTGGCCTGTGGGACTCCTGACGCAGTTGACAGGTACCGGCAGGCCAAGCAAGCAAGCCGCAGCCCGGACGGTCCTGGAGGCAAAAACTCGGGTCTGGGAGGAGTTCGGTGAGGCCATGGAGGAGGACTATCGGTCGGCCTCGAAGAGATTCTGGCAAACCGTCCGGCGCGCTCTCAGAAGGGGGAAGCAGTACTCTGCCAACACTGTTTACAGTGCGGGTGGGGAGCTGTTGACCTCAACTGAGGACATTGTCGGACGGTGGAAGAAATACTTCGAGGATCTCCTCAATCCCACCGACTTGCCTTCCAATGAGGAAGCAGAGGATGGGGACTCTGAGGTGGACTCGTCCATCACCCAAGCCGAAGTCACTGAGGTAGTTCGTAAGCTCCTCGGTGGCAAGGCGCCGGGGGTGGATGAGATCCGCCCTGAGTACCTCAAATCTCTGGATGTTGTGGGGCTGTCTTGGCTGACACGCCTCTGCAACATTGCATGGAGGTTGGGGACAGTACCTCTGGAGTGGCAAACTGGGGTGGTGGTCCCTCTTTTTAAAAAGGGGGACCGGAGAGTGTGTTCCAACTACAGAGGGATCACACTTCTCAGCCTCCCCGGGAAGGTCTACGCCAGGGTACTGGAGAGGAGAATTCGGCCGATCGATAGTCGACCCTCGGATTCAGGAGGAACAATGCGGTTTTCGTCCCTGGTCGTGGAACAGTGGACCAGCTCTATACCCTCCGCAGGGTGCTGGAGGGTTTATGGGAGTTTGCCCAACCAGTCCACATGTGCTTTGTGGATCTGGAGAAGGCATTCGACCGTGTCCCTCGTGGTATTCTGTGGGGGAGTGCTCCGCTGAGAGTATGGGGTCCGGGGGCCTTTGCTAAGGGCTGTTCGGTCTCTGTACGACCGGAGCAGGAGCTTGGTTCGCATTGCCGGCAGGCAGTAAGTCAGACCTGTTCCCAGTACATGTTGGACTCCGGCAGGGCTGCCCTTTGTCACCGGTCCTGTTCATAATCTTTATGGACAGGATTTCTAGGCGTAGCCAGGGGCCGGAGGGAGTCAGGTTTGGGAACCACAGGATTTCATCTCTGCTTTTTGCAGATGATGTTGTCCTGTTGGCTTCATTCAAGCCAGGACCTTCAGCATGTGCTGGAGCGGTTTGCAGCCGAGTGTGAAGCGGCTGGGATGAGAATCAGCACCTCCAAATCCGAGGCCATGGTACTCGACCGGAAAAGGGTGGTGTGCCCTCTCCGGGTGGGTGGAGAGGTCCTGCCTCAAGTGGAGGAGTTCAAGTATCTCGGGGTCTTGTTCACGAGTGAGGGAAAGATGGAGCGTGAGATTGACAGGCGGATTGGTGCAGCGTCCGCAGAGTTATGCGGTCGGTGTACCGGACCGTCGTGGTGAAGAAGGAGCTGAGTCGAAAGGCGAAGCTCTCGATTTACCGGTCAATCTACGTTCCCACCCTCACCTATGGTCATGAACTTTGGGTAATGACCGAAAGGACAAGATCATGGATACAAGCGGCCGAAATGAGTTTCCTCCAGGGTGCCAGGGTGGGTGAACGCTCCCTTAGAGATAGGGTGAGAAGCTTGGTCATTCGGGAGGAGCTCGGAGTAGAGCCGCTGCTCCTTCGCATCGAGAGGAGTCAGCTGAGGTGGCTTGGGGCATCTATTTCTTTCGGATGCCCCCTGGACGCCTCCCTAGGGAGGTGTTCCAGGCGTGTCCCACCGGGAGGAGGCCCCGGGAGAAGACCCAGGACACGCTGGAGAGACTATGTCTCTCGACTGGCCTGGGAACGCCTCAGGGGATCCCCCCGGAAGAGCTGGAGGAAGTGTCTGGGGTGAGGGAGGTCTGGGCATCTCTGCTCAGACTGCTGCTGCCTCCGCGACCCGGTCCCGGACCAAGCGGATGAAAATGGATGGATGGATGGATAGTAAGTTTATCATGTATATGTGTAATAGCAGCTACGAATTTACCAAAGAGCCAACATAGTGAAACAAGTGCATCAATATTCATGATTTCATATAATGCTAAACCAAACATCATGTTTTTATTGTCATTTATTCCATTTAACTTCTTTTTGGATCTCTTACTAATCTTTTTTTATCCATTATATATATTCATATACATATCACTATAATAACTCTTAACTCATATCAGTTTGTTTGCGCTCATATTAAAATATTTTCAACAAGCCTTAAATGCCGTTACAGAAGCTTCAGCACAATACTAAGTGGAGACATAACACTTATAGCAAATTAATGAATTTATTCATGCCATTAGTTATATCTGTCCCAGATTTTGTTTCACTTCATTTTTCAACTTGGCACTGCTTTGTGCTTTTCCTTCCTTTCATTCTTGTGAGCTCGGCTGCTTTTTGCAATTAAGCACAGCGCAATCAGTCTGTCACTGTCAGCTCAGAATAGGAAGAGTGTATGAAAGTAGAGTCAAAAGTAGAGTCAAAAATGGGTTAGCGATGCATCTGTTGTATGACAAACTCTGTGTGAAAAGATTCAGGACTTTAAAGATAATATGTTTTAATATGAAAATATCCTTTTATATGACTTTTGCTCGGATCACCACTGGTCTGCAAGACCGCTGGTAAATTAAACCAGCCTGTACAACTGTACTGCACTCTTTCTCACTCTGAACTCTTTATAGCCGCGTATAGAAATAATTTTTACCCTCAGTCCAGATAAATGTGGATATGGTGTGCTCTCTAACTTCCCTCTGCCTCTGGTGGGGGATGTGGCCCTCCTTTTATTAAAATGCACAAATGAGCATTTCATAACTCGCTCTCCACACTTAGCCAAGGTTTAAGTGCAAAACAGAGGCTAAAGATAAAAAGGGTATTTGGGTATACTATCGCTGTTTGGATTATTCAAAATAAGTGAATTCATAACAGTTCTTTATGGACCACATTAAAGTATGAAAGCTTGCAACAAGCAATGATTTAAGGCTCTCAGACACTTCAAGCACAGTAATAAAGATGTTTCAGTTGACAAACATGCCACAAGTGCACAGACTTTGCAGTAAGAACATCTCCAATAAATATTTTCTGCTCTCATCTGGCCATGAGGTCCTTTAGTTAAAGGCGCAGAGAGTCTGAAAAGCGTGCAACTGAACAGATGCACTTGCCTGGCTTCTTATTTTAGTTCCTCACAGCGGATGTTTTTCCCATCTCAGTTCTTCCAGGGCTTCATGCCATTGATCTAAAATCCAGCATACATAAGCATATCTAAGGCAAACTTTTATTTTTGATGATTTGGAGATGGGAAGTTGTGAATAGAAAAAAAAAATACATAATACATGTTATGCCGTGAGTTTAAAGTGTAAGAACCTTGAAATCGTGGGATTCCATGAGTCATATAAATACAATCAAAGTTATTTAAGCTTCATTTAAACAGATGATGATTCATTTTCATCGCATAACAGCTCTCCTCATCTGTGATATTTCTCTTTAATCTATTATTCATTATTAAAGTACTCCTTTCATGAGAAAACACCCCCTGACCTCCCACTAACCTTTTGCTACTTTCCCGGCTGTGTGCCATAAATATTTTGGTATTCTAGATGCTTAGGTTAAAACTGAAATATATTTTGCATTAAATTATACAATGGGATTCATGAGCAAAGTCTTGGGTATTGGAGGGTTATCCAGATTAAATATATACTCTTATGGGACCTTTATATCTGGCTTTTGCTATACTCAACACACAGAAAGCAAGCACTTGCATTATCGCCAACATGTACGTAACTTGCAGTATCTTTGCAACAGACACTGACCGGGCGCGCTTGTAAGGCAGAAGCAGCTGTGTGTTATAATGCAGTTTGCATTCTCTGTTCCCCATTAAATCCATTCCTCGGGACAGACTTCAACTTGTGACCCCTCTATTAGCCCTCGTGCACCCGGCCTGGTGATTAGAGGAACATTAGGAAATTAAAGGCAAATTGCATTACCAGAGAAACAGATGGAGGTGCTGCTGAGGACCCAACATGCAGGACATGGAACCTGCTGATGCTCGGACTTTCCACCCTTTCATCGGCCAATGTGTGATGCTAAATGTCACCCCCAGGTAGCAATTTCTCAGGTGGCACATTCTGACAGAGGATGAGGCCTATTAGTTGCGCCGGAGTGTTTTAATCTTGAACTTTGGTTAAGTGTACGGGAAGACCGTGATGTTATTTCAGCCCTCAAACTATTCCAGCATATTAATTAGGTGTGAATAACTTTGCAACACGCAGCAACTGTGTTTACACACACTCTGGGGTTTTGAGGAAATATGTTCTAGTTTAAGCTAGGTACAAATGTGGTGATGCAGCTGGAGAAAATGTAGATTGAGTGAACAAATTCACTCTCCTGGAGGTCAGTGTGGAAATACATGCCGCAAGCGCTTCACCAACACGTAGAGTTTTACCGCCTTCATTCTCTATAAAATACATTTTTATTAATCCGCGGAGCATCCAGAGGGTAGTAGATCTTCTCCCTGTAAGTGGAGTGGGTGAGACAATGTATAAAGGCAGAGGTCTTTCAAATGATTAATATCTCTTGGTCTCACGTCCTCCCCACCTTGACCTTGAATGCTCCCTTCATGCAGGAGGCAAACTGCTAATTGCAGCATCTAGTATACACAAACATGTTAAGCTGCAGTTAGTGCTCTGGAATACATTTTGGAAATGCATTACACTGTGCCCCTAAGATGATCCCGTTGCTTCATTGATGATTTTTTTTTGCTGTAATTGGAAACATAAAGACAATTTAAGACATAGTGTATAGTCTCCATTCTATTTGACCTTAAATCTTAAGAGCGAGGCTAGATTTTAACCACTGTCATAATTAAGGAAATAAAAGCACCTACAAGTTTAGCCTACATAATTTATTCCCAATTTTCTCCCCTGATTGTCTATTCTCCTTCTGGGATAGCGTGTAAGACATATTAATATTTTAAATGTTGCCCCAGTAGAGATAGGCCTCATTGCTCATCCTCGAATGACATAGGCACAGTAATGAAAGGTGGCCTTTGCGCTTCCAAAGTAAGAGCCTGTACTGTATCACATGGACCCATACCGGATGAGAAGAGGATTTTAATAAATGATTTAACACAGGCATTTCCGTGGTAAGGTTTAATTCATTCAAACAAAAATACTCCAACTAGCTGTTATACAGTACCTCATGCATTTCTCTGCCTCACTATGCTGTTGAAAAATGGTGTTACTGCTTAGTTTCCTTCTTGGACTCACAGGGAACAGAATATCTCAACTTGTATAGTTCTGTGCTTTTATATATTTCACAGAAACTAATAAATATGTATTTTTTTTGTTCTCTCACTCTTGGCCGGTGCTCAGCGCCTGGAGATATGGGAGTTGTGCTGGTGCTTTGACAGTGTGACAGGTTTGGTGCTGGAGGATTGTCAGATGTCTCTCTTGCCAAATATTGTTCTCAGTATCTACTCACAGATTTCCCCTGAGCCCACGTCTCCACAAATACAAGGCTCACACAGGAGCACCACCAAGGTGACATTTGTAAACAAGTGCCAGGGATAATGTAATTATGACTGCCATTATTTTATCAATCTATATGTAGAGTATATATCGACTATAAGCCACCAACATTAAAAGTACTTAAATGGTGGAGGTGAAACCATAGTTAGGATCCTGCTTCTTGTTTCACTCAGCAATTAAAACAGTATTGAGCTGTCTACTACAGATCTATTTGGATTTCCATTTACATGCAATAAAGCAAAGTCTAATTAGTAAGTGAAAACATCACATCTACATTGCATTACAACAGCAGAACTTTCCCTCCAGCACATTCATTTTAATCTTTCTATGAAGTTGCTGCCATGGTGTTCCCTTTCGACTATATGCAAATTCAGCAAAACATTTCTTTTGACAGCAACATGAAAGTAGATTCACTGAGTTTGCTTGCCGTCATAAACGGCTAAGACTTAAAACCCAGCTTAGTTTCCAAGATGAAAAAAAAAAAACTGAAATGGAAAAAAAAAATGCTTGCCGGACCCTACAGTAAATTTGTGGGTCATGGAAAGGGTATAATTTCCATTGTTTTTCTAAACAGTGCAGGTTTTTTGTTTTTTTGGCTTTATTTAAGATAGAAACCAGAAAAATAATAATACTAAAATAATACTTTTTTTTTCCCTTTAATCGCCACAGAGCTGTTTGTCATTAAGTTTATAATGAACATTTTCTGTCAGAAAGTTACAGGAAACTACAAAATGATTTAAAAGTTTTCAGCTGACATGACATTGACATGATTGACATTGACACTACCATCATTATAGAAAGAACAATAACGAGTTAATCCATGAGCTAAACAAAGATAAAAAGATTTGCAGAGGCTTATAATTCTGTGTCTTTGTCACTGCAAGCAAACCCTTTTCCATTATACACACTCAAATATTTTGATTTTGATGCAAACATATTGGTCAGGGTGACTGTATGCACGGTCTTGCCTATAGTCCTTGTCTGGTTTTACAGGAGTATTGCAGTTGATACAAACCTAGCCAATGCAGGGAGGAATAAATTGTTCTGATAAAACACACATATGCAGTCCAGCCACTAGTGCATGATGAACAGTGTGCCTCAAATATCAGTGAGCATAAAACCTCATATTTGAAAAACAAAGCGGATGTCCCCACTGTGTGAGCATGCTTTAGTGATTTCAGCAAATCGAGAGGGATCTAGGCGTACATGACGCCGAGCATTATACCATATTATTATACCGTAGTGCACGATAGGGAATATTTTTCATTTATTCAAGTGTATGTTCCATATTTATCTCAACACCTTATGTGACAATAGTGGGGACTTCCATTTCCATCAGAGACAAAAAGAAAAGGAAATGGAAAAGCTCAAGTGGGGGGAGGCACAGCCCTAAAAGGGGAAGGGGTGGTGGGTTTTAATTGGAAATGTGATTACAATTAGAACAATATGGCTTCTGTGCACCAACTGTCTGCTCAACCTTATTTCTGCGGCTGTATGGGGGCATTGAAAATTACATTAAAACTACATCTGCTCCAGTAAATCCACATGGGATCGCCTAAAAGAATGTCAGGTTAAGGGGCTGTCAGAACTGTAACTGTAGCTTCTTTTACACCCTGGAATAAGTTTCTTATGTTGGAGTGAAACAGATTGTCTCCCACAGCTAGAGGCGACGCTCATAACGTGCGCAGTAAAAGACAAAGTCATGCCACATCGCAGCAGTTGCGGAAGACACAGACTCGAACTCCCACATCGAATGTGGTCGCTACCTGCCCAAAAGCGCCCACTGATGGACCTTCAGTCGAGAGGAACATTGTTATTTTGTCACTCTGTTCGTTACTAAATAATCACTCCGCTTTAATGCAGCACCGGACGAGAATTGAGACAAGACATTTTTTGAAAGAAGCAATTTCTCTTCATCTTTTGAATGTTAAAAAAGCGCACTGAGACTTTATGTGTTTTGTTTCCTTTTGTTTCCTCTCTTCTACCCCATCCCCGTTCATCAACCCGTCTTTTTATAATTTCTGGTGAGCCCAGAAGGATGGGCTTTGATAATGACGACTGACCCAGTATGTGGGTTTTTAGACAGCCAAGACGATCCTTCCTCTCTTTCTCTGTTCGTGATTAGGTGGCTGGCACGTGGCGACTCGAATGGTGCCCAGAAATTTGATTGTGTTAACGGGATTGGGGTGAGGTCGGGGACTGCAAAGACCCATGGTAATCACCACACGGGGATAAGTGACGGCTTTAAAGTAAATCACACTGAAAAGACCTCTCTCCTTAACATGTCCCTGCCTTGATTTGAAGCCATTCTATGGAGGTTTAAGACACATCACAGGAGGCTGTTTACTGCTCCTTCTTTCTCATACTCTGACTCTTTTTTCTTTGCATGTGCGTGTGTGAGTGCGTGTGTTTGTGCACGTGTGTGTGTACCCTCACTCTGGTCGGCCTCGGTCAGGAATTTTGGTGCTTAGACATTCATATTTGCGGCATGTTTCTTGCACATATTCTAGTGCACAGGGCCATTGTATTAAAGTATTAAGTCTCTATCTGTCCCGGAGAACCATCTAATAGCCAATTTCATGCAAGAATGATGAAGACAAAAGTGGAGGGTTATTAATGGAAAGGAGAATAGTTTGGTGTCACACCTCAGGGATCTTTGATAAGAAGTGAACAGGGATAACTATGGGCAGTGGCAGAGCTGTAAAACAGTGGCAGAGGCTCCTTGTATCTTGTCGATAAAGTAAACAAACCCACAACTAGGCAGAGGCATGTCTCTCAGATTAATACGCACACTCACACACACATACTCACACACACAAACAAGGAAAAGGCTTGACAGTCTTATTTTTGTTGGAGCTTACCCACGCAGAGCTACAGACCCGGTTGACATTTCAAATGTTTACATCAAAGCATAAAGCACCGTGCCTGCCTGGATGACTGGTACACCCATTAGCCTCTTTACATTTGTCAACATTCTCAGGAAGAGCACACGGAATAAAGAAGAACACCGTCGAGGTTACTCAAAAAGGAGGTTCTTCTTCAAAGTAGACAAATAAATGAAAGAAAAAGGAGAATAAGCATTTAACAAGTGAGAGCCACTTAATGAAAGCTTTTAAATCTTCAATCCAGAAAATGGCTTTGCTCCTCCACCTTTACCCAAAAGTGTTTGATGTGTTTCTGATACTGCTAAAGTGATCAGTTCAGGCCACATTGTGACTGGGAACACAAAGCACCCCACAGGAGCTGATCTGATAACAAGTGACAAGCTCTGAATAAGTTTGCAGTTGCATGCCAAATGTATTGAACGTGCTTTTTTGAGAAATATAATATAGGGCTAGGGTTAGTATTTAGAATGTAAAATGGATAAAGTCAGGCATTGTCTAATGCTTATCATCTCTTAGTATACACGGGAGCCCTTTCTTCATCTGGAAATGAATCCAGATACCAAAATAAGTGTAGTCCAGATGGTTCCAGATGTCAACATCTTTTGTCAATTTGCATCAAACATAGTTAAGATTGGCACAGCTCAACTTCTGAATTAAGAGCTTTTAACAACTCAACCTGGCTGCTCCCAAGCACAACAGCAGTGTTACCATGAGGGGACAGTATAATATAGTATAATATGCATTTTTCCTGCCACTTTGTTGTTCAGTGAATACCAGAAAGTATGTATAAGAAAGGAGGACACTGCCTTCTTGTGTGCCTTGCTTGTTATGATAAAGTGCAACGTGAAAGTGAATTGTTGATTATTTTCTAGACCTGAGCTTCAGATTGTTGATTTTTTTTTTTACATAGCCAAAATACTGTTTAGCTTCCACCAAATGACAGTTACTCTGAAATGCCTCTGAAAAGTTAACTAACAACCTACACTGCTTGGAGTTCCTGTGTGTGTCGGTGGACAGCACAGTGAAAGAAAACAGACACTGTGGGAGCAGCTTCTCACAGCCCAAAAGTGTCTGAATAGCCAAATCAAAGATAGAAAAGTTAATTATTCAGACTTCTAGAGGCTACAGATATTAGTTTTAGTCATAGATGGACTTTCTGGGGTTCTCTTTTCAAGAGATGAGAGGGATTGGGTGAAGTTGGATTAACTAATAAAGTAATACTAACAAGCATTTAATTAAAGTTAAGAGGTAAGCTTATTCCATCGGTGTTGTGGAGGCAATATCTATCATTAACTCTGAACTCTTCAAAGTTGCCGGTGGGGTGAGATGATACTTTTACACTATTCAGCTATTTTCTACCTGTAATTGCAAAAATATGAAGTTTGGTCCTGTTACCAGTTTGTCACTACATAGATAATTTTTTATTACACTATTAATCCTACATTCAGTCTGTCCCAAAGTCATGTCTTTATGGCGAACATAAAGGAGAAACCTTCACAAAGATGTGTAATCAGGAGAAGTCAGACCTTCATCGCATGCTGATCGACCAAAGGAATACTCAGCTTTAATGCATGGCAGAAATGATTAAAGAGAGGCTGCTCAAGTGAATGCACTAGCAGGAGGCGCGCTCCATACGGTGCAGACCGCTCGTTGAAAAATCGCAGATTTAACTAAAAAATCTACACAATAATTTTGATATTTGATTTGATAATTGATTTTGGGATGGTTGTCTGTACATTTATAGCAGTTTGTGAATGAGCAAGAAGTACGATCTCCTGCTGTGGCAGCCCAAGATGTTGGCTGAAAGACTCTATCAGAGTCAGGTCTAAGTATTATCCAGGTTTGGCTCCTGCACATTTGGGGTTTTGTTTTATTTATGTTACAGTTGAATGTATTTTTGAATGTTACAAGAACTTTTACAAGTTATCTTTGCAAGTCTTCAGCTCACATACCCTTGTAATCTGATGATGTTCATCTGAGAATCTAAGGGGTCTAAGAAATGTTAATTTAGGTAAAGGTGAACTAAATTTAAACACATGCTCAGTTAATATTTGGATTATTACAGCAGAACTGAACTCAGGATTCTTTTTGTGTAAAATCTGTGTTTTATATAAACATCAGAGAACGGTAACATGTGGCAGAACTGCATACTGTGTTATCTGTGTTATTGTTGATGTGTGTGTGTGTGATAGGATTTTGGACTAGTGAAATGACACAAGCATAGAAAGAGACAGGATATAAAAACAGAGGTATCTTTTGTGTAAATGAAAATTCTGCAGAGCGAAGCTGCATTGAAGCGAAGCCATTGTCGGATGTCTCATTCTTTCTCCTGTTTTTTTTTTGGGGGGGGAAATCATATTTGTTTATGTGCTCACAGCCTGAGACCTTTAACACATGGTTGAATATCAATATCAATATCAACACACATAATAATTACTGCCTTCAAGTTTAACTTTGGTCCTCTGTGATGTGCAGAAGAGAAAGCTGTGAGCAACATCTCACCCTGTGGTGTCCAAAATATCCCCTGACAATCGCGCAGCCCAGGGCTGTGCGTATACTTCAGATATCTATACAACAGACAAATATCTGTCCTGAGCAAAAAACATGTCGGTATAGACTTTTGAAAACAAGTGTCAATGTGTGAGGCTGCTATCCTGAAATGGTGGCAAAAGAAATTACGAGGCTGTGTATTTGTTTCATTTATAGAAACATCTTACAGTTGATTTAAGCTGCTGATTTAGTGTTGCAAGTGGTCGCTTCACTTAAAGCCTAGTTTAAAAATCCAAGACATTGTGACAATTCTATATTTTTCTTGCAGGGTGAGTGTTTATTTGCATGCGTGTACTCTTAAGTCTTGCTTATGTAGGAAGGCGGGGTCAAATCATAACCAGAGGCCATCACTGTAGTGAATCTGAAGATGAATGCGTCTCTTCTCTCCTTGAAGATACAGCACAAAAGGAAAATGAAACTCAATCATCAGTGGTCACTCGACATGAATTTGATTCACACTGTGCGGCCAGGCATTAAAGGCAATCTGGTTCAGCCTGATCTGGACGCAATCTTGATAAATCTGGATGCAGGACAGCAGGTCTGAACTGCATTCATATGTGGATGCAGGAGCAGGGGAAGGGTGGGATGAGGTAATGGCTGTCCCAAGCTCTTCTCTGAAATGAAGACTAGTTCTTTTCATCTTTTCAGAAGGCTGCAGCCATCATGATCAATGCAACACAATGCTGTGCTTTAAAGGGTTTGCTCTTAAAGGGGATTAAAGCCACAAATGAGTACTTGAAGGGCCAAAACCATTCTTTGATCTGTGGCCTTCTATGAAAAAATATTACATATCTGAGAGAGTGATATTCCTCCTCCATATCTCTATTATGTGGGAGTGTCATTAGCATCCCAGCAATTCTATTTGTATTCCCATAACATCAGACGTGGGTGTGGTTCGGACTACAATGTGTGTGTCTTTGACATTTCCATTGTTAAGCCTTCTGCAATGATCAATCTAGAATATACCTTGAAGCCTGCAAGTTACAGAAAAATAGACACAAACAAACTCACTAATTATAACAATTTAGTCTTGATGGGATCTCATGAAGTCCTCTGTCACCTCCAACACCATTACCTAAAGCTGGGAGACATTAAAAAGTAAAATTCAAACAAAAATAAATTTAGAATACCATGTTGGAAATGCAAAAGATAAAAAGACAAAAGAAGCCCTTCTACCATTGAAAACAGCAAACTTTTGATAAGTTTTGTCGTAATTCTTCATATAAAGCTTGTTAAATGTTTCTAATTGAACAGTTCAGCCACCTCTTGGATTGCTGCTTCTCACTGTGTCATACATTACATTGGTGAACCTCAATTTAATAAAGGCTTTAGCTCATAATGTTGGCTACATTTAAAATGCTGTTGTTCCTAGACCATCAAAATGACATGCAGAGCAGTCGTATGTGAGTTTTTAGAGATTACTTAGACGGCAGATGGAGTATTGTTCAGTAGAAACTGAAGTGACAGACAGTGATTTGTTTAATTCTACATAGAGTGGGAACACATCAGTGTCCCGGGAGGGTGAAAAGTCAAGTGAGACTGGACGAATGGCCAGGTTAGTGCAGGAAATTGTGATTCATGCAGCAGCGGTGGAATGGGGTACACATGCTGGTGCAGTGGTGCATAAAGATATGGAGCGTTATACACAAATAACTTTAAATTACATATTAGTACAGTCCCGAACCCCTAAACAAGAAAAAAACCTGCACCTTACAACAGAGGGTGCCATAATGGAATCATTATTTAGCCTTTCATTTTGTGGAAATCTTAGAATACACACTTATAACAGGAAAAATTTAAATAAAAACAGGAAATTTATTTAAAGACTTTAGAGAGGTTTTAGATTTTAACCATGGTCAAGTACAGGAAAAAAAAAAAAACACAGCACAGTTAACCAAGGCATACAAACCATCCTGTTCTGTATAAAGTGAGTGGGCAACTCTCAGTTGTACAAAGAAGAGCGTGAAATGCAGCTGCTGTCTGTCTGAGAGAGAGTTGACAGGATTTCAGAGCGTGGAGAATGGAAATAAGAAGTGCCACTGGAAGTGGCTGGTTCCTTCCTGGAGGAGTTATTGGTGTCTTCTGTCTGCCTCTGATTACCTTGCCAGCCCAATTTCCACAATTCCATGTCTATTTACTCCCCATTTTTATTTACATGGATCTTTTAGGCAATTTCTCTTCGATTTCTCAAAACAATCTGAGTATAAACAAGTATACTGATGCATGAGGCAACTGACTAAATTTGATGTTGACCATGCTTTCAAGTCCAGCTGGTTTGAATTATTTCAGCTGTTTCCTTGTTCTTGTTGTGTATATACATTAAGGGGAGAACATTCAGCTGATCTCAAATCTACAGTGATAGCCAAGTTGAAATTTCTGCAAATTATCCACAACAGTCCATACTTCAGTTCACTTGAAAAGCACGCGTTGAGACAATGAGTGAATCACACGCTTAACTCTCCCATACACCAGTCCTTAAATTTCCGAGGTTCATCTGCAATATATTTTCTCCTTCATTTCACATGTTAAGCAGCAAAGAGCAGAGGACACCAGGAAAGGACCTACGCAGGTGGTGTGGAGAGTATCTTTGCTGTTTCACACTAACCTTTGACTGAGAGAGGGCTCTTGCTCTCAATTATTTTCATGAATTTTTCATCCCCGCACATAAGCAGCGCACTTCAAACAGCTAAAAAGCACCACTAGAACTATACAGCCCACAGGCAACCATCAGCCGTCAAACAACCTCCGCACTCTCCACGGATCTGTCTTAAAGCAGTGAATGCACATCATCGCAAGTGGAGGAGAACGGCGGGGTCACTTCAAGGAGGAAGGACATTATGTGGGAATATAGATATTCTAATTCCATTTATTCCAAAACTCACTTCTTATTATTAATGTAATGTTGTTAAAAAGCCATCGAATAGCCTCCCTCCAAACAGCTCATAATTTGAACAGATTAGAAAATTAAAAAAAAAAAACAACAAGATAAAATTAGATCATTGGCTGTCGGGTGGGTGTTGCAAATGATATGATCTCATCTTTTACTGACAGCTGCTGAACGGTCTGTTAATCATTTATGTCGTTCTTCCAGGCATTTCGTATCCCCTATCATGAGCTGACGTACAATTCCCCTTAAGCATGAAGACATCAGGGGAGCGCAGTGGCACCAGGTAAGAAAACAATTTCTATTTAATTTGCGGTTTAAAGACTGCTGGAGAGGGTCAAACTAGCCTCCCAGGGATTCCTCTCACGCAGTTTTAACAGATGAGGGCGGCCATATGTTTTCCCTCACTGTCAGCACTTGACAGAAAACCCCTAAGAGAATGTAGTTAACAACAGGTGAAGGGAGGCCCAGGGGAGCAGCCTTATTGGCACAACAGAATGATCAATCTGACCGCATCATTAGCATGTGGATCTGCACTTTGGCGAGAAAATGTCGTTTGAGACCCTGATATTTAGTGCAGAATAAGTGAACACTGAACAACAAAACAGCATCAGCAATCAGTCAGCAATCTGTTCATTAATTTAATTCACATTTTTTTACTTTACTTTATTTGTTTGTATTGGAGCTCTGCTTTGGTTATTTTCATCAAATTTCAGACATCCTTATTAATTCATTACTGGTTGATATAGCAACACCTGTGGTTACTGATGGCAACATCAAGTGCATTTTTATAACACAGATCCTCAAGGTCAGTTTAAAATGACGTGCATTGACAACTTGGGGCAGCAAACAGGGCCTCAAGCAACTGCACTTTCAGAAATGCAACTGAGGAAGAGCAACTTGTTTATCATTTACAACAAATCGGAAACAAAGAGGAAACTGACAAAGACAGTCAGCAGTGTTGTCCAATATGGTAACACTGACCCTGCGTGTGTTGTATTCAAATCCTGAACAAGAATAGGAACTTCACTAATATAATAACAGAGTCAACATACATTTAGTTAGTGCTGAAAATAAATTCATAAATATATATTTTTTATTAATAGTCAAAAAATAGGTTTTGATTTATTAAAAAAAAGTAAAAGTAGGATGTTTTATCATATCATGTCTGTGTGTTAAGTATGGAGCCAGCAGATGATTGATTAAGCAAGACTGAAAAAAGGAGTAAGGAGCTGTCCAAAAATAAAATATCCCCATGAGCACATCTACGTTTTATCACTTAGGATGCTATATCTTGTTTTTTTTTCTATCCATCCTCTAACAGAAACAGAAATTGTGTTTTGCAAAAACCAGACTGACTGTTACTAACCTGCCATTAGCAAAGACAGAAAGGAAAATCTAAAAATCGTGAGCTGATGAAATGTTTTAGGCCACAATGTGAAAAATGTTCCACCATACATCAAAAGAAGACTTTGAAGCCTTCTTCTGATATTTTATTGTGGATGCAGTGGCTCACATTAGAGTATTATGCTGTGAAGTAGACTAGTTAATAGGCGATAAACTAACTACTAAATTCTGTTGCCTGCTGCTCATTTCTGGCTGACAGGTTACCACTGTCACTGGCTGTCAACAAAATAGACAGTGACCTCCCAGAAAAAAAGGTCTCATCGACTGTAGATAGCTGTTATCTTTTTTCAAGCTATTGTAACACAACATGTTTGTGTATAGTTTGCCCATTTTTGCTGTTCATTTCTGTTTGGCAGATGATTGGCTGGCTGAGCGATCTCCAATTACAGCACTGCAGCTTAATAAAAGAAATAAAAATAAAACAATTCAACTGCTCAGTGTGAAAATGTGTTTTTATGTCCTCAAGAGCATTTTGGAAGATGCTCAATGTTTTTTTATACCTTGTGTTGAAAAGTGTGCAGTTATTGAATTTCAGTAAAACACTGAGCTCTTACCAAACATCAATAATGCTTCAATTTTTTAAATCTTTTGTACACGTTGCCCCACTGAGCAACCGTTTTCTTATCTACATTAATATTTAATATTAAAATAAAAAATAGCAATGAGAAGTAATAGATTGTATAATTAAAAAAAACATATTTATAACTTTAAACTTCTGGGGTAGTAGAACAGCAGTAAAACATAATGGAAAAATATACTATTTAGTGCCCTGATTCCATGTACCATCCAGAAGGACAGAAATGACCAGGAGCCAATTCACAGGAAGCGCCTGTAGATGTGTGTTTGGGTGTGTGCCGATGTTAAAAGACATTTAACTGCATCCAGACTGTGTTTTCTGAAAGCTTCTCCGCTGTGAGGGCCTCAAGGTGAAAAGCCCTAGTTCAATTGCATCACTTACTCAGCCCCTGCAACTGTACTCTGTGGCAGTGTGTCACACACTGCTGTTAACTTGGGCAAGAAATGCTAGCATGACTAATAAATGGGGATATATTGTAATCTGCAACAAAGTCTGGAAATAGACTATGTCAGTTTTCTGGCATCCAATTTCCATTTTAAAAAGTAATACCAGTACATTTTTTGTAGATGTGTTCCAATAGGCTTCTTTATATCTTAAAATTAAAAACAAATGTGAAAACACTGTCCTTGTGAATTTTAAGCATAACTTCTGAATCATTGCTTGATATTCCCTAAATCCACAGCCAAAATACATGATGGCTTATTGACATGTACAAGCCAACTTGAATCTAATATCCTTGTGTCAATATTAATTAACACTAAGGGCAGCAGTTTGATAAGTGATGTCGGTAAGCTGTGAGCGATGTCATGTTTAAAGCATCTGCAATCTAACTCTGTAATGTGATGTTTGCTTTGGTTGTCTGACAGCAGAGTTGCAGAGTTACAAAGTAAAGTCACAGTGAATCTTTCAGCTATGGATTTCATCATTTGGGTATTTCATCATATTACATATTTCAACATTATAAAAAAAAAGTATACACGGTAAACAGCATGACTAAACTATTCACACCATACCAACAAGGTTGTTACATCATAAGATACAACCCACCTGGGATTTGCTGTGATTGCACACTGAATGAGAGCCGGGCCTCAGCTTGACTGTGTGGCATCCTGATCAGATGTGGAGATAGGTAGACCCCAGAGAGAGTCTGTGCTAATTGACTTGGTGGTTAGCTCTGAGGTCAACTGTGGGCCAGGTCTCCAGGTCATAAGGGAGCCCAGTGCTGAGCACAGAGCTGTGGTTATGCTCCTGGGGGGGCACTAGCTGCCATTGCTCTCCTCCAGTCATCAGTGAAGTATTGATCTAATGGGAGGAGTGCTGGCTTTTTTTTTACATCAGGCTTTTAGAGAAGACTGACAGGGAGATTATATTTAAAAAGTAACACTGTTTTTTAGCTAAGTGGCCTTATTTTTTTCAAAAATCCCTTTAGTATATGCTTACCTTCCTGTAAGTCCATAATTCTATTCAGAAAAAGAGATAATGGCCACTTGGGAATTGGGATAATCCTTGTTGATTGTGTCCTCATCCTTTAGACTCTGTCCTTTTCATCTTGCAAGTCAGATACATCGTGATTAAACATAACATGGTCCAAATAAAGCAGATGTACTCTCAGTTAAACTGGCTCTATGGCTTTTAAACAGGTTATGAAACAATTTAATTAATGCCTCTATGATCTATATGACCAACTGAGACCAACAGCGAGAGGATTGACTCTCTCTATTAGTCTCTAATAGTTATTCAGCTTGGGCCTCAGAATTAGATGAAACTGTGCTGGAGTTTGCTGAATTTGAGTGTCTGAGTGTCATTTTGTGTCAACACAAAATGAAAAGTTTCATTGAGCTCCTTTAAATCAAAACAGCCTAAAATAATCTTTTGTCAGGAAATATATATTTGTAAAGTTTGGATCTCTACTACAAGGTAAAGTGAAATTTGAAAGCAAACTACATTATTCTACACTCTTCTTAAGGCTTTAGTTCATGCTTTAGCGGTGGATGTGATGAGTAAAATCTTTGCTTACCTTTGGGGACTGAGGGACCAATACATCCAAGTCCCCTTTATATTACATCCCAAAAGCAACCGGAAGAAAGGGGCCCCTGAGATTAAAACAGATCAATCAGGATAAATGCTGGCGAAATGGCTGACCCATTCAATAAATTATAGAAGAGAGACTGGCATCCTCGTCA
Organism: Scortum barcoo; assembly: GCA_023238725.1. NCBI lineage: Eukaryota > Metazoa > Chordata > Actinopteri > Centrarchiformes > Terapontidae > Scortum > Scortum barcoo. Next base: position 18,320,801 of record CM041536.1, read on the forward strand.
TAAAAAAAGGTGTGTGTGCCTTTTGCCAGCAATCAGTTCTTTGAATTCTATCCATCATTTGTGTGGGTTGTGTGTGTATATGTAGTGCAGATTTAACAGGTTCACTGCAAAAAGACTAACCTATAATCTCACCACACTCTAACTAATTGATGGAAAACCTGAAGACACGTGTGAAGCTGTGCGAGCCCTGCACATTGTAATGTAAATATCAGCTCAATAATGAATCATAGTAGCCTAATAATGACATTACATTTCCACATTTCATTCTGAGATTGTGTTCATGTAAGTATTTTTTTTTTACATTGTGGGGGTTGGAGTGATGGGGTGGCTGAAGTGTTTTCATTTGACCTGCATTAGCTGTTGAGGAATAGAGGAAATATGTTAATTTAGGAGTTGTTATTGTTATTATTTGTAACTTGACATAAAACAACCAGCCACCTCTTCTACAAAAGCTATTTGCGAGCACTGCTTGTACACATATCACAAAGGGTGGCAGTGCCGCCTTTTCTCACATGATTGCGCATTTCAAGTAAATTGGGGTGTTGTACGGGTCTCTCGCTTGTTTGTGCATCTGTCACAAGTATGGCATTTGTGTTGAGTTGTGCAATCTGCCAAAGTAACACAGGAAGAAATCATCTCATGTTGCAAATTGTAGCTTGATTGTTGCAAAGCCCCTGTCTCATCTACGCTCGTCTTTTTCTGCAAGATGTTTTTTTTTTTTTTTTGCATGATGTCCCAATTCTTAATTCCAGCAAAACTCTGATAGTTATCTGAATCACAGATAACTATCTCAGAAAACAACTTGGTAGTGATTCGGAGAAATTTGGAACTGGGTTAAGTAGCTTAGCTTTATCATACCAGAATTGGTGACTAGTTTGTCCAGCCGGGACTTAAACTAAAGATCCAAGCTGTACTTCACAATTAAAAGGCTGAACCATTGTTTATAACGTCATACGACTTTCATGTATTCTAATTTGCTTTTGGCTGTCCAAGTCTGGCAGCATCACAGCCATTAATAGAATGAACACACATCCTAACCTGTATGTTGTGTATAGCATGTACCTTTGGATAAGGTTGGTTCGGCTTGTCAAAATTGTTGAAATTCTTGATCCTACAACTGTCACCTGTTGTGGCTCACATGTCGAGTGCAACCCTGTTTATTTGTGCGTCAATGCAGAAATGTGGTTTGGGCACTGCTATTCATTTTGACTTGACAAGAGTCAGCAGTGACATGTCTGTGAGCAGCATGAGACAATTCTGTAGATACTGAGCAAAGCAGGTAACATCAAACTAGAGTAAAATTTAGGTTTGAGTGTTTTTGGGACACAATCACAGTGTTATAAAGATACATTATAGTGTTCTGAGGGATCCGATTTTACTACCTTTCACCTTGGGAACGAGTGCGGTTGAGTTGGATCTAAGACAGTCACTGACCCACAGTTACAGATGAGGAAATGATCCTCTGTCTGTTTGCATTGTTCTTGTGATGAACTCCCAACCAATGTCTTCCTCCTTTCCCCCTGTGTGCACGGAGAGACTTGATTCACACAATGAGGCTGCACAGGAGTCAGCAAGTCAAAGCGAGAATGAATGAGCTGAAAGAGTTTACTTGTGTTTCCATTCCAACAGAGACGGTTTGTATTGCTGTTGTTGTGCAGCATCATTGCTGTAATTTGTCTGCAGGAGAATGAGACAGTTAGATGAAAGCTCCATGTTTAAGCAGGACAGAGATAGAGTTAGCTTTTAAAGGTCTTGCAGAAGCTTATCTTTTGTTCTGTAGCCTTTGTATCTAATTCATTATGGAGGAAGATTGTCAAACACCTTTTTTTTTCACATAGATATTATTGAGCATGAACCAGAAAAAAAGTGAATGTGTTAGATTAACTAGTCGTACGAGGATGTGCATTTCGTGAATTTATTTTCCAATTGACTCCTTAATGCTCCCTAGACAAATCTTTTCGATCTATTAGAATCTATTAGAAAGGTAAGATATATTTTATAATACCTCATCCTAATACTTACAATGCTTCCTTTCTCAAAGAAGTGCTGTTCCAGCAAAACATGTGCCTTATCATTCTGGAGCAACTTATTGCTAATAAAATGTCATTGTCACTGTCTTTGTTTGCCTTATTACATCAACCTCACAATTTCATCTCTGGTCCCAGTCTTTAATAGAATTACTGTTCCAGTTAGAATTCCCTTTAGTTTAGTTTAAAGTAGTACATGTCAACAATTGAAACTACAAAGGGGAAAAAATGTGTTTAAATTTTACATTTTCTGAAAATGCATTTTAAAGATCATTAACATTTGCAAATAATCAGTAATCAGAGTACAGTGTCTGTGTTGTCAGTGTTAGTTTACAGAATTTTCATCAAGGACTCAAGGGAAAATGTAGCACACACACTATTGAATAATAAAAAAAAAACATCCCCGTAGACTATATCTGTATTCATCATCTCTGTACAGAGCCTCCTGGAGGAGTTGGGGGTTAGCATCTTAAACATTAATAACTGGAACATGTGAAGACACTGTTCCAGGTATACCTACAGAGCAGTTAACCCAGTTAACATGATGTATAACCTTTTGCGCATTAAAGGGTTCTGCTAACCTCGCAGAGTACGTTTTAAACTAAAACCGGGAGGATTTGGGGGGGGTTTCAACTCAAGGAATTTCCTGGTTTTGGCGTATCTAAAGGTCACAACAGTTAAAGGAAAATCATTTTATGTAGGACAGAGAGGCAGAATGCCGGGAGAGCAGGGAGAAAGGTGAGACACTAAAATTGAATAGATCCATGTTATATGTGAAGATGTGGCAGGTTTATGAGAAATGCTCCTGAAAAACCACCACAATTCTATTTTGACATGAAGTTGAATTTTCTTGAAATGTCCCCTGCTGCCTTTTGTTCCACACACTTGAAAACCAGGATAGTTGTAGAGAAGTGCTGGCCTTGCTGATTTTTTGATGTAGTTAACTCCAGAAGGATTTTGAGTTTAAACTTTTCCGGATGACATGATTTTGTACACTTTTCTCATCCCTCAATATATATCACAGATACCACGTCTGTATGTAGTCAGTTTGATCGCAGCAAGGTCTTACTATCTGCTAGACCTGCCATGAAAAAACTGCTGTAAAACTCCAATAACAGAAATCCAAATGGACAAAGGGGACTGAGTATACAGGGCCCTCATGTGAAGGGGGAACACAAAGATACAGGAGATGTACAGTCGATTATTTTGTGCTACGCCTGTTGGGTACAGACACAGCAGATGGAAATTCAGGTTCACGACCAGGTTTAGAAGTGGCGTCTAAAACATGTCGTAATTTCAACATTATGTTTAAAATTGACTCTGATAATCATGGAGTATCATCTTGATTTAACAATGTTGAGTATGTTTTGCGCTCTTAAAGTGAGCCTGAATGGTTGTTATATCTACAGTGTGCGAAGCTGGTTTACACTTCTGTTGATCTAGGTTAATTATAATTGCAGCACTCTACGACATTCCCGCCAGTATTTTTTTATTGTCGATATATTATTTAGCAAGTATTCATTTTCAAGTAAAAGAATAACACTAATATGCCATTTCTATTTGACATCTTTTTGCTGTTTTGCTGTAATATACAAAAAGAGGGATGTTTGAGGAGCCTGTGTGCTTTTTTCATCTTAAGTTTTCTTAAGCACTCACAATCCCCCCCCCTAAAAAAAAAAAAAAAACATTTAGTCATCTCTTCAGGTTTGAAAGCAGAGGATACTTTAATAGGTGGAAGTAAACCTGATAACCCACTGAGCTTTGTAGTCAAAGAGAATCCAATCTTTCAGCCACATGTCTGCAGCAGCACATGAATAAATGGCACAGTTATATAAATAAATAAATAAATGAGACATATTCCATGGGGAATTAAACTTCTATCAGAAGCCTCAGACCACAGCTTTTTATTGCGGCACACATTATGGCCGTCACATCTCTGGGATTACTGCTATTATTTATTTATTTACCTTTATAGAAAGCAGTCATCAATCCTCTGTGACAAACATACAGTGTAGTCAGCTCCCCTAAGGCTCCATGTCTAATGAAATATACCATATACCTGTCCTCAGCTGCTTTTTCCTCTGCTCTGACAGCCAGTGGCCATTTGCAAGTGCTTGGGGTATAGCGAAATCATTCAAAAATATACTTGAGCCATTTAGTTATGTTTTCATGGCCCAATTTTTTTTCTCCCCTCTGTGTGCATGACTCAAATGCTAGCATATTTACTGTCAGGCTTGAGATTAATCAGCTTTAGTGGTGTATAAATGCCAACAAGCTGTTATCACTGTGAAGCTGGAAAACCAAAGAGCGATAGTTGCTGTGTGGGCAGTTCAAATGTTAACTTACCTTGTAATACAATACTCCGTCAGCAAATCAAAGCTTAGTGGTGATTCATTTTTAGGTCAAAAGGAACAAATCCTCATGTTTAATGGAAACACTTAAAATCCTGCTGAGACAAAGTTGCCACTGCGAAGTGTTCTGCAAATCGCTGAAGCTACATCTAGGGTGCCTCACTTCCTTGCAGGTTGCAGCGACTGACTATCACGTTCTCCTTTTCTCCGCTTGCAAAGCCAAGAGGAGACTCAGATCCAGATGGCTCGTTACTTCAGTGTATTCCAACATTTTGAAATGGGTTACCTTGCAGTACCATGTGAGCAAAAGCAAATTTGAACAAGGCTGTTTGCTCTGAAAAGCTTTCATCCTTGATGTTTGTTGGCTGTTTTAAATGGGTTACCACCAAAACTTGCCTTGCTACCTTTGCTTGCTCTCATCTTTCCAATAAATTGCTCTATAATACGATTTTTACTGCAACCGCAGAATTTGAACCAAGTAAAGTATTGACTACTTCTAACACCCTGCACCTACCTCCTCTACCCAGTATGTATATTATATTAAATCATGATATATCTGTAATGTATTAGCTTTGACGTATTTCTTTATACTATCAATTATTCTTCTTTTTGTGCTCCACAGGTGGAAGCAGAATAATATCCAAAGCATACTGTAAAGCAACATATTTGGGACAAGAGTATCAAAACAAACAATGACAAAAAGAATAAAATGGCACTCCTAGAAAACAGCAAGAGGCAACTGCAGTGTTTCCTTTCAAAAACATTTCTCAGAAGCATTTTACATTGACAGAAAACACAGACAATAGTGGCTGCATAGTTGGGAGCTGCTGGTCGCATAGTTATGAATAGTACACGACTGAAAACTATAAACTGACCCACCACATGTAACCCTGAGATACCTTTAGGTGACGTTGGACAGGGCAGTGGAGGGCTGTGAATGAGAGCATGTCACGAGTGAGGGATGGTCTTCAAACATCAGAAATCATCAGAAAACATCAGAAAAAGAAACATAGCTTGGGCCTGCTTCTGTGTTTCTGAAAGCAGACGTCTCTGGAGGATGTGCTCTGTGAGTTGTTGACTTTGTTTTACTCACTAGCATCAGCAGCCCCGCTGATATTTTTTAGTTATACAGTGCTGCAGGAAATCAGGAAAATATACAGTACATCCTGTAAAACCAAAAAAAAGTACAGCGCCGTTGGAAAGAAAGCTCAGCCCTTTCTGTCTTAACCCCCTCCCAACTATCTCTGTCACCACAGAAAATCAGAGCAGCACAGAACAATTGTGGGTTTTGATTGTTCACCTGACAGCCCGTCACGATCCATGCGGGGCAGATTCTGCAGAGGGCCTGGGAGCTAAATGTACTGCAGTAAACACATAAATTAAGAAAACTGAAATTTGGCAACACACGCACAACATGTAGAAAAAAAAACTGCAAATACGGAAAACACAACCAAACACACAAAGTAGCACTACAAGCTGCACGCATGACAACGGGAACTATTTCCACTATGTGATCTAGAAACAGTTTCCGTTGTCTTCACCACTTAAGTTTCTTAAGTTTATGTCATATACTGTACAAAAAAAAGTTGAAGTAGCTACCATGACATCACCCATTGGTTTGTGGACTGTACCAATTTGATGCCTTGAGCTTGGCATTTTGGCTGTTACCATCTTATCTGTTAGTTGAAGTGACCATATTTGGAAGAGAGGGTGTAGCTGGGGAGGAGTGTTAAGTTATCAGCTAACATTAGATAGCTGGCTTGGTTTCTCAAAGTGCATATTCAGTCTGCTCATCAAGTAATTGGGATGCTAATTTTGACAAGAGAACTGTGGCCTTAAAACAAAATGTGCTCACCCAAAAAAACAGCTGACTCGCTTCCTATCTTTCAGAACAACTCAACGCTGAACAATCCCGATTGGCTTGTCAAGGTAGCCCTAAAGCATACTACTATTGTCTATTTTACTCTATATAGCACCATAATCTATGAAATGAACATTATGCTACATTGAAGAAGACTTAAACTCATTAGGAAAATGTTTACTGAGCTAACAAATCAAGTGAGAAGTACAGGTTTGAGATACTTCTGCTTTAGTTTCACTTTTCAGACCCAGAAGCTGCGTTTATTTCTTTGTACAGTCTACGGTGTGTGTATTCGGTTGTGTTTCAGTTGTGGAGGATAAAGATCAGTGGCGCCATTGAAATTATAACACTTTCTTTTTTGTAACATTATAAACATCATACATCATGAAAATATGTTTTACTTTATTTAAAAATCTCTTACAGTCTCTACATCATAGTTTTTTTCTGTCACAGTTTTCATTCATTATTTATGTAACAAAGCTAACAAAAGTAATCATCTAGTGCTAGCATATTTTCAACGTTTTAAACACATTGAACTGATCAATGCAAAAAAGAAACAGTTAGTTTTGTTCAATTGCGTGGCTTTTAAGGAGATGTCAAGGTGCACTTTCATCTTATAAATACCCATTCATACCAGCTCTCTCCAGGCAACTGTTAAAGGTTTTTTGGCCCATCCAGCCATGATCAAAATGACAACTCTGCCATAAGTTGAATTCATTTGTAGGTTTCAGAGCCCAGCACAGTAATTGAGTACGAGGAATCGGTGCTATAACCATTCCCCATGTTCCCTCGTCCACCTCATCACCTGCCATCTATGTAACTGTCCATCTATTGTCCCCATGGGAATCTGTCCCATCATTGCTGGTAATGGCTTTCAGGTTGTCCAGATAATGGCTTAACTGTGGTTGCGTTGTAACTTCCCAACATGTCGAGATGAGTGTCAGGTCTTATACTATGCCTACAGGCATTTGTATTTTAGATGATTTAATTGGTGAAACAAAAAGCATTGATCTGCTTGAATTTATGTTAAAAAAAAAAAAGAAATTCAATTAATTTTAAGGTTGTCAAACTTCGTGCACCCACACTATGTTAAGGCGCGGAGGCTAATCGAAGACAAATCTGTTGAGAAAAACCACACAGCCTCTGTCTTGGTTAAACTTGAGCTGAAAATCAATACAGCAACCACATAATGGGATAGGACAGATCATGAATAGACCATCAAGGTAATATCAACAGAGTGCTTTTTAACCTTTCCTTTTTCTTTTGAGGGGGGGGGGTCTATAATCCCGCTGCAATTGATACACATTCACAATCATTTCATACAAAGCACACTATAGCCTTAAAGTGTTATGACTTAAAGTACTCTTTAACTATGCCATTCTCTGAAATGGTGACTTTTGGGTCTTCCTACATTGTGCACATAAAATAAAAGATGGCTGAAATAAATCCACCATAAAACACTCCTTCCCCACAGCAGCAGACCCATTAGATTAGATCAGCTATGCAGCCTTTAACCATACTAAGTACCAATTATAACATGTTGGTCATCTTGTTAGAAAACCATTTGTGTGTCTGAGATACAAGACCTGTGCCCTATAAATTCAAGGGCACTATATCCTGAAGGACAGCACTCAGAATCACTTAAATTGATATAAAACCCAATTAGCGTTTCCTGCATGTCACTGATTTAATTTCTTATGGGACCAGACAGAGGCTATACGGTAGCTCTCCCATCTGGCATGAAAATGGCAATTGCACAGCAAGGTAATATTATAATAATGTACATGAGAACATATAACTGAATAACTTGTCTTCTCTGATTCCCTTCTCCATATGACCAATATGAGGTCAATTTCAATTTTTGTGCGTCCAAAATGCCTAAACTTTGTAGACTTCTCCCTCATGCCCCTGAAAAACAGATAGGCAGTTTTGTTTCATCCTCCACTTGACAGCTAGTGGCATTTTGTTTCTCTATAAGCGCTGTCATTCTGTCAAGTAGCAAGAGGAAGAGCAGAGCAGGGAAAATGTTGTGGTGCATGCCGCAAATGCTGGACCCAGGCAGAAGGAGGGTGGTAGAACTGTTAATAAACACACCTGTTGAAGGACATCTTACCAAGGGAGCAAATTGGCACGTATTGATGTTGCAAGGTATGGCTGTTGCAGAACTGTTTTTGTCGGAGTGAATACCTTATGTTTTTGGAAAGGCACAGAGCTAATGCAACTGCAGAGAATCTATGAGTGTGCGCGCGTGGCTCTGCACCCACAGTATACAGCACATGTGTGTGCATGCCATTTATCTATTCATGCATATCCATTTATACACTATCTTCATTCGGCTTGAGAACTGGAACCGGTGGTGCAGTGGCGATTATAGAGAACTATACATGGCTAAAGAGTGGCAAAGTGAAATAGGGGTTGCATGACAGAAGAATTATTTTGTTGGATAATAAATGAAATCATTATAGCGTTTTCAGTGGTTGTTCTTAAAGTTAACACACTGAAAATGTCTCATTAGACCGTACAGTCTGCAGTAATTATTTAACACTCTCCAGGTCTGAGCTGTTATGTCAAAGCTCTATCTCTCTATAATCTTAGTCCTAGTGCAGCAGAGGAGGGCCATTAAAATAAGCGTGTATGTAATCTCAAGACACATTACAATAGAGTATGCTGCATATCATGACAAAAGGGCTTCATCTGAAATGTCAACAAAATAAAGCCTGTTCAGAATACAATATGTCTTACAAATTACACAAATACACCTTCAGGCAAATGCAGTGAGATAGTTTTATTAGTCGGTATATTCATCCTTAAAGTGGGATTATTTGGATAATATGTGTGATTGAGAAGATGCAATAATGAACATGACAGAAACAGATTGTCATAACCTTACCAGCTGCCGAAATTCACCAGGGAATAATTCCAGCAAAGTATGATAATACTAAATACAGCAACCAGTGAGGTAAAAAAAAAATATGCCTGATAAGAAAATAACAATAATTCCAGCTTCAGTGCAGCAGCATCACTTTTTGTAGCATTTTTATCAAAGTCAGTACTGATTGAGTGCCAGATGACTGGATGAATATTTAGCATCTATGATGATGTTAAACACTCATTAAAGTTGGATATAGCCCTATTGTGTGTGTGTGTGTGCATGTGTGTGTGGCATAAAGCGTATCAACTCATTTTTGTGCAACTATCAGGTCGCTCAGGTAGTATCAACAGGCATTGCATCAAAGGTAAAGCATCTGCACCCTGAAGGAGTATCCCAATATGTTTTTCAGCAGATTTTCTCACCTCAGTAACTTTCAAAACTGGGGAGCCAATCATAATTGAACAGTTTTTCGCTTGTGAGCTGCTACGTTGGGCTGAGACAGCTGAACTAGTATTGACTCTCATGTTAATGCATTGCACTTCATTGGCAGAGCTGACTAAAGGGTTGACACTGTTTTGCATCACTTCTGATCACTGAACCTGACTGCTGCCTTCGGCTTGCGTAATGAAAACACGACAAACGTTGCAGGAGTGAGCTTAGAATAACTGCAAGAGCGCAGTTGTGCTGAGAACTGGCTTCAGAATTCATTTTCAGAGCAAATAATAGAGACCGCATCTGCTTCTTTTGTGCAGCAGAGGTATTTGTGTGTGTGTTTGTGAGGAAGAGGGAAGAGACACAAACTGCCATAAAGCGATAAAGAGCGGCTTAAACTAAGAGATAGGGTAACTATAGTGGGCCAAGAAAAAGGGTTTTGTACTGCTGGGGAATCGGTGTGGAGCAAAATGATAGTTCGATAAGAAAGATGACAGAATCACCATAGAGAAACGTAAACCAGATACAGCGCAACCACATGGGGTCCTTGAGAGAAATCTTGTTTGTAGCCTTGAAGACTCTGCCGGCACAATATGAGCGTGCATCTGCAACCTGATTGGGTGGGAAAAAGTGGCATATGAAAAAGACTACAGCGCTGTCCTCGCACTTAAATATCCATGACCACTCAGCGGCAGCCTGCATGGTGACGCCCCAGTATGTGGCCTAATAGGCCTTTAATTACTGTCCTCTTCCTGCCTGTCCTGCTTATGTGGAAGAGATAGATGAGATGAGATATACTGCTGTGTGTGAGCACATACGATGAATAAGAAATTATAGGCGCAATATAAGCTGCAAATCATGTAAATATTTGATGTGGGATCACAATAAGTAACATGCCTTTTTTATGTCCTCCCTAAACAGCTTTATTATCCTTGATAAGGGTGTGAACTCCAGATTTGGCAGAATGGCCAAAATGATGATGTGCATATAATACTAATATACTATACAGAGCAAAGCTGAAAGAAAGAATATATGGTGCTGTGTTCGACTCCTCCAGGAGAGGGCAATGAGGCTATACACTGTTTGTTCCTTGATGTTTGGTCGACAAAAAGGTTACATATTGCAGGGTAGAATTGAACTGTATATGCCCTCAGTGATTTATTATGTCAATAACCCTTATATTAGGCACAGTCAGTCACAGCATGTTTCACACGTGCATCAAATTTGTAACTACACACACTGTTTTCTGCAAAACAAAGCCAAAAAAAGGGAGAAAAATGATCTATTCACATTACATGTTCCTCTGAATATAAATATAAGGCATCAATGAGAATTTCTTAACCCGACAATATGTTTAACTGAACTGGATGTGCAGAAACAAGATGACTAGCCCCCATGTTTACTGCAATCCAAGCTCGCATCCAAACATAATTAGGCAGGATTAGAAGAAGGCTTTTCTCATTATCTCTTTAGAGTGTCTCGGGCTCATAGAGGTTTTAATTGTGCTTGACTGGCAGGACCTTAGTGCCCCCTCGCAAGCATTTGATCTTCAAAGCATCCCCTCCATGTCACAGCACAAAGAGCCCACCATGATCTCCACTCATCGCTCCATTTCCTGGGTGCCATCGCCGCTAGATGCCGGCTCTTTTATACCCATCCATATAGCGAGCTGTGTACACTTCGCGGCAAGGATACACAAGTAGATCATTATGCTCAGCATGTTGACTGTACAAAACACCTGTGAGTGTGTAATATTGAAACAGAACACAGCCAGAGACAACAGAGAGAGGAGAGACATTGACTTGTACTGTGTGATTGTTTGGACACACTCAGACTGCAGCATCAGCTTGCAGGCATCATGCATCCTCCTCTTGACCAAACAACCTCAGACCACACGCAGTGTCAAGTCTGAGGTGTCCTCCAGTTGAAGATCAGACAAGGACAAAATGGCCCCAGACAAACCACGTCGGACCAAAAGGCCTCAGACAAAACAATATCTGACAAAACAATATCAGACAAACTGTCCGGAGATAAAATGGTATCAGGACCGACAGCCTAAGAACAAACAGCCCCGGGCAGAATCTGGTGAACGTCCCCGGTCCTGCCTGACAGTGAAGATACACTTTCACTTGCAGGTATAACAGCTCCAATTTGGATATCTAAATGTTCAAAAAAAGAAAAAAATTATAATAACATATTAACATATGAGGCAGCGTTGGGCAAGTTACTTCCAAAATTCTTATTACTTATTGAACTATAATCCCTTACAGTATTTGTCTCCAAAACAAGTGATATTACTGTTACTGCCCGACAGACGCTATTTATTTGTTAGTCTGACAAAAATTACAGGAAGCGTGTGTTGCTGCTTGTGCAACACAGACAGGTGGGAGTGTGAACATCACCGCCTCACCTGAGGCTGTATCGTCTGACGCTGTTTTGTCAGAGGCCACCTAGCCTGATGTTCAGTCGTATGACACTTCACGGTTGGCAATGTTTTTCCTGTGACCTGAAGCCTTTTGGCCTCGGGAATGATGCTGTTTTGTACGTTGTCTGAAAAACTGATGCCGAGGCCTGGGAATGGCCCTAAAATGTGTACACTTGTGTTTCGTGTTTTCATCTTGTGAGGTTTATTGATTGTTGTCAGAGGAAGAGGTGAGCATTTCCCTTACCTCTGCCACGCGATTCCTCACTGGGACATTCACCTTAGTGTTTTGCCATCTCACTCACTGTTTTCACCTCCATTTCCTCTTTTGGTGGGCATTCTCTGAGTGACAGCTTGAGTGTGAGCGAGGGGACAGCCCGAGAAGGGAGATTGCAGTGCCACACCCGTGGGTACTCATGGTGGCCACTCTGATATCTCTCCTGTGAGAGGGAACATTGTGAGCAATACTGCAGCTTGCAAACAAAACCCCATATTTATACACATAACAGGAGTGAGGAAAGTTCATTCACTGCACCCAATTACTGGGAGCACTCCAAGCCATTTTCTGTGCTCAACTTTAATTTATTTTTCAGCGACCAGGCTTAGTATATCCCCCCTTATAAATCACAAGTTTTTTTCTTGTTCGAAGGAAAACCTGTGCAACCATAGCGTACGGTTGTCTACCACTGCTCTTACAAATTATGGAAATTAGGTTAAAAAAACCTATCCATTTGCAAAGCCTTCTTAAATTTTTGGCTAAAGCATGGAGCCGACTTGCCAAAGCATGGTGTACACTTGCCTGAGAAACCAGCTCAGATTCAAGGATATTTCTGTTTCATTTTGTATTCGAATATTATATTGTTTCTGTGTTTTCCCTTGTTTCTGCTTACCACCTTACTGCATTGTATGACACTGTGTAACAGATAGCTGTAACCTTGGGTGGTGAAATCTGCAGCATTTTACTCGGGCTCTCTCCTTTATCACAATCCATCGCCATGGGATCCAACAAGGATGGTGCTGAACTGATTAAGTCATTTTGCATGTGCATCCTCAGTGAACTGTACAGTGTTGACATACATAATACCAAAAATGCCTCGAATTTTACACAGCTCTCTCATGTGGAGCGCCAAGAAAATTGCCTTAGGTGGAGATAGAATCCTCCTCTCTTTGAGAGGTGAACAGTTTGCTTAGACAGGTCGGTTCTCCAGAATTTGTGATTTGGGGGTAGGAGCATGCATAATATTAAAGTATATTTTTGACAACAAAACATGCAGTATTCTATGCTAGCTTACACTGTCATATAAGTGGGAGGCAGAATGCTGTGTATGTGTGTGTATACAGTAGGAGCATGTTAGTGTGCAAGTGTATGCAGAGTGCTGAAAAAATATGCCCTCGCTACAGGGTACTGAAGAGATAGAACATACTGAAACACTGAGGGGGGAAAACAATGTAGTTTCGGTGAAAATATGTGAATGCAACTGTGGCTCCAACCTCCGATTGGCTATAATTCTGCTGATTATTTAGTTCTGAGCAGACCATGTGAAGGTAATCTGTCATGTGTCAGTATTTGTAACGAGCACTGCCCAGTCTTTGTGCTGATGCTGACAGCTTTGGGTTTTTTTTATAATTGACTGCTGCATCCATGCTCACACCTGGAAGAACAGTCTATTCATGCTGCAATCCGCTGGATCTCAAGCCCCACTCTCTAGGCCAAGTGGCCACCTTGCTGCTTGAAGGGAGTCCAGAACATCTCTTTTTGGAAATATTGTAAGCCAGTACAGAGGTAATGGGGTTCCAGAGGAAGAATAGAAACACTGAGTAGATAAGGTAGAGAGCTTCCACAGTTGGCAACGACCCTGCCGAATGTCGAGTTGTGTTGGAACGCAATGAATGAACTTACTGCACTCACTGAGTTATTGAATGACTCTGAGTATTGGCAGAAAAGTCTTTTTTTGTTTCTTTTATAAAAACACTGCTCTCTGTTAACATCAGAGCACCACTCTGAAAACTAGTATGAGCTAGTATGGGCCTTTATTGACCAAGTAGTTCCAGGAACTGAGGAGCCTCAAGAAACAAACTTAGTGCGCTGCGCTCCAATTTGTTTTTCCAGCAAATAAAAAGATCTGTAAAGTTTTTTGACTGAAGACTTTTGCACACACAGCAATATCACAATACTGCTGCAGAGACTCCTCTGTCTCCCTTTTGGATTCACTCGCATTCTTGTGGGTTTAGTTGCTGGACCAGTCAACACACTGGCAACGGAACAGAACATTGTTGACAGCTGCAGCTGAGCTGTCAGTGGTGTGTTTCTTTTTGGGGACTTTAACAGGTGTGACATCACCTCACTGGTTGCCAATTTGGAACAGAGCATCAGATTTCATACCAGACCAGACAGAGCACTGTACCTGTGTTTGAAGCTAGTCCCAGTGCCAATGTTTCCATGGACCAGTCATCCTTGGGACCTCAACAGATGATAACAGCTACTGAGGGAAAAAAACTGAGGGTTTGTGTGGAACGTCTCTCCCCTCAAATAACCATCAGAGGTCCCTCTTAAGACAGAAGGTGCCCACACTCTCTGCAGTGGTAAAGCAGGAAAATACTTGCATATTGTTTATATGAACACATAGCAACCATTGTTTATTACTTAGCAACTGTTGTCCCTGCCAGTTTGCTGCTCATACATAAAAAAAGAAAAGAGCCCTCTTGAACATATTTATTGATCGGGACATATTAGCTCATCATCCATCAAAGCACTGTCATCAATCACATCTCAGTTTTATGATAAACAGTCACATTTGGATCATCCATTTTTGTGACATAGGAAACAGCTGACCACAGAGCCCACAGTTTATCTGAGTTACTATTTGCTTATCCAATATCTAATTAAAACAGGAAGTACCCCCCTTGCGGCCTGTGCAATTGAAAAACAACCCTAGAAAAGCTGGTCGCTCGGAGCCACGATAATGTATCACCAAATGTTTGTAAGCCAATACTTCCATTAATTCTCACAGCAGCATTACCATCTCCCTTGCTGACTTCAGCAGAAATGCATTAGTCCCTGGCACAATGAATTCTCAGTGACTCTATGTATCTTTTTCCCCTCGTTGACTGTGATCGGCTATGTGTGCATTTACATAGTAAGCGTTTGTGATTATGTGAGTAATGTGAACTTTAGTGTTGGCGCCCCAGAGAGAACTCCTGACAAGAACAGAAAGCAACAGAGAACAAAAAATAAAAAAAAGTGTGGGGGGGATGGGGGGCGCTAGATGTGGAGCTGGCCTCGGTTTACAAAAAGTGAAATGACAATACTTCAGCGCTACCTTGGGGGCGAGGGTTACAAACATGGAGAGGGTGTTATGCAAAGGCAATAGAGCATAGCCCTGTATTACAGGTTGGATTAGATAAGTGTGGCGCTTCAGTTGACTGGCAGATTCAATTTGCTCAGCCATATTGCAGACGAGAACCTGTCTCAAGAATAAGGGTGTGGAGCAGGTGAGAAGTGACTACATTTGGTGCACCTTCGGGGTAATATCTATTATACACTGCTGCTGGTGATGAGAGGCTGAAGGCCTAAAAACCATAGTGAGACAAACAGAACCTTACATCAGTTGTTTCGAAATAAACTTCATTATGCAGTTTCTTGGAACAATGATAGTGCTTATTAACCTAATGCTTTTAAGACATTATGTGTGCTGCTCAGTAGTCGCTGGCATTTCGCCAGTTTTGGAATCCAGTAAAAACGTCGAGGAACTGTTGCTCAGGAGGTAAATGTTAATTTTGGAATAACAAATATGTGGTCTGCTTCTGGACACCGTCACAGCGTTATGTGTGCACTCCTTCTGCAAAATGAGTCGGAACAGCTGCAGAGTTTACATACACACACACTTGTGCATGCCTACCCTGAAAGATGAAGAGGTAATCAAATGATTACACAGTCTGTCTCACACCCAAGTGTTATCAAGAGAAGACTGGGGGGGGGTGTCCTTCCAGGAAATTGTTAGGGAAGGGAAACATTTGCTCCGTGGCCAACACCTCTCAGTTGATACATGAATGTGAAGCGGCCGAGCACGTTGAGTCGCAAATCTGCAGTCTTTCATGATTGTGTTGTTCCCTCGTCCAAAATGCTTGAGCGCTTAATTAATCAACAAACGATTTAAGTTTCTGGGCTACGAAGAGGGGAGAGGATGACAGGGAAGGAGTGTCTCTGGCTATGTTTTGGATAGTTAAATGTGCAGTTGCTTTTAGCTTGTTATTTCGGTAACCGAGACAGCGAGCCAGTAAATTAACAGCTTATTTATGTGTGTGTCTTTGCCCATTGTGTGACATTTCTGCCCGTAGATGTTATGTTGTTACGGTGAAGCGAGTGTAGAGACTGAGACCCTGACGGCGACTGGCCTACTCTATGCCCGCAGCTCCGGAGGGGGGAGACGACGACGATGGAGCCGAGCAGAGGAGAGAGGAGGCCGGGCCGGGCAGAGAGAGAGAGTCCGCTGGGCCAAACACCGGAGGAGCTCGGCGCTGAGGACGTCTGTAAACTGAATATAATAATATTAACAGTAACACAGAATAAAAAAAATTATACATGAAAAATAAACACTACTATTTTGTCTGTTCAACATAACACTGATCCGGATTCAACCACATCACAGAGGTGTGAATCTTCACTAGCCTCATGATTCATTTCGATTCACCTGCCTAAAATGATAAATAAACCTAAACTAAACAAAGATGGTCCAAGCATTTGTCAGCTGGCAGTTTTTATCATCAGCAGGTTTACACACATTTGAAGAAGCTGCAGCGGTGTGATTTTCACTGAATTATTTTATTATTTCACATCCTGAAATCAGCTGCCACATGACTGTTGTGAACACTGCTGATCAACAAACAAGCAGAAATAAATGTTTTCCACATGAGAAAGTAATCGACAGTAATATCTGTTCAGTAAAACAACAATCACACATGAATTTCAGAGTTTAGATGTTTGTTTGATAAGAGAAACTAATAAGCAGTGATTCATATTAACTAAGCAGTGAACTTCTGAGAACATTTAGCTGTGAGAGCACAGACACACATCGAGATCAGGACCAACATCAAACTGATATGACTGTCTGGAAACTTCACAAATAGTTTTTTTTAACAACTTTCAGATAAACACTGACCATGTTCACGTGTCAGACACTCCTCCTGCTCTGATTGGTTGGTTTGACCTGGGCGCAGTGGATTTTAAAAAACAGCTTTAGAGGCCGAAGGCGGGGCCAGAGGAGGCCAGATGATCTGTCTCATATTCTACTATCAGGATATGGTGACAGTACCAAAAGTGATCTTACAACAAACGGAGCTGCATGAATCTGGTCTAAAAAAGAACAGGGAAGCTTTATCCTCATATAGGTAAATTCAGTGTTCAGTGTTCGGTGTTGCTCCTGACATGATGGCCTGTCGTATGGTTGGCCGGCCGCTTTGGTGCAGACTGAAATATGTCAACACAAACTGGAGGAATTTCTATGTATAGAAATTTGTCCTAAAAGGATAAAACCTACTGACCTTGGTTATTCTCTGTGAGGTTTACAGTTTACTTTGTCCCTTTACTTACTTAATCTAGGGCCATTAGCAGATCTTTTTTTTTTAGTTTGTGGCCAAATACCTACAAAATTTCCCATCTTAGTCCCATCAGTCTTAGCTGTGTATTGATACTCATCAGCAACTAAGATAAAAAAAAACATGGTAAACATTGCCTGCTAAACAGCAGCATTTTCCCTCGTCATTGTGAGCATGTTTTCCTAAGGTCCTACGGGGGGTAGAAGCCCAATTTGACTTGCAAACTGCAAAAACTGGCTAACAAGATCTATGTAAGGACAGCAAAAATACCGTAACACAGAGGGAGAGCAAGTCAACATATTCAGTATGTGACATTGTCAACAAACCTGTATAACAAGAACTCATCCGTAAAATGTGATATACTGTAAAAATGATAATGGCTCAAACCGTAAATGATCATGACATCAGTCAATTGTTTATTTTACATCTCTGACAGGAAACTGCAGTTTCAGTGGCAAGCTCTAGTTACCACAGAGACTATGTGCAATGTAAGTAATTACCTATTTTAGAGCATTACAGTAGAAATGTAAACACATCCGCACAGTGCACTGCAACTCATTTCTGCAGGCAGTGCCTCAGGTGGTGTCCACTCATTTAAAAGAATTCAGAAAAAAACACCAGTAACCAAACAGATCATTATGGATAGATACAGGGTAAAAGGTCTGTTGGAGCTCAGGGCATGCCCTGTGGCCAAGACTGGATATAATTGTCTTGCCCTGAATTGAGATATCTGAACTTTGACAGATTTGTGTATAGGAGATGAACGCAGGAGAGTGGGGTGAAATAAAAACAGGAGGAGAGAGGAGAGGGAACATATCAAGGTCTCGCACATCACTGTTTAGCGCAGTGAACTCTAAAAAAGGCAGCTAATCAGGAAAACACTGCTGCCATGTATTTCTAATTAATGCAAAACTGGGCATACAGTACATTTATTAAACACAGCCTATAAACGAGACACGAAACATAACGCAGGCAGCAAGTCACACACCATGACAGGAGTTAAGCGATGCAGATATGAAATGCAGCGTTGAAAGGCCTTTTTAATTGTGCCACTCAATTATACGGCGACGTTTGAGATCTGAAGTGACATGGCTAAAAGCTAATCATTAGTAGACCGAGGTAAATGTGGGCCAGAGGATACCACAAGTTAAGACTTGAGCACACAGACTCACCATAGGCATGCATTATAAAGCCATCTGTATCTGTACATCAATCTAATGGAATGACATACAGGACGTCTGCGAAGGAGACATTTAATGCCTTGTCAAAACATTACCCCTGTGACTATTCTCCCTAACTTTGACAGACTACCTTGTCAAGGCATGGAGCGTTTTATGTCTCCCATCTGCCTTGTCCTGCTGACAGGCGGCTGAGTCAGACGGTCTGTCCTGAGCGTGGATGCATAGCACCACACTCAAGCACACACACTCACTGACCCATTTACCTTTTATTTGTTCACTCGCATGGCGCACAGTTCGCGTGATGCATTGCGTTTGTGCGCGATCAATCTGTTTACTTCCAAATTTTGTCGTGAAACTGCGATTATATTGCAGGGCGACAGTCGCAGTCTTAATCAGTTTAAAGCTTCATAAGGCGTGACAAATGAGTCTGACTTCAAATGGAAAAAGAACCGTTACACAGCCTGTTTTGTCTATCTTAATATAACACTCATATGTCTTAAGCGGGTTGAGGGCTATAGTTGGCTCTAATCACGCTTCCTGTCTACTTTGGTGCGACTGCAGTTTAAACCTTCACTAAATAGATTTTTTTTTGCCCACTTTGGGGCAGCGGGAGCAAATTGACACTTATATATATGCCACTATATGGCAAACTTGGTGGCAAAGGTTTGGTTATTTACACATGCAGCACTTACTGAGCCACATTCATGTCAAGTCATGTTTCTGTGCAATAAGTAAGTCCAGTGTTCACTCAGTTTTAAGTCTCTACCAGCTCCTGTGGGAAATATCTAGCTCTTTAGCTGTAAATGCTTCACTGTGTTCGTCAGCCACCTGCTTCTGTGACACATAGTGTGCCGTGGATTTTTGAGAGAGATGAGAGGTTTTTCACAGTGAGAGGGATCTGAAACAGGAGAGCTGCGGGTCGGACAGCCAAACAATGTGCTGAAACTCACTAAAGCTCTGCAAAGCCGAGAGGAGCTGCAGATTCAGGTGATTACTGTAGGTTCACCACTACCCTTTTCACACTGGCAGATTCTTCTCACTTTGCCTTTTGATGTATTTTTATTAAAAAATAAACCTACTTTCAGATACTCTGTCCTGTCCAAGGTAACAGAAGAGGAAATTGCATAAGACTGGATAAGATATTTGTTCATTGGGTAAGTATTCAGTTTTCAATTTTGTGATTTTGATTTTTTTTTTTTTAAGGTATGTTGATTGATTCATGATTATTGATTCACTAAATAACATGTAACTGGCCAACCCTTCATTTTAAGGTGGGTTTTGTGGGTGACATATGCATTACTTTTATGCAGTGTTACAGCAACGTCTCCTGACCAGAGTTTGTCTTGACTGCAGAGGTTAGTTGCCAGCTAACCAATGAACCAGACTTAAGCCAATTGAATTAAGACTAAAGACAAGGCAGTTTGGAGGACTGAAGCTGAAAACATTACACATCTTAAGCCTTTGAGTGAATGAATTTTTTTTCTTAAGTCTTCAGCTAGCTAGATGAACTAGTAAAATTTTGGAACAGCTGGAAATATAAATGTTTATAATGATGTGGTTAAATAATGTATGTAAACGTGCCACAGGAGGAACAGTTGTTACCCAGCTTTTGAAAAAACGTGTGTATCAGATCACTGAAGCCATATTAGCTGAATTTTACTTTGCAATCTTCCGCAGAAGGGCTGTTGGATTTTATCCCCCGTTTCTCCACACTGCACCATAAAGCCATCGCTTCAAGGTCAGTCTGGCCAGGAGGATTGATTACCACAACCAATGATTTATTTGTACATATAGCATCTGAGCATTGCATCAAAGATATTTGAACCCATCCTTCAATAAAAGACATAATTTCATGTATAGAGGAGGCCGCAAAACCATGCACAATCTGTCAGTGCAATCCCGTGTCCTCCATAGTTTATAAAGAGAAGGCAGGATATTCCCTTTTCATTGTGGACATTCATCTCAGACCATGTAAGGCAGCAGGAAGCAGGAGGTGGCACAGTCCCCTGGGAAATCTGTCCCCCCTGCACTGACAGAGTAGATTATTGTCATCAGACAGACGTCAGGAATGTTATGTGGGGTTAGGAAATATGCATGTAGCAAACATCTATCTTCATCCATAATCCATCGTAATTATACCACCAACACACAACAACACTCATAACATTTAGCATAGCTCTAATTTGAGTTACCACAGATTTTCCTATTTTTAGCCACATCTGTCAATTCTTCTCAGGGCTTTAGACTGGGAGTGTAAGCGAGGGCCTCTGACTTCATTCTCCGAGCAAACAAACAAACACAGTTCAAGCAATTAACCCTCTTCTGTTTTGATTTGCTTCCAGGGTGAGTTTTTTTCCCCCCGAATTTTGTTGACATTTGTAAGTTTCACCTTTTGGTTTAAATGATGGAACATGGCAGGTCCCACCTGAGGGGTGACAATATCAAACAGACTTGAGGGTGAAAAGAAAGAGACGTACAAATAAACACGAGTGAGACAAACTCACACATTTTGATGGATCGTCAGAATAATTTATTCTCTCTTTCAGACGGGGTGAACATATCTCCTGCACTAATATTAATGAGCTGAAATCACATTGTTCATGGAAACAATTACAAAAGTATCTGCCAGGCATAAATTTGTAGTCAAACCTGCAGGTACTACTTCCAATAAAACCTTTTCCCATGTTGTGTTTGGTGGTAATTTTAAATTTGATGAATGCTATTTTGTTTGCCATTCTTCGTGTTCCATAGCGAGAGGAAAAACAATTAATTGTGTCTCCTAATGAATGAGGACTGAAGTTAATTCATTTTCATGAAAAGAAAATATGTTGAGGCGAAAAAAGGTGGGGGAGGTCACAAATCACTCTGATGGCCACAACTGAGGTATGCTTTATTAGCATGTGTTAATTTATCATCATACAAATAATGAATATGAATTAAAACGGGGGCTGAATAGACAGGGATGGCAACAACATCTCTGAAGTACTTGGTCTGTGTACAAAGTGTGATTAAAGATAATATTATTTGTACTGCTATTACCAATATGTGGAGTTTGCTGTAATTACCTCTTTCACCGTGCACAGTGTGAGCAGAAAAAACGCTGTAAGAACACTGTAAGAAGTAATAAAATAAAAATAAGTTTCACAAAAGGCATTAATTACACAATAGTATTGATTTACATTATAATATATAGGGGCTTTTCCACTTATTCAGACTGTTAACAAGGAGAAGGGGATGGGTATGAATGTCTTTGAAATCCAATCACAGATGCTGCACAGAGTCTTTATAAAAAAAACCCTCAACACTAAACTCTAGTGTCCAAACCATCTCTTAAACATTATTCGGAAATACTACACCTAAAAAACCCAATACTGAACTTAAAGTTATTATAATGTACCCCCCACTGGACAAATTGTAATACTTTGGTGATTGGGAAACTTTTCATATAGTGAAATCACTGGGTCAACTTTCTAATGTGCTTAAAACTTCAGATTATGACCAAATGCCTGCAAAACTAATGGCACTCTCGTCAGTTTCAGCTGTACTTTGTGTGGCCAGCAAACGTTAGCACACCAATATGCCAAAGTGGGATGGTGAACATGATAAGCATTGGCGTGTTGATGCATAGTGATTGTGAGCATGTTTGCAAGGTGATTTTAGATGAGCTATTAGCTCCAAGGCAAACATGTGCCAAAGAATAACGGATAAGTATAACGGAATCTAATGGATTCTTGACTCTCTATGCGAGAAGGCCGCTCTTTATGAAAAACTCTCATCCAACACCCCCCTCTGGTGTCTCTGCAAGTTCATGATTGTGATTGAAACCAGGTTTGTGCCGAAAAAAAAAAAAGATAGTGATGATAATGATTATTACCACAGGGGCACCAGGTTTCCAATGGGTACGGCCAATAGAAATTACACTATAATTTCGCAAATCAGTATTGCCGCTGCACCATTTCAGCAAAATGGCAGATTTATTTGAAGAACTGAGGTAATAGCAAGCCTTAATGGAGCTCATGGCAGGAATTATAGCACGCTTCCTATATTATTTCTAAAGTAAGTTTTAAAAAAAGAATGTGATTTTGTAGCACCAAATGCCTGGCCCTCTGTGGTAAGTAGGAGATAATGCTACAGGCATATGGAAAGACTGAAGGACAGGAGCTCTCAGGACTGTCAACCTCACAGCACAGCCAGGTCCACTGGGATGATGAGCTAATGCAATCTCTCTACTCGCTGTCCTCTGCCTCTGATCCTCTGCTCATCCTACCCCACACTTTTACTCGCCTTCCTTATTTCCTTCCCTCCGTCTCTTATCCTCTTCACTCACTCACTCCTATCTCCTTCAACCTTTTTTTTTTCATAAGCCTTTCTCTTTCACCCTCTTATCCTCCTCCTCCTGTGTCTCTCCTGTCTCCCCATCATCAGCTTTGTATTGTAGCTGCCAGGAAATGAGAAAGGCACTCAATTACTGTGCTCATTGAATCATTAATGTCAAGGTTGCGGTGTGTTCTGTCGGCCAACGGGCAACAGCTAACAGACAGCGCGCCTCGTAGCAAATCTTCTGCTGTATGTCCCAACAAGACAGGCATGGTTAGATATGGGTCTCGCTGATAATGGAGCCTTGGATGGAAATCATGGCGGACAGAACGATAAGAGGAGTATTAATGATGGACCTGGCGAGCCCTGTATACACAATGATAGTATGATTTGGGCTCCTAACAGCAGCAACAGGAACATATCAGATGAGAGGATGTGCCGGCAAAGAGACTCATTACAATGTAACCTTGTAAACCTGCCCTTCCTGTGAGCATGACAGAGCTTTTATACTACTTAAACACACATGGAGGATTATCTGCTGATCACATGAGGTGTAGTGTGCACAAAGAGCTGCTGCTCTGAGCTCGTACATTGCAGTTATCGAGGTAAAAAAAAAATGGCACTTGCAGTAAATGTTTCATGGTTTATCAATTTAGAGCTGAATTTATGGTCGTGGGTAGCGTAATGTTCTCCAACTATTGTTCATTTTGCAGTATGGCTATTGTGGTCACAGAATAACAAATTTTTAATGTGAATGAAATTGCATCGCATTGTCTTCCGCAGTCTCCACTTGACAGTAAAAACAAATAAAAAAAACTGGAGTTAAAGAAAAACGGTTGATAAATGGATGTTGAATGAATGTGATGGCAGTGTTTGAGGTGATTTTTTATTGGTGTGAAAACATCCAAGGTGTCTTTCAGTCTGTATGAGGGTTTAAACTGTTGTTCCTCTTCTCCAATATGATTTTCTTGTCTTTTTGTAGACTTTCTGCCTTGTGTTTGCAGCTTGATCATGAACAAACCAGATGAATTTTCTGACCAATTTGCAGTGCATTCACTGTATTTCAGCCTGTTAAAATATTTTTTTTTTTACTATGAACAATGGCTCCTACCACTGTACCCATGTAGAAGGTGTCGCTCACAGTGACAAGCCTGCAGTCAACTCTGCAGCTCCCCTCAGCTCTACTGGGAATTTTTAGCATCTTTAGCTCAATAGTCTTTTTTTTATCATTCACAGAAGGCAGCAAAACAAAACAGACAAACAAAAAAAAACCCCATTAAAAACCCACTCAACACTACCTGCTACCTGTTCAGCACCAAATGACAGGCAGACAAGGTTAGTGACGAGCTGGTGAACGTAGGGGAGCATTTAGCAATTAAAGAACCTGATATTTAGCTCAGGAGTTGGTGGAGAGCAAATCAAAGACAAGTGAGTATTTGGCTAACATCAGGTGACAAAATGAATGTGAATATTCTTCAGTGTCTGTGTGTTTAAAGAGGCAACCAGTACAACAATTGCCAGATTGGACTTAAAAAATATTATGATCATGTTGTGTTTACTGCTTGTTCCTAAAATTTTAAGTAACAATTTTAGGTACATTACTTATTTTATACTTTTTACATAGATTTAAAAGACAAATACTGTACATTACCCTTTACTCCTCACCATGTATCACCATATAGGATAGGATATACACTGTTGATCTTATTAAAGCTATAGCCTTTTTTCCCCCACAGTTGTCATTTTATTGTGTTCACCTTGCTAAATCTAATTTGGCCTATTACAGCAGCCCTGCGATGGATGGAAAAGTGTTCATTTTCTGTTGGCTCTGGCGACTGTCATTTGCGGTGTTGTTGAGTTATTTTGCATTATACCAATCGAAGGTCTTGCAACCCGATCTATATTTGCCACACCAGAAATAGAGCCACTCGGTTGATGCTGTCACCAAGGAGTTAATGTGTGTGATGTAGTTATTTCCTGAGACATAGCCTCACTGAATGGGAAGTGTCAAGAGATCCTTGTCCAGTTGTGCTGTATTTAATGGGATATTTTCATGCTCCCATAAACAGAGTCCATTGCCTTTTTGTCTATTACAGTACATTTTCTGCATTCTCCTATTTACCCCTTTGAGGATGTGATTCTATTTTTGTCCCTTATATTTGGCATGTCCTCACCGAAATATAGTGCACTGTGTGCTTACATAAGATTATGTACCACTTGTGCCAAAACAGAGCATTTCTTTTTTTCAGGAATAAAGTGAGCAGCCTCTACAGAGATGCATTGGCTTTCAGGTGCTCACCACCATGGTTACACAAGCACACTGTCAGTTCTTTGGCCCATCTCCAAGCATAAGGAGACACAGGTCTGCCCCATTGTACTCAGTGAGCCTCTCTTGGCTCCCTCTGCCTCTTGACCTGCAGTCAACCTCAAGCCTACTCTTGCTACTCAGAGGCCTCTGAATAAACTGGAGAGTAGCATATAGAGTAGTACTCCCTGAGCCAATCAGTACACCAAGCCCTCTCACCCACAAGTTCTGTTTTCTGTTCTGTTTGTTCATTTATAAATCATTTGTGAGAGCGATGCATGTCCAAAATGTAGAAAGCGGTGTGATCTTTGTCCATGTAAAGGAAAGTTGCGGAAGAGCAGGAGCTGAGCAGGGCTTTAGTGTCTCTTAAAAAAAAAACATGCCTCTCACATAAATATAAAGAATAAGACTTTAATTATGTTTTTTCATATTTCTTCCTGATACACTACAAGATCAAAAAATGCAAACGAACAATAGGTCATAAAATATGAGACTAAAATATAAAATATACCTTAACTAAGGCCACAAAGATTTAAAGGTGGGTGGACTTCAGTATCCATTTGAAGTTAGCAAGATGTACAGCTTGCATTAAGTTTGTTGGCCAGCTCTCATTTCTACTGTATGTGTTTCATCATTTAGAATCAGCAGTTAAAAAAATTATAGCTTGCTTGGTAAAATTTTGCTTTATTGGTCACTCTTTAACAAAGTGACTCTAATGATTTGTGGGATTTCACTGAGAGTCGATTTGTTTTAAACTCAGGGAAATTCCCCCGGCTGTCATACAATTTAAATATCTTTAAATGGGTGAAACCTCAGAATAATTGATTTCACACCCACCCAACGTAATACTGTTGTCCAACAATACTCATGGGAATCCACATCCAAGAAATGCTCATTCATAATTATTATTCAAGATACTTTTCCAATCTACACATTTCCTCATGTTCTTCCTTAAAAAAATATATATATTGTATATATATTGTATAATATATTATATATATTATGTCTTCTGAGGCAATGCTTACGTGATAGTGAAAAATTGATTAACAATTTTGTCACATACAGAAGAGACCACTGCTGTTTTGTGTGGGTGCACCACGACCACCTGTAATGTTACACTGATAACGTATCCAGAACCGCTGCCAAAATCCTGCTTGGAATCAGGACAGAACACATCATTACATGCTCGCTCCCTCATATGACGAATCACCTCAGACTTGCTGCGCCTGTCTCGGCCCTTTGCTCCAACCGAGCTTGCCCTATCGCTTGGAAAAAGTCAACAGATGGTGGGTCTTTCTCCTTCGCTTCCATCATGTCACGTGGTTGTCTGTCTGCTTATCTTAAGGAATCACCCACAGCCTCTATTTTTAAACATCAGTCTCAAAACATGACTTACGTAATTTATACTATCTTCATTCCCCCTCTTTCGCTACAGTACATGACCTTGCTCTCCTCACCAGCCCATGAAGGCTGTGCCCCCCACCACCCACCCACACACATAAACACACACACACACACACCATCCATGGCGTCACCCAAATTGAAATGAAACATTTAGACTGAAATGAAACTGCTGGATTATAGTGACTCACTCTCAGCCCGAGTTTCTGCACATTCACTCTCCACCTCTCTTGCCCCGTGCGACTCGTGCCCTTGTCTGTGGCCTTCCCAAATGGATGCATTTCACATTCTTCCTGTTTTCCCTCCAGCCTCTGGGGAGCAACGCACTCTCATCTCAGCCCTCACCCCTTCTCCACCCCTTCTTCTTACTGTGCCCTTCCGACTTCGGGTCAGTCTGACAAAACTAAGGTACTGAATTAAGTTTTTTTTGTATGCTTGTAAGATTTTGTATCGTCTCATATCTCTCTGATTCTCAGTACTCCTCTGCTGTGTTACAAGTGGCTAAAGCCTTGTCTGCACAGGAGGTGTCAATCGTGTATGACCTACACTCAGTACTGTGCTTGAACGCATCATGTGCAGGCACAGATGGAGGAGTAAAGCTGCTGCTGCTTGTGCCAACATTGAAACATAAAGCTAACACTGTATAGGTAGTTACTGTGTTGCTTTTGCTGTTGTGTGTTTGTTTTTTTTGTTTGTTTTTGATTTTTTTCATAATTCCTGAGTTTTATGTTTATAGTTAGTTATATTATAGTCTTGTCTTGCATATATTAACAAGAATAAGAGCCTGCAGCTATGCTAGTGACATGTAAGCATCCTCTTAGTCACAATGGCAACACTGAAATGGTGATGTAATGTTCACCATGTTCACCATCTTTGTTAAGACGATACAGTAGCTTGCAAAAATATTCATACCCCTTGAACTTTTCCACATTTTGTCACGTTATGACCACAAACATAAATATATTTTATTGGAATTTTATGTGAAAGACCAACACAAAGTGGCATACAAGTTGTGAAGTAGAAAGAAAATTATACATGATTTAAATTTTTTTTTTACAAATAAAAAACTGAAAAGTGCGTGCGGTGTGCAAAAGTATTCAAAGTGTTCCCCCCTTTTCTCTGAGTGCAACCAATTGCCTTCAGAAGTTGCCTGATGATTGCTGAATGATCGAATGTTGACCTAATGACTAAATAGAGTCCACCTGTGTGTAATCTAATCTCAGTACAAATACAGCTGTTCTGTGATGGCCTCAGAGGTTTGTTAAGAGAATATTGGGGAAGCAAACAGCATCATGAAGTCCAAGGAACACACCAGACAGGTCAGGGATAAAGTTTAAAGCAGGGTTATGCTATAAAAAGATTTCCAATTTTTATACATCACCTGGAAATTGAAGGAGTATTGCACAACTGCAAACCTACCAAGACACGGCTGTCCACCTAAACTTACAGGCCGAACAAGGAGAGCACTGATCAGAGATACAGCCAAGAGGCCCATGGTGAACTGCAGAGATCCACAGCTCAGGTGGCGGAATCTGTCCACAGGACAACTATTAGTTGTGCACTGCACAAATCTGGCCTTTATGGAAGAGTGGCAAGAAGAAAGCCATTGTTAAAAGAAAACCATAAGAAGTCCTGTTTGCAGTTTGCCAGAAGCCATGTGGGGGACACAGCAAACATGTGGAAGAAGGTGGTCTGGTCAGATGAGACCAAAATTGAACTTTTTGGCCTAAATGCAAAACGCTATATGTGTGGCGGAAAACTAACACTGCACATCACTCTGAACACACCATCCCCACTGTCAAACATGGTGGTGGCAGCATGCATCATGCTTCTCTTCAGCAGGGACAGGGAAGATGGTCAGAGTTGATGGGAAGATGGATGGAGCCAAATATAGGGCAATCTTGGAAGAAAACCTGTTGGAGTCTGCAAAAGACTTGAGACTGGGGCAGAGGTTCACCTTCCAGCAGGACAACGACCCTAAACATAAAGCCAGGGCTACAATGGACTGGTTGAAAACAAAACATATTCATGTGTTAGAATGGCCCAGTCAAAAGTCCAGACCTAAATCCAATCGAGAATCTGTGGCAAGATCTGAAAACTGCCGTTCACAAACGGCTCTCCATCTAATCTGACTGAGCTTGAGCTGTTTTGCAAAGAAGAATGGGCAAAAATTTCAGTCTCTAGATGTACAAAGCTGGTAGAGACATACCCCAAAAGACTTGCAGCTGTAATTGCAGCAAAAGGCAGTTCCACAAAGTATTGACTCAGGGGGCCTGAATACTTTTGCACACTACACTTTTCAGTTTTTTTTATATGTAAAAAAAATTTAAATCATGTATAATTTTCTTTCTACTTCATGAATTGTATGCCACTTTGTGTTGGTCTTTCACATAAAATTCCAATAAAATATATGTTTGTGGTCGTAACGTGACAAAATGTGGAAAAGTTCAAGGGGGGTATGAATACTTTTGCAAGCCACTGTGAATAGATAGATAGATAGATAGATAGATAGATAGATAGATAGATATGATAGATAGATAGATATACCATATCATCTATCTATTCTATCTATCTATTCATTCATTCATTCATTCATTCATCATATCATCTATCTATCTATCTATCTATCTATCTATCTATCTATCTATCTATCTATCTATCTATCTATCTATCTATCTATCTATCTATCTATGTAATTCAGAGGATAGTCTTTCACTGACTAATTTGAAATAATATAGTTCATTTAAACATCTAGGGAGTAATTCATTTTCAAGCAGTTTTTCTTTCTAAAATAATATTTTTTCAACAAGCATGGAGGGAACTAAACTTGCATAAACAAAATTTTCTCCATTCCCAGTCTGGAATGGCTTCCATTTCATTTGCAAAAGTGGAGCAAAATAAACAGCAATTAATGGGGCCTGAATGAAAACAGACATGAGGGAGATGTGAGGAAATGATTCCTGCTTTGAAGGAGGGCTTCTAAGAGCCCTCAGATCCTTTCATGTATAATAGAGTAATAAAGCAGGCACTCTCTCAAGCAGGTACTGTATTTCATTACCATTCCCCCTGGGCTAATCAGTATTCCCTCAGGAATGATTTCCCCATGTTTACCCAAAAAGTGCAAAATAATACTGACAGATACTGTGATAAAAAGGGTCAGATTATAGGGGGATTTGATTGTGTCATTGCTTTCTTTTACCATGCAAAATGCTTCAATAATGCTTTTTAATGTCATTTTAAAAGCAATGTTTCATCCCTTTTGGTACTTCAATATAGTAGCTGTATTGCCGTTTTAAGCTATTTATTAGTCTGTGTATTTTCTCTCGTATTGAGAGAAATATTGAGAGTTTTTTTTCCTGGACAAAATCAATAAGACAATTCAAGTACAAAGTGTACAAGCCTAGTGTACTGAAGAAAATGATTACAAGACTGCCAGCTGATGATGGTGCCACCTGCCAGGGGATGTTGTAGAACTTTAAAATTGTACTGACTGGCCTAAGGGGTGCTGTTTCATTGATTTAACCATGTGACTTGTGGGAATGATGCATCTCACCACTGCAATCTGGCCCAGGTCTGAAATTACCACCTGCCAATGCCAGTAAAATCTTGTCTTTACCTCCTCCAAGTCATCGTCAGAAGAAATGTTGCATGGTACAAATAACATTTATCTGTACATTAGTAGTTGATAGAATGTTTTTTTTCCCTAAAAAAACCCAAAAACATTGCATTATTTTCTTGTTTTTTAAGTATACCTCATGCCAAATTTGACAATAAATTCTCTGTGAAGTGTTCCAGTAATTTGTTATGACAGTCGGTCCTATCTGAATAAATGACTGCTGGCAGCAGGGAGCTCAGACAGCTCCAAATGCTGACAGCAAGGTGATGAGTTTACAAACATCTTAATTTAAGCTATCTTAAATATAAATTAGGACTTTTTTATATTAAAGTTTTTTTTTTTAGATGATTCAAATTACATAAATTAAAAGAAAAGAGACACTGTGACATAATCAAACAATCAAATGATCAAACAATCAAACAATTGAACGGTGAAGCTCTCAGTCTCTGGTTACATAATGCAAGATTTAAATCTGTGCTTTGACAATCATGACTCTTCTTGGGAAGCATTATTGCTAATCAAGCATTATTAATATGTTCTGAACACAGTTTTTTTTTATGCTTCATACACATCACCTTTGTTGAAAGATCACATTTCCACCAATAACCACAGATATGCTCTTTCTATTCTACGTTTAACTTTGTGAAGTGTAACTAAATTTAAATTACATCCATGCTGTGCTGCACTGCTTTGCTTCTTCGGTAGGTTGTATCTCTTAAACAAATTTGCTTTATCGCTGCACTCTTCAATTTTTTTTTGTTAAATGAAAATATACAACGTGTCACCCAGTGTCATGGAGCATTTTAGCATCTTTGAGATCACTGTTTTAGATTTACTGCAAATTTTGTTTCGCTCTTGTCAGCCTTGATCACAGTTGCTTATCAAAGCTTTTCTTTAGCAACAGCAGCTCTGATACTCATGTATGCTGTCTGACCAGCAGCGACAATAGACAGACAATATTGGATGGTAAAGATTTTACAATCTAGCAAATCACTTTTAAGCAGCACAGTGTTATTATCAGCCACTCTGGATTTAATGTGGCTTCAAAAATCTGGTACTGACCTTAATAATCCATGAACTTTGCCCTTCATGTTGCTTTTGGGTCTTTTACACCCTGTTATACATCACATGCTGCAGGTAGCTTAAGCTGACTTTTAAGTTACAGATGATGATGGACACATTCGGTTTGAAGCACATGCCCTCTGATTAGGAGACAGTTCCAATTAATAAAGACTTTATGAACTGTGTTCAGTTAAAGCTCTCATTAACAGAGCATGGGTGATTGACTGGCGCCCTTTTTTCACAAACCTTTTCCCTTTCGCAGTTAGTCTTGTCGGTGAAATTCCTCACCACGTGTCACATATTCGCCCTCCCACATTGGATGTTTGCATGTGTGTTTGTCCATGATGTCATTACTTGTTTACAATTTATGGGCGTGTTCCAGGGTGGCTATATGCATCGGGGCCCTTCACACTGAGCTAATGTGGGAAGAGGTGGTTTTCTCCATGATGAACTACTTCAAAACTGATCCCATTATTTCCAGGCCTGTGCCTGGCAGCGGCTGTAAAAGACATAAAGTCTTGGTGCTTAATCCTGTTAGTGCTGCAAACCTGACACTGCTTATTGGCTCCGCGGTAGTGTGTGAACATTCAGGACCTAACTGTTTGCCCTCTAAATATACTGTACGGAATTAAATTATTACAGTACTTTACTGCCATTACATTGATATGGCCTGTTTGCTATAAGAGGAGCGAAACATGGGCTGGAGAATACTTTTTTTAACGCTTCTGGGTCAGACTAACTGCATTTATGTACGTTACTGTGCAAAAAAAATAATCGCAATTTCGAAATGATAGTAAAAGAACAAAGCACAAACTGCGTGGAGGACACTTTCTAGGATGTCATGATCAATGAGGAAGCAGTGAATGTTTTAGCATTCCTATTTCAGTTCTCCTTGATAGAGGACGCGTGCCGATGACAAACGAAGTAAAGTTACTCTGCAGGTGAAGATGGATTCGCTTGTCAGCCTGGGAGATCAGAAGTGGCTGTGGTTTGGCAGGTCTTTGTCAGGACTGGGATCAGGGGACCACGCCTAGAGGAGGGACACCAATGGTTTTAGGTGGTAGCCGAGTGGAAATGGGATAGTCATACTCACTGTGGCATAGAGACCACACGCTATGACTGCTGAAATGGCTGTTTGTCAGAAGTGGTAGCTTGAAAGACAAAGTTGAGGTGAGTCAGTGCACACTACCAAGGTCCTGTAAAGTCAGATTGTCACTATTACTGTACAAACTTGCTCTTGAATTATGTAGAGAATCAGGAAAGAGTTTAGTTTATTAATTGAAATAGAACTGGGAGAGATTGTTTGGTTAGAGACAGCAGGGAGATTATTGACCAAAAGTTTTAAAGCCACCCACTCTGATACAGAAAATCACAACATCTCACTTGAAAATAAGTGTCCTATTGCAGAGGATAATGGACCAATCTGCATGGTAATGGATATATTTGGAGCGGTAAGTGAGGAGTTAGACAAAGCTGAAATGGGCTGTCATGGTTTGGTAATTGTGCTGGGGAAAGCATACAATTGCTTCACATGGAAAGATGAATATAGCATTCAAGAGCAAGGGACTCTCAAAGACAAAGGAGACTTGTCTGAGACTATCGACTCTTGGATAAATCAAGGTTGTGAGACCTGAACATTCAGCACACAGTTTGCCTCTTACACTTTCAAATGTGCCAACACTTGAAAATAGTAGTTTTTTAATTGTAACTTGAACTTTCCTAAAAGATAAAAAACACACAAAATTTGAAAATCTCTTTGTAAATTCATGCCATATCATCTTGTGCATGCATTCTCATCAAGTCCTAACAAGTATGTTTAATAAAATAATACTTTAATGCTGTAAATGTATGGACTTATATTGTTTTGAATGTGGTCTTATGTTGTTGAAATTTGGACTTAATAATGTGATCACTAATATAGGACTATTCATAACTGTTCTATGAATAATGCAGTACAATTTCTACAACTGCATACTGTGCAAAGCAAGAGACACGTGTGGTGCCTGGCTGCAGAAATGTTGAAATCATGTTGTTTCCAAGACATTTCCTTGCAGACATGCGGTACAAATAAGTATTCAAGTAGTAAGTCAAGTAGTAAATTATAATATGGGTTAATTAAATCATATACACAGAAAAACATGTATCACTAAGCTCTGAAGGGCTGAACTAGTATGTGTGACATTCTCAATCTGCTATCAATATAACACTTAATCCCCATTTTAATGTGTTTAACAATACATGACCTATACCTGTCAGTGGGCACTTGGGAAAAAAAGCTTGAGGCATAAAATCTCACCAGAGACAGGAGAAGAAGAATCTAGTATTTTAGTCATGTTACATTTCAAGGAGGCAATTTGCAGCTTGAATAAAATATGTGTGTGTTAAAGTCTAGTTTTGCTAAAATAATACATTTTAGCAGTGGGCAGAGCTGGGTCAAAGCAACCCCTGTAACACACACATACACACACTGCCTCATGTCCTTTGATACTAACAGTGCCCATCTGCTCACAATACACAGTATTATATCTTCACTGTCTCTCTTGTACTCTCTGTATACCTGAATGACCCCGGTTCACCTGAAAATGTAGCACAATAATTATGGAAAGCACTCCGAAACAAAGATCGAAACTTAGCACGGGGCAAGTAAGAGTCATTCATTATTGAATAATTTTTCCCACCCATGACATAAATTTTGTAGTTACTGCACTGCTGTTCAGATGCACATTTACACATAATTGCAGCTAACTCATTCTAGTTAAACCAATGGGGCCCAGCATGTATTTTACAAAGCATTTCCTCTAAACCAGTGCCAAATCTTTCAGTTGTCTCCATGCCTTTGTGTTCGTGCGTGCCTGTTTACCTGTTGACTGTCTAAATCTTTTTTATGTCATTTGCCTGTACCCTTCATCGCATGCCAACTATAATCTTGTCATAAGAGGACAACTGCCTTCCATCTCTGTCTAGCGTCCTGGGGTCTGCGCTTGTATCTGCACTCTACACGTTTGTGTCACATTCCTGCATGAACGCAGAAGTTGCATTTCATTTCTTTCATACACAAGTGAGCCATGGATTTAAAAGTTGGAGGAGCACTGACAGAAATGAACGGGGCTGCTCATGATTACAGTTTTAAGGGTGCTGCTGTCTGTTTTCACTGATGTGACGGACACGTTATTATTACGGTGTCATAAAAATTAATTGATTGACTGAATGTGACAACTATGTAGTGTGCAGCTCTAAAAACACACATATTGTATATTGTGTACTCAACATCAGAAAAATAACCTGACTGCAGTTTCTGGTGGATGGACTCTATTGGGATGAACACATATTTTCTCTGTATTTATGTAAAGTATCCAGATAAACTCTGCAAACATGCATATAAACGCTATAGACACTGCAAACAGTGTAATATCAAATAATCAATTAAACATTTTGATAAGATCAAAAGCTTCATCATTAATAAAAGTTTCTTTGACATAAATACATTTCATTATTTTAACTAATGTTCATGTTTCACGTCATTCATAGTGAAAACTACAAAAAGCTTTCAATAAATTCTTAATGAACTACTGATTTGCTGTCAAATGCAATCAAGCGGGATCGAACTTCCTGATGTTTTCTTCCATTTTTTTCCCTGTTAAAGGTTTTTTTTGGGGCACGATTTTCCTCATCCAAATCGAGGGTGTGGCATGCCGCACAGATTGTAAAGCCCCTTGAGGCAAACTGTGTTTTATTACACTGGCATATTTAAATAAAGAAATAGACCTGACTAACTAAACATTCATATATGCACTCTTAATTAGGTTGAATGATGTTCCTGCTGAGTGATAACCTGTTTTTACCATGATAGAGCTCTCTTCCCTGTAGGCGTCACACGCAATCTAATCAAATATATTACATAAAACATTTAGTGATACATGACAAACATGATCTCGACAGCTTCACTAACTTATACTTGCTGATGTCAAATGGCGCTTTCTTTTCACTTGGAAACACTCAAATGTCCGCTGGAAGCCTTCAAGAGTGATATCTTTTCAAGCATATTGAGCAGTTCATATGTGATTAATGTGAGAGGGAGTACGGCGCAGCCAGCAGACAATGGAGTTTAATACAATACTCATTTACACATGTGCCAGGTATAAGCTGTGTTTTAGAAGAATTTAAATCAAATTGTAAGAGTTGGCATTTAGCAGGGCTTGTCCCAGTGACTTGAGCTGTCAAACTCTTGGTGATTGAATGACACTGTAATGCTTGTAATGTGGGATCTTGTTGATCACAGTTGCAAAATACACACACTGCAGTCATGCTAAGTTCAAGGAAATTTAACATTAAGTCCAGTCACAGGGATGATTGGAATCAATGCCTCGAGAGTGCATGAATACTGTGTTATAGTGTTGCTTTTGATTAGTGTTACTTGATATATTCTCGGTTGAATAAATTCACAATGTTGATTCATTGATCCCAGATGAACAGGTGAGCCCTGCACAGAGTTTATGTGGGTAAATTGTTTCAGTGACATAATAAATTCTATACATTTCATGAAATGTCACATAAAATAGTAATACAGGTTTGCAGTATTCATGAATTGCACAGTATTGCCATAGTAACTGTTAAGATAATCCAGTTTAATATCAGCATCAGAACAAATCCAATAAACACATGCAAGCTTGAAGAATTCTTTTCATTGCCAGAATTTTTCATCAATTAAACTCTTGTGCATGTAACAGATATTGTGTCATCATTCCGCTTTACTGGTAAAGAACTGGAGACATATCAAACTGTTAGCATATCAAGTAAGAAAAAAAACAGCCCTGTTGTTGATGTCATGTGTTTGTTACTTTAGGTTGATAATTATTCTTATACGCTGCTATGGTGCGTAAGCTTTTAGGTGTAATTGTGTACTTTACATAAAATCTATGTTGCTGCTACAGAGGGACATCTGTCTGTGTCTTCGTGTCTATGCCAGGCTAAAAGCAGAAAAAAAGAGAAAAGTGGAGTTGTTAGAATCTGTCAGTAATGCATTCTGGGAATTCTGTATGTGATCTGAGGATGTTCTTGGAAACTAATCACACACAGAGAGCTTTGGTTTTGGGGCTAGTTGCAATGTCTCATCTCTCTCTCTCCAGCCTAATTACTCTTTATTTTA
Source organism: Scortum barcoo (assembly GCA_023238725.1). NCBI lineage: Eukaryota > Metazoa > Chordata > Actinopteri > Centrarchiformes > Terapontidae > Scortum > Scortum barcoo. The sequence goes on from CM041536.1 coordinate 18,357,389, forward strand.
CAAACAGGGCATTGTAAATAGCACTTACCCATTATCTCTTTTAATAACTATGGTTCTCTCCCTCTCTGCAGCACCCCAAAAAAAGAGTGCGACAATGGCAATTACAGGAAAATCAATGGACTTAATCATTGCAGTGGAGGGTATTCTTATAAGATTGTTAAGGTTTGGACAGAGCACTAAGTGAACGTGAAAGGTGCAGGACATGTTCTAGCATCACCATTAAACAGAGTGGCTGCTACAAATGCTGAAAAACAAGAATGTTTGCTGAGCATAGCATCCCAAAGACAGGGGCCTACAGTCTGTTTATGATATAATAAGTACCAATAATCTGCTTCTCTTTGCTGCTGCTGCACCACAAACTTAATCAATAGTGAACTGTAACACCGAATGTAGGCAAGGTGGATATCTGTCAGGAGAGGAGTTGACATGGAAGATTGAAATGTTATCACCTGAGTACGAGAGCAAAATAGTAAAATGAAATGTATGTTATGTTTGACATGAAACTATCTGAAATTGGCAGAACAAACTTGTAAAGACCAGATTCAACACATGAGAGATGCCTGAAAATTGGCCCTTGGATGCACTCCAGACACGGTTTGAACTAATCGGGTTACCCTGGTAAAAATAAACATCCTCTCAGGGTAGGACATGGCTTCTTCCTGGACACACACTAATCAAAATTACAGCGGCTGTGTCAGTATTGTAGTCCTGTAGTCCTTTTATTACTCTTGGTTCCTTTGCCTGGTCCAATTCATGTCCTGCAATACTTTGGCATAAATGACAGGAAGCCTCCGAACCTTTCCGGGGCCTCTGCTGAAAGGCCTGTTTTCAAATTCTTTGAATACAAAAGCCAAGAGGCACATCCTCCAATTAAGTGTTGTTACATCACCTGTTTTTTTTTTCTTTTCTTCTTTTTAAACATTTCTAGACAGACAGTGTTCCCGGGCTCTTATTGTGTGTCCTCTAAAACAAGCAGAAAAAAAAAAAACGTTGTTGAGCTCAGCCCTACTCTATCTGTCAAATATACAGCATGAGCCAGGTGACTGGAGCTGAACGGCCATTGTTACCTCGGCTATAGGTGCTTGCTCTTGTTTGCAGCCACCACGCTCTCCGCCAAAAAAAAAAGCTGCAGACACAAGCTGTTTTCAAGCCCAATGAGCAGCAGGGAGGCCCATCAGTGACACCCAGATCAAGTAGCGTAGGGGACACACCAGGGACCGGCTGAAATGACCCGAGCTATACCAACATTTTTGCAAAGTTAATGAGCTGATACATGAAAGCACAAAGCATAAAAGGACATGCAGAATATTGGCAGCAAGATTCGCTCAGGTAGTCGTGATGGATTTTAATTGTACGCACCATTTTGTCACCCAGGTATTAAGATGGATATCCTGAGCCTACATGCTGTATTTTATCCAAATCTCCCTCCTGAATTAGTTTTTTTTCTTCTCAGCCTGAGATGAGGTTTTTCCACATTCTTCACAGTTACTTAGGAGAAAGTATTATCTCAAATATATCTTGGTGTATAAAAGGAATAATACATTTACTCTGAAAGCGCTTTGTAAAACAGGTTGCAAATTGCTTTATGGAGCATCACAAAATGGATACAATATCAGGCAAAATAATAGAAGAAACTCATTTTAAATAGCAAAGCTACAATATTAAAAGTAACTCATTTCAAACATTAAAAAAAAAAAGTAGTCTGGACACATCCACCTGGGAGTAGACCCCCAGGCAGACCCAGAACATGGGAGGGATTACATATTCCATCTGGCCAGGGAACGCCTCAGGATCTCCCTGGAAGAGCTGGAGGAGCTGTCTGGGGGAATAATGTCTGGAGTAGTTTGTGTAGAACCCAGATAAGAGGCAGAATTTTATGTTATGTTTATTGATGATTTTTTAAATTAAACTACTAGAGATTTTCATGTTTTCTTTTACACTATTGTTTTTTTCTGTTATGAAATAAATTGTACAAGTGCTTTTTTTGGGTTGTTTGTTAAACAAAATAATGCATCAATATCAAAAAGACAACTGTTACTTTAAATTCTAACTGAAATTAAATATATGTTTTTGTCAGCATACATATTTGCTACAATCACTTGTCCTCTGTACTCCTTTGAGAGTAAATCAGAAACCGAAAAGCAAAAACATCCTTCTGTCACAGGTCACACTGAGCCAACAGCTACACAGAATAACAGCCAAAGACATCAGCTTTTCTGTTGAAGCCTTCTTCTTATCTAACTAACAAACACAAACACAAACACACATTGCCATAGTACTTAATTAACTGCACGGGTGCAGAATATTAAACAGTACGTAAACTAGAGGTATACAGAGAAGTCATTATCTGCATTATTATCTCTCTCTGTATCTGTTCAGCCAAGCGAACTATCTGTCTCTTTACAGTCTGATAGTAGACCTGACAACTTAGTCAGAAATACAACATGACAGCATTTTGCTAGTTTAATGCTTTGAATGAGTTGAATGAGAAGCAGCAGCAATTCACTAGGGACATTTGCTTTGCACGAACTAAACACAGCCCCGATACAGCTGTGGGAGCATGAACAGCGAACAATGAGGCTGATGTCTGTGAGATAAGATTCAAATCAGTAACACACATGTCACATGCAGAAAAATAAATCTTGATACTACAGTGTGTGGAGTTGATGTGATACATTTTAAGTGGCCTCTATAGGGACCAATTTCACGGTGTATGCTTCCACGATTTGTGTTTACAACTAGGCTTACATATGTATTTCAGTCAATGTTAAGATTTGGTAAATATTTAATAGAAACTCCAACCCAATACATGTGCTGCTGAACTGAGTCTAATATCTGCCAATAGATAAAACAGATGCAAACATCATCATCGGAGAGTTATGTGTGCTATATACCTGATTAGTTGCTCCCTGTTTTTGTATTGCAAAGAAAGTCGGGCATTACTGATATCACTCCACATTATCAAAGCAACAAAAAGGCCTGATAACATTTGACGTGTCCCTTTTCATTCTGCTAAACATTTGTATCAAACTGCAAATAATCTCAAAAGAGAGCCGCTAAAGTACAGTGACGCTGAAACCAAAGACAGTGACAGTAATCAAAGACTGATGGCACAAGAAGTCTCTCCTAAGAGTGATTATACAAGATAGAAGCTTATCTATAATACAGCTCTCTCTGTGTTGTGCATTAACGTTAGTGTGGGACAGGTTGACACAAGCCCATTGTAGAGAATGTGCAGATATTACACAATTTATAACTTGTGTAATGGATAAATCATCTGCTTAAGTCGTAACATTACATCAAGTAGGTTGTGTTTTGATTTAAGACAGCGCAGTCTGCCAAATGATAAAGCTTCGGCTTAATTTTGCGTGATGAACTATAGCCTCGCTCCCAGATCTCTCTCCCCAAATAAACTTGGCATACTGTATGAATCCCTCTCTTTCACTTAAGTGCTAATGGAAGGGATGAGTAAATCAATAATGCAACTAAGTATTTAAGATAATCCAATTCTAGGCACTACTTTGAGCCAGCATCTTCTTTGAGAGGCAGCAAAGCCTGCAACAAAAGCAAGAGGATATTTTCTTTTTATGCAACTACTTGGCAGAGTCTCACTGAATGGAGTGGGAAGAAGCTGGGAATATTAAAAGTGACAAAAAAATGTTTTCAAACCTTAAAAAAAAAAAAAAAATCCACTTCCCTGACAAACATGTAAAACATTTTATAGGGGACAGCGGCCGCCATGCTGCCTGGAATCACATAAGAAACTGATTTACCTGTTATGAATGTGTCATTACTGTACAATGAACTTTTTCTTTGTTTAATGTTGATATTTTCAACCATGTTAAACTCTCTGTAAGTGTAGTAATAAAGTGCATAGATCATTTCATGGGTGCATTGCACAAAGGTTATTCTCAAAATAAAGCATGTTGATGCTGAAACGTGACGTGGGCGAGTCACTTAGTCAAAGGCTTCATTTGTGCTTGACTGCATGCTTTCCCCTTCCTGTGACATGAACTAGGGTTATGCTGTTTAATCACACATCCTTACTTCATTATCATAATGCATTTATAATTCAGGCAAGTGTTTCATTAATGCACATATTTGTTTCTGAGGGAGAAAAATAGCTCCCGCATTATAATCATCTTTCTCTGCATGCATGAATATTAGAGAGGAAGCCTCGGGGTCAGTGCCCGGTGCCTCCGCGGCTTTCTAGGGGTGGGGGCATGTGAAACAGAGGAGACCAAAAAAAAAAATGGCAAAAGGTCATGCTTGCCTTTGTGGCTGCTTACACAACACCACACCCTGTGGCAAAGTGGTCAGATCCGAGTCTTTTTGACAAATCTCCCATGCCAGGGCATTAGATCTCCCCATTTCCCACCGCCCAAGGTTGAATGCACCAGTGAGCTCAACTGATTTCTCCTTTGCAATTGTTATCTTCACATGCAAAACAGCCCCAAGTGATTTGCAAGGTTGCTTAATGTACATTGAAAAGAGGGAGAAATTCCATACAATGGGAAATGGGCTTGAGAGTATTCGGGGGAACTGCTGTCTGCTGTCACACTCTGTCTCCCAAGTGTATGGAAGTACAACATTAGTTAAAGGCTTTTCATTGAAAGGCTGCTCGTGAACAGCATTAGAGAATCAGTAGAATCCATTAGAATAAAGAGCTCTACTTAAGACTAAATGAAATCTCAGCAGCTCCATGGCTCTTGCAAGCAATGTGTTTGGTTAAGATAAGATAAGATAAGATCCCACAGTGGGGAAATTTCACTGTTACAGCAGCTCAAAAACAATGGTTAAAGATAGAGATTAAATGATAATATAAACACAAGAACACAAAAACAATATGTAGCAATAAATAGTAATAATAATAAGAAGAGAAGAGACAGTATTTACATACACAGCCTCACCCAGTTATATGTGCAGTGGTAAGGTGTTATGGCACAGGTGTATATGGATATAAGTAATATCACAGTTGTTAATATTGTTATTGCACAGATATGATTTCCCAGTATCAATAAATGAGTGGAATGAAAATACTATAAAGTGCATAGCTAGGACATCAGTAAACATCAGTCCTACTGTGATATGGAAGTTTTTTTTTTTTTAAACCATTACAGATTTATAATGCAGCATTATAGAGTCTGACAGCGTTTGGGATGAAGGACCTGCAGAAGCTCCTTCCTACACCTTGTGTGTCTGAGTCTGTTACTGAGATGACCTTAAAACATATCCAATACTACATGAAGCATGATGTTTGCTTCACTACAACGCTCTCTGTAACTAAAAACATGCCACGGTCCACCCTGAGTTACATATACAAAATTTCAAGGTGGCCGAGGGCCAATTTTCCAGAACCAACATTTCCTCATTTTCTTTTGATTAGGATGGCAATTGTGCTGAAGGAATCTGTGAGGGATGACACTCGCTGAAGCGAACTGCAATATTTCACCGTGAGATCGAGAAACGTAGCCCGCACAATTGAGCGAGATCCTGCAATTACGGGACTCGCTACGGCAGGGATTCATGAGCTGAAATCATGCATCCAATTTTGAATGGTGACATCCAAACATTTACGGCGGTATGTGCGCGCAGATAATGTGAAAGTGCCTTTCGCTGGGGGAGGATGCGGAAGAGAAATGTCGGCTTACGGCGCCTTGATTTCATGTGTGAGTCGAGAAGCATCACAGATACGTCAGATTTCAGAGTAGGCAGTAGCTCACTGTGACGATTCGTATCTCACTCCTGAATGAATGAAAGTGTGTGTTTTTACAGCATATGCTTGAAGACCGTTTGTCTGACACTTAGACACTTTCAGTCGAGAGTTAAGAAACCTGGCTCTATTTCCTGTCTGTCAATGAAGTGGAGATTGTGATTTTGTAAGTTTACTTAAGGAAATTAACATGGGCCTCTGTTGTACCTATTATATGAAACACAAAGAGTCCAGTGTTTCTTAATTCAGAAACAATTAATTAGTCAGAACAAATGTAATACACTGACACAGAAGGTGAAGAAATTGCAGAGGCTTACAGCAAAACTAATGAACCAGCCACGTTGACAATTAGGATGCTATTTTAATTTCATGTACAGTAACACCAAAAACTTCCACTGTTTTCGTCTTATCTTCTAAGTGGATCACTTTGTATAACTTTGTTTGATTCAACTCTGTGCGAGAGGGTACATCGATACGTGAGCACACTTTATATGAGCGCACACATATTCACATATTGCAGGTGTCTGATTTTGGGTGCGTGCGTGTGTGTTTATGTGGTCACACATGACCGTACTAAGGAACTGATGGGTCAGTCAGACCGAGAGACCAGTCGGGCATGATTAGATGATGTGAAGCTCGGGTCAAGGTTAAAGTCCTCTATCAGATGCGACTTAAATTGCAGCGAAGCCCTCAGCCAGCCTCTGCCAACGTGGAGTCGACTGTGAGCTCCCTCCCCTAACATGACCTTGGCTTCATCCATTTTTCATGAGACAGAGTGGCAGAGGGAGAAGGACGCGCCATTCTCACGATAATTAATCAGCAAAATCAGGGAGAATTTTAGCCCTGTTCTCACATGGTGCATAAATGTTTTTACTGAGCCGAGTGAGGTGGTACATTCACAGTATCAAAGAAAGGTTTGTGTGGGAAAACAAAATAAGGGAAACTTCCATCCCTGAATTTCACTACACGAGTAATGTACTCCTGCCTTTATACTTATTTTTAATATTCCAGCTTTTTGTCACGTGTTCTGTATAAAAATTAGCAGCAATTTGTGAGGAAAAAATATGGAGTGGGATTTTGTACGAGCGAGAGACGCGGAGGGAACGAGAACAAGTTGAGAGTGTGAGCGAGAGAGACCCACACACAAGGTCTTTGCAAAGCAGAAGCTGTCAACCAGGGATTAGCAGAATGAGCAGAAAACCGACAATAGGCAGCAGCTTATATACTTTAGAAGACAGGATTTCAATTTTAATCCACTATAAATGAGGAAAAAAAACGCATAAAATACAATCACCACTAGTAGGTCTAAATATCCACACTCAGGAAGCTTAAATTAAAAATGAGAAAGATTTACTGAACAATTGAGACAGGAAAGAAAGAATCAGGAGACAGAACAAAGTTAACATGTGATAATACTTAAGGAGAGAGAGAGAGAGAGAGAGAGAGAGAGAGAGACCGTACCGGTGAATCAAGCAGGTAAAGGCGTGGATTTATTGTTATAATCGAAATTTGTAGTTTTTTTCTGTCACGCTGGCTGACTAACCAAGGAACATTAAAAAAAAGTCATTACCTGGAAAGAGTAGCTTAAGTGTGCATGATGCGCTCTCCAAAAGCATGTCCAGCAAACCTAATTCCCAAGACTTTATTTTGGCAGCGCCATGAGAACCAAAAAGCATGTTATACTGCATAGGTGACTCTTCCAGATACTGGCAAAATAAAAACTCAGCGGGTCCAACCATAAAATTATAGACCTGTATTTTATATTCCATATTCCCAAAACACATCCCCCTTTCGATTTTCAAAAGTACAGGGCAAGCCTCCTTTTATCCCGGCATCATTTTTTTCGCATCAGCCATAGGCTCAATTAGCCTTTTGTTCTTAGATAATAACCTTATACCACCGCCATCTGCTCGCTGGCCTAGTAATTTACAGAGAGCTGCAACAATACCAAAAACCTTTGCTGGGCAATAAGAAGAAACATACTGGAGTGGGGAGAGAAAGGGTAGCAGGACAATCACAAAAGATTTATTTTTATTGAATGTGAACACACTAGGACAATTTGAAACAAAGGAATCTCCAGACCATGATGCTTTTTTTCGAATTTTATATATATTTTTTTCTGCTGGTACGCTAGTTTCCACTGATTTTTTTTTTCATTTCCTCAGTGTTTTCATGTTCTTCGCCATGTTCGTCATGCTCGTCATTTCGTCGGACGTGAAAAGAATCTAACCGAAAGAAAAAAAAGGTTTGGCATATCACAGCAGTTGAGACTGGAGGGTCAGCACCGACCTCTGACCATTACTAACCTACCTATGCAAAACACCCGGGAGATGCTCGTAGAGCAATCGTGGAGATGTTGAGCTGAACCACGCGGACGCTGTTCTGAAATGGCGCACTGTTTGATTTTTCATTTTGGACTGTGTAACAACATGGGAACTTTCTCATTCATCCTTTTTACTCGTTAAATAAAAGCTGAACTGCCTACACCGAGAGAGGAGCAGGTGGCTTTTACCACCAGCCTACATCACAAGGTGATAAAGCGTCCAGTCCTGCAGCTATGGGTGAGTCAAACCTGTTTCTCCCTAGGCCGGGGAAACAGAACAGACATGTTAGGTCAAAGGAAGGCCATGTTTTCGTGTTTTCCACATTTTCGCCACATGACACTAACAGTATTAACGTGCTTCACTGTGGGAGAAAGTCACAATAAATTTAGCACAATTTAATCAACACTAAACCAAGTCAAGCAGACCTGAACATCTTAGGGAAATACACATGACACAAGACATATCTATAGCCCTAAGCATGTTGAAGGGCCTCATTTCACCTCAAGGCCCCCTGAGTCACCCAGGGTAATTTTTACTGTAGGTTTTTTTTTTTTTTTTTTCCAATACATTGCATCCACTAACAGTAAGAAGCACATTTCAATACTGTATTTTCTTATAAATAGCTTCATGGGGCTGTAAGGTAAAACATAGCCTCAAATAGCTTCTGTTATGACAGCATGACATCAAGGGTTTGGTGTTGACACGGAAAACACCCCCACTTTCAACTAAAAATTTTTTCTCTGACATAAGTCAGCTTTAGAGCAGAGATGCAGTGGCTTTCTCAGCATAGCCGGGCATATCAGGTTCCATTAACGTCAATGTGATTGCTAAACCACTTACTCATTCCTTGCCTATTTGCTTTGGAATTGTGTAAAAATGCTGCAGCTTTGCTTTTAGAGTCTAAGTGTAACAGCATCTGTTTTCAGAGGTTTCAGTACGTAGACAGATCAGGTTTGATGGTAACTTTTAAGTAATTCTGTCCAGTTTATTTTGAGCATGAGCCTCGGAAAGGGCATCGATCCGACAAGAGGGATGACCAGAGCCGTGGCTAATGGTACAGACCTTGGCCAAAATAAAAGAAAGTAAATGACACCTGACCCTTTTCACAGGACGGCTTAAAGTCCCGGGCTTCACTAAGGGAAAAGAAAGTGAGAAAGAGTACAACATTATTATTAAGTACTGAGACAGAAGAACAAGAAGGAAGGTTAATTCCAGTTTAACCCACCCTGAAGACAGCACACATTACAAGGGTGCACTCTAAGCACATGGGAGACAAATTGGATTCAAACTCCCATCTTTCAATAAGTCAGTTGACTGGGCTTTTCACTCACTATATAAATCACCTTCAAACACTGGGAGAGAGAGGGCTGAGCAGACACTTATGGTCTGCCTTCAGGTACGAGCGATTGTGGTGTACAAAGTAAGTGTGCTGAGGCCTGTGTCCTGTATCCCTGAGAAGGGTTTTCAGCACAAAGGGTCGCGTAAATCCGGCCTCTGAATTGCTCAGTCACTCACAAACTCATATTTATTGGTTTCATGTGAGTAGATTTCCTGTATGGCCCCACAGTATTCTCTTTTCTCTCTATTCTCATTTTCTGTCACTTGGTATTGCTCATGCGGCTCCTGAAGTGTGACTGACATTAAATCCAAAAGCACGACTGAGAGAGATGCCAAAGAGATTTGTTGTCCCTCTTTAATTGGCCCAAACAACACAATCTTTTGATAAAAAAGTCTTTTGAGTGTGTGTGTGTGTTTTATAATGTGTCTATTATTCCACTGCTTTTCCGAGCTGATGGTTAAGCTAACATATTGAATCAGAAGAGCTCAGTTAGACTGACTCTGTTGAGGATGGATAATGTAATTTACTTTCACAGCCAGTGTGCCATCGCATCATCCTGTGATCTCAGTTAAGTCAACATGAAAAATTTTCATAACTGATAACATTTGATTTTTAAATTTAAATAAAGATTTGTTTTTATTTTATCACTGCTGTGATCACTATTTTTGAACAATGGGTTGAATAACATACAATGAAAAGTGTCACTTGTAGGTACATGTGACTGGGCCTCTCCCCTCAGCTATATGAAGTTTTACTGCATTTTAACACAATAGCTACTACAGAATCAGATATTTCCATCAGACAATAAGATTAATTTATTGGATGTGAACAGAATCAACATTACTCCAAATGAATGCTCATGTTGCTATGCAAATGTGCAAATCTTCATCATCATACTTCTTCATCATATCAATTTAATTAGGCAATAATTTGTGAAGGTTGTTTTCACAGCTCATTTTGTTGCCATAAAGTGACCAAAACAATCTAATAATGCAGGTTTCAATTTTTATCTTTGTATGGGCTTATGCATTCACAAGAAGCTCAACAAGAGTGAAAAAATAAAACATCAACATCAATCAATTCTCACAAAAGACACTTTTGGCTTCACATCCCTCTTCAAAATGAATTCTTTTAGCATTATATATTACAGTAATTGGATACTTTTGACTTTCATTATCAAGTAGCACATTTATACTGTCCAACTAACTGTCGTATTGTTGTTCAAGAGACATTTCCAAATGCTTTGGGTTGACAAAAAGAACATCTCGTTATTAAATGATCGTGTAGGTGCAGCCAGGTATCGCCTTTTTGCAATCACTATGTTGCAACCTTTGTTGCAAGGCACCCACTCTCCCAATCAAGACTTCTTCTCTTCGCTGACAGTTTAAGTACATTTGCTTTCTCAGCAGCATACAGTATGTCGATATGTCCCATTTTCTTTAGCTAAAATGTGATTCAGCAGGCCTGATCGCTTATAGCCAAGCCCTGAAGCCGTGGCTGATGGTCTATTATACAGCCTCCCCGAGGAATCTCCAGAACATAACCAAGCAACTTCACCCTGCGCCCGGGGTCTGTCCTCCTCAGAGAGAGAGAGAGAGAGAAAACGCAATCTTAAGTCCATTCGAATATGTCAGGTTTTTTTTTCTCCATCCTTTTTTTCTTTTGCTTACAACAGATCTGTTTTCTGCTTCACCATATATGACAACATGAAAAGACATGCCAATAGGTGGCTCTGCTGGAGGCATTTTCTTTCATTTTCAGTATTGATTTTTTTAGAAGATGGAGTACAAACAGGAAGGTTACTAGTGATACTTGAAGTCAGGCCAAAGGGCCAATGGCTGAATGATAAAAGCTAATAAAGCCTCTAAATGCTCCTTACAAGCAGTATATACCATAGGAAAAATAATGTTTTTGTATTCTATACAGTTTTATAACATATATCACACTGTACTACACTGAATACTGGGATAGACCAAAGTAGCATCTGTAAAAACACAAAAGCTTTTTTTTCTTTCTGTTGATTTGAATGTAATTTTCAAGTATAACAGATACAAATAAATATGACCAAAGTATATAAGTTTGGAGTGCAAACTGCAGTTATGAGCATAGCAGAGGGATGCAAGATAGTAAAAAGGCACATTAGAGCCTTTTTGACTTTATAAAAAGGCATGTAAAAGCCTGTTAAAAAAGGTTATAAAGAAGCGTGAAATAGAGATAAATTGTTTCTGTGTGTCAGTAAACAAACATTGAACTTTGCCATGCAACGTGTTGTATCTCATGGAAGCAACAGACACAGCTTATTGCTCATTTAAATGTAAGGAAGAGGCTGGCAGGTATCTGTATTCTTGTAAACAAAGAGGGAAACAAAGTATCTTGGGAGATTTATTGTAAAAACACATAATGTGTTTATAAAAGGCCGGCTGAAATGCTTGGTTATAGCATTGTTTGTTCAGTCAGACCTGGTTTGGCTCTGGGGCGTCTGTTAAAAACTGTCTAACAGTGTTAGAATAACTGATAGGTATGAACACTGGCAAGTGTTTTCTTTTTTTTTTTTTCAGTGTTAAATAAAGACTGACAGTTTTGCTTGTTGAACAAAGTATTGACTCAAGGGCTGAAATGTTTATTTAAACTTTTCATTTTCATATTCACTAAATGATCTAATTTCCAAAAATATGTTGTTGCCTTGTCGTTATGTGCTGAATTCTGTGTAGAGTCTATTTATCTGTCAGTACTTCGAAGAAGGAAGTATGGGCAAAAGAATTAAGACTATTTCTTATTATTACTTCTTATTTAAAATGACAGGGTAATTACTTAGTAAAACAATGATGTATTTGTGTGGGTAGGTAAGATAGATTCTACTGATAGTCCCATCCAGATTAAATAAATTCAGAAATATTTCTGAGGCATAATGTTCATCATTCCATCACATAACCTAACATTTGCATGCCCTGGGTTTTGTGAATTCATATTTAAATATGTGAATGTGTTCAGTGACTGTAAATATGTAATGCATGCATACTGAAATGAAGTAATCTGGACTGAGATTTCAAATGTATAATAAGTACCATCTGATTTGTGGACGTCATTTTGCATATTCCTGCACAATCTCAAATCCTCATAGAATTATTTATCACTTTTGTGCACACTTTGGCACAAACAGAATTGTGCTGAGCAATGTAAGGACTACACTATATCATCTACACTATATCATTTTTTTAACATGACAAGTGGGTTTTTAAAGACATCCATCACAAACAATGATATTCTTTTGTCACAGTTTTTACGCTCGAGAGTATGCACACTGAATAAAGTGATTTTCTGTCCCTGTACTAACTGCTTGTTTACACTGCAGTACACACGCATGTCATATAAATTATTATTTGAATATTATTTTAATATTGGTAATTACCTTTGTGTTCTTCTTAAATCTTTTTGTGTCTGACTTAATTGTCCTAGCTCTTAAAAGGTTTTAACCCTTTCTCGACCATGTAAAGCAATTTTTTAACTCTGTTGTGATGTGATGTACAAATAAAGATCATTATTATTACTATTATTACTATTGTTGTTGTTGTTGTTGTTGTTGTTATTATTATTAATAAATGTCATCACTCAAAAATCTGACACTCAGACACAGGTAGGATGTAGCAGTATCATTTTGTTTATCATGCACATATACTTTTAAAAATCTGAAACAGTAGTGTAGTGGTGATGCAAAATAACTTGGGCATTTACATATAAACTTACAAGTGGTAATCCTCTCTTGTGCAATTATTCTTTTGTACATTTTGAAGATATTGTCCTCCAGTCGATCATGGTTTCCCCACATAAGCACTGCCTACTGGTGCTAAGCAGATCTGAAAACAAACAAACGCACCCCTGCTCTGTAGCCGATAAAGGCTTTGACCGGTGCATATTCTCCGGAACAGACAAATGAAACTGAGGTAGCTAGATGGCATGGATATGTAACAATATTTAATACACGCTGCATCAAAGAAAAATCTGTTGAATAATGCATGGTGACTGAAAAAATAGCAATTTACAGAAGTGAAGTAACCTGTTTTCAACACATAAAGCCTTGATAAAAGACAAGCGGAGGGGCTGACTTGAGCAAAACACTGCCAACAACTTATCAATATTTTGTTTGCATGTGTCCCTGTTTGGGCACATCCATTAAATATGACATAATGTGTCGGCCAGTCACCCAGTTAACAACCTGCTCCTGTTTACCCCGGCCAAGATCTTTCAGTGGTAGGCGTTTTATTGGAGCAGACTCTGCAGGTTTGTGGTATTTCTTTTCTACAGATACTGCTACTACCTCATTACAGCCAGGGCTCCAGCCAGTGTGAAATTCCCCTGCGGAAGGAGGCACTGAAGCAGAGGCCAGACAAGCCCAAGATATTATTGGGTGAATAAAGACCCTGTAGCTCTGGGATCATCATGTTACAAGATATTTTATGCCCTCATTAAAAACTAAAAACAAAGTGTGACGTTTGAAATCAATCAGTTGCGTTATTTTTTTTGCAGATTTTGCTGTTCTATCTGTTATCGTTTATCACCACTCAGCACTTCTGTGTTTTGTAATGCAAAAGAGTGTGGCATAACAAATGAACAGCATTTAATAGGGTGCAATGTACTCCGGCAAACATTTTTTTTGTGCGTAAAGTGTTGATTAAACTTACTTTTGTATAACTTGAATCACATTAGCAATACTAACAACTTCAGAATTACCTCTGCGTTATACAATGCAGTCTTTATGTGTGAATACTGTGTAACAGCTGTTTATTGGCCAGTACTTTAACATCGAAGAAGGAAGTATGGGGGGAAAGAATTAAAACTATAGTTATGAATGCATATGTGACAATTTACATTACAACCAGCAAATTGAATCTTAATGTTACAATGTTAATATAATAGAGGTACATTGCATAGTTGTATGAAAGAGGACACTTCATTTTAGTTCTGACTTTGACTTTTTACTTATAAAAATGCATTTGAAACAGTGGCCCCAGTCATCTTCTGTGGAGTTGACACTTGACGCCTCTGGTTTGAAAGAGGAAAACTGCCTTTGTGTGCCAGTAGACAACAAAAAATTGAATCTTTTCTGTGTTGGAGGTGCTGAGATACTGTTTTCATGCAGTCTGTTATGTACATTACCCCCCTCAGCCAGGAGACCTTGATCACTGTCTTCAATCCAAACAGCGCCGAGAGGTTTGACCCCCCAAATGGCGGCTGTGTCCTATTTAACAGACATGCTGACAGGGCATAAATGGTGACAATTGCTATTTGTTTCCCAGCAGGAGACTCTAAGGGTGTTACATCATCGTCTTATGAGCTAAATCACTTCCACTAAAAACTGGTTTTAAAAAGGAGACGTCCTTAGAGAATTTCCATTTCAACTTTTCCGACTGAAGCAAGATCCCGGTTGTTTTCTAAAGATACTTAAAAGCTCTCAGCGTCTGACAATACAAAGTAAAGTTCAAATTACAAATCACTTTTCCTTCTTGCTTCATCAGACAGCACCTAGAATCCCAAGCATGAGAGACCAAGCACAAAATTAAACACTAATGCCAACTGGTGATTCTAGAAAATAAATCACTACAACTAGACATTAAAATGGGTCTGGTTGCAGACGGGTTTGCCTGGCTGAGAACATACATGGATTTACAACCTTCTGCAAGACAGTTTGATGCCTGAAATCTATTACAATTATGGTCACTGTCTGCCATAATCCTCTGTGACTCCAGAATGCCTACTATTTCTATAGAAAACAAGAATGTGTGAAATGTGAAAAATGCCAATAGTCGGACTCTAGAGGGAAGTGAAACACCAAATTCATTGCTTTGCTCGAAAGCCAAGTGCTTGTAGAACCAACTGGCCAGTGGAGCAAGATAAATGTACCCCGAGGCTGACCTCAGGCTGGCTGGAAATGATCTACCAAGGGGAACCAGAGACCTAAATGTCACAGACAGTCATGGGTCATGGGTGCTGTTACTAGGAGACACAGGGGGTTGCCTCTTCTTCATGTCAACAACCTCCCTCCAAGGTGGTAGCGGGTGAAGGCGCTTTCAGTTTTTAATCTGGCCACAGGTTTTGTTTTTACAGAGCATGTCTTGTGTCACTTGCTCAGACTAAAAGGGAAATTACCTCTGTGTGAGCGCTGGGATGAAACACAAAGCGAGAAATAATTAAATTCAATTGTCAGACAAAAAAAAACTGAAATTCAGGGGTACTGCTGGTGCCATGGAAGTGACATGTGGAAAGAGAACATGATTCCTGGCTCGCAGTTATTAAGAAATAATGGCACACTAGTGGACTGTGACCCGTCTGTTGTCCTGTCTGTTGACTTATTTGGTACAATACTTTATAGCATGAACAAAGTATCGATTTAAATTCTCGTGCTGCGACGTTGACGGGACATAGAGGACACAACAGTGATGAATGCTGTGTTTGGACATCCTCATTTGTCTTGAGGGTGTGTGTGTGCTTTGATGGAGATCTGCATTTTTTTTTCCCCAGGAATGCCTACAGTGTGCACATTCCATATTTATCACATGTTGCCAACACTGCTGTCACATTAAAAATGAATACACAAATCAATATGAACAAGTCATTTGTGATAATCACTGTCATACATCAAAATTATCCCTGGGCAGATGATGACTGCTAATGACTTTGAAACATTAAGCAATGCAAAAACATAATAGGGCAGTAATTCATGTGGACTGAAAGGGAGCCAGAGCCTGAAATGTGTTATCTGGTAACGCCTTGGAAAGAGCCACAGACATGACAACAGGTAGTGGATGTAGTTGAAGGGTGCATTTGGCTGCAGATATGTTGTGCTGTCTATTTGTGCATCGCCCACATTATTTTTCTGCTTTAAAAAGCCAGTCTGTCATCATGTTCAGCTGTTTTGAACATGATGACAGACTGAGAAGAATGATATAGCTAATCCCTGCACAAAATTTACTGTGCATCTAAATTTATAGAAAAGCACATCTTCTCTCGCACTTTGCCCTGGTCATTTCATTTTTTTGCATTAAAAAAAAAGACTTTTGAGTTCAGTAGACACGTGAGTTCAGTTGGTAGCACTATGCCCACCGTGCATCTTTGCAACCTGTATGTAAACTTAGATATCTTAATACTGAAAGAGTTTTACATTTTAGGAAACTAGTTGCTTTTGTGTTTGTGTTCATTACATGGGGCACCAGAGCCAGCAGGTGATAGCAGCTTACACTCAAGGCGATGGCTGGCCTGGTCACAAAATAGTTTCAGCGTGTAACTTTTCCCTAATTCCATAACTTAACAATAACAATGAGCATGGGTTGGTATATTTTTTAAATCTGGAGGGAGCTTGGCTAGCTGTCTCCCCTGCTTCCAGCCTCCACTTAGAGCCTTTGAACCATCATTAATGCACAATAATGAGAGAGGTATATCATTTCAACTTTGACAAGAAAAAAATAAATGCATATTTCTCAAAATGACAATTTTTTTCTTTAATTTCTGAAAACGACAATTCTGATGTGTTGCCCAAACAAGTTGCTTTTTGAATTATGATTAATAATTTGTCAAAGGTGCAGTTTATTTTACATACATTCATGCACTAATGGCACTAATTTGCACTTACATACACACCTGTAGACTAGATTAAATATTTCACTCGTCAGGGTTAATGCAGCTCATTTTATCATCAAATGTTCCACTTGATAGCAGAAGCTCATAACTCCACACAGTGTGTCGAGCTAGCCTGATATGTGCAAAAAGGGCCACATTAAAATTCCAGCCACACTCGGGGCACAGACACAACTACATCATCAGGCCATCGAGAGAAATCATCCTTTTTTCTGGTAAATGTTGGAAGAGAGCTTTTGCTCTTCTGAGCGCAGAGAAAAGACAGAGGGATGAAGGAAGACCACGGGGTCACACAGTGGATAAGTATAAGAAAAACAATAAAGCGTCTTTCTCTCGCAGACCTTAATACTGATTTAACCTTTGCCTTTATCTCGATCAGCCTGATGACTAATTGATTAATTTGCGGGAACAAACAACAGTGATAGATTTACTTCGACCACCGTGACAGCTTTCTCGTTCAAAGAGAATCCCTGTCTGACTATTTTCAGGTCTTTTTTTTTTTAAGCTGAATTTTTTTGCTCTGAGTCACCTTCCTCCCTCCTTCCTGCCTCCACCCCCACATGCAGTAAGTCAGCAGAAGAACACAGCATCTGTCCGAAATACAGAAATATGCCAAACAGTCCACAGTGTCTGCACAACCAGTGAAAAGTAAAAAAAAAAAAAAAAATTAAAATTAAATAAAATTAAAATTACAAACAGCATCATGGATGATGTAGATGTAATATTTACACGAGGCTTGGAAATAAATTCTACAGGACAGAAAACATACTGTCCAATACTCCAATACTATATTAGTATAATAACATATTAAATTACATTTATAATATGAGGAAATATTTTCTTAAAGTGCTAATCAGTAAGATTACGAGAATCTCTTAATGACTGAAAGTGCTCTTATTTTGAAAATCAGAGTGAGATTATGTACCAGGCATATGGTTCCAGCTCAATGCTCCTCTTACTATGGTGTGCACCAGCTGGCCTCCAAAATCCCCTTCCTGCAGCGTTTCTTGGTCTAATTCTTTCTTTTTACCTCATTTTTCGTCATTGGTCTTCTTCTGTTTACTTATCTTTCATGTAAACTGTTGTTTTCTCATTCCGTTATTGTTGTTTATCCACCATTATGTCTGGTCTTAGTTAGCACATGCGCGGTGGAGCAGTACCTGTGCAGGAGCATGGGTGGGAGAGCTGTCAAATATTGTTCTCTGACTGGCTATTTTTTACCACAACACAATGGATTCTTGTCAAATAGCCTTATAGGCAGCAGGTAGAGCCAGTGGAGAATTATGGTCTGTGTAATAATGTCAGGACAGTGTGACAGTTTCAGCAAATATGACGAAAAGTCATTTTCGAAAAAGTACCAACTTCTACTTTAACCCTAGAACACTAACGTAACAGTTAGTAACACCATCATTAACACCGGGTATATTTTACCCAATATAATATACCTGATAAAAAAAAAACAAAAAAACTTCCCATTAACTTCCCATATAAATATAAGTACAACAATACATGGCAAATTTAAGTATTATTCCTCTATTTTCCACTACACAACATCTATATAAAACAAAAAAAGGTATCATGGAGGGACCCTATGAAAACCATAATCGCATGGGGGAAAATCACCCAGTGTTGCTCAAGTGTTGACTCTTGAAAACAGTGTTTTCTAAGGCTCTAGGCTCTTCAACAGATGAGAGGTACAAGAGTCAAACTGCTGCCACAATGTAATATTTATACAGATGAAGCCCTAAGACCCACGTGTCAGTGAACTGCCATTTCACTGTGGTCACCCATCATGCAATCAATTGACTGAATCCAAGTGGCGAGGAGGGCACAGCCAAGGGAAATATTTGGTTCCTCAGTATACAACTCTGTGTGTATGAATATGTGTATTCGTGTTGTGCCCGCAGAGCCAGCAGCTGATGCCTAATAGACACTACTTTCAATTTAGATAGTAAGAATGTAGCTCTGACAGGTACTTGAACTGGAAAAAGCAATTA
Organism: Scortum barcoo; assembly: GCA_023238725.1. Lineage (NCBI taxonomy): Eukaryota > Metazoa > Chordata > Actinopteri > Centrarchiformes > Terapontidae > Scortum > Scortum barcoo. The sequence continues at coordinate 18,376,391 of CM041536.1, forward strand.
TTTAGACCGTACTTAATTATATTTATGTGATGCTTCATTAAAGCATGCTGTTACAGTAAGTTTTCTTTCATCCTTTTAGACTTTTAACATGTTAATTATTGTCCATAAATAGCTGTTGGGCATTATTCCAACAATATTGCTAGCACACAAAAATAGTAAATGGAAAATGAAGAAACCACTTAAAATGTAATTGTAAATTAATCAATATTAGTTGCTTGGATCAGCTGTCTTTCAGATTTGTTGACACAGTGTTACATTAATATCACTTATCCAACAAACATGGATCCCCAGTGAGAACTTCCAGTCTACTGTGACCACCCTCTGTGCAGTCAGTCACTTCCTAATGGCTTTTTAAATAAAGTATGAAAAATCAATGTAGTTAGCCTCCATGTAATTAGCTGATGGTTAAAAGAGGAAGTATTCAATACAGGTGATGTGAAAACATCATTAATGTTCAAGTTATTTAACAAGTTCATAAATTATTCATTAAATTATATTTTTCTTTGTAAAAATACCTGAATTAATTAATAATAAATGCTGCCATTTAGGATTTAAGATGATAGTGTAGTGCTTTTACCCACCAATAAAACTGCCTTCTAATCAACAGTATGGTCACTGCATTAGTGGATGAGTATCAAAAAAAGGTCATAGCTCTCATGTTTAATGTTAACAGTGAGGTTTAAAGGTTGTTTCCTGTTAGTATTTTGTATAGAATAGCATTCTGTCATATGCATGGAGTGGTAACTTCACACAGCACCTGACAACATTTAAAGGTTATTCGAGTTAAGAAGTTATTAAAGGTATATTATTTAAAAAAACAAGTTGATCCAAGCCAAGTTAATAAAGACTAGGAAACTGGAGGCAGGAAAAAAATAATAAGAACAAATACAGTGGGATAATTAAAAAGAGCTATTATAATAATGCTAATTTAGTTAGTGTACGTAAAAAAAAGAAATATGTGTGTAGCTGACTTACATAGTTGTGTGAGGATGGTGTAGAAAGACCAACATGTTAAGATTCTTGTGTCATTTTATGATATCCTATGGAGTTATGGGTGAGCAAAGAAGTGGAAAATTGGTAAGTAAGGCAGAAGAAATACAATCTTCTTTTTTTTTTTTTTAAAGTTCTAAAAGTTATAATATGTCTGATATGGTTTCATCTCCACAGAATAGCACTAAATATAAAATACAGTTGAGAATGTCACTCACTGAAAACTGAAATATGAAAAGTGAAAACTGAAATATGAACCTGATCATGACACTAGATAGGCAAATACGATTACTAATGTTGGGGAGTTTATTATTTTTGTTTCTTTTCTTTTCTTTTTTTTTTGCAATGCATCTTGGAGTGCGTGACAGCTGGTTTCTGCAATGCATTGCTTGAACGATCTGATTCTCGTGGAGTAGAGAACAAACAATTTTCAAAGAGTTACACAACACAACTGATGGAACACACGCTCAATTTGTGCTTTTCAATTAACTTGAAAAAGAGCAGTGTCAGCAAGCTTCAACATTTGTGAATCAAGCTCATCTTTGAAACTCCCGACAGGCAGATCAGGGAGAGGCCCTTGGCCAGGTATAACAAGGCAGAGCTGTCATAGACCTGAAACTGACGTGCCTATTGGGCTGTCAGCTTGGCCTCTTGTCATCTCAGATGCTCCAACTTGAGCTTGCTGTCAAACAGGAAAAAAAATCCCGCTAATAATAAAACAGCACTGTTGTTTAAAGTAGCAAGAAATTGTAATCACATGGGTTTGTTAAAAGGATGGCAGCACCTCAAAGCAACGTACATTTAATCAGTAGATTCTGAAGAAAGCAACTTATTCTTATCCTGCACTTTCATTTGCAAAGCTTAGATTTCAGGAGTTTATATGCCACAGGTCTAATCAGTTTACTGTATCTAATTAGGTATATGGAGGGATGTGAACATTGACTTGAGCAAGAACTGCAACAATTTGTGGCATCATACACAATACTTTGTTTGTGCAAGGTATTTATTAATGGATATAAATTACTTGAAAAAAGCTTGAAAGACCGGTACTCTCCCTTTAGCAAGTACTACATTTAAGCCATTGTAAGTACAGGGTCGAAGTTAAAACGCAGCTTGCTAAGGGAGGGGGAAGCAACATGAACCCAGGTGTTTTGGGTTAAATAAAGTCATTTATTTGGAGCAGGACAGCGCTTAAGAAGCAACAGTCTGAAAAAAGGTGATAAACTACAAAAAAAGAAGACCAACACTACACTGGAGCTATAGATCATTTAAACTAAAACAAACAACAGAAACAAAGCACAGCATCCTTGCTCTTAATGCGTTTGACAAAAGAATCTGTGAGTACAAAGTCCATATACAGAACTAAACCTGCCCCCATCCTCCAGTAACAAACAGCTGCTCTCAGAAAACAGCCAACTCAACTGAATGGCCGGCCATGTCTTCATAGGGTGTGTTCTGATTGGTATCAATCAGATTGGTAAGGTTAGGGTGCTGCTCCAACAAGCTTCTCGCTCATCTGGCAGGATGTTGGGGGGACCATACAGGGGACCACACACACTTCAGCATACCTGTTATGACAAATACTGGGCAGAAAAAGACACAGGGGAGGTAGGAGGTAGACAGCGTTGGCTGTAACAGCTGACAATAGTAATCAGTTTCAGTAGCCTTAAAATAAATACTTCCTTTGTGAAGCATAGAAAGATCTTAGTGATACATAATGATTTTTGAGGCTGGGGTTTATGGTGTTGTACAGTGGCAATGCATTATAATCTAAAGTGTTTGATTAGATTTTATTAGATTATATATTTTTTTATTATTTTTTATCTTTTTTTATTATTATAAAAAAATATTATTGAAGATTATATTTCTTCAGTGTGTACTGTACAGTTGTTCAAGTTATTATGTCCACTCCTTGTGCAGTGTTTTCATGCACAGTGGGGTCTTCATTCTGTCACGCACCTCTCTTTTTTTGTGACAAAGACCTGGTGAGATATGCTTTTTTGTTGTAATGTAAATCAGTCTTGCATTTGAGTGAACTAAAGCCACTCAGTTTTTAATGACTCTTATTTAACATGAGAGAGAAAGGATTTCATAGACCTTTTTTTGTCCAGGTGCTCAGTGTGAGTAAGATTCTCCCAGTGATGCATTAAGTCAATTTTTAATCTGTGCTGGCAATAGCTGGACTGTTGGAGAACACAGATCTCTATCCATTTCCAGCAGACTGGTGTCTCCTCTGGAGCCAACCTGGCTGGTTATGTGTGTGTTTCCCCATGCCATCATCTACATCTACATGTCATGTAGACAGAGACTCTCCTGAGCATTGACCCATGAGTTCATTCATTTCATTGACGCCTGTATGTACACCATGCTTGTTGCGCATGTTTCCCTCACTACCCAAGAGAACGGGACGCCCATGTCAAAGTGGCATTTTAAATGTTGTCAAGACCATGACAGAGAGCAGGAGCTTGTTTGAGGCTCCAGGGAGGCCAGAGTTGGCTCTGATGGCAGTGATAAAAGTTGGTATTATTTTCTATTCTATTCGTTTCTAGACCCAGATTAATTTTTTGTCTGAAGATTTGTGTGTCCTGGATAATATTAGTGGAATAATATTAGTTTTTTACTCTTAGTTAAGCCTAAATGTACAACTGTTAAATATTGTGTTCACTGGTTCATCTTTTTCCCTTATGTTAAATAAGTGGAATCTAGCTGTGCCTTATACTGGCTGTATGGCTGTACTGCAGCACACCAATTTCACACTGTGTATTTTGAGATCTCTCTATATATCTCTTTGGTAAATAGCTGTCATTTTCACAATTGTAGCTTGAGTGCTACTTTATAGGAGTCTTGGTGATCTCCCTCTGCCTCTTCTTTTCTGACCTACTCCTTTTTTATGAGCAGATCTAGAAAAAGAAGTTAATTAGCGAGCCCTGTTGTCAATTTTAATCAACATGAAACACCAGATGGAACCAATATCACTCATTTTACAGTTGATTATGAGAAGGAGTCTCAGAAAATTAAAGGAACTCACAGGATATTTAGTTTGTTTTGTTACCTGCCTCTCCCTTTCTCCCACTCATCTCTGCACAGAAGTAAAGGATGAGTGAAACCCTTGTGTCCTCCACTTTCACCCAAGTGTTCTTGGGTAGTTTGAACATTAGTCTAGCATGTGTAGTGCGCTGAGCATTACGCTAACACAGATGGCAGCATAATGTGCTATGTACTGGAGATATGAAAAAGGAGGAAAAGCAGGTAAACCTCAAATGAAGTGTTAACACAGATCAGAGATTCCTTGGTGCTCCTCGCTGATACATTGTGTTTATACAGTACACATTTTCACTGCATACACACTCAGCCCCAAATGTAATGTTGGGAGGTTCCATATCAGAGGGGGCATCTGTTAAAGTTAGTGGCATAGAAATGTTACTATTATGGATCCCATCCATTCAGATCTGTGACATGAGAGAGCACTATTAAAGGGATATGTCCAAGGTAGGGCTCCAAGACGAGGGGTTGCAGCCATGTCAGAACAAAATCGATGCACATCGGGGGAATAAATGGGCCAATCACTCAGACGGTCAGCCATATTGAGCGGGTGGCAGCAGGCCACAGGCTCATAACAGTTAAGAGACACATGAGAGAGTGCAGATTATATGAAATATGGGACCATGGTTGCCACTGTACATTACAGGTGTGGGTCCCGGGCTGCATGCAACATTATTTAAATGGGTGGTTTCTCTGGATAGTGTAGGAACCATGAGATGACACTGATTAGATTTATTTCCTCACATTCAATTTCAAAAATACCTCTTACTTTCACCGTGAGATGTGACATGTGTATTGAACTTTCACATGGGCACAGTAGCTAAACATGAAGTAATATTTACCATCTTGTTTATTTTAATTAGATCAAGGTTGTATGTTTCAAACACGAGTCAAGAAGTCATTAATCTAACTGCCAGGTAATCAAGGGCTTAAGTAAAGACATCGTTCAAGCTTTGACCTTCTGGAGTCCAGGGTGACTCCCTAATCGCTTTGTCAGTGGATTACTGTCATTATTCCTTTCACTAGGATGACTTTTCTTCCCAAAGCATTTCCTTCCTGTCAGTTGGATAATAAACAGGCCTAGATAAAAGGAAAAAAAAAAACTTTATATGCAAAAAAAAAAAAAAAGTGATTAGTAACCTGCTGATGAAGGCAGACTGGCTGTAGGGTTTTCTTTTATGGCTCTGCAGATCAATTTAGTAAAGTTTAAGTATGCAAAGAACAAAAGTCGCGACCATTTTCTTCATCTGCCTTTGAATTATGATGCAGTATTCAATAAAATCTAACCAATCATCAGCTTTGGTCTGTTTTACAGATGCAGAGTGCCTAAAGCAATGCTCTCCTGTTTATCAAAAGCAAAAATGAATCTATTAAATCAACCTCCTCCCACTCCCCACCACTCATCCTATTACCCATTAAACAGAGAAAATCACACCTTGTTGTGGTCAGCCAAGAAAAGGAGCCATTAATCTTCGGGAGAAGTTAAGCATACTAATGTTTGTGTCTCTGTTATGTCAAACAAACAAGCAAATTGTGGATGTTTTTCAGCACATTCTAGGGCAAATTTTAGAAGGCTGCTTTTTATATATTATGACAGATTTTAGGTAGAAATCTAGTTTGCTCTTTCATCCATAATGCAGTTTCTGCAGCATTCCTGCAACCTGTCTCTCACAATCCAATACAATGAAAGCTGAGTCTAAGGTTTTTTGGGAGGCAGACAGAAGATATGTCTGCAACATGTTAGGCAAATGTATATTATAAAATATTTTTTACTGTATGTGACAGACACATGATGTACAAATATTTTAGACTAATGCTACATTTTTATTTCAGATCAATATATTATATAACAAATTCTCACATCTCATTGGTAAATTCCTGTAGAGTATAAACAACCAGCAGCAGACTAACCAAGGGCTGTCAGATTCTTTAGCTTTCAAATTCTTTGTTTTCTTGTCTTTCTCTTGCCAATAAAGTGCTGTGAAACAGGACTGCATTGCATCCCACTCATAACTGTGAAATCAAGACCGGAGATGATGGTGTCATGGATCAGCAGATGTTCTCATTTCACGTTCCCTCTGTATCAGAAAACTAGACTAAGTGTCAACAAGTCCAGAAGTGTGTGAGCAAAAGATCACCTCTCCACCATCACCCACCAATGCAGAAATTCATTGATGCCCTCTCTTGGGAGGACAATATGGGTAGCCGTGGGGCTGGATCCTCTGAAGTTCACATTTCTAGACTGAATATGTCACGAGGGGCCGACAAGGCCTGTCCCATTTCAAAGGCTCCTTCAAATGCAGCTCAGAAATACAGCCTTCTTTTGACAGAATTTGAAGGACACACTGTCTTTTGTCACTTGTTTACTGCTAAATTCTGATACTTTCATACAGAGTCAGTGGAGATATCACATAAGCTCATTGATTTGCCATACGTTTGTATTCAAATGGTGATCTGCCATCAGTGATCATATAATATAAACTAACTAAAGAACAAGCAGGGTGTAAATAATTGAAGCCAGGCATACTAATACTAGTATACTAATGTTTGTTCTTGTTAGAGCCTGGATATGGTGTTAATCAGAGAGTGGTTCAGCTGAAATTTAGTCTGCCAGTTGCCTTTTCTTTAGCATAAAATGTAAATTGGCAATTACTGCTATTTTTTCTGCCACGTTATGGCCACTCTTCAGTGATAAACATGGAAACAATTCACTTTAAATGTTGACAAGGGCAACCAGAACAAGCCATTTGTTTTGGTCTCAGGACACACGAGTGCATCCTGGGTGTTGTGTTCTTTGGTGGATCAAGCACCCCAGTTGTGACCTTACAAAATAATTTTATCGCCATGGACATCACTTGCATTTTAATCTTATGAACTTCCCATTAAAAAAACTTTGCACTGCTGCAGGCTTGACTTTAGAAAACATTAGGGCTAAATTCAGATTTCTACATTAGATACTTTTGAACCGAAGACGCCTCTAGGGTGAGAGGTAAAATGTCTTCAAGAACTTCAAGAGCTTCAAGTAAGTCCAGCTGACTTTCATCTAACTCCTAGGAATAATCAAGACCTGGGTGACTGAGAAACTTCACAGAGAAATATATATTAGACATTTCACCGGTTTTGTCACGGTATTTTCTTCATTCATGTTTAAGTAGAATCTACATCTACCCCTGAGTTAGAGCCACAGAACCCAGGATCCACCAAGTCTGAAAAGTCAGAGAAGTCACTGATCATTTTTATTCACCCGAAAGTAGCAGCATGTCTTCAACTGTATCTGATCTCTTCCAACTTGAATAAGCTGAGCTCAGTCGCTATCTTTGCCGCTGTCAGACATTGAAAAAAAATGGCTGAATTGGTGGAAGTGCTACCAAACAGACCCTCTCAAGTTATCAAGCCAGAAAAGAAAGAAAAAAAAAAAGAAAACAACATCCCCATCTGTCTTGGCTTTAGTTATGACTAGTGTAGTGACTAGAGATGTACAGAAATGTCATTAGCTGTATCTGTCTCTGTATCTGTATTTGCATCGTGGGTGCCATTAACTCAAGAAGACACATTAATTCAGGCAAATGTTGTATTTCTATCTAACCCTAATACCCATTGGCAATGCAATTGTTGTGCTTTCAAAGCATCAAATTGATTTCATATCGGTATATGGATACTAAATATATTTTCACATCCTCATACTATACTTTTTATCTCTCTCTCTCTCTTTTAAGTAAATGAAATTTTATGAATTGTCTGAACATCAAATTCTGTGCTGTATGACTAACTACAGTAATTATATAACAGTAATACATGAACTCTTTTGTTTCATTGACCCCCACCTACTGAACTTGGTTTGAGTCTCTCAAACATTTTCTCACTGATGTCTTTATGTAAAACTATAACCCCCCTACAGAGAAAGGATGATATGCAGCACAAGGTCCATAGCTGGAATCAAGCATTAAGGACTTAGTCTACTCACTGCAACGTGAGCTAAAGGAGCACCCCACCTTATCTTTATTTCAATTGTTTTTTTTTTTTTTATTTAATGGAAAAGATCAACATAAACAACTAAAGCCCACAACTTCTATGCTTCGTTTTGATGTATAGGCTGTGGGGGTTTGAAAGAAATCCAGCTGCCACGCCAAGCTTTTGTCTCGCTATAGCTCAAGCACATGACGCCTCCACTTCCTTGATGCAAGAGTTTCCCTGTGATTACTGCGAACAGTCAGCTCTCAGCCTTGTGCTGATTTGGCAGGGATGACTACAGAATATAGCAATCACTTTACAATAATATGTAGACAATGAAACGAATAGTAAGTGAAATTTTTATTTTTATTTTGTGGCCTGCCAACCAACAACGCTTGTTCATCATTCCTGCAATCCACATCCAACCAAAAAATCTGTAATATGTCTTAAGAAACAAATTAACATAACACTTGAAATGCAAAGTTTTGTATTCATTACTTTTGTTGCAATGAGGGTCATTTTAGTACTTTCTCCTAATGTCAGTTTGTCGCCACATTGGTCCAGCCTGAAGTATCTTGGCAAATGTCAAATAAATTGTGATGTAATTTTGTTGAAATATTGATGGCCCTCAGATGAATCCTTAACGACTTTTCCTCTCCTGTCACCAGCAGGTCAAAAAATTTACTTATCCTATTAAATATTTCAGCACCTACTCGGACTGGCACAAAATTTTGTGAAGATTTCCATGGTGCCCAGTAGATGTGTCCTGCTAACTTAACCTCAGACTTTTCCTCCAGCACAGCCACGAGGTTGGCTATTAGTGAAGTTTATTGAAATATCTCAACAACTGGAATTTGGTACAGATATTCACGGTCCCCATGGGATGAATCGTAAAACCTTTGAACATCTGACTTTTCAACATGTTCCATCGTTAAAAAAATTTCACGTTTCTGATCAAACACCAGACAGACTTAATTGGTAAATGATTGTGTGCTAACAATCTAAATCAACATGGTGGACATGGCAAGCATTAAACCTCCCAGATCTCAAGTTGACACCAGTATCATTGTAAGCATGCTGGCGAGCATCTATCTATCTATCTATCTATCTATTGAAATATAAATAATAAATGTGAATAAATAAATAAAAACTGGATTCATTTTTTTCTAAATAAAAAATGAAACCTTTAAGTGTTACATAGACCCTGGCTGACTTTGCAGTTGTTGTCACTCATTGTCAGCCACTTGCTTGTCCTCTTTGAGTGATGAGGCTCTGTGATGACAGTAATGAAAAAGGAGGGTATCCGCCAAAAATAAGAGGAGAGTGAAGGAAGGAGACAGGAAGAAACCAGTGGCAAGTCGTAATTAAATGGCTACTCAACCTCACATTACTGGTAGAAAGGACTGACATGAGGAAAGCAAAAAAAAAAAAAATGGAGACAAATGCTAACAAACAAGGTCTACACACTTGAATAATCCTGCAACATTGTTTGACATTGTAGGACATTGTTTGACATTTTGACATTGTAGGAGGAAGCTCATGATGACTTAATTGGCTCTTATTTTGGCCATACAAAGCATCGCATCAAGACAGATAAACAGATGTGTACATACACACATAAACACTGATAATGTGGAAACGTGTGGATTTGAACAAATATTCATTGATGCAGGCCCAGAGATAATAAAACGTGAGGCTGTAACTTTCAGTCATCCAAGGTCAACTGTTCCTCAATACAGGCAATCATATAATTACCTATAATTCTCTGATTCTAATTAGTAAAAAGAAGTAACGATGAATGGGGCCAACACAAAAGCTGATCAATGTCAAACCACCAACAAAGTCTCAAGTAATTAGTTATAACATGTTTTCTATTGAACTGTTTTTCATTGCAACAAATGAATGCTCACAGTCAATTCAATTCACATTTCATACCCTGGAATTTAAAAACGTACTGTGAACGGTCACACATGCATACTTTAGTGATTTTAGATAATCCACTACCAACCCAGAATAAAAATATATTTTATCTTAAATAAATAGCTGCAGACAGCAATGATAGGGGCCAAACACAAACACATCAGTGGCTTAAACAACAGGTATTATCAGGCATTTGGCTGCCCGTTAATCATTTTTTTATTTAGAGATATTGAAATTTTCCCAGATGCTGTAGGTTAATGGACAGGGTGCCTTTTTACATCATCCAATTTAATTGTTTTATTTCACACTTTATTTCACGATAAACTGTTTGTTGGATATCAGCGGGATCTCAGATGGTTAAATAAAGACAACAACAACAACAGTAGTAATAATAATCCTGTCTATTGATATTGCATACACAGAACCATTCATTGACTTAGTGCGGGTGAGTGAATTCTGAAACCAGAGAAATAACTTACATTTATAAAGAGGCAGATCAGGTGAGAAGGTAGGTAGGCTGCCCAGTTCCTTCTCTATATGACAATGACAGGATAAATGTATAACCAAAGGGTAACCACAGTTTTGCAGTAACAACTTAAATGCCCTTTTAGCACATGAGAAAACAGAGGGTACCTGTTGAGCTAGTGGTGACAGGTGACAGCAGGGCAAAATCTGTGGTCTGTCTGCAATCTCCCAAAGCCCTTATGCCTCCATCTGGGATCCACCTGTTTGGCTGGTTGTAGCGCAGTGACAGCAGAGCGTGGGCTGCAGTCAGTCGCAGGAAATCACATCCCTAACTTGGCTGTACTGGTGGAACTTTGCTTAGGAAGACAAGATAATCTTGGCGAAGACTCGATCCAGTATGAGCCACAATGTATGGCCGTTTGATTTAGAGAACCCAGACGGCACTGACCATATGGCTGAGATTTTTTGAGTCAGTTGCTAGGCAAGGGCTGAAGGGCAGGTTCAACCCAGTCACAAAGCTTTGTGATTCAACAGGAGAGAAATAAGTGGAGTGCTTTACATCTCTCAATCAGCATTCCCACATTGTCAGTATCTCTGTTGACCAACCAGGAGATTGCCAACGATGTGTTTCAAGACAAGGCAAAGTTAGAGTGTGTTCTCAGAGGGTCGAAGCAACCGAAAAATATTAGGAGGAAGTGAAGACAATAATTTTAACTGGTTAAACTTTCAATTTGACAGACAATAACAACCTGTATCTCCTGCTTGGTGGCTAATAGAAAGGTTACATTGTTTTCATTCCCATAATTAATCTTCGTTTCAGTTAATATTTTGACATATTTTGAAATATTATGAACTCATACCAAGGATTACTGTGAGGTCCATCACATATTGCTGTGCTGCGCTTGTCAAGTAGACAGCAGTCCTTTTTCACCAAGTATCGAGTTCAAATAAAAGGTTTTTTATCAGTGTCTTTGCAGTTGACTTACCTCATCATTGTCTGTTTCTGTTGAGAAAGGTTGGGGGGGTCAAGAAAATAATTTGGCAAGCATCATGTTACATGGAGCTTCACATATTGTGACTAAAATAGAACTGTAATAAGGCTCATAAATATAAGGTGGTATATGCCATCAGTCAACAGGATTTGTTGAGTATACTGCAGTGCATAATGGCTTTCTGTAATGGCTCTAAGGCTCCTTGGCTGCTGTAGGACAGGGCTACTAACCTTTTCTGTAATATGTGTCGATTTACAAAGATGAAGGCACCTGGTGTGCCATTGGTGTTTGTTAACCTTCGTAATTTATTTTCAATTTATGCACCGATAGGTAGTTACACTATTATTGGAAGTGTGACCTTGTTTACAGTAACAGAGGAGTTATGAGCTCAGCATCTCCTCTGTCTCTCTCTGTTACTCACTCACACATACAAAACATGCGGTAATGCTGACTGTAAATAAGCTAAATGTACGCTGGGCAACCCAATTAGTGCAATCCCTGTTCCTGCCTTTCCCTGCTCAGTCATGCTGTATCTGCTCTATGTGTTGCTGCTTTCAGCTGCACGCTTGCCTTTGAATGGTACAGCCTGACATGGGACATCATTTCACATAGAACAATGGCACTTTTGTCGTTGCAGTTTGCCGGATGTGTACAATTCCCACAGTTTCAGGAACGCCCCCCCTCTGCACAACATCTAGACAGAGTCCAGTCTGCAATCCAGGATATTCAGCCGTCTATTAAATAAAACCTCTGCACTGTTGAGAAAAGTTACCTGTTTAGATTCTCTGTCTGTGAATGGTTTCCCACATTTAACTAAGCATTATGGCATTTATCAGCTGCCCCCTGGTCCAGATATTTACACAATGTTTTAAGCATTGTGGTTTGTTTAGAATATCTAGACATGACCCTCTGGATGACTCAGCTTTACTGGACTTATCCATACTGGACTTATTTGCATTTGACTCACCTAATTCCTTTTCTGTTTACCTAAAATGTGTTTCATAAGGTTTCATTATTATGCTACTATTATTTTTTGTTATAGAGTTCAAGGATATAAGAATAAAACGATCCAGTAAAATCTCTATTAATAACATGTAATATGAGAGCAGACATTAACTCATGATTTCAAAAAGAAATAGGACGGCAATCTAGATTGAAGGGTGACATAGATGAATGTCTGTCACTCATTTGTTTGGATGCTTTGTCACACACTGCTGATCTGTATTACAATTACATCACAAAGTCGATATCGCCTGTCCTTCAGTGTGCACATTAATCTTCTATGTCATTAACGTTCAGCCAGGCAATTAAACAGCATGGAACATATCTTTCAAAATCACCCCTAAATGCAATATTTCTTTTACATTACCTCTAAAAATTGACCTCGGTTCTTCAATTTTAATGGTTCTAGTGATGTCATTTACCGTAAGAACGTGGACCTGGCAAGATTCGGAGATTTTGTAAATGTGATATACAGACAAGACTGTTGTACAGATAGAATTCATGGTATGAAAGTTAACATTTAGCTTTGTGTTTCAGCTTTCTAGAAAGATAACTTAAAAAAATATCAGACACACCTTTATTTATCACTAGTGGAAAAATTTGGCACACAACATCCTGTGAGAAAATGCAGAAGGGGTACATAAGAGTTCAAGAGTTGTTCATGCTTTTATCACTTCCTGTTTGGAACATTGTAATGCTGTATTTATGTGCCTTGGCCAAAACATGATCACACGGCTTCGGGGTGTCCAAAGCTCAGGAGCCAGACTTTTAACCAAATCTTGTAACCATGATCATATTACTTGTATTTTAGCTCTCCTTCACTGGCTTCCACTCAATTTTAGAATTGATTTTAAAATTATAATCTTGAGTTTTAAGTGCCTACTTTGTACAGCACCAAGCTACCTATCTAAGCTTCTACATTATTTCATTAGCCTGAGGTTTTCTGATGAGAAGACTATTGGTGACAGGCTGTTGGCTGTTACCACTGTCTCTTAAGACTCACTTTTACCACTTGGGTTTTCTTTAATTATTCTAATTATGTTCTCTGTTTTTTTTATGTGTTCTGTTATCTACAATGTTGTTCTCGTTGTATGTGTTGACTGTGAACGTGTATTTCAATCTTTTTTTTTTTTTTTATTTGTCCTTGTGAAGCACTTTGTAACAATACCTTTGTGCTTTATTAATTAAGTTTTTAATCTTAATCTTTAAATAAATGTATTTCAAAACATCTTTCACCATCATTTTGAGAGGCTAATATGTACATTAGTAGTTTGTATTAACCCAGTTATTTTGTTTATCCAGACTAAAATGATTTGTTTTGATTTGCTCATGAGCTGTTTGAAGTCGTACATCAAATGCCACAGCCTACGTAACAAGGAAGAACATGATAAGGCTTTCCTATGTTAATAAATGAATTACAACCCATCTTGTGACTCAACTCAGCTTTGCACTGCTTGTGACTGCTGTGTGCCCTTCCATTACTCATAAAATAATTAAAAAGAGGCATGTCATTTGTGATAACCTGGTTGCTTCTTATCATGAATTAGTCCAATATGTCCGCTTAGCTCAGTCCTGCACAGAATTAAGACTTAATGGCTGCTGCTGGCACGAGAGAGTGATGCTTTAGCTCCGCAAGTAAACATAAAACGAAGCAGCAACAAGGCTTATAAAGTCTTGCAGCTGTGTCGCATAATGCCATGTTCAATAAAGTGCCTCAAAATTTTCAGGACCCCCTGACCAAATGACAGAGTGACTTATACTGGCTGCTGGTCTCAGCTAAAAACTCTCTTTCGTTCCTTCTCTACGCTTTTCACTGCAGTCAAATCTCCCCTCCAGCTTACTCCTTCTGGGCAATGTTGTCTGAAGTTTCTGTTCCACTTCATCTCTCTTCCTAGCATTTGCCTCTACCAGTAATAATTGCCCTAGACAAAATCCTTTTAAATGCACAGATCTGTGAAAAGTGCAGAGATAAAGGCTACTGGTGTTGGTGCAGTCAAACCCTGCATGCATGATGCCTGGAAAAGCCCTTTTAGAGCATTCCTGCAAAAGCTGTGATAACATATCATGTTCAAGCCCATCATTGTGGATTTAATTTCAAATACTGCAGTTGCGCACAGAAATAATGAAATAAACAAATTTGCTTGCCCTCTACAACAAGGAGAAAAAAACGCTGACAATCCCTAAAACAGATAATCTATCAGCGTCCTGTATGTGTGTCACATTATGGAGACATGCAGCGCACTGTGTAAGCAAGGATTAATTAGATATTTGAATAAAGATAAATCACTTTCGAGCACACTTCCATATCTGTAAAGGGAAGGTGTTGACCCAAGATACCACAGATTGAATCTGTGCATATGGAGGCATGTTGTGTTAACGCCTGATGGTCTTTGAGCATGTATCTCTTTGTGTCAAACCTCTTCCGTGTTCACGTGTGCTCTCACACCTTTTCACTCCGCGGGAAGAAATGAAGGGATTTTTACTCATATCAAACAGGCGAATAGCTAAAGAAACCTGCTGCTAGATTAATACCTACTTAGATGTATTTCTCTGCAGGAGTGACATGGCAAAGAAAATAGTGCATGTAATGGACTGCAGTGAGTAACACTGATAGTGTGACTTTGTCTGAAATGTTTTCCATTATGTTTTTGATATTTTGAAAGTTGTAGCCTTGAAATAAAATACTATTTCCTCATATTCTATGTTTTCTCTTTTAAATTATGCACAATTTCTCCTGTCATTACAAAGCAGACAACCTATTGAAATTTAAATATAATTTGAATTCAAATGAAAAAAAAAAACAAAAAACAAAAATAACACAGCCTAAAGGAGCATCCCGACAATGATAGATCTGCGATGCTGCTGGTGGCCTTGGAATGCTGAACAAACACACACACTGTTTCAATATTTTCTTCTTTATTCAAACAGCACCAAGCTGAATCAAGCCCAAGGTTTCAGCTCAGGCCTTCATCAGGCGCAGACAGAAGTGAGGGGCCATGAAAGGAATGTATATAGTTCAGGGATCCTGTGAATGTCAGTGTGTGGACAGTAGTCTTGTGGATGGATGGTGGACTTTCTGTTGGACGTAAGGCTCAGGCACAGATTTGAAACTGTAACATCCACATTTCATCAAAGTGCAAAGGCACAAAACATATAAGAAAGAAAAAAAGACATCTTAAAACAAGAGATACAACTCGAAGATACTCTCAGTATTTAGTGCTCAGCCTAGTTAGAAGCTGTACTTTCGATGCTGCACAGTGATCCACAGAACAACGGCTTTGGCTTTGCTTTAACAATTCTGTGTGTCGGGAAAAGTGTGTTCCTGCCTTTTGAAAGATAATTGCAAATGATATCTATATATTTTTCCAGATTTTTATTTCTGTTTTTTATTTTCAGACCATACCTCTTCGTGCCTCAGACGTAACTTTAATACACAATCTGGAATCTTGTGTAAGTCTCATCTATACCATCTGCTGTGATTTTCACCAAGAGGTCTGCAAAGCTTTTGCCAGCAAGCGTCTCACTTATTTGATGGCATCTGTTGCAGGATTTCTGAGTAGCTCTACCCTTTGAATTGACTACTCTTTTCGTCGCAAAGGTAGGAGACAAATTGTCTCTGCGACTTAACATCATGACTGCCGTGACTTGTGGCTGCCTCAGTCCTACTAGGCCTACATGCCAGAAGTCTGCAATCAATATTAGCTTTAACTGAATGAAGAGTGTTTATAATTTTACAAGTTGAGAACAGAGGATTTCCAAAATGGTCAGTTCTATTTTTGTATAAATACAATCTCACCTTGCTGTGCCACCTGTAGCTGTAAGTCCATCTAAGAGGCAAAACCAAATTAATTTAGTGACTTTTCTCTTAAGTTTTATAGTCAATTTCTTTGATAATATTTGCCTTGTAAATGTATTGCTTGCCAAAATTACATAGCTGAGAATGATTCTGAGTCTCTTTTGTTGCTTTATGGGTTGAGCAACATCCTGCCAGTGACATGTCACATGTTATTATCTGGTTTCACCATGCCACCATGCTGTTAGCTTATGGTGGTAGCTGGTGATGTTTTAGATGGAGATGAATTTACCTCGCTTGAGAGGGCTGTGTCCACACAATTTCATTACGAAACCACGTTTGTGTCTGTGGTGAGGTCAAGGGACATGATTTATCAAGTTTCTCATACTGAAAGAACTGGGAAATAGTGGTTAAATGTCAAAGTAGTGGAACTAGATGAACAGTGAGCAATGGCATTGGGCCAACCACAGTGGTTTATCTTAACAGATGCAATGCCGATATAAGGCAAAAGGCCCAGAATGCTTTGCTTGGGTGAGATCAAGGACATTTTATTAGGTCAGAGAATAAAGAGCTCAAGCTACGCGCTGACTGAAAGCTACATACACACATTTAGTCTATTGTGGAGCTAATATGTATGTATTATTTAAGGCAGTAATTTCTTTTTAAAACTTTCAAACAACATGACTAGCAAATCTAAATCACCCAGTGAGATTCACTCATCATATTTTCATTTCACAAGCTGGAGGTACACATATTGCAGGATTGTCAGTGGTTGCAAGGTATTTTATATGAATAGATTCCTAGTTTATGCTCCTAATCACCTGAAGTGTCTTGTTTAGATTACCTTTACAATCTCACAGAAACAGGCTGAAGGTAAAGCTTAGCCCATCCATCTTATTACAAATCTATAGCTTTCAACATTAATAGGCTTAACTCAGTATAATCCAGATTTTTCATCTCGGCTTCCTAAAACATGCAAATCCTGTTTTTGACTGAAGAACCAACCTGGGTGAAGTGAGGATCTTGTAAACACGGAATACATTTTTAATTTCTAAAAGGTACAGGATAAGGTGGCCACCACAGATTTTACTGTGCTGCCATCTTATTTGTGTTCAGCTGGCTTCAGCACAGACCGAGTCAAAGTGTCCTTCATAAAACTTATTCTGGCAGCTTAGCGTGCAGCGAGGCACACATCACCAGAAAGCTAAACACTCTCTTTTGACTGAAGTAGCACTCGGTAGCTTCAGTGATGAAGGAGCAGAAAGTGAGTGGACACTGTGCACCTGTACATCCATTTATTGATGGTGTAGTGTATATGTGTAAATAAACAAAGTGGCTATGAAAATGAGATAATTTATATAAATATAGATGAGCTAATCTACTTACAAAGTTTCTCCAAGGCTTACACAGGCAGATGGAGCATGATGAAATGAGAGGTCTTAAATTATGCTGTTCTCTAGGCTTGCTGATAGGAAAATTGCTGCTATTCTAAGAGTTGATCATGTAACTAACAATAATGTGGCTCTGGGAATGTGAAAATCTAAAATCAGCATAACAGGAATAGGTTGTATTCTACTTAACAGCCTATAGAAGGTGATACAATACTGTAACATTACAAAACTAATTAATAATATTAAGCATTTTCATACAACTGTTTCTACACTCAAGCATAATGCAGTTTGTGACACTCCTTTCTCTGCTTCCTTCTTCATAGACATGGTCCCAACATTTCCCCTTGAGATCATTGTGGTCGTGCTGTTGGCTCACCGACAAAGAGTCGTTAAGAAATAAATTAATAAGCGAGTGAAAATGCTCTATCCTGAGTCAGAGGCTATCCAGGACTTTAATTTACATGAGTACCGTATTTTGTTTGTCCCCCCAAGTGTGATGGATAGTTCCTCAGACCCTGATGAAATTGAATGCATCAGTTAATTACTTTTCCTTGGACAATGCCATTATGCCTGCAAGCTAGCAGTACGAATGTTTTGATCATCAGTGAGCATCCGTATCCAACACCTGTATTCACTGTGTAATTTGATTAATGGAAAAGTCATTCCCATACATGTCACTTTACCATACACTATATGTAATATAGATTTTTAAAACGTTTTTTTTTTCTTCTCTAAAATACATTTTTAAGCACTTGTGCAGCCAACACCTGAACATCTGGCCTGAGTCTTGTTTGCCAAGTTAGTGTTGCAGGCAGAATCCCAGGCTGTTTGTGTTTTAACACCATACAAACTTCTATTCGGAACGTGTACAGATAATTTTATTCACATACAGTAAAGTGCTCTCACCCATCTGTGGACTTCTTGATCTGTGAATAAACATGGACAAAAGTTCTATGCAGAGAAAGTTTCTACAAATTGGCAAAGATCTGTTTTTTTTTAGTGGATAGAAAGCTGTGCTTGCCACTGGGAGGGCATTTGCTATAACAAGGTCCTCTCAACACAGGTGTCAAACCTGATTGTGAAACAGCTCTACAACCTTGCACAGATGGGATCAGTTGTGGATGGCAATCCTGGATGAATTCCTAGGTGTTATTTCTGTTAGAAACACTCTCCTCATAGTTTACTATCATGGCAAAAATAATTAACTTTGATATAATGGCTTCATTTATAGCAGCTTTCCTGCACCAATTAGAAACCCATCTTATGTTATGTAGGGCAAGACTGGAAATGGAATGAACAGGACGAAGGCATCACACCACTGTTCAGTATTATCTGTGCACATAATATGATAAAATATATCATGAAATGTACATTGAAATATCTAGGACATCATTATAAATGACTAGGTAAAACTTAAAAAATGCAGTTTATCAGCTTGCGCTACAGCAGTGGCCACTTGGCACTAATTACTGGTTAGCTCATTAGCCTTGGTAGTGAACTGATGATCTGCTGATCTGAGTGATGCTAATGAGTTCATGTTCCTTCCTGAACTCCTGCAATGTTTTGTATTAGTGTTTATGATTGGCCTTTTTTTCTCTACTGAGTTTCTCAGTTTGTACTTGTCATAGTGCAGAAGAAAGGAAGTGTGCGAGTAGTGATTTGTAAAAGTGTGCGAGAAGTGTTTGTTGAATGATCAAACAAAACCTGCCACAGTAGTAGAACCATCTTAACTCTTCTCAAATTGAATATCAGTGGAACTAAAGCTGGACATACAATATATTTAAAAATGTATGATTATTTTCAGTTTATGCGGGAGGTGGACATTGTGTTAATGGGTTTGGACACACAAGCAGTGTTGTGCTTCATTACTGATTCATGCACTTTTTATTGTGGAAAAAAAAAACATTTTACAACCACAATACATTATTAGCCAAGCTTATCTATATTGCAGATTGGAATTAGGCAATTTTTCCGTGTTGGAAGTAGTAGTGTGTGGTGAGAGCCAACAAAGCACAATTTTCTGTAATAATATGTAATGATTTGTGTTCAAGCAAAAAGGGCAGCGGTAATGTAGACTGCATTAGCCTAATTAACTTTTGCATTTCAGATTAATAAGGGAGATTACATTATAACCTGGAATGTGCATTGCTAGCAAATACATTTACTGAAATGCTATTTTTATTACAATCTCAGACATGAACAAAGGTCTATGTTGTTGGAGTGTTACAGTTTATAATTGAATTTTTACATACATATTATATATATTATTATATATATTATATTATAATATTTGACATAAAGCTTAGCATTTGTGATCCAATTCTGGGAAACTCTAGGGTTGCTAGGGTTGGCTGGAGAGCCATTGTATATCTGAGACAAATACCCTTTAAACTGAATATTGTCCTTATAGATTCCTACTTTGAAGTCCATCACCACAGCTGAGGTCAGTGGGGTGGTCAGTAAGCTCCTCAGTGGCAAGGAGGTAAGGTTGGTGAGATTCACACTTAAATTTTGAAGGCTTTGGATATTGTTTGAGTGTCACAGTTGACATAACACAACTAACGTGTTGTTTTATTCATCAGAGGCAGAAACAGTGTCCTTAAGCTGGTAAAAAACTCAGGGTGCATTTCCAACCTCATAATTACACAGCTCTAGCTAAGATAGTCTATGTCAGGGTCCTTTATACAAGACACTATAAGACATGAAAAGACTACTCTTGGATAAGCTGAATTGTAGCAGCCATGGCTAAGAAAGTGTCTGGGCTGGTGAATGACATCTTTCCTGTTTACGGGTGACAGAGTAACTCTGGGTCAGACCTTCAGATAAGTGAAATGAAAGAAAAAAAAAACATAAAGTGTCTTAGTAGGGTGTCGAGCCGCCACAAGATGCCAAAATAACCTCAGTGCTCCTTGGAATAAATTATATATGATCTGACTGTGAAGGTCAAAGGATATGATTCAGATCCTTTTCATATATCAGACCTTTCAGTGATCCCACAGGCCCGGCAGAGAAGTGTATTTGTTTGTTTCTGTACTCCATACTTTTTCTTTCTTAAATTTGTGGCCCAGAGTTAAACTATTATCCACTTCTATGTCTATATTTCTGATATTACATTTCTTTGCTGGCTTGGAGGCACTTGCAGCCTAAAGGAGAAGTTATTTTCTGGAGAGAAGCACAGGTAAAGTTTATTCATTCACTAGATTTGATGAATGAATGAATTGTGAATGAAGGCATTATATTTTCAATTAAAATCTCTGTGAAAAGATAACAGTTCGTGACATATCCTTTTTTTCTTCCTTAGATGCTCTGTAGAATTGGGGCAGAAGAATCAGACTAAACAAAGGGAGGAAGAAAAAAGAGCGAGACGCCACTGCATGAAATGGATTTGACACAATGTAGACAATGGATGCAGTGCTGAAAGACCACCTGGCAAGTGTTTAAGTAGTGAACACTCCTAGAATTTAATGACAAACTGAGATTTGAGATATGACACAACCATGTTTCGTCCATGTTTCATCTGGACACACTCTGTCCAGATGGCTCCGACTAAGTCTAAGGTGACAGTAGTTTCACATCCCATACCTGTTTTTTCCTGAATTGACAGCTGGTATTATTTAGGACTTGTTTTGCTTATTAACTGCATTATTCATTAAATTCTGTTTCCAAATGTCCCATCCACTCTAATGCTGCATTATGCCTGCATGAGTCATTTTCGCTTTTGTGTCCTTTAGAAAGGTTCATATAAACAAAAGCATTTTCTGAATGGTATTGATATATTGTGAACCCCCCACTTGTTTCAATAACATACATTACAGTCATAAGAAGAATCCGAGGTTTACTTTAATTTCATGCCTTTGGGGGTCCAAAAGCCTTTGATCTAGACATTCATCATCCAAATACATTTTGTTCCTGCGTTGAGCCTTAGATTAATGAATTGGCACAGTTAGGAGGTTTTTGCCTCTAAAGACCTGACCTTCAAATGTGTGGTTGCCAGTCGCCAAAGGCTCACTGTTATACAACACTATATAGAATATAAAAGAGCTTTGTTTTACAGCTAAACAGATGTAATGTATATGTTCAGAAGTAGACCTCTCAAAACTGAACTAATGTACTGAATCAAGTGATTTAATTTAATGTAATATCTATAAAGTGCACCCTTCCTATATGACAGATTTAAACACTCATTATGTAATTGTTCTTAATCGTAAGGTGTAGCAAAATTACATGTAAGGCAATACTGAAATGTAAAAAATCCAATCTAGTGCATAATTGCCATACATTATTAAAATGTTGTACATCTTATATATATACAGTGTGTCATATTGGAGAGAAGGACAGCATAGCATGAACTCACTTATGATTATCACCACAGTATCTCAGCTGCACTGAGCTTTATAACATTTTTGAGATCATTGTTCCTCAACTTCACTGTTTTGGTTCTCTCTCATCACTCTCATCAGCCCCGTTTCCAGTGACAGCAGGCAATTATTTCCAATGAAAAAGCTATAAAATTCCACTGAACTGCATCAAACTGCAGACAGACAAAGTTAACGCCTATCTGCTGAACACAGTGGGAGCTTAGTTTAACAACTACGGAACCAGATATTTCTGTCAGAAACAGAAACAGAGAACAAAATACAGTCCAGGTTCAAAGAAGGTGAATATTGGACTTAATCCATCCATCAGGTGGCCAGAAACTTGACTCTAAATCAATGCCCTTGTGTTTATGCTGGATATGTAAAAAGGCATCTATTTGCTAACAGGTTTGTAATGTTAACTTAAAAATTTGCATTATGTCAGTGTTGTGTGCGCAGCTTCTTTCTACAACCACCAAATGCCAAGAAATCTCTATTGTGGGTTCTATATTGACATGATGAAGCAATTATGGCTCCAACTAGGCTACTGCAGCAAACATGAAGTCAATTGCATCAAATATAGTTCCATTTGATTTTGACCTTCCTAGTTGTACAGCCATGACAAAGATGTGTTTAACTGAAACACATCCTTTGGCTTCTTTCTGTCATTTTTCAACTTTATATGTCATTCATATAAAGTTATACATCTAAAAGTAGGGCATGGCATGCTATAAAGTACAGTAATAATGGCTATCCACATTTTATTTTGACTGGCACTGCTAGAAGACACATTTGTAAGAATCCTCAGCTGGCCATTCCTTTGCATGTGATATTTAATCTTTAAACCTGATTCACAGAGATCCAGGACACTGTGACATCATCACAGGCCATACGATCGAGCACAATCTCTCTGCAAGTATCCCATCTTTGTCTTGCATTGGCAATAAGCTGCAACAGCATCGAACTGCTCAAAGTGTATCACTACACAAGAGTATTCTGCACACATATTGAGAACCATTTAAGTTGAATTTATTACACTTGAATAATTCATCAGCGTAAAATGGTCATTACTGTTGGTGTACATGACTCAAAAGATTTGGATGACTAATGAATTCATATTTTTCTCTCACATTAGTGGGGTACACTAGACACTGTTAGGCATATTTTCTACCACACTACAAAGAGGACAAAATGCCAAACACAGCTTTACAAATGAACCAAACAAAAAAAATGACATCCTGAACAAAAAAGAATAGAAGAAGGCATGATTTTTTTGTCACGCTCTGGTTAACAGAAAGAAAGATGAAAATACAAGATGTGGCACAAATGCATAAAGCAATTGAGCAATTGATTGTAATGGACAGATGCTTTGGGTGGTTTGAGATCTGAATGCATCTTAAATGCAGAAAGGTTGCGATGCATCTTTAAACCACATTTTTGAACTTCTCCAATGAGAAGTCTGTGGAAGTAGCCTGTTAGAGATTGGATGATCCACTGGATGATCTGTGTGGGTTAGATAGTGCACTGACCTGTACGGGTGAGAGAGTGCTGTGAGTACCTACAGTATAATGGCCAGCCAAGTTTTGCCTCACTCATAGTCCAATGGTGAAAGTCCTGTGTTTGTATTAGTTGATGGATGGTGAAAGTGAGTTAGATAAACTGTCTTCTTTTTTGGATTTTACAGATTAGTCTCCGGTCTTTTTTTTTTTTTTTATTAAGATTCAAGAATTTATTGTCATTACACAACAATTACATCAGCAATCATTGGTAATGAAATTCTTAAGTCCCAGGCTCTCCTAACAATGCTAAAAAGAATATTAACAACAATAGAGGCAATAATTAGAGGCTGTCAACAAGAAAAAAAAAGTAAAAAGATAATTTAGAAAATAAAATATCAAATAAAATAAAATTAAACATAAATAATAAACTAGAGTAATAAATAAGTAAATAAAGTACCTTAAAATATAAAAGTTATATAAATAAAATATAAACTGTAAATAAATGTAAAGTAGGTATAAATATAAACAAAATAAAAACTAGTAAAATAAACATAAAATATAAGTATATAAAATATAACATATATATACAAATAAAATATAATACATATACAAAAATGTAAATGTATATAGTAAGGTATTATAAGTAACAGTATATATATATACAATAGATATATATACAATAGAAAAATATATACAACAAGAAGTGGGAAGTGGTGGAGTTGTTAAAAAGTGGTGGTGCTGTGGACAGAGTTTAAAAGTCTTATGGCCTGCGGTATGAACATGAAGCTTCCTGGTGGTTTGGGCTGAGCCTGGTGGTTTGGGCTCGAATGCTGCGGAACCGTCTGGGAGAACCGTCGGCCAGACGGCGCAGCAGGCAGAACAGTTTGTAGCTGGGGTAACTGGGGTCATTAATGATGGCCTTCTTGATTTTGGTGGCCTTCTTCCTACACCGCTGGGTGTAGAGGTCCTCCATGGATGGCAGCTCCGTCCTGGTGATGTGCTGAGCAGCTTTCACCACCCTCTGTAGAGCTGGATTGGACTAAGACAAACCCTTATTTGCATCTGATGTGGGAAAAGCAAGAATAATGTGTTTTACTTTCTTTTCTTCTAAAGTTTCATGCTCAAACATCAACTACCCATTTAAGTTACATTTTGAATGTACATTTACATTTGCAAGCTGCACTGAAGAATAAATGGCTTAGTCTTCATGGAAGTCTGAAGCTGAGGATGAGTGCCATTCCAGCCCTGGGCACGCACAGTATATTACACACTTAACAAGAGAAGGAAGGCATTAAATGTATGGTACTTATGACTTTGCTGGAACTGCTTATAGCCGTACTGCTGTACTTTGGCACACATTTAGCTGTCACTTTCTTATAGGAAAATATAAATTAAGAAAAAGCAGTGCGTCATAAAATATATCAATCAGCATATTTATTTCCATCCAAATGACTGGCATTATTATGCAAAAGTGAAGTTTTTACAGCCTCTTGCCACAGGCAGTTCCTCCTCAAAGTTTGGCTTTGATCAGTGCTCTCCAGCATTGAGTGGTTCCTGACTGCAAAATGAAATGTTATATCCAAGGTCACGGTGCAGTCAGAAATTCCAAAATTAATAATCTGATTTCACTTACTTCAGTATGTTTAATATCCACCTGACAGAAACAGATGGTTCCTATTTCAATGTATTGATCTCTCCTTTCCAGCAATGACCCATTTACACTACATGACCATCAGCAACTCAAGGTTTCCCCCCACATTCAACTTCTAAGCTCTTCACACAGTTAGCACATCATCAATCTATGTAAACCAAACTGGGTATCCTTTTTAATTGCTTTGACTTGAAAATTGATTTAATGACCACGTCTTCCACATCTCAGACTCTTGTGTGAATGTAGCAAAATGCCGTTATCAAACTGAACATATTTAAATAACTGTGAGTGTTGTTCGTAAAGAGCCAGCAACAAACCCACCATGTAACCATAAGCCCCCATCTCAAAGAGGTGAAAACTGTTTGACCACTTTCAGCATCATTCTGCAGTAGCCCCTCTTGGCTGAATAAATCATGGATACTTGGCCTTACAGGTAATTACAGGTTATTTATATAGCACCTTTCAAAAACAGGAACATATGCATGAAATGCTCAGAAAAGCCTGTGATAGAGAAAAGATACCCCCTGCAAGCTTCAATCACTTGATTAGTGACATGGGGTGTTTAATACCTCCCTCTCAGGCACCACGTCATTGATTTTCACAGCTATACCGATGACATACAACTGTGCATTTCCATACCACCCAAAGATGTCAGAGCTAGGCTGTATTGATCACTTCAACTTGTGAATGTCACATACGTCCTTTCAGCAGCACAGAGGTAAGAAACAAGGTCCAGAGAGGAAACTGTCCATCAGCTGAATATGGAGCCCAGTTTGGAGCCTCAGAGTGGATTCTGATGCTGATTAGAGTTTTGATGCACACATAGAAAAATATATGAGAAAAATTGCATTGTCTATGAGAAGTCTTTAAATGTCTTCTGCATGCCTTCATAACCAGTTTGACCTTAAATACTGTAATCTGGCAAATAATTTCTTTAGGATCAACTGCTGTTTATACAAAATGTATTAACCCTGTAAAGCCTGAATCGTGAAATAATTGCCAGGAAATTCAATTTTTTTGAAAGTGGAGTGTTTGTTGAACCCTCTGACAAATTAAAAAAATTAGAAATTACTCAATTTGCATATATGAGTTTATTTTGTACTTTATTTTGTTTCATTTTTGCTACATCTTTATTTAGTTTTTGGTTATTTGGTATTTTCTGGCATTTTGATTGTATACATCAGGTTTTTCAGGAAAAAAAAATCATGCTGATCATGTATCAAATATGAAACACATGGTGTTACAGGGTTAACAGGACTGTGTACTGATCACGACCAGAAAAAGTACACTTACAGTAGTTTGACAGTTTCAGTGGTCATCTGTCAACTTGATTTTGACTATCAAGATTCTGCTCTTGGTTTTCAAATCACTGATGATGTTAGCACAAGCATACATGCTGACCATGCCTGTAAGGTTTGTCTCATCCAGATTCCTGCTATCAACATTGGTCTATAATGGCCGCTGTTTGGTTCGGCTCATACTCTGTGCTGCTGTTTCCAAAGCAGATCACAGCCATTCAGTTTCACATCTCTTTTCTCTGCTCTGCTATCTTTATACTACCCCTGATTATAATAGCAGTAAAGATTAATTAATTTATTGTGGTTTTAATGTACAGTGGATTTTGTTGTGACTCTGTAAAATTAAATGTAGTGACCTCACAAAGGCAACAGACCCCCATTCACATAACCCATTCACAACCTTGTACCAATAAGGTTTTTATTGAGCTAGTATTGTTCGTAGTATCAGCCATACATGCAACTTACTTATGTCCAGTCCAGGGTGTACCCCACCTCTCATGCCCAAAGATAGCTGGGACAGGCTCCAGCACCCCTGCGACCCTGTGTGTGTGTTCAGGATAAGCAGGTTTAGAAAATGGATGGATGTTCTTAGTATAAAAAGACAGAAGTGGGTGTTTTAGGGAGTTCCCAGTGGGAGTGAGATAGAGAGGAGAAATACGAAATTCAGTAACAATCATGAAGCCCCCAAAACGACAAAGAAAAATTATGAAACAACATGTGTGGCAGTGGAAGAGCAGTCTGCTTGAATTTGCACAACTTCTGACAAACTTGCAGTAGGCTTTCCATAGTTTTGTAGGTGTCCCCTCGTTCAGTGACTTTTTGAGGAGCTGCATTTGTTGTCAGTCACCTCTGGAACAGCCCACCAGTGGACATGAAGACATCACAATTAGTACATTTCCAATGAAACATAATACTGTTAAGGACTTACTGAATACAGTAAAAATAATCAGATGAATTCTAAGTTCTGTATTTCCTTTAATCTATTATTTCTACCAGCACTTTTCTTGTCTTTTGATTGGTTTCCTTTTTTTCATTTTGACCAAACTTCTTACAGACATTTCTGTTTTGATGTATTGTTTTACAGGAACGTGTTTTACATTAAAGTAAAAAATCTGAAATATGTAGCTAGAGCACTGGATGAAAAGGTTGTTAGAAGTGCACATTTTTAAAGAAAGGAGTTCTGTGCATGGCTAATTTTTTGCATGCTGAACAGGGTCAGTCAATGCATTCCACTATCACAGTTTCCACGGGAACACAGACAGAGCGCTGCAGCAGCCGAACGTGCCTCCAGTGATCGCCCACACAGAACGAACGAAGCCGGCTCTTATAACAATGTTTTGTGAACATGTGTGCATGTGTGTATGTGTGTGAGAGAAACAGTGAGGGACTGAGTGTCTGTGTTTATATGGCCGGTTACTCACATCTACTGTATGTGCAGCTGCGTGGTTGCTTTGCTGCATTGCTGGTAAGTTCAAACATGGTGAACACACCCTCAGGAAGCAATTCTCCTTAATGTGAAAGGAAGCTTCAATGATGGAGAGTTTTTTAGATTCTGTGTGCTCCGAGTTTGAGCAGCTCCTGGAGAGCAGGACTATGACAGTAGCTGCACTGTGACTCTGCTCCACTCCATTATCCTCTAACAGATGTGTCCTGGTTATAGGACAGAAGCTGCTGAAAGACATATCAATTGCCTTTCCTGGTGGTGATGTCTTAAGCTACTAAAATGCTGTTTTGTGGTCCTCAGCCTTGCCTGCTATTCTGTTAAGCTGTGCACAGACAACTACACAGCTCAAAAAAATAAAGGGAACACTAAAATAACACATCCTAGATCTGAATGAATGAAATATTCTTATTAAATACTTTGTTCTTTACATAGTTGAATGTGCTGACAACAAAAACACACCCTTGGAGGTCTTGGTTTGGAGTCACACTCAAAATTAAAGTGGAAAAACACAGTACAGGCTGATCCAACTTTGATCTCAAAGAGGTGAAAACTGTTTGACCACTTTCAGCATCATTCTGCAGTAGCCCCTCTTGGCTGAATAAATCATGGATACTTGGCCTTACAGGTAATTACAGGTTATTTATATAGCACCTTTCAAAAACAGGAACATATGCATGAAATGCCTGTGATAGAGAAAAGATACCCCCTGCAAGCTTCAATCACTTGATTAGTGACATGGGGTGTTTAATACCTCCCTCTCAAGCACCACGTCATTGATTTTCACAGCTATACCGATGACATACAACTGTGCATTTCCATACCACCCAAAGATGTCAGAGCTAGGCTGTATTGATCACTTCAACTTGTGAATGTCACATACGTCCTTTCAGCAGCACAGAGGTAAGAAACAAGGTCCAGAAAGGAAACTGTCCATCAGCTGAATATGGAGCCCAGTTTGGAGCCTCAGAGTGGATTCTGATGCTGATTAGAGTTTTGATGCACACATAGAAAAATATATGAGAAAAATTGCATTGTCTATGAGAAGTCTTTAAATGTCTTCTGCATGCCTTCATAACCAGTTTGACTTAAATACTGTAATCTGGCAAATAATTTCTTTAGGATCAACTGCTGTTTATCCAAAATGTATTAACCCTGTAAAGCCTGAATCGTAAAATAATTGCCAGGAAATTCAATTTTTTTGAAAGTGGAGTGTTTGTTAAATTCATAATGAGGCTCAGTAATGTGTGTGGCCTCCACGTGCCTGTATGACCTCCCTACAATGCCTGGGCATGCTCCTGATGAGGTGGCGGATGGTCTCCTGAGGGATCTCCTCCCAGACCTGGACTAAAGCATCCGCCAACTCCTGGACAGTCTGTGGTGCAACGTGGCGTTGGTGGATGGAGCGAAGACATGATGTCCCAGATGTGCTCAATTGGATTCAGGTCTGGGGAACGGGTGGGCCAGTCCATAGCATCAATGCCTTCGTCTTGCAGGAACTGCTGACACACTCCAGCCACATGAGGTCTAGCATTGTCTTGCATTAGGAGGAACCCAGGGCCAACCGCACCAGCATATGGTCTCACAAGGGGTCTGAGGATCTCATCTCGGTACCTAATGGCAGTCAGGCTACCTCTGGCGAGCACATGGAGGGCTGTGCGGCCCCCCAAAGAAATGCCACCCCACACCATTACTGACCCACTGCCAAACTGGTCATCATGCTGGAGGATGTTGCAGGCAGCTGAGAACGTTCTCCACGGCACGGCGTCTCCAGACTCTGTCACGTCTGTCACATGTGCTCAGTGTGAACCTGCTTTCATCTGTGAAGAGCACAGGGCGCCAGTGGCAAATTTGCCAATCTTGGTGTTCTCTGGCAAATGCCAAACGTCCTGCACGGTGTTGGGCTGTAAGCAACAACCCCCAACCTGTGGATGTCGGGCCCTCATACCACCCTCAATGGAGTCTGTTTCTGACCGTTTGAGCAGAACACATGCACATTTGTGGCCTGCTGGAGGTCATTTTGCAGGGCTCTGGCAGTGCTCCTCCTGTTCCTCCTTGCACAAAGGCGGAGGTAGCGGTCCTGCTGCTGGGTTGTTGCCCTCCTACGGCCTCCTCCACGTCTCCTGATGTACTGGCCTGTCTCCTGGTAGCGCCTCCATGCTCTGGACACTATGCGCTGACAGACACAAGCAAACCTTCTTGCCACAGCTCGCATTGATGTGCCATCCTGGATGAGCTGCACTACCTGAGCCACTTGTGTGGGTTGTAGACTCCGTCTCATGCTACCACTAGAGTGAAAGCACCGCCAGCATTCAAAAGTGACCAAAACATCAGCCAGAAAGCATAGGAACTGAGAAGTGGTCTGTGGTCACCACCTGCAGAACCACTCCTTTATTGGGGGTGTCTTGCTAATTGCCTATAATTTCCACCTGTTGTCTATTCCATTTGCACAACAGCATGTGAAATTGATTGTCAATCAGTGTTGCTTCCTAAGTGGACAGTTTGATTTCACAGAAGTGTGATTGACTTGGAGTTACATTGTGTTGTTTAAGTGTTCCCTTTATTTTTTTGAGCAGTGTATATTGTATACTGTTGAATTTAGACAACCTCGCGGCTGTAATTACACCTGTTGGATGCCCTCTGGCATAGTAATGTGAGGTTTTATGTGGAACAAGTGAACCACCCCTTTATGTGGAACAAGTGAACTTAAGCTCTGCCCTTACTTTGCTCTTCTGTATGTCAGCCACCCTGTGGCTTGAAATAAAAGTTATCTCAGGGCGACAGATAACTTTTCAATTTCCCTTTTATAATCGAATCGAAAATCTCTAAGAAGCATCGTGTTAAGGGATAAAGATTGCGAGGAGAAATTCTTTGCATTTCTTTTCTGGTCTTTTTTATTTTTATTTGCACATGCATGTTTAAAGAGCTTTTTCAGGGAAACCCATGGTCAAATGGTGCAACCTAACCGCTGTAGGAGGATTATGCTTCACTCATTACTCCTTCATGTTTGTTTGGAATCCCTAAATTTGGATTTTTCTTGTTTTCTAAAAGTTCATTTTTCATTGCTTCCTGGTTGAACCATTGGTTCTGGTGGTAAAGCAGTCTCAAAATGTTACTGCACAATGAAGTAGACTTTTTGCACCCAAAGATTACAGTGCATCTTCTTGAACAGAACAAGTTATACATATTAATTACTCCTTGGGTATCTCCTTAAATTTAGCGCAAACACTCAATGTGTCATCAGCTGTAATGTAAAATGTAATAATAATAATGTCAGCTGACTGTATTACTGAAAGATTTCTTGAGCTGAACTTTAGATTTTTGAAAGTGCATCACGTTTGAATTATAACAATGTGCTTATTACTGTATAATTGAATGTTTTAAAAATGTCTTAAATTTGATGTTTTCTATCACTGAAATTTCTTTTTTGTAGGACAGTGATGGCGATGGCTGTTACTTTGCTCTGCGGATTAAAAAAAAAAAAAAAGGGAGAAAAAATTATTCCACGTTTTATACCGCACAGGCATCAGGTGCTAACTGGCTTGACAGACTTGCTCATTCACCCCTGCGGAGCGGCGAGGACTGAAATTTGCATGTACTAGTTCAGCCAAGATGAACCTACCAACCTCACACAGCACCGGTTGCATAAATAGCCGCCATGCTGTCACCCAACATGGAAGTAACTTAAAGAGCAACATGGTAAAGGTGATACCTGCTCACAGAGATGCCTCGTCTCTGTTTATTTGATGTGATGCCACCCCTCCTGTCCTGGTCTCCCTGCAGCGGTGGATCCCTCACTGCCAGGAAGTGAAGCTAACAGCAGGCAGCCGGCTCTGAGATTTCACCACAGTTTGCATCCTTCTCAGCCCTTATCTGATGGTGTAGGCCTGGAAATAGAGAGCATGTGGCTCTCCCTCCTTCTCTTTATGCAATGTTGGGAGAACCTGGTTGATTTTATGACAATATAGAGTACGCTAATCGAGGCGTTACTGATTTGCTGTGTCTACCTGTACAATTTATCCCATCTACCTGATCTGTTCGCATTATTTGCCAGTACAGTGTGCAAGCTTTGTAATGCAGCACAAACTAACAGGGTTACTTCTTCCTGATGACAGACAACACACTTTTCTTTGATCTTATCTTGGTCTTATTTTGTGTCTGTCATCATGAAGTGTCTGGAGGAAGAGGGCAGCTACTGACCTCAAAAAGAGGAACCGTCATCTCAGGGCATCTGGCAGCTCGAGGTCCCAGGGCAGAGGAGGCTGTGAATAAGGGCACATCATCAAATAAATTAAACATATAAAAATGCATCTCTTTTTCTCCCTTTTTTTAGGTTTTGGCTTATATGTTTATGAATCTAGAGCTTGCCTCGGTGTAAAAAGCTCACCATCAAACATTCTGATCTCCTGCAAGTTTATTGCTCTCAGTCCACTCAAGCTACCTTTTTTCCTATTCTAGGTAGTTTTCATTCTAATTATATCTTAGGGGCTAAACTTTCACATGTATCCGTACCTGCTCCTTGGTGCCTTTAAAGTCGATTTCCTCCTTCTCAAACATATTGGACCATCCTAACTTATCAGGCAGGATGTGTAGTTTGATGGATGCCAGGAGTACACAGCTGCTCAGGAAACTGTGCAACCTCTTTGCAAAAAGACATTTTTCTGCCTTTTCAGCATTAGAAGTCTGCCACTGTTAAAAGACAAGATATTTGTCCTGCACCTGGGATTTACCGAGCTTTGTAAATGTTATCTGTAACTTCATAAAAATACATGTAACATAGATATTGTTATATATTTAAATGTTTTATAGCAACAGATTTTACTTTAACTGCATGTTATGGACACATCCATGGTCACATCTAAGCTGGACGTAATGTGAATTAATTTTGCTTGTGTGAAATATTGTGCTTTAAAACATAAACCTAACAAAGATGTGAACAGAGGAAATATATAACTACCTTTTCTCTTCCTGACACACATAAGAAACACTAGCATACCAAATAGTGCACTGGCATTAAGCACCCATTAATTTTCGGGAGCCTCGGGAGCAGAATAAATAAGAAAATGAGGAGTTTAATGGTGCATTAGTGAGGAGCCGGTGGAAGAGGCCCTGGGCTGTGTTTTGAATAGGCAACTATTATGAAAATCAACCTGTCACACACTTGGAGGAGCAGACCGGTTGGCATCATACATTGTAATGCAAACATTTTAATTAGTTTAACAGGTTGAATTGTCGAGCATCTGTGCCATGTTATGTAGGCTCTATATGATGTTACACTATACAAAGCTGACTCCGTGTCATACTGTCCTTCATTCTCAGTATTGTACAGCAAAAATATTTATCATTATTTATTCAGTGTGACTTGACATAATGTTTTACAGTGTTTTCAATTAGTAACTGCTCAATAATATATCTGACTACAGATGTCTTTCTATGCAGGTTGATTCTAATATTTGTTTATGCAGGACATTCTCTTCACTTCGGGGATCATATTGATGTTAATAGCTTTGTACTTGCACATCACACAAAGCTTTTTTAAATTTATACTTGTTTTGACTGACGCCGCCAGCGCACCAGCTTTACCCCTGACGGACACATCTAATCAAAGCCTCCTGTTGCTAAAACAAAAGTGAAAATGAACTCGCTTCAACCTCTCTTCTCTTTCTCAAACTCTCGCAAATATGCAAAGTGAAAAACACCGTAAATATGGATCACATATTACATCCTCTCTGCTCCTTGCTGTTTCCATTAGCATAATCTTAAGTGTGACAGAATTTATGAGGGGGTCCGAAACATTTAGCTTGGACGGAAGAGAAAAAGAAGAAGAATCGAAGGGGGTCCGCAGGTGCAAGGTAAACAAATTGACTGTCAATCCTGGTGACATGCAGCATCAGCCTCAGTTGAAGCCGCTTTGGGTCTGGAATAATAAAATACCGTTTAGCAGATATCAAGAGAAGACTTCGGTAGCTTAGCTGTTCAGTCCTCAGTGTCATATGTCAGTTTGATAGCTTTGCCTCACATATAATATGAGACTGCACTCCAAAAGGCACAGAGTGATTAGTGAGGTGTCTTTGTGACACTGATGTAAAATAAAGTCACCATTTTTTTTTTAAATCTAAAGGTACAAATACACATGTAACATAACAATGCATTCACTTTCATTTATTATTTCTCTGACTGACATTTTGCAGTCCTCTGATCAATCCACCACTTCAACCATTGTTACTTGCCACTGATTGGCCCAAAGGAAATGTCATCACTCTTGGGTCCATATGTTTACTTGTGGCTTGTGCCTTGTGATGTGACTTGATCACATGATGATCACAGTCTTATTTCATTAGGCTAATTACCATGTGGAACAATAGCTCATAGATGATAATGATGGAGGCATTAATTAAAAAGTGCAATCATCTTGTTTGTCTTGTGCTGAAATCTGCTCAAGATAAGATCCCAATCACATGATGTTTTACTAATACACTTAGCTACACATACAATTAGCTCCCCGTAAGCTAACAAAATAGCATAATGATTAGATTTTGCTGGATGGTAAGCGTCGCGCAGAGATGTGCAATTTGAAAATTACATAGGACTAGGATATGGATAACAGCAATGTCTCTGTGTACTCTGAGTGAGTAAGATATTTAGATTTAAGGCATTCAATATTAAGAAGCTAGTAGTCAATATTATTACTGTTACTGTGATTTAAGTACTGTACTATTTTGTATACTATAGAAAAAGTGCTTGAAATACCCCATTTTAATCAGTCACATTAAATAGCTCTTTTATCATTAGGAAACATTTTTCTAAGAACCTTTTAAGGGGAAATGCAAAATGAAAAAATACATTTTATGGACAGCAGCACTCAAAGTAGGAGATCTAATCATAAGTAATAATCACCCTAATCACTTAAATTGAACTTGTAAGGCTGTCAGAGCACTGATTTATGTAACAAAGCATAATTTTAACTTAATGGGTTTAATAAGTGAAAAATATGACAGAGTGACAGAATAATGCAGTGAATGTACTGTATGTGCTGGTGTATGGTGTGCTTTATGCATTTCTTAAGGTCCTGCATGGTTATGCATGTCAGTACGTGCCTGCAGCATTACTATGAAGACAAATGTCTGTAATTTCATTGTGCTCTGCTGAGCTGATGAGCAGGTTTTAAACTGATGCTGTGTAACAACACTTTAGATTGTATGGCAGTGTGTTAAGAAGGCATTATGATTGCATCGTTACCATGAATCTATATTTTCACAAATACTGCTGTAAAGCATGATGGGACAGGGATGAAAAATAGCTATAAAAAGATGAAATTAAGCCCTCAAGAGTTCCCTTTTTTTATAAAGGATATAATCAAATTCAACCATATAGTTAGTTAGTATAAGTAGTATAAAATCATGAATATAGAAGGAAAAGACAATATTCTACCACTACAGCTTTAAAACTTGTGTTATTGTTAGATCTCTATCATTATTCTTAAAGCACAGGATGAAAACAAGAATCAGACAATACAGAAAAACAACAATAGTTTATTTTAACCATATTTTGTGTATGAACTACAAACTCTGGTCTCTATAATCGATCTCCATATCTTTTAAAGGTCATGAAAGAATGCTTACATGAAAATCAATCTCTTATTCGTTTACATCATGTTTCTCTTTTTCACTTTTAGAACAGGTTGTTGGCACATGTAAAATCAAAATTAAAAATTTTTTGTTTTGTTTTATTCTCAAAATGTATTTTTATATAAATCTACCACTAGAACAGCATTCAATCTCAGAAAAAAAGGAAAACAAAATGTGAAAAAAATAATAATATTGACCAAAAATATTTAGATATCTTACATACATGTGACAGCTCGACTAAAATGCAACAAATTTACGATTTAAATTTTCAGACGATTTACCTCCAACTAAAGGCAAAAGGGAAGATGGTAACACCCTCGTATGCAAACTCAGTAGAATTGTAATCCACATCCCACCACTAGGAACTTAAACACAGACTAAATGACACACACCCAGGTCATTCTATGGTTTACAAATGTGCCAAACTCCACAGAAGTGTAATTATGAGACAAATAGTGTCTGGGTGACGAAACAGAGCACGATATGGGATAATCAGTCATCTCATTCAGTCTGGACTAAAATGACTCAGGGACCTCTTGTCAGTCAGGAATCTATTATCTGTGCTGTGTGCAGCACGTTGAATAAATCATCTTGTGTTTCATTCAGATTAACTGAGCAGATCAGTGGAATTACCTTGATTATCAAATGATATTGAATCATACAGTTGGCCCCTACACTGAGTAAGATAAGTACAACAGCCTCCTGCATTTGCACCCCGAATGGTATCAAAGCTCCCAATAATAATTTCCACTGCAGCCCACATGCTGCAATTCTTATCATGGAGGAGGAGGAAAAAATGTACAGCACTAAATAAGTTATGCTATTTCACATGGGACTGTTATCAAATTATCAAATGACCTCTCTATTAGGTGAAATATGGAAGGCAATTTGCAGTAGAATTGCAGTAGAATTTTTACTTAACAGATTAAAGACATAGGTTATTAACATATATAATCTATGCAAATATTGTATTATGTATCAGAGGAGGACCCCAGGTAATACTAGTCCAGTGCGAATAGGGCTTTAGATTATTATCTTGTTGTTTAATTTAATTCTCTTTTCATAATCTAGCCATGGGATACTAAGCCAAACTGCTTCTGCATGTTATTTATTCACCCTTCTTGGGAAGCCATGGGATGTATCCTGTTTGTCTTTTTGGGTTCAAATCTGTGTGTTTGAGTAGTAAGCGTTCGCTCCATGCATGCTTTAAAGGTGGCTGTAAAAGGTTTATTGTCCACCTGATGCTATTTTTTTAATTTGTTAACATTCCCAACTGTGAGATAGTGAACACTTGTCAAACCTGTACTGGACTGTACCCTGCTTTGTTTAAGGAAGTTCAGTGTAAGACTAGTTATAACTTAGAATTATAACTTAGGGTGGTTTTGGCCAGTGGAAGGACAGGACGCGGGTGCTGTTACTTGCATGGAGCCACAAATGTTACAGCCGGTAAGCTTGACAGTGTTGTGTTTTGGCCACATGGTGAAATGTGACTGTTTAAAACCAACTGAGATGGACAGCAGAGATGTTTATTATGCAGAAGGAGTAGTTTGAGATGTGTTGTAACTTTGTTTCTGCTGTGAAAACCACCCTTGTAATCCACTGCAGCCACCAATAATTCAAGCTGATCTCAGCATCTGAGCTGTGTAAAATGAGAAATTATTCTTTTCAAAGACAACTTTCAGTGTTTGAAACCCACAATGTACGGTGTACCGCTTCAAGACTGACTTAGTGGTGCACATGTACATGCCACTATCTTAAAAAGTAGTTTTAATGAAGAATTATCTTCCACATAATTCTTTATTTTAATACCTTCATGTAATTAAACAGAAAACTTAAATAAGCATGACAAATGGCCTGAAATTTTATGCATTTTACTTTAAGGTGAGCAAAAATTGAACTTATATGCTTAAAATAAACCTGGGGCATCTCCCTAAATAAGTGCAGAATCTAACAAATGCCTAACATCAACATTTATGGTGCCTGGCGCCATTTTTCACGGTTGGGACTTTGAAATGGTTTCCAGGGTACGGGCGCCTGCAGAGCTGTGTCCATCCAAAGCCCATGGGCACATCAATTAAAATGGAAATTGCGTTGTCGCTGAGGGAAGGAGAGCAGGAGAGAGGCAGGTGCAACCAAAACATCTGGCTGATGCCCGATCCCACACATTCACCCCTAAAGCCTCTCGCAGCATAAGCCCCGCCGCTCAGGGCCAAGTCCTGTGGTTGGCAGGGGCAGGGTGTGAATCTGGGGCTGCCAGGCACTGCCCATGTGGAAATGTGGCACACAGATGACAGGCAATGTGCTCAGACAGCTGTATAAAGGGGTATGCGCTCTTTCTTCAGATCATCAGTCTGCTTCTGACAGCACTCAGTACTGCAGATGAGGTAAGGGGTCCCAGCATGAAAATGGTGACTTCAAAGCAATCATCTCCATATGAAACAGTACAAAGCGCCGAGAGGTAACGGTGAGGCCATTATACATTGGAAACATTTGGAGGCAGTGGAATTTGGTCGAGATTTAAAACCATCTACATTTTTCACAAGAGCTCTGATTTTTACATCTATTCCTATTTTTTCAATCACTGTTGTGTTACATGATACAAGTACCCACTGAAACTGGTCCTGTATTATACCTTCATAATCTAAATTTGTCTTAATGCAATAAATGGAATGTCCTCTATAATAATCTCAGAGAAGCTGGGAACTTTGGATAAAATTATATTTTGCAGATATGTTGGAACACAAAGACAAAGGTAAGTTTCTTTCATAGGCAATCAGTAGAATTTAATTGAACTAAAATGTACTTCTACTAGTGAGCCTCAACATTCACAAAAGCAGAATGCAGGACATATTTCCCTCATTTAAGAGCCTCAATCTATTGATGACAGAGCAGAGAGTGCCTTGTATGTATGTGACAGATATAATTAAACAGTGAATTATGATCAAATTTCATCACTGACAGTTCTGTCACTCACTGTAAAATAATGAACAAGTGTTTAATTCATCTCAATCACAGATGGTCACAAAAGATTTCATCACTTAATCCACAGCTGGAGAAGATCACTAATGTGCTCTAGATTCTTTTGATACATGGGGAAATGAGGTTACTATCTCATCTGATCTAAAGTCTGCAGTTTACCAGGAAAAACAACAATAATTTGCTCCAGGAGTTGTTCTTCGACAGATGTCTTCAAACAGAGTTTGAAAGCATATTAGTAAACCAATCCCATGAAATGAGAGGAAGAAGAAAAAAAAACATGAATTAAGTGCTGAAAAAATAATTGCAGAATACAGTTTTTCTTGATTTAACCACAATAGTTTTTTTCTTAAATAAATAACTTCTGTTTTGTAAAGACACTTTTTGAAACAGTAGACATACCCTAATTCCCAAAGTCATTGAATAATCACCAGTCACTGATTTGCCAGACATACTATGTTTCCAAACCGCCACGTTTGAGCCACAGTCTTCACGACCAGTTGTCAGTAATGTCCTGTCTGCAATGTTTTTATGTAATTCCATCAGTTTTATAATGTCTCATTTTGAAAAAAAAAAAAAAAAAAGTATTAGATTTGGGTCTCTTGTACATTGTCTTTTGAGCTGGCCCGGATTAACAAAGGTTCGTGCGCGGAGCTGTGTATGGAGTTGATGGTGGAGGCATGGTTGTACGCAGTCTTATAGGTGTTATAGTGGTTGAGGTGCTCGTGCTCAAGAGGAGGCAGCGTCAGGTGGCCCTCCATGCCGGGGCCCCCTGTAACACAGTCCTCGTCCACATTGATGATCTCAATGGTGCGCGTGGGTGCGTGGTGGTTCTGCTGGTGGTGCTGTTTGCGCATCTTGTAGAAGATGATCAGCATGACGGCTGCCATGAGTGTGATTGCGACAAAGCAGCCGATGATGATCTTGGTCGTCTTCATGACCTCATCCAGGCCGTTCAGTGAGCCCTCGCCGCCCACCTCCGTGACCGGGATTGTGTACGTCTTCTCTGTGGCACGTGTGGAGAGTGGGGTCCGGACTGTGGTGGTAGTTGTAGAAGTGGGTGAAACAGACTCCCACGTACCAGCAGAGGCGGTGGGGCCCACCTTCTGTTGCACAGTAGTGGTGAAGCCTTCATTATGCGGCGTTTCTATGGTCTCCACTGTCACTGTGGTAAAGTAACTGAAGCTGCTGTTCTCTGTGGAGGACACATTGAGGGTGGCAGATGCTGTTGTGTTACCTGCAGAATTACTGACCATACATGTATATGTGCCTGTGTCCTGCATGGTAACATTGGTGAAGTTCAGAGTGCCGTCATTCAGCACAGAGATTCTGACCTTGTACGCACCGTGTGTCATGATGGAACCATTGGGTGTAATCCAGCTCACCGAGGTCAAGGAGCTGGCTCTGCATTTCAACTCTGCAGCGCTTCCCTCTGTCACATTTAGGTCTGCGGGAGGCTCCACAATAACAGGAGCATAACAGTGAAAGTAGTTCTGGTCCAGCTCGCCAATATAGCGTCCCTTATGGTGGGATGGTGAGCTGCAGCGGGCACAGCAGCTGGTGTTTGCTGGTACCATCTCCTTAAGCCACCAGCTTAGCCAGAGGATGTCACAGTTACAATTCCATGGGTTGTGGTGCAAGTGTACCCTCTCCAGGTGATGTAAAGGAGTGAAGAGATCATGGGGCAAGAGGGTGAGGTTGTTATGGGCTAGATTGAGCTCCACTAGCGATTGCAGATCATCAAAAGAGTTCCTCTCTATAGTCTGGATCTGGGCGTGCATCATCCACAGCTTCTGCAAATGGATGAGCCCTTTAAAAGAGCCAGGTCGGATGACAGATAGCTGGTTCCCCGACATCTCCAATTCATCCAGCTTCACCAGGGGAATAAGGTTGGGAATTTCCTTCAGATTGCACATTCCCAGATTTAAGTAGCGCAGATTGCTCAGCCCTTCAAAGGCTCCCTCAGATATGTAGGAGAGCCGTTTGAGCTCCCCGAGGTCCAACCGCCGTAATGAGGGCACTCTGTTGAAAGCATAGGAGGGAATACTCTCTATGGGGTTATTCCTCAGCCAAAGCTCCTTTAGTTTGGACAGGTACTCAAATGCCCCGTTTGGGATAGTGGTGAGGCGGTTATCAAAAAGCTCCAAGGTATTGAGGCTGGCCAGTCCATTGAAGGCCCCCAGCTCAATTTTGCGTATGTGGTTTTTGCTCAGCTGCAGGATCTCCAAATGTCTTAGGTGCTTGAAGCTGTCCACCTTTATGACTTGAATGAGATTTTCTTGCAGATTCAGGTAGCGTGTGTTGGTAGAGATGCCATCGGGGACATCCCGCAGGTTTCGCCGTGTGCAGATGACTTTGCTGAACTGGTTACTACAGGAGCAGACAGAAGGGCACGTCTGGGCACGTACCAGCCCTGCCACAACCAGCAGCTGGAGGGCCAGAAGCAGCACAAACAAAGGGTCGGACAAGGCCCGGTTCCACCTAGGACCTCGCATCATCTGCTGCTGCTGAGAGGAGGTCATCTTGTTTAACATTCATAATTCATTGACTGGTCTTCCACTCTTTGGAATGAGGATTTGGGCTCACTGGAATGAGAGACAGAAGAGAGAAGAGATACATTAGATAATTATATGCACAAGTGTAATGCATGCTTGAGGCTCTCTTCTTTCACTTCTAATCACTGCCACTGAAATTCTATGAAAAAGTAATGAAAATACAGCACGCTACAAGTCCAAAATGTTTTTTTTTTTTTTTTTTTTTGTTTCACTGAAAGATATTCTCGATGCATCCTCGATGTTGTGCCTCATACCCGTTTCTGTCTCTGGGTGCACTGTCCTGCTCACACTCTCAATCTTAGTCACATAAAATAAAATCACAATGAAGCCGCCAACTTCTGTTCTGTATCTCTGCAGGAGGAGGAGAGGGAGGGAAGAAAAGCAGCTCTGACTGCTGTGTTGTGTGATTTATATTTGAGACTGGGGGGACATAAATAATAAGCAAGCTTGCCACCCACCAGTCCTTCAATCGAGTCGAGATATCTGGAAATGTCTGATTACAACTTGCAGTTCCTCAAAGGCACGTATGTGACTGGGATGTCAAACAAGCAAGCCAAAATGGGACCGGGGAATTTGTTTATGTAACTCTTTATGTATCGCGCCAGAGGAAACTGGAAATACAAACAACATATTCTTTGATTAAGATTTACTGTGTGCAAGAAAGATGACGCTATGGCAGCTACGCAGTGTGACAAAATGAAAGATGTTTGTTTAACTGGTTCAGCATGCATGTTATCTGTTTTCTACTCCATAATACCAGCATTCCTCAAAGCTGTTCATATTTTCATGGTTGTGCAGTGAATATTTTTTTTTATTTTTAAAAAAAGGTGCCATTCATACAGTAGAAATAATAAGCAAAGACATGACAGCAAAGAAGCATCATAACTTGTGGAAGTAAAGGTAGAAACAAAAAACCTGAAACTCCAAAATTTAAACATTCAAAAGTCTTCAACAGCCATGTAAACGAT
Organism: Scortum barcoo; assembly: GCA_023238725.1. Lineage (NCBI taxonomy): Eukaryota > Metazoa > Chordata > Actinopteri > Centrarchiformes > Terapontidae > Scortum > Scortum barcoo. The sequence continues at coordinate 18,418,308 of CM041536.1, forward strand.
GAGATTTCAAAGTTATTTTATGTCAAAGATATTATAATTTAATTAATAAGGAAAAGCAGTATCAATCAATCATAAATGACTGCAAATCAACGTTATACCATATACTATATCTAAATTATCGAGACGTTGCTTCTCATAGAGCAGAATTAGGCCTAGTTAGGCTAAGAACAGATTTATGGAAGTATTAAATACCAATATCTAGCCCTCCTGTGGAAATATTGATCCAGTAAGAAATTAGTTTAGCTAATGCTGAGAATACTGTAAATGCTGAGATGGCCAAAAAAAACATCATCACTGTTTGAGTAGTGCAATGATGTCTCAGAAATGTTTTGCTTATCATATAGTTGTCAGAATTCATTCATACACATTTTTCATCGCTGTCACAAAAAGCTGAATTTCTTTTCATTCCTTCCTAAGTGAAATACAGGGAAATACACTGGGCAGGTCAAAGTAAGTCACAGAGCTAACACAGATAAAGAGAAACATTTATAGAGCCTCTAATCTACCTGACCTGAATGTTTTTGAATGTGGGAGGAAACTGGAGCACGTTCAGAAAAATCAATGTGAACATGAAAAAAGAATGTGAACTTCAGAGAGAAAGTACTGGAGTTACAACCAGCAGTGAAATGACAGTGAGAAACACACTACCGTATGTGGCACTGAGCTACAAATAGCTACAATAAATCTCAAAATTTCCAACTGTCACAAGAATAAGTTTTAATCTATAAACAGAGTAATCAAATGAGCTCCACGCAACAAGGGTTCTCTTGGGATGTGTTTAAAGTGAAACAGCTGTCATATTTAAATACGGTAATCAAAAATGAAGGTTGTTATTTATTGAATCAATTGTCACTGACACTGTGAGTTTGGGAAACAAATTAACAAAATTATAAAATTCCAAATTAGGGTTAGGGTTAGGGTTCGAAAAGATAAATGCTGTAAATAGAGCAGAATACTTAGAATACTTTCAGCTTTGATTCAGCAAATACTGCAAACGAAAATTATTACAATGTGCAGACACACACACACAAAATGTAGCAGTATTAACGTGACAGCTGATTTATGAACAGAGTAGAATAAATCAGCTATATGAATGCTGTTGTGGGATTACAGTATTTTCTGCCTCTATACAGTATGTTCAACACACCGTCTAATCTGCAACCCAAAGCTCTTCACTTAAGAACGAGCAGGCTATTACTGTAACTACTGATTAATTGCTTGATTACTGACTCCATTAATTCTTCAATTACAAAATTCAAATTCCAAGCAGCCAAAGCCTGAGGGTGGAAAAAGAATGTATTTTCATGCAGGGGACCAGGCAAATATGACAGGGATCACACACCAGGCTGAAAATCTCATTCCATTATGGCGGCTTTAATTTGTTAGGAATTAAAGCCTTGCACTAAACAATTGACTATGGGACAATCCAGCATACAATGTGAGGTTTCTGCTTGCATGTTCTACTGAGCCCAGATGTAAGTTATAATAAAAGAAAATCCAGGAATATCAATGTTATACACTTATTACTCTGACAAGTGCTTTTTTTCAAAGTGAAATTCCATCAATAATATGATGGAGTAGAAAATAGGCTGCACAGTTTGGATTTGTGCATAACTATCCCTTGGTTAAGGAATCCCTGTATCTTTTTCTGCTATTTACTCATCCTCCTTTTCAAGAGATCAAACCCTGAAAAGAGATAAACAATGAATCAGAAGAACAGAATCCAAATTATGGCAGCAGAAAAGATGAAGTTGATTTACAGAGCAAAACAATGTGTCCTCACACTGACAATGAGAGCAGCAAAAATTGGATTTACATGGTGCAGTGAAGGAATTAGATGAAAAGAGATAAGGAAAATGAGATTAAGAAAAGAATGCATTTTCAAACTTTTGTTCTACCAAATTATGAAATGTCAGCTGTCTCTTTGTCTAGTAGAGAGCACTAAAGCATGACCCAGATTAGTAGGACAGCAGACAGTTGAAGAATAAAATCAGTAACTTCTGAATAAATGTCTGGTTTATGAAACGGAAACAACTGGCACTGAAGGCAAACATACATATACATGTGTGTCATCAGCATAGAAAGCAATAGAAATGGCATGTATGTATGTATGAAACAATATATACTGCTTAATATGAACATGTACTGTAAATGGATCACATCTATACTTATAGTTGAACTGATCCATTTACTGTCAGTGGAAGTGGAAGGTTGTTACAAAATACTATGACTGACTGACTACCAAGCTAAAAGAAAGTTAACCTTTTTTTTGTTATAATTTTATGTATGTATATAGTAACAGTGAAGCCAAGTATGAATCAGTTACTGCATAGAGGGTGCTTGCAAATGTGCCTGTATAAAATCCAGTTTGCCACAACACTCTTCATATCAGGGTGTAGTTGTAGGTTTTTCCCCACAAACCCTCCTTGAGGATTTGCCATCAGACCACATAGAGGTAACCAATGAGAATTAACATTGGCAGCCATAGAAACAGGAGACTCGTGTTTTTGTGCGACACATCTAATCAATACTCATACTGCATAAATACAACAGCTGTCCTGCTGATAGTGCTCAGCTCTCTTTTTCATCCAGAGAACATACACACTCAGTACAGTGACCACGCTTTCCAGCTGAATCTAAGAGCATGTAACAGATAGAGAGATTTTCTACTCTGAGCATCAAGGCCATCACTTTTTGATATTCTGGGTAAACACATAAAAAACACTGAGAAATAGTAATACTTTTAATTTGGAGGATGACTTTATAAAAAAAACAACAACAATAACTTAACAGATTGTACATAGAAGAACTTCAGTTAGTCACCTGAAGCACTGACCATAATAGTCAGAGTTTTAAATATTTATATATATTATTTTAGATGCTTGTAGCTTGTATAAGTCCCATAAAACCATTATTCTATTTTTTGGGTCTGAATGCAAATTGAGTATATCCTTTCATACGTCTGTGAAGATTCTCAGTCATACGGGTCACGGTCATTTGAAGGTCCTTGAAGTAGTTTCACCTCTTAAAAAATATATACTCCCACCCCTTTTCATGAGTACAGTAATTCTGGAGTCAGTATCATATTTTTGCATTATAAATTAGCCAGAAAAGGCTGAATGAATTATTTAGCACAGCGACTGGAAATTCTAGTGGGGCTAAAGCCCCCTAAAATAGGTCTAGTGACGCCACTGCCTGGCAAAAAGAACTCAATGATTTTACTCTGCTCTCTTTACACAGTCAACAAACATTTCTTGTCTTCGGTCTTTACAAACACATTCATGGCTTAATTTGTGATATGAGGAAAGTGAGAGGTGACTCGTCTTAGGCTTTAGAGTAAGAGATGTGTGTGAAAGAGGAAGGTTGGCATGTATTCTATAGTGAGAGAGAGGTAGAGACAAAAGGAGAGAGGTAGATTAATGAGATACAAATCAAATCAGGTCACTTCTTGATAATGCCAGCAATCTTGCTAAAGCTCCAAATATAAACCAGAATCCTTCATGGATTCCAGCGTGGGAGGGATACCTACCACATGCATCACAAGCCCCCTCTCTTTCTTTCTATCCTGTATGGTACCATTTGTTCAGTCATATTTCTTCAGTGTTTTATCTTATCCATGAAGATTTTGCTGCCAGTGCCCGTTATAATTCATGTATTTCACTGTTTTAATATAATGAAGCTGAACACAGCATACCACTCAGTATGTATCAAGTGCATTGCTTCAATATTTGTAATGATTTTCTCAAATAATATTTATTTATTTCTTTGTCTTCTTGATGACACATTGTTCCCACACACATTTTCCCTCTTAGTATCAAATTGGAAATATCATCAAGGTTATGCATAAATAACACTGATTGGTTTTCTTTACTAAAAGCTAAAATGCTAAGAAATATTACTTCTATAAAGCTAGTAAAAGAGACTTGTATTTATCTTGTATTTATTCATCAGTATTTGCAATGCTCCATTTCTTTTGCTTATTGGTCTTTCATTTATTTATTTGTCTCTATAACTACTTCGTAATAAGTGAGTTTACAGCTGACTGACCAGTTGTACTAAAATAATTAATTCCATCCAGCTGCACTCTCACAACAACATATATCATTATTTATTCAGGTGGATTTCAGTAATTAATACACAGCAGAAGGCAACAGGAACAGGGGCTAACATGGGTCTTTCTCACAAAAGCTCTTTTCATGTACACACAAATTATTAATAATTAAGTAAGTGTTCAGCTGCAGATAACCTCTTGATCTCATTCACGCAGAACCAACCACCCACACACGTAAACACATCAGAAAACTTGCTCAGCAAGCTGTATATTACTTGCAGATGATCACTGAATATGCACTAATTAGTCAGTCGGTTAATTTGGTTCTCCAACAAAGCGCTGCATAAGGTTACAGTGTGGTTGTAGGTTTAATAATGGCATTCAGAGTCAAAGCAGAGATACGTTGGTCTTCTCCATGTTGCTTAACTTTCCATACCATCATCCCTCAGTCCTGACAGGGCCTGTTTACCCAGAGGTCATGTGAACAACAACCTCAGGAAAGGTTCGCTCATTCTTTTAATGAAAGAGGAAAATAATTCATCATTGTTGCCATCATGCTGCACAGCCATGCCATACAGTATAGCTCGTGTGCACAGAAAATGTCACATTCTTATTTTTCTGTATCGCTGTTTGATCAGCGTGTAACTGAGTTCAGGGTTTCACAGTTGAATCAATGAAAATACAGATCAATGCACTCATTGTAAGCCCCCTTAAAATAAAGTGCTCAGGAATGCTGAGGAAAAAAAAACCAGCTGAATGGTCATAATTTAGCTCTGTCTCTGAGTCTTTTGTTTTAACCAGCCAAGTGAAACAGACAAGCCGAGTACTTTGAATTGGTGCTAACTAGCCAAGTGAGACAAACTGACAGCTGCTCCCCTGCCCACAGCCTGACATCCTTCCACTCGCAGCTTGTCTGTCTCATCCATAACAAGATGGTGAAATGAATTTGATTCATTTGGGCAAACACTGATTTAACCAACATTCCCTGCATGAAAATGTATTGGGAAGTCATTGTACAAATAAAGCAGCCTACCCTTTTTTTTGCTCAATCATTTATGTAAATCAGCTGATCGAACACTTTCACTGACAGAATGGACGGATGTATCAACCATCGGGAAACGGGGTATATGAATAGCACATTGTGATCTCGGGGTTAAAGGGGCAGAAACAAACTCCTTCATATTCTATAAACAAGTTGAAATTAAATAATAAAAAAAACAAAATACATAGGTTACATACAATAAAAATTTATATTCAGGAAATGTTACTAAGGCCCAATTTGGTAAGAAATAAGTTCTCCATTGAAGGTTGGGTGATTTCAATTATACCCTCACTAATTAATGATCATCGGTCCTTCCATAACATGCATCCAGTCCACACACTTATATTATAAGTATACCTCTGAGGGTCTGTGCTGCAGGTGCTGTGTTTCCTTTTATTGGCTTCACCCTATCAATTTAAGGTTTGAGTTCTGTGCGGCTGTGGAAGAAGAAGGAAAGGTTTTTGCCAGCTTGTTAACATAAACATGCAGTCCTAATTGGAAATGTATACAATGAAGGGGAAAAAAGGCCATTAGAAGACCAAAACACAGACTCATCTAATGAGCTGTTTTTACGTCAGCTACATTCTCCCTTAGCTAGTCTGCCTGTAAAGTGAGCTACACATATTTAATGCTACCATCTCACAGTCCTCTTCTTCCTATAAAAGCACATGGATGGACATTCATTAGCAGCCTTTAGAAATTGTTTTTAATTAGCAACAGGAATGAAGAGAGCATTTTTTAACATAATTTTAGGGGCTTTTGCCTTTATTGGTTGTCTTAATTATAGTTTAGACAGTCAAATATGAATTGGGCATGGTTGTGCTTATGTGGCATGTATTTTAATCACTTGGCCACCCGACACCTCCTACCAGGTTTCCTTTAAATTATGACTGTACTCAAACAATACACCACTCATACTTTTCTACAGAGTGGTGCTTTTATTGGACTGTGTTAATATAAAAAGTCAAATAAACATATTTGGTCCTTGACAGTTGAAAGCACAAATTGTTAAAAGGATTAAATATAAATAGTAGATTCATTTGGACCCTATTCACTAACAAACTTTTGTATAGTTCTCAACCTGAAAGCAATTCAGCCTGCATGCTGTTATGTAATACTTTATGCAACCTTGAAATATTAATATAATCTGAATGGGCCATTATTTGTTTTTCTATGTATGTCATTTTCAAGAAAAAGAAAAAAAAACTCTTTTGCAAGCTTTGACACTACTAGACACAAGACGTCACTGAATCCATTCTCAGTGTTTGTGCACAGACAATTTAAAGTTTCCACATTCCACTTGTAGGAGTTGTATACTGGACCACAATTGGCTTCACACTCTGCACATACATCATTGTGTGAAGATTCATCATCCACGGGAATTAACAATGAGCAAAGCTCATTTCTGAGTGGGATTTCTTTTTGTTGATTTGATCTAACATGACTGAAAAGAGCCAGAAATTCACAGAAACAAGACTGAAGTTGAACTCAGAAGAGCTCTGCATCATTTTCACTTTCTCCACTGTCTGGGTTAAGTTTAGATTGTGAGCAAAAACTTTTTGTGACAAGCGTCAAAAGTAAAGGGTTACCTGTCAGTTTCTGTTTCCACAAGTTTCCTCAGTGCAAACACACAGTATCTAGCTGTTTACGATGACGCATCTTTCGCTATTTTTGAATGAGGCCATTGTTGGTGATGATGCTTTACGTATGAGTCAACGTTCCAGTATCTGCTAGAGAGAGCGGTATGTCGCCAGAGCATGATGGGGACGGTGTATCATTACTGCGGGGCATCACACTTGCTATTCAGGTGCAGGTCACTTCTACACAGAGCAATTGGCCTCCCCCTCAGTCAGAGGATAACCCCCAGAGGGACATATTTTCCTGATAAATGAGCCGCAGTAATTTCAATTGGCCTCTTCGGACAGAAGTGCCCAACCAGAAGCTTGTTTAGGGCTGGCCTTGAAAACACATGCAAGGATACGTACAAATGTGCATTTGCATGAGAAGTGAATGCAGGCACAAATGCAAATGTTCACGCGTTTTCAGACATTTTCACACATTATCTCACACAGTTTCCACAGAAGAATCTTTAGCCAGAGACCAACTGGAAACAACCATGGAGAGACTGCCACATTTTTAATGAAAATAATTTTGATTTTAAACTTTTTAAATCCTTCCTGTCACACAGATTTCTAACAGAAGGTGTGTATCTATGTGAGAATGTGCCTGTGCTGTGTGCTTTTAGCATGTTGCAAATTTTTTACAAGCTGTGTATGTGACAGCCTTCTTGTTTCACAGCGAGCAGTGTGTTGGCAGTGGGGGCTTGTGGGTGACAAGAGGCATTGATAAAATCATTCTTCACCCTGCAAACGTTTTGGAGAGGCTGTGGGCAGAAAATGGTTGCTAACTACTTTTCAAGGATGTAGGATGGAGGAGTGTGTCCATAATGCTGCTGTCACTCAGGTGTCTGGTTGAGGTCAGGGTTAGCATGCATCACTTTGAGTCTGACCGAGCCGTGCAGAGGTCATTCTGAGGCTGTGAACCCAGATATCCAGGTGCCATAGTCTTCCTGTGATTGAGTCTGAGCTTGAGAGAACATGTAAGACTAAGAGGAGATAGGGAATGCAGATGGTATCTACACACCCAAGGCAAAAACCTGAGGCTATGGTGTCAAAAAACTAAGAGTAATGGTCCAATGGTCTTGAGTTTCAATTATAATCCTTTTGGACTGACAGGATCCAGCAGAATCCTAATACCTGATTAACCAAATCAATAACTTCTTGTGGTTTTATGGTAAGACATAGAGCAGATTTATATGTCTCTGTTCTCCGTCTCTGAACATATGACTGATTTTAACATCTGTTCAGTGTTGACGTGGTCAAGGACAAATGCTTGCAGTGTCTCCTTGACTGATGTGTCAATATACCTGCGTAAAGTCAGTCGGCCTGAGGGTCAGCTCTGCAGAGGGATCCACTGAGAGAAGGTAGATTATTAACAGTAAAAAAAAGCAATAAAAAAAGCCAAATGTCAATTGGAATGCTTTGCATGTATCTTATAATGGTAATGTTAAGTGTGGGGGGACCCCTGGTGGTTTGGAATTGCGTCATTGCAATAAAAAAATAAAAAAGAAAATCAGAAAATAGATTTTCAGCCGTAGCATTTCAGACTTGGAGTTCTGTGATATGAGCATGTTTGTTTGTCTCCTAAAATGCCAATAAATAGATTGTGTGCCTAAACAAGGTTTGGGATGTTTGTCATGCTGGGAGATGGTGGTATTTGTATGAAAACTGCAGCTGGTGGTGAAAGATTTAGAGTCCTTGTTTATTTCACAATGATAGCACTTTTGTTTCTGTCATTGATCAAATACACTAAAAAAAAAAAGAACAGACTTCATATAAAATAATGTTTGACATCTTGCAGCTTCTTTGTGCTGAAAGCTGGAGGTCATTTTGTCCTAGAGACTGTTAAAATGTTTAATAATAAGGGATAAGGGAGGAAAAGGAAAAATGACTGGAAATCTTAATAGTCATACTAATGTATATTTTTATTACCTCTATATACTATATATATAATTGCATTAAATTAATTTTGGATCATCGCACATTCTGCTACAAGGCATGCAGTGTGATAACACTTTACGGTAAATTAATGAAATGATGAACTAATCAAATGGACGGACGCCTTCACTGTTTCGTGCACTTGTTCACCTATTTTTTAACCTTTTCCCTTTACAACAGTCTGCTTCATATTTATACACACGCTGCCCCAGTTTAGAGATGCTCAAAAAACAAATTTCAGAGGCAAATTCACAGACGTGCTGTGATGGAGAGAGGGGAGAGTGATGCTCGTTTCACCAAACATCATCATCAGATTCAGTCTGCAGATTAAAAGAAACACAAGATATTAAATAAATTAAAAAAAATCTCAAGACCACCGTCTCATTTTGTTTTAGTCCATCAGATTGTTTTATAATAAAATGAGATTAAAGCAAAGAACAGTGAAGCTCAGATTCAGAGAACACAGAGGCCCTCTGTGAGGAGGCGTATTGTAAAGTTAGAGTTGTGATAGTCCTGTGATAAAGTAACACTAATTATGGTATTTTCTTGTAAATGGCACACTATCCTAGCTGAATACACACACTTGGGAACATGTATGTTTTTCTGGCAAATTTGAAAGGCTGCATCTTAAAGGAAACAAAAAGCAATGTGAATCCATTCCATCGCACAAATTCAATAACATTTACATAAACAAAACCCAATCTCCCACCCCACGGGGACAAATATAAAGGGTGGATGAAATATGAGAAACATCACATGAAAAGGAGCTTTGAACAAAACGAATCACAAAAGCAACTATTCATGCGACTCCTATCAAATAAGTTGAATGCTATTCAGCCTTTGGAGAGGTCTGACAATCACCATTTTCATACTAACTACTAGGGACTAGGGAACTAGGGAACTAGGGAACTAACAGAGTTTCCAAAGCACCAGATAGTCAGCGCCTGATCTGCTGTGGCAGGGATAATAGACGCAAAAATTATGACAACATATGGCCACACAGACAAACAGCACCATCAGCCTGGAGGAACAGTGGTTGCAAGTTAAAGCTCCCCGACACAGCGACAATAGTTGACACCAAAAGTAGAGAGGACGTGTAGTGGAAGTTACATGCATGAGTTGCAGCAGGGCTGTTCACACCAGAGGCATATTTCTGTGTGCAGTCCAGCATCCCTCTTTGAGAATAAAAAAAAATAAAAAATAAAAAACCTCTGACACAAAGGTGAAATGTCTTGTGAAAATAGACTCCTACAGAGTGAGGAGCGGTACCAGCAAAGAAACACTGCTGAGAGTCATGAAGTTCTTCTTATTTTTCCACTCCAGTAACTTCGTAGCATACTTCCTTTCCATTCTCTCCGCACACATCACAGCGGCCGTGTGTCATTTCTCATTTAGCGCCGTGCTGTGATTGGGTAAAGCCTGTAAGACTTATGAATCTCTCTCTGTCCTCGTCTGTCAATCAAATAATTTCTAAAGACTTGATCCTTCCCTAACAGAGCTTTGGAGGAGAGGAGAAATTACAGCCATTTTCATATTTTTTGTTTTTTTAAATTGTATTGTGTGTTTTTGTGTTCCTCATTTTTAAATTCATTCAGCATTTCCAAAAACTACAGCTGGAGGTTTATGGGCTGTGTCCATGACTCTGCTCAACATGTGGGTGACTACAGTATGCATCTGCTGCAAAGAGTAACAGAACTTAACATTAGAGCCAAAAATGCAAAGCTATTGCCTCACCAGTTAATCATCACAGTTGTGACACGGACTCAACAGAGAACTTCATATTTATTGTCTCTTGCAAAGTTAATATCCCCTTCGTCAGTATTGTGGCCTTGGATGAAAACAGTTTCAGAACAGCAGCTTTATCATTCAGGATAAGCTCGTATCCAAGGCTAATGGACAAACAGACATAAAGAGCAGATAGTCACTGATAGATAGCTGTTGTTCCTTCAGCAAGGTAGATTTACATGGAGGAAAAGTCAAAGGACGCCCAGAAGATACCCACAATACCATTTCCACCTGTTAATCGTGATAATAGTATGGTTTGTGGGAGTCATTGTGTTCAGGGGGCTGCTTTGCATGAAAGAAAAAAAAAAAAAGACGTTACTTTCAAGGACACAACGGTGTAAATATTGTTCGCTGCTAATGTCTTCATTCTCAGAAATTTTTATTCACCGAGCTACATGGAGTCTTTATGGATTGAAAAAATTTGTAAAGTATTTGCGAAACAGAAAAAGGATTTTCCTCTTAAAGAATAGTTCAATTACATGTTAAAATCATCCCTGAACTTCTCTTAATTAAGAGAACAGTTAAAACAGACTGATCCTTCTTATGCAAGAATATGATACCGTTACTTTGTCCGACCCTTGAATATCATTGAGCAAATCTGATCCCATGTGGTGAATTAAACTGTAGGTAATGTAGCTTAGCGGAAAGTAGTCTTTGAATTGAAAAAAAAAAGAAAAGAAAGAAAGAAATTTAATGCTGCACAGGCCATTTAGCCGTTCATTTACTTTCTCCTCTAAATCCATTTCATGATTGGCGGGGCTCGGGGCTGATCCCAGCTCGCATGGGGCAAGAGACAGAGAAACACCCCGATGATTTATAGTTTCCAGTGCACCAGAATTAGACACCTTTGGACTGCGCTGTTTTCCTTCACTTTAAGAAGGGTAGCAGCAGTGCTTTGCTGTAATTATAAGGATGGATTATTTTGGCTGAAAAGGCCCAGTCTCAGGGAATACACTATGGTTTATCCACACTGAAATAGTTACTTTCTTTCTCTGCAGCAACTTTCAAAAATTGCTGAATATGATTTGGTCAAAGGTATGATGTGGGTTCTTTTTTACCTCATTACGCATAAGTAGGGTTCAGATTGATCCAATCAATATTTAAATATATATTTTGATATTAATAATTGTATATATGTGTTTGTGTTTTATGTGTATTTGTCTTTTGATAATGTCTACACATGCTCTGCTGTTCAAGGTTAAGCATCTGCTTCTGTTTAATTCACTTTTTACCTGCCAATTCAATCACAGTTCCAAGTGGTTCTGGACATTCTCACGTTAACTTCCAATCCACCGTAAAGCTGTCCCTGAAAACACAAGAAGGAAACTGTAAGGATACTTTAAAAACAGATAACAAATTTACAGTGATGCACTTTGTGGCCGTCCATTTCACGGGCTCCGCGGAACACAGCCCATGAATAATGCACTGTTTTGGAGAGATTACGATGTACCTACTCAACTACAAAAAATGCATTTTTTTAAACCCCCGACAGAGTACAACTAATTCAAAATTCTCTTTACTGTTTCTAAATAATCATTGAGTCATCTTGTTACTTTTCCTTTCAACCACTTCCTCAGCACTCTCTGCTGATTCTGATATTTTCATGCCTTTGAGAACCTCGCAAGAGGGGTTTTAATGTATGCTACTGTAAGTCGGAAGAGCTCGTTCCCCGGGGGAGAAGGGGACAGTCAAAGCCATAAAGCCTCTCAAACACACACACACGCAGACCCACATGTGTAGCCTGCACACACAAAGATGCGTACACACAACATAGAGGACAGACCCTGCTGAATAAATTATGGGGGACAAAAGCAAACGGAGATAAAGCTCTCCATCTAGCCCGCCATCCATTAGTGCAGTGCAGGAACTGTGAGTGCAAATAAATGTGTGTTTGATCTGCAGGAACATTATTGCGTGGACCTATCATGACCCCAACCTTTGTTTTAAGATAAGGGCCATGCAGACCCTGTCTCATTTATGCAGCATTGCCGACGAGTACTGTTTTCACATTGCAGTTACATTACACCCAGATGACCAGCCGCTATCGACCGTAACACACTCCAAACATGCATTAACCCATCTAGTGTGCTTCTGATGACAAAACAGAAGAGTACAACAGTTTACAGTTAAAGATAGTTGCATTTGCCAGTTGGAGTGGAATGGAAGAGTTTTGAGGGACTGATTTTTTTCTTTTTGGTGTCCTAAAGGTCATGCCAAAGATCTTGATTTGTTAACACAGTCTTGTTCCTGCAATGAAAATTCAAGAAAAATGGTCATGCGCTGCCTGACCAAAAAAAAAAAAAAAAAAACTGTATCAGTCTGTGTCTCAATAATCTAATGATGATCTGCTGTTTGTACTGTTCACACCAAGACCTGTTTGTTCCAACAAGATGTATATTTTTAATATGTTACTAATATATCATTTTCTTTTTTTAAAAGATTAAGTAAAGTAAAAATGAATTTGTTGGAGACTATTTTCAGGCCCAGGTTTGGTGTTCTTGTGACTTTTTAAGGCACTCTATGCGGGAATTACTCAAAATGAGCTACAGCGCCTGTGTTTATCTAAACACATGGAAACATGTCACTCAGTATGACAGTGTGGCTGACTCATTTTTATATAGTTTTTGGACACCAATAGAGGTCTATGGCACAGAGGGATACACTGCATTAGGTTTTGGATACTCAGACAGTCATTATTTGTAAGATCAGCTCAATGTGGATTTTTGATTTGCTGACATTAAAAAAATTATTACCAGACTCTTCATCCATTTCAGTCCAGTTACTTATAATGCTACTATAGTATACATACATGGAAAAAATAATGGTAAAATGACAGTGGTAAATAAGCCAAAATTGTTCAAAAGCTATACAGTCAACATATGTAGAAGATGAGCTGGTAATGTAAGAGGTATGTATTGTAAAACAACATGAGGTGCAGCATAGTAAGTTGAGGAAGAACTATCCAACACTCTCTGGCTGAAACTTCCCTAAGAATGACAAATTATGCCCACAGATAGTGATGATGGATATAGGCTTTGCTGTTGTAATCATTATCATTGTTGTTATTATCAACAACATCAATATTGCAACACACACACACACACACACACACACACACGCCCCTGGCTTTCCTCCTTCCTCAGCAAAACACTGCATCATTCCATTTTTCACAGCCCGTCTCGAGTCAGTGTTTGAGAATGTGTCTAAAAGATGTATGTTCTTTCTAATTAAAAAAAAAAAAAAAAACCCTACTCAAACCTTAACGTGAAGACAGCCTGGTCTGTCAAAGACAGCTGCTGCTTCAATGGTGGTTACCTTTTTTTAGGATAAGAAACAAGATGGAACAAAGCGTGATTTCCTTCTTTACAGTCTTTCGATGTAAATACGCAGCGTTTTGTTAATTAACTACAGAGTAAGAGGTCAGCACCCAGCTCTGATCATAAGCATAAAGAATTGCAATTTATCCTCACAGTGATCCAAATAACATATCATTCTTTCTAAAAACTGTCAGTATTTCCAGTGTTTCCATGTCAATAAAAAAAGCATATTCAGTGCCCCCTCACTGATTTTGGAAAGTCACAACTGGTGCAGATTACAGTAGACTATGTCTTGAAATCCTGATTCAAACATTGAACATCACAAACATTAAAGTTACAATAAATTGAAAAACAAAACAAGACAAAACAAAAAAACGGAGCACCTACACTGCAAAAAGTACATTTCCAGAGACATTTTATTGCCACTTTATAGTTTGCATGGACAGCATTATCTCATCACATCCTCAGCATCAATCAGTCTGATACATTTCTCGTTGTATCTTTAGGGGTCTGCAGGACATCAAAGATCTACTCAGCCCTTTTTCCCTCTATCTTTATCCGCCATGAACTCACAGAGATAAAGTCCCTCTCTGAAAGAGTAGTAGCCCAACAAATCAAGACTAATGTCAGTGCCTTCTGCTCCAGATCGCAGCATATTTTGACCCTCAGGTCACACTACATCACCCTCTGGAAATGACCAGAAATGCATGTCAGGCTGAATCAATTGGCTGCACAGCCACTCGTTCAATTAAGATCTTGGGTGGGGGTGGTCAGTGAGGTTTGCAGTGTGGTGAGTACGGGCTCCCAAAGGAGCAGTAAGTGCTGAAATCAGCTCAGCTGCGCCTGCCATTTGTCATTATCTAATGGTAAATCCATCTGTGTCTGGTAGAGGGCCCTTGCCAGGCGAAAATTACTAAGTGACCAGACAGTAAGGAAACAGAAAAGAAGAAGAGATAGATAGATAGATAGATAGATAGATAGATAGATAGATAGATAGATAGATAGATAGATAGATAGATAGATAGATAGATAGATCTAGTCTAAATGATTTTGCTGGTAAAGACAGAGAGATCATATCATCCATGAAATCTCTAAGGTTTGCTTTGACATAATGCAAATGCACACAGATTCCAAGCCATATTTTCAATTAAAAAAAAAAAGTCTAAGGGAGACGATGATGACGAGATAAAACAAATTAACGGACTTTAAAGTACGAATTAAGATGGAGTATAATTATCTGGAACAAAGAATGCAATTTTGTAATTCTCTCAATTACATGATCTGTGACTTAATTAAATTAGAATGCAGCTAAATCAGTACTTTAATATGATTTTAATTAATACACGTCTCAGCTATGTACACCATTTGTCAGCAGACAATATGAGAGCTTACAGGCTTTTCGGGCATATTCTGTTTATCTCTGTGAGCTTGTATGTGTGTGTGTGTGTGTGTGTGTGTGCATGTGCATATGTTTGTACAGGAATGCCTGTGTCTGCATTGTATAATGAATTTACTGTCAATAATTACTGCCACTGATGGCCAGACTTCCTTGAAATGCAGACAAATATGCCGCCATACTGTGTCATTTAGCCAAAGTGATTCAGAGGCAATGGCAATTCCAGAGTTGCCAGAGTTTCTTATTTGTAATTGGCAAACTGGTGCAAGATTAAGTCTATTTATTTTGAATGGGACGGCTTCATGTATCGTTTCTCAGACTGACACAAAACATGGCTATCTACAAGTCCAATGGAATTGCAAAGGCTAAAGGGGAATGAAGGCGAACAGCAAAACACGATACAACACAGACTGCTGCATGTAGCCCCCTGCCATCGCATTATCATCGCTTGTACATTTGTTGTCGATGCTTTGGTGGCTTTGTTTGTTGTTTTAAAGGAGCGCTTTCACAGACCTCGGCTACCACCACGGTTTAAAATTCCGCTGCACCGAGGGGATGCCGCAGAGAAACTCATTGCAGAGAGGAATTAGTGCAATCAGGGGAGATACGGAATTAATATGTCTGATTAAGTGCCTGACTGAATTAGCATTTGAAGTCCAAAGAGAGTTCAAGCGGGAGGGGAGGGAACAGATATGTTCTGTAGAGAGAAAAAAAAAGGCTGACAGATTGGGCTACTGAGGAAAATAGAGTAACAAAGGCAGGGCGGGGAGGGGAAAAGGTAGAACGAGTGTGTGTTGTGAAGCGTTTTACTGTGCATAGAACATTCATTCGGCTCTTAGTTTCACTCAGACCAGTCTTGTCTTTTTGATTAATTATTTTTGACGGGGAAATGTTCCTTGTACTCATCTGCCTGTGAAATGGATCCATCGTCACCCTGCTGTCGTAGGTTTTCACCAGCATACACACCAGCTGTCAGTTGTCTGTGACGGGAGAGGTAATTGGGTTGGCCCCATCAAAAACGTTCGAGTCTGCGAAGACATTGCGATCTGTTTTTACGAAGACCCCGTCATTGGGGATGAGAGAACTACATGGCGATGCTTACATTGGAGGCGAAGACATTAGAGATGACACAAAGAGGGAGATATTCTGAGGGAGGCAAATAGGGACACTATGCCAGCCCTCAAAAGGCAGAGGGGGAAGTCAGGCAAAAGGTAGTAAGGAGAAGCAGGGAAGATGAAAGACACAGGCTGCATGGTTAGCCCCAGAGAGATATGGGAGTAAATTACCAATATGAAATCTCTCCCTTGAAATGTCTGACTCTCATATGAAAGGCTGGCAAAAAGCCTCTGAAGAAAAATACATGGGAACGGATGCCATGCTACCACAGGGTGATACAGGAGACAGAAAAGGATAATACAAATTAAGAAGAAAAAGCAAAGTTATCCGAAACTTTTGCTGAATTAGTGTGATATGTGAGCAAAGAAGGTGAGTGGCACATGGAGGGAAAAAAAAGAAGAATAAGCACAAGAAGGCAGTAGAATATTTTTTTTGATCATCATTGGTTTCATTTCCTGGTGTGATGGACATCGTGGTGAGTCACTGGGTGTGTCTGTCGCCTGAAAGAGACGAAAGCGTTAGCTGGAGTGGCCAGCCTGCTGCACCATCAAAGGAACATGGCAAACTGACAAATTAGGGAGATATTCTCTAATTTCCCCCCTTCTGTTCTTTCTTCAGATTTTATTCATTAGAAATTTCCTGCAGGATTTAAAAAGTGGGCTTCCATTCATGTCCCATTTGATGCAGGAGCTGACTTCTTGGCACATTAAGCTGTTTTATGATTAAACGTCTGTATCTAACTGTGCCATAAAACCAACTCTGAAAATCTGGATCATTAAGTGTTTAGGCAGTAAGAGCTTGCAGACTAAACTGCGTAAAATATTTAATAGTTTGTGGTGTCAGCAGAAGCATTGTCACCTCATTTAGATTTTTTTGCTCGACAATGCCTGTGGATTGTAATGTGTGTTGCTTGATGAGGGCTAATATCTTGACATCTACTGGCTAGATTGCTGTGACATTTACTATGCATATTTATAGACTCCAGAGAATGGTTTAACTTGCAGTGACCCCTCACCACCTCGTGTGTAGCACTGTCACACTGTGCATATGCATGGTGCACAGAGGATGAGTCCAAATATTTTTGGTGGCCCTGTGACCAGTTATCTTCCTGCATTACCATCAGACGTCTAACAACTATTGTCAAAATGCAATCCAAAAAAATTACCATGAAATGTACTACGCACTGTTATGTGGGCCACAGGATGAACCTGTTTCATTTTAGACACTTCATGAGTTTTCATCTGGTGCTTCAGTCCAATCATTTTTTTCAACTTTAGATATATAAAAAAAAAAGTTGACTTATTCCAGTGTAATCTGCTTTTGAAAATTGTGATCCCCAGAGCATCGATTCTGCTGCCTTTTGTATTCTGATCTCACTGTGACTTCCTGAATAAATAAAGCTTACATGGATGCTGTTTCCTGCTGCTATCAGGGAAATATTGCCACTTGTACAAGGAATCTATTAGATCTTAATAGGCAGATGGCAACATTTATTTTGCATAATTGTGCTCCCCAGGGGATGAACCCTTTTGACTTTAGTGACCCCAAAAGTGGCAAATAGCATGGTCTAATGAGCATTACACAGTCTAGAGACAGATGAGGGACTTAACACCATGAGCTTGCTTTGAAAAATCCAACCTTTCATTTTTTCTAAGGCTCAAATGGGAGATTCCAGTGCACAAGTGCGTATATCAACTCTTGGTACATACATTCCTCACCGAGCTCCCTGGAAATCCACGTGGATACAATTCATGGTGCGAAATCACACACAAAGACTTGTCATCAGGCTACAGCTATGAAGAGAGAGTGAGCATGCAGGAGTGCAGCTACCCCATTCCCTGTTGGGCTCAACGCTCGGGATCCTAAGCGGATTTACAGTAGAATATCAGCACTAAGCAGAGCATTCATTACAGGTATCAGGAGTTGAAGTTGATAGTAGAGTTAAGAAAGGGAATGCTGACATGCTACCAAAGAAAGGAGGTAATATGAAGGCCAGATGATAATGCTGAACATTATCGTACAGCCAGTGGGAGATAGAGAAGGAGAGGGGAGGAGAGGAAGTGAGCATTTTTAAATTTAAATATGTGTTAATGCATGTCTACCTACAGCCAGATACAAAACTGGTGTGATGACTATGAAAGACATTCACAGTAGGGTTGGAAAATACACTAGGCGTTCACACAGTTCAGAATTGTAACTTTTGATGTACCAGAGCATTGGCTGTTTCTTGCTAGCAACCATAGCACAATTACTATCAGAAAAAAGGCTGAATATATAACGATGCATTGGTTTTGACAAGTAAGAAGTGGACAATCAAAACCGCATACATAAAAATGGGAGACATCCTTTCTGCCGCTCAGCTTTTTCATGAAAGCCCAGGGAGAAGCATCAGATATAGCAGAGAGCACTCGTCATGCACAATCGGCCATGAGTCTCTCTCTTGACGAGGCCATCAGCCTTACAGCACTTTCCAGAACAATCTCGCGCCAGACTAGCCTTTAGCTTCACTGCCTGGCAGCACCAGCTGCTATGCTCTGCCAGTCGTGTTTGCACAGAGAGAAAACGCTCCATTGCGGAAGAGATAAGCCAACATTACTTATTGCATGTACAAAAGCTGTATTGTACTATGCACCTTGACACAGGCTGATAACAGATGCTTGAAGCAGGCAGCACTCAGAGGGCGGAGGTAGAATGATGCATCTAATAGATGCATGTGAGTCATCATGGAGCCAAATGTGCTTAAGTGGGGAGCAATAAAGACAGAAAAGATGATGCAGGCTCAGTGTTGAGTCTGTTCTTTAATTCTCTTCACTTTCTAGGCAGAAGTTACTTTCTATTTGTTGAATACACTTACATGTGAGAACATTTAAAATGTAATACTGAATGACACTGCTTTGTAACTGGAAATTATACTATAATATGATTTATAATATAATTGTATGATTTGTAATATAAAATATACTCAATGTATACATTGTAGTTACTGTGGGTACATGTCCATGTATGTGTTGTTAATTGATGTTTAAAATCCAATTTTCTTGTGCAACATGAACATGCAGCACTCATCCATATCTACAATACATATGCACTGAGTATACATGTGAAAGGGTGTAAACAGAAGATTGAGTTAAAGAGGGGAGACAGAGAGATAACTACATGGAAAGTGAACAGTGCTCTTGGGAAAGCTCTCTTTCTCTCTTAGAGGAAAGGGAGGCCGTCTGAAGAGGTTATTTATTTTTCATCTGGAGATGGAAACTGAAGAGCAGTGGGGAGAGCCCCAGCGGAATTACTGACTGGAGATGTACCCCTCCTGGGGCTACTGTCTCTCTTCACCTTCTTTCTCCCACTCCCGCTCACTTTCCATCTCCCACCTTTCTGATCTTCACCAGAGAGCTGCCACTGTCTCTCTGGGAGAAGGGGGAAGAGGAGAAGAAAAAGAGGAGCTGCTCATTCTTGATGCCATCTTTGCCTGCCTCACAGTCAAACTCGATTCATCCCACACTCCTGTGGTCTGCAGAGCTCTGCCTGGCTTTGCTCAGCTGTAACTGCATCGAGCAAGCTGAGCCTCGTTGTTCTTCAGGCCCCTCCCAGGGTTGTCTGTCTCTACGTGGGAAGCATAGCTTCTTATCCCAGCCCTCCTCATTAACAGCATCCCCATCACACTCCAGAGTCATTAAAAGAGCCACTTGTCCTCCCCCATCCCCTCTGGTGTTTTCCTTTCATCATTCCATTTCTCTGTTCGGATGAACCGGCGGTGTGAATGTCTTGGCTGACACCTTTACTCCACCAGGACTGGAGTGAATTATTGGGAGGCAGAGAAGTGGGGCTACATAAGCTTTGTAAGCCCGACTCTCCATGGCCTCTTCCAGGCATTCTTGTGCTATCATGGGAGTCCATGAAAGGCTGCCTTTCTGCTCCCTATTTCTCTTAATGAACAAAGGTCCTTACATTTAGTTTCATTTGGGAGTTTCCCCATAGCTGCAAAAAGTCAAGATACTAAAAATAAGAGTGCCGCAGAAAGTATGCAAAGGAGTTCATACTTGTGAGGTAATCCCTTCCCCTTTCTACCATCTTGGGAGGGATCTGGGCCCTGTGTTAGTGCAGGTTTTCAACAAGCACATAATTAAGATGACATTGTTGCTACAGTACAGTTAAGTAAAGTGCTCCATGGCAGCAGAGCTCCTCTGCAAGAATTCTCACCTGGCGAGAGCGTGGTACCCCTGGAGTTTGCCATTTCCACATGACTTTCTTCCACATTCTGACTGCCATGCCACAACACAAACCCTCTGCTGCTGTCGCATTGTATAAGCTAAAAACAGGATGAGGAATGATGGACCATCACATGCTTTTACATTTCTATGGAGGGAGAGAGGAAGAGTGTGTGAGAAGGGGGAGGAGGGGGGACTAATAGAGGACCTGCTGCACGAGTAGAGTTGGGTTTGTATAGGGACACACTCTTCATTATTCCTCAAATAGAAACAAGCCCCGCGTCTGCTAATCTCCCTCACAACAATAACGAGAAAATGGACTCTGCTTTTCGTTGCCTCTCAAAGCCACGAGCTAACAATGGGTGTAGAAGAAATCAAATTTGCACCTCCTGCGCGATAACCTCCTTATTTTCTTGCTCTTCCCTTTGCCTGTCCCTTTCTTTGCCTTCCTCCCTCCCCTCCATCTTCCTCTGCACTCCATCCTCCACCTAGTTAACTTCACTGGTTGGAGAGGAAGAATGCTGAGGATGCAAGACTAAGGAGAAACCAGCATCAATTAGAGTATAAGTGCACTCTATTTTTTGCCCCCCCCCACACCCCATGCCAAATTAAATTAGGCTATAAATAAAAAAAAAAAAAAAGCGCAATGGAAAAGCAATGAACTTTAATTATCGAAGCAGAACCTCAGCGAGGGTCATTGCTCACTGCATTCTAGTTCACTGTGTGCACTCACACTTCACACGTGCTGGCTTGGGGCCACCATTTTGATCTGCTCTGACACGTCACTTTCACTTTTAATGATCAAACCAGCCCAGTTTGTACACCTTATGCTCCACTTTACCATGACATATTATAATACCTTTATCTGTCCACATCACTGCAAACAGCCTAATTACTCACAATATGCTTGAAAGACATCATACCTATTTAATAAAGCGATCGTATATTTCAAAGGAAACAGAGTCATCATTTAACAATGCATGAGACGATAAAAACCTTGTCACACTTGTTAAAAGTCTTTTTTTTTTCATTGTTGCTTTTCTCTTTCTCTCTTCTTATGTTCCTTCTCTCACTTGGTTAGCATACACACTGTATGTAACAGAGGAGATCAAACCGCTTTGATAATTCAGCTGAGAACACTAGAGACACAGTGGGAAACAAATTAAACATGATAACTAAGACTGTGCTTCCCCCCATGTGGATTGGATGGATGGGGTAACGCGTGTCTGAGTGCGAGCGAGACACCGAGGGGGGAGAGGAAGCGCGAGACAGCAGCTGTGATTCCCCACTATTTCTTTTTCGGGAGGACTGCCAGGTCAGATGGCATGGCACGGCGTGACCTGTGTAAAATGTTACTACCATTTGCCAGTGTTTTATCTTTCTGTTTCAAGTGTGCAGTGTAAATTCTGAACCTGTAACGAGAAGTGTGTGGACGCTCCGGATGGGATGCCAACAGCAACCTTGCGTTTAAATCTACTCATCTTTCCTTCTACAGTAAAGTGTCAACAGAGAGCAGAGAAAACTGGAAGAAATAAAAAGGGTAAGTCTGTCTCATGACTAAAAAAAAAAAGGTACTTTGGTATTTAAAAAGTCATAAGGAAATAAGATTTTCATGCTTTCTTTCACAAGACACATTGTTTTGTGAGACAGTTCTACTGAATAACGTGTCTTCAAGGAATATCATGTAAATCTGTGACTTAGCTGCGTTTATTTGTCTGACATCGTGAGATTGTACACAGATTGCCAAGGTGCATGCAGTCATGTGGGGTTCTCCAATTAATCTAGATTCCCGAGGATATAAAGCACATCAAGCAAAAAAAAAAAAAAAAAAAGAATGAGAGAAACAGAGGGAGCGAGATCAGAGGATAAAGTAGGCCATCAGTCTAGTGTTACAGGTCAGCAGATAAGCTTGCTGAAATATGCTTGTTTACGCGCCACTTTGAAGATTTTTATTTTCTAATTGAGATCAAACGCTAAACTTTAGATATGAATTACTCACATAGGCTGCTAGTGGAGTGACAACCTTTCAACATAATGCAGATTAATAAAAAAAAAAAAAAACACCACTAACCGAGGCCAGGAGGAGTGTTTCAACGCTTCTGTTATAGCCTCAGCAAAACAGAACATTTGTTTTATCTGGGTTGGACTGTGTTTTATCGATTTTTTTCCCGTGGTACGATAATGGTTTGTTTTAAAAGATTCTTGTTTACAATGAGGTGATATCAATAAAATGAAGATGACTCAGTGGTAAAATGGGTTTTTCAAGGACAAGATTTCAAAGACAAGGTTGTGTGGGTCATTAGACAAACAACAAGACATTTCTTATTTAAGTCTTTTTTATCATAACTGCTCATGATTTGGTAGCATACTGGCCAGCTTGCCATTCTGTTTGATAAATGTTACCGCCACAAATTCAGACAAGCAATTCTTCATTGTATGAGGTTAGAATTGGACACCCACCTTTCCTCCCTAACCTGAATGACACCAGTGGTCATTTTGTTTAACCAGCTTGAAATACATTCAGGTAATACACCCGGTGCTGAGGCAGCAAGTAGTCAGTTGGTCTCCTTTGCCCATAAAGGTAATCTGTTTCTAACCTTAACTAAGTGGTTATAGTTGTCTAAACTTACCATACTAAAGTGAAAGAGAGAAGAAGACATATTTGATGGCATAATGCATTTACAAATGATATATTATGTGTTTTTTACAGTGTTGGTGGATAGGAAACTTGACTGTCAGAGATATTTTCAATGTGTCAGTGTCTGGTTTTGCTTAAGAAAAACAGCATTTACCATGGAAAAGTACATGAAAGTGACACTGCAAAGTCAGCTGAAACTGACTTCAGACTGGCTCTGCAAATTTCTGTGTCAAGTTTGCCGACATTATCTAACATCACCTTAAGCTACTGGTCATACCAGGCTCAAATAAACGCACCCAGATAATAGGGCATATTTTGATTATTACTTTTATTGTTTAGGGATTCAACTTTTTCATTTGTCAAAGACTGTATGCATTAATTATTTCATAGTCTTGTTTAAAATAACATTCATGCATTTTCTTTTTATGACTGTACCAAAGTAAAGTGATTTTTTATTGCTTGAATCAATTGGTTGGTTCTTACAATAAGGATTGTGATTGGTCAAGAAACAGAGTACAGTATACAGTCCTAAGGGGCAAGAATGTCATGATAATTCTTATTCTGAACTCAGAAATACTTAGATCCTTACAATTCCACCACCAACTAATGATAGACACTTTAATACCTTAGGAAACATGCTACTATTGAAGTCACTAAAGAAATAGTTTCAATGAGCAGGAAATGAATCAACCAATGCAGCCCTCCCCTTACGCATTTTCACACACGCACTACCTCTGATTTCCTTGTCTAAATAGGCCTGTTATACAATTGAATTGTGGTGAATCATTATTCGTTGGTGTCGTCTCCTGGTGGTTTACATAACCAGAATTTAATAATAGAACAAGTGCTTGAATGCTCTCCCACAGTACTACCGGTGCTCCCTGACCAAGAAATGGTACTCAGGTTTGTAGCTCTATTTTGAGAATTAGTCAGGCTGAGAGCCATAGAGAGACAGAGAAATGGAGAGAGAGAGAGAGAGAGAGAGAGAGAGAGAGAGAAGAGAGAGAGAGAGATGAAATGAACCGAAGAAGTACATTCCCTGCCTGCCACATGCCTTCACCTGCCGTTCACCCTGACGAGTCACAGGCGTCTTGGCCTCTGTGGTTTTACAGATTAGATGCAGAAATGTCTCAGGGGCTTGTGCATTTAATTTGGCATCAAAAAGCATGGATCAGAACAGCAGAGTACACAGCTTTGTTTCAGATTCGCTCAAGAGACAGGGTGCTGTTTCAGTTTGAACTTGAACACATATCCCATCACAGATGATGCCGGAGCACTCAGTGCTACAGGCTGTACACAGCACTCAGAACTGTGTCTGCAACAAAGCATCGTTTGGGAGTGTGTGACTGCAGCCCGTAATGAATTCTTACAGACTGCATGTGCAAACAGACCACACAGACACAGTCACCCGTTTACACACACATGCAGCACACACACACACACACAGTATAACTATGTGACAGAGAAGCATTATAGAGAAAGCATTATAGATTCTGGTGCGCTTTCAGACCTCCACAAAGATGACGCTCACACTTGTTAAAACGTTAAAACACACAAATTATTTGCATTTCTTTACCTTCTCCCAAAAATACAAGTGCTGTAAGAGGTAAGATGATTAAAAATGCGAAGCGTGTGTTTTTATGTGGGACTCCTGACAAATTTGGCAACCCTAAACCTTCATTTCTGACAAATTACTGGCGGACAAATTACAGAGCTTCAGCTGGAGACGAACAAAAGCCTGACTGAGGGACACACTCAGCTGGCAGACATTTAACTTTAGCTGGAGACCCCGGGAGTGTGTGTATGTCTGTGTGTGCGCGCATGCATGTTTGTGCGAGAGAGAGAGAGCGAGAGAGAGAGACAGAGACATAGAGAGCGACTCCATGTTAGCAGTCACATCACATCACACTTTGCAAGCACATTGATTAAGAGAGTCACCATGCAGACTAATTTGGACATGGAGCAGACTAAACGATTACTGGCAACCGCTGATTTCATGTGAGGACATCAGGAGACTGTAATAGTTGTTGCACTTATACGTCGTCACTCTACTCTCTATTTTTTTTTTTTTTTTAATTATTGTATTCATGAGCCTCATGCGTAGGCACTCGTGAATAATGCAGACCGTGTGTGCACGTGTGTGATTATTTATGTGTAGCTGTGTGTATTTAATTCCTTTGTGGGTGTGTGTGCACATCTCTGTGTGGTTATGGTAGGGGAACTGCATGTCAGTATGTTGTATGTACTGTGCGTGTGCGCGGGGGGTTCATTTATCTTTCTCTATTTGAGGATGCAGTCCTTTGAGAGATGCAAAGAAAATTCTATTGTAAACCCCGAGAGCTACTGGGGGTCTGTGAGAGCCAAAGCCATCCATCAGAGATGGACATATCGGCCATATGCAAACAAATGAATTAGCGCACTCCCCTCCCACTGGGCCCACAACACAGCAGAGTAAAATAGGGTGCACAGATGTTAGGAGGGGTGAAGGCACACCATATAATAAGATGAAGATTAGAAAACCCTCTTGTGGCGCCAAAGTGAAAGGACAGGCAAATATGAGTGTAAATGAAGAATAAGGTCAAGTGAATTTGTTCTTGGAGAATGAGAGGGGGCCAAGACCGAGCGTTCAAGCTCCTCACCTCCTTTGAAGTGTACGGTGCTGAAGACAGCATGGCTGTAAGATCTGTGGTTATCCTTTAAAGGGTCTGTAATCACTGGAAGTGGGTGCACAAGAACCCGACTGCACACAGCTGTGTGTCAGGTTTTTTTTTGCGGCAGCGCGGTGCTGTCGTCCTCTAGGAATGATTAACCCAGAAGAGCTTAATATAGAAAGAGAGGAAGAAATAGATGGGAGAGAAGGATGAGAGGCAAAGAGAGAGAGAAGAGAGTGGGAGAGAGAGAGAGGAGGGCAAAGAGGACATTATTGTATTCCATGGAGAGTCTGCTCTTTACCTCTGCACATCAAACCATGTTCACCACCGTTTAGCAATCTGTCTGCTAATTAATCATGCGCTGTAATCAGTCACAGACGCTGAAATACTGCGCGCACGTGTTTGCGGCTACATTGTGTGTGCTGGGAAACAGGTACACACTGAGAATAAAAGAGGCAGACCGCATGTAATTTCCTGCTGCAGTGTTCCTGTCGGTGGCTACAGCACAATCAGACTTTGACATTTCGGGAATACGCTTAGATTTGTCCATATTGTTCCTTCCCCATGCACCAGAAAATACAGTTCCCTTTATTCTGTATGCTCACTTTGCTTTTGTATTTCAAAACCTAAGAACTATCTAAAGTTGATGACTCACTCCTGAATAACTGAATGGAGCTTTTGAGCCTCAGAAATTAGAGCAATGTACAATGGATGGAGCATCTCCTGATGCCAGCGAAGTATATAATCTGAACGGGTGCCGTATTCATGATGCCGATAATGACCTCCATGATAGTGATATCCCTGTGATTGGAGATGGATTGACTGCGTTGCCACCAGGGCGAGCAATCATGTCTGCAGCTATTCTGGCTAATTGCGACATAGTGGCAGTGGCAGCAGGGGTGGGCTGGGTTACCATCCGACACAGAACACCAGCCAAGCCTGCTAGCTCACATACAGCCATCAGCGCTAATCTCCTGCTATGTGCTAACAATAGCACTGATGTGCTTGCTTTCTGGAGGAGCTTTGCCCCCCCCCCCCACCTCCCACCAAGCCCGCCTTGTTTGTGCGATGCCCCAGCAGCCAGCCGTCTTTAGCTTTCCCATTACCAAAGGAACAGTGGAGCTGAAATCAGCCGGGGTATTGTCGCTCCCCTGGAATGGCTGAGTGATTGAAGGCACACAGGTTACCGGATTCTGCATCAGACGAGGCTGGGAATGTGGAGGATGTGGATAAACAGTTCTCTAAACCAATTACTTTGCATAAAGCACGCAGAGATTAGTGAAGGATGAAAATGTGAAGCAGGATGGTGGAGATGGGAGAGGAAGATATGGAAGTTAGTGTTTAACAGAGTGGACAGGATAAGAGAGTTTGGAGAGAGAGAGAGCGAACAAACTACAGAGGCTAGACAAAATAATAGGAACCACCTCCAAAATAATAAGAGTCAGCAGAAGAACAGACTTTAATATTTTTGAACTGAATGAAACATAACTAAATAATACATTTTCACTTCAATGGAAAGACAGGTGAGGATACATGCCATCATACATGCTCTGCTTTATATTTAGAGCATATATGTAAAGTTGTTCCACTTATTCATGCCCAACACAACAGTACTCTACTCTTTGCAACTGAGCAGCTCCACCGTGGGTCTTCCTACCAGAGGGAACCTTGATTAACAATAAAGGTGGATGGATAGGTAGGGCTTACTGCTCTCAGTTTTTTTTTTTTTTTTTTTTTTTAACCAATTTTCAAAAAATAATGTGATTTTCAGAAGGAAACTAGTCTATAATGATTTTCACTTTTCAGTGCCCTTCACTTCATAATGTTGTGAATGTGCAGTTGAAACACAAGAATCTGTATAATGTTTTTATGCAGTGTTCCATCACTCGTACAGAACTGAATAAAGGTATTTACTGGTACTTTTTTTTAAAAAAAGTAAAAATGAGGGACAAACTCAATTTGTATCTTTAATTCATAATTGATATGGTGTATTTTTCATCCTGTTTCTTACTCTGCAGTTTAATTCTTTTCCAAAACATGTCCTCGTTTACCTTCAATACTAAATTTTTATAATAAATGTATATGTAGTGATTCTACTCTGCTGTACATGTATACCAGCTAAGATATGATCTCCTTTTCTCTCAGTCTTACACTTTTACACCCTGCTTTTTCTTTCACATTTATAAGCATATGTGGTTTAGCAAATTTCGTCAGGTCTTTAAATCCTGTACCAGCCCCTGGGCATTGAGCTTAAAACATGGCAAATTACATTGGACCTCAGCTGCTCTGAAAAAGGGAGGGCTCTCCCCACGGTATGTCAAAGTGTAATCCTCCATTTTAACACACTCCCTCAAGCTTTCTTTATTTGTCCATCTGTTTTTTTCCTCTTCCTGCACCTTGAAGGTATTCAACGGCATAAACTGTGGGTAATGTCGGAGACGTGGCTCTTCTGCGAATCCCATCCAGGGAATCTAGAAAACTGCCATTCAAAATGCTCGTTTACTGCAGTCCAGTCCAGAGGCAGGGACGTCACCATGCCAGACAGCTCCTTCATTAGGTAAAGAGTAAGAGAGAAGGTTTCCCAGTCCCGCAAAGCTGAATGACAGCCAAAGACACAGTTAGAGAAAGTGGGACTGCAATGTCACACATGACAGCAGGTTAGTAGGCATCTGGCAAGTGGACATTAACTCACCGTCTGAGTTCATGAGAAGGTCTGACACACGAAAAAGCCACAGCAACCACGTTCGGCGCGCAGGAGAGACACAGCGGTCTTCTTGGCCTGTTACCCATTTTCAAGGTGAGGGAGGCAATAAACTAAATGGGTGATACATTTCACAATCAAATAAAATAGATAATGATGTGCCTGCAGTAAGTTCTATTCATGCATCCATGCGTTCAGTGCCAAAATACAATACGCTGACCTGATTCCACAGAGGTGAATTGGGGTGCATTGCACCTCCAGATTAAATTAATGTATCTTAAATCTGTTTTCCCCATCTTTGCTCATAATTACCTCAGCAGAGTCCAGGTTCTTTGATTTAATTCTGTTTGATTAATTTCACGGTGCTTGGGATGGTATTTACCGCTGGAATAATATTCATATCACACAATACACTATTTCGCTCCAAAGATTGTTTCAAGTTGGCCTGAATGATGTTGTGCCCAATGCCGATCAATTCACTGGGACTAGTATGGCAGTATTCTTTCAAGCAAAATTATGTAATGACATAAGACATAACACATTCTTTCTCTTCTAATTATGCTAAAATGAACTTTTGGTAATACATATTAATCACTCTCCTGCTCAATTCAGTTTTATTAGCTGCTAAAGTAATCACACTAATATTCAAATTGAGACAAATTCTTTTCAAACATATTACTTGTTAAGTCAGAAAGGTTAGAGTATTCACGTGTAATATAAATGAATGTATTCATGAGACAAAGGGTACATGCTTGTAATGTGTCATCAAAGTGTATTTCAAAGCCCCGAGAAATAAATCCTGTTAAAAAGTCAAAAACAGTGGATGAAAACTGTCATCCCACTTCAAAAAATTCATGCCAAACTTTCCCAGTGAAGCATACAAAACAATACCGTTCTTGTTAGCATGTTCCAGCATTGCTCCATCAATTAATTTGGATTAGGGTCCACTTTACAGAGGCTGTAATCACAATGCAGCTGATCCTTTGATGTTGGAACAAATGAGTAGAAAAATGGCAGAACAGTCTTATGAAGATTTGTTCTTCTATTTCACCACAGAGAACACTAGATCTCCCCTAAGTCAGTGAATCGCTTTTCCCTCACAATGATGAAATCCTCCATTGTCACGTTAAATGAGAGGATGGAGGATCCTAGCTTTTCGTGGGGGAAAAAAAAAAAAAAAACCTTCCTCTACACTTTCCCTGTTTGCCCAGCCATCCATTGAAGTCTATTTGCATTTTTGACATTTATGGGTGTACTTCCTACACTTGCAGTATAATTTATATGACTTATACAGCTCATTTACAGATTGATAGCTGCCATTCTTAACTGGCTATAATGAATGCCTCATCACTGCACAAAAGTTACTGTGCTAGATCTGACGTTATGCCAGAGTCTCCACAGAGCCACTTTCATTCTTCATTAAAATCTCATTTGTCTTTGGAAGACAGAAGCCAGTGTAACACCCTCTGTTTTTTTATGCATCATTTTACTCGGTACAAGGAAACACAATTTGCCATTAAGGTTCATCTTTCAAAACCGAGCACTGTAATGAAACAAAAAAGAAGAATTCCAATTAGGGAGGAGTCACACGGAAAGTCCCGAGCAGGGTGAAGTTATATATATGCAGCGGTGAGGGAATGGTGAGGCCAACTTATACGGCTCGCAATCAGGACACTCGTTCGCCCTTCAAAAGACCTTGCCCCGTCTTATCAGTCAGGCAGTCGTGTCCATTGTGATCTCGTCCAGACTACAATGGGAAGAACCTGCTTCTGTTCTGCTTCTACAGTGAAGTGGTTTAGCCTTCTTAGCCGCAAGGGACACCTCACATTCATATGACCTCTTTTAACTACAAAACTCCAATTCAAGCATTGCGAGAAGAAATAGCACAGCAGAATTGTGCCTTAGAGCAGGGAAATATGCAATACAATGGCCAGGACATGATAGGACCTTTATAGAATAAAGAAACACGAGAGATGAAGCTAATGAATCCTGAAAGAATCTGACTCCCTTTTATGCTCCGATTAGTGTTATGCAAATGCAGAGCACACCAGTTGGGGGAGGAAGAGGAAGGATGGCATGCCAGTGACTGTAGGGGTCCCACCTGTTTCATCAGGCACAGAAGACCCTTTTAACCTGTCCGCACAGCCCTAAAAAAAAAACAAACAAAAAAACACATGTCTCCCAAAGGGCTTTGTCATCCTCCGCAAAAACAGCTCATTCTGGATTTGCTTTTGAAACGGATGATTTAACATAGACCACCTGGTTTCGAGTCTGTTTTTTTTTTTTCTCATTTCGACGTAATGTGACACAAAGAGAGCAGATTACCCTACAACACTCGTCTGCAGATCAGATGCAGATTTAAATCAACACACACCTTTTCATATGAATGGCGTTGGGGAAAGGGTGGGAAACCTGCATCATAGACGCGAGGCTGAGTGCTGCTGTAACCGCTTTTCAGGAACACAAAAGGATACATTGAAGAAGAGCTGTACACAGTCATCAACCTTTGTTACCTACACCCACGCGTTCTTACACGCGCACACACACGCATATAAACCTCTGCACGATGCGGTTCCAGAGAGAAAACGCAATCCTCACAGCTTATGAATATTACAATGAGCTGAATCTGGGTCATTAATATGACACAGTCGTCACTGGAGCCCAATTAGCAGTCAACATAGAGCTGGGAATGTTCCCCTGTTCTAATACATAATCACTATATCACTGCAACAGATTCCAGAGCAGGGAAGGATCAAACCACACAATCGCATACAAGAAATATCAAGGACTCTACAAATAGCCTGACTAGATGAGGAGGTCACGGCAGCTTGAGAGAGTTCACTCAGAAACATTTACAAATAGCGCACCTGATAGACTGACTTCCACGCTGAACGCTGTCCTCGACTATAAACACACAAAATATTATGTAATGTTGTGAAATCCGCCTTTTTTGTGCGATGCCCCCGCAGCCAGCAAACCATCAGGCGAAAAATGTCCCAGTGGGATACAACGAAATGACTACACACATTTTCTAGAAAATCTACAAATGTGAAAATCGAGCCGCCGCACAAGACTTTATGTCTGACTAGGAGAAATAAACTAGCGTTCCAAAACTTTCTGGCTTGAAGCAAGAGATAAAACTTCTCATATGACATACTAAGTGATGAATTTCTTCTGCTCTTTTACAGAGGTTCATGCTGCCCCCGCCAGGTCCGACCCTCCTCCACGCAGTCGCCATAATGCAACCACGTCCTAGCCGCAAACGTAGACAGAAACAACACCCAAACAAGCAGCAGGTATCACAGCTCCGTCATGTGGACGAGTGCTTGGGCCCTGTTCCACCTACCTGTGTGTTTAACATCCCCCAACATACAAGCCACCCCCTCTCAAAAGAAGGCAACATTTTGAAGGATCAAGTGTGATATTTCATGCAGTAGTGTAACAATCTGCCTTATTTAGATAATTTTTTGAAAATTTTATTGGAAGCTATTTGGTCTGATCTTACCTCACTGACTGATTCTTAGAAAACAAGACTTTTGGAACTCAATAGAAGGCCAAAACATTTGCTAAGGCTGATATTTGTGCAGTGATAGTGCAGTGAATTTTCAGCAAACGTGTCCAGCCCAAAGAAACACTGTAACAAAGACAAGGAAGATGCATTTAACTGAAATAAGGCAGACAGTACTGCACAGTCTGCACTAGATAATTCTTTTGCCGTACACACAAAACAACTGTATTCAAAATCTCAATATACTGTGACACCAACCTACTTGCTTAGATCAGTTTTGTGATGTATACATTTGAGATACTGTACCTTTGTACATTTCCACCGAAACATATCCCCCCCAGTGGTTTAACTCATTATAATGTTAATTTATTCACTAAAAAGAAATTAAATATGACAAGGCCCTGAATGTTGTGTGACAATTTTCTCTCCTCAGTGACAGACGGGCTGCAGCCAAATGCTGCGGAGTCTGGCACGGGCTGCAGGAGGCTAGCCATTGGGCTGTAGGCACACACACACACACACACAAACACACACACACACTCTCATTTTCCTTCTTCCCATCAAGCATGATTGGCTACCTCTCTGCTGCCTCTCTTGACTACTTAAATCCATCAATTTCATTTTGTTGCCTTCATTCATGAAAAATATTACCTGCTGACATACAGATTAACATGTGTCATTGATTGGGGGAACTTCTACTGTTGTGTGGAAATTTGTTAATGTTATTTGCAGTTATTTGCGCTTTGTTTTGGTTCGTAATGGCCCCCATTACAGCCTTATTATGGGCTGATTATGTTTTAAAGATCATGAAGCCGTGACATTCAAACTTCAGTGTCGAATTGTTTTTTTTTTTTTTTCATCACGCTCCCTGACAAGCTGCCTTTTTGGAAACAAGTGCAAGGTTTTCATTATACGAGGTGGCATCTGTTCAGGATTAATTCTTATTGTGAATGGGGGAGATTACCCATTAACTAGGCATGCATGAGCTCTCTCAATTCATCCAGGCCTTTCAGCAGCTGGCATTTCAAAGCATTTCTTTTCTCTCGCACACGTGCAGTAGGGGAGCGGACTGACAGCTCCTGTCACAAGGCCTTGACCTGAGCAGCCGAACAGACTGGTACCTCAGCAGACTCCATAGAGACAACTTGGATTAAATCAAGTGTAAGTCTATCCTTGTCAGATCAAAACTATCATAGTAGGGCAGCCTTTCCTACATGCAGGTGCCAGGATGAGTGACACATTAAGGTCAGGGACTAACAGGGTGAGTGGGTAGCGAGGAAAAAATACACACTGATATGAACACTCGCATGGAGACGCGTTCAGATAACACATACATCCTGTAAACATGCATGCACATGCACTCATGAGTGAAAAGAGATAAATAATTGTAAGCCCACAACAGAGTGTATAGTCAGAATTTGAGGCACTGGTTTGTGTTTCTGTAGGGTTTTTGTATGAGCCAGACATTTAACAGTAGGTTTCTTTCCTTGTGATTTAGCGCACCATTGTGTCTTTATAGGTGTGAGAATCTGTGGTCATGGACACAGGAGCTTTTTTTTTCCTCCTCAGAATGATCAAAGATGCCATGACTGTACAGCCCGACAGTCTGGGAATGTGTGACTGCTAGTTGGGGTGTGACCACGCTGGCTTGTATTGTGAGGCCCCGACTGATGACCAGGCTCACACTGCGACGCTGAGCTGGGCTTCCATCTGATTGCCAGCCTGATTGGGTTTATGAGTTAAAAAGCAGATCTGGGAGACAGACGGCAAAGCTCTACCCAGATGTCCAGATCCCAGACACATATTCTGCACCCCTGGGTCTGCAGAAGGCACCGGTTTAGGAGGGCACACACACGCATTTGCTTTCACACATGCACACACACACACACATACACATACATGTGGCAAAAATTTACAGAGAAATTGGGGTTCATTTTGAGCTCTTTTGTACTAAAAGTGACACTCTTACACCTCTGCATAACCTTTGAATTTAGGACACTACATGTACATAAGAGCATCTGATACATGTGCTACACACATACTCTGATAATCAGTACATAATCAAATGTAACACATACCTAATCATACCATTTCAATTTCCATGTCATACTTGATATAAAGGTGATATGAGATTTTGGACCTGTGAGTTCTCCAAGAAGCAGAACTTATTAGATTTCCTTTTTAAAGAAGTATACACCCCTGGGGATATAATCTTTTTTCTTTTAACCAATGAATGAGCTGCCTGTTCAGTAGTCACATCTTGACGAGACTAGTCCAGTCATGTGGGTGTTAGCACAACCTAGCTCAGGGTCAAATCCTGATGAAGGCTACTGAAATGCATTGGTTTTTAATATTACACCTTTGTAGGATGTACTCAAAGGGCTGCTGGCAATTTTTCATTTCATGTTTTGCTCAATTTGATTCATGAACACTGCAAAGCCTGCAAGGTTGGGACAGATTTTTTTTGCCTCTCAGTACAACTAGCTTCCAAATTTCCTGTATTTTGATGATTTCACCTGAGAAGACTACTGAAAATTAAGTGGATCCTAGAGAAATGCTAGTTCTGCTTTGTTGGAAAGCAAAGTACCAAATCTCTGCAACTAACCCTGCAGGTAAAGCTTGCGATTTGTTATGGACAAAGCACAGTATGAAAGAAATGCTTCTTCTCCACTGGGAGAAGCCCTTCAGCTCTAACAGGTCAAGTATCCATTACAGCTACAGGGCATTTTCTTTTCATCTCTTAAACAACACTACAAGTTAAAAGGTAAGTGGTACATCGTTTTGCGTGCACATGCACATGCACATGCTTGTGTCAACTAAAACACAGGTTTTGTTTGTTTTCAGGAACCCGGCTCGGATTTAGAA
Organism: Scortum barcoo; assembly: GCA_023238725.1. Lineage (NCBI taxonomy): Eukaryota > Metazoa > Chordata > Actinopteri > Centrarchiformes > Terapontidae > Scortum > Scortum barcoo. The sequence continues at coordinate 18,453,143 of CM041536.1, forward strand.
CATGACGAGTTTGGTTGACAGGATACAGGCTGCGTGTGAAGAAAATTCACATTAATGAACCCTGATTTCCAGCAGAGTAACGGCCTGTGCATTTTAAAATATCCTGCAGCATTAAAACCAGATTCTTACTGGTTTTGTCACTTAAGGATGGTGTCCATTGACAACCTCTATTTTAGCTAGCAGCTCATAAGCTGCTTGGGGATGGGCTAGTCAGGGCTCTGTTGCTATGCGACCATTAAAAACCTGTTTGAAGGGCATCTCTCCAGTTCAAATGTTTTTAACTTTGAGTGTTTGGAGCACAGAGCACCGAGCATGCTCAGCTCACTCTAAATTCCACTGTCAACAACAAAAGATTGAGAAAATACAGCTTGAGAGGAAGGTCTCCTTTCCTTCCACACCTTCAATTTTCTTTTTATTGTTCTTTGCTTTTTTTTTTTTCCAAGGAGGACTTAAATATCTCAACTCCATAAGGCAAAGTCTGGACAAATAAAGGAGGAGGCAAGAGATAGCCCTCTCTCCCAGCCCCATTTAACCTTTTAATTTAGCAGTGGGAATTAATGTGGCGGCCAGAGCCAGTATCACTTTAAACAGACGCTGCCCAGGTGCCCCGAAGGCAGGAAGAATGACTCCTCTGTGGTGCATATGTATGTATTTTTGTTAATGTGTGTGGATTTGTGCCTGTGTGTGTGTGTGTGAGAGAGAGAGAGAGAGAGAGACAGACAGAGAGAGAGAGAATGCACTTGTGAGCGTTTGAGATGTACTAATAACTGCAAGCTGCTATTAACGGAGCCGTCACTTCAGTCCTACCTCGGGTGCTGTCGCTCTCATTTTAGTACCATGTTACATTACAGTGAGGTCAAGAAAAGAGAGAGAGTGGCAGTGGGGAGGAAGGTGGAAGATTACTAAGTCAGAAAGACACCATCATCACGGCTGGCAAGGTGGGTGATGTAAGGCAAGTGTTGAGTAATGATGCACCCCGAATTCAGGTCAGCACTCTAAGCTGAATTTTACGAAAGGAAGCAAGGAATCGGTGAGATAGTGATGGAGTCGGAAGAATTCCTTTTTGGCCCTGAGTCACAGCGGCAAAAAATATTTCAAGCTGTATTTTTTCAAAATAGCCAAAACACAAGCAAACACCTCACAATGTTGCCATGCTGAACATACTTATCTATATTCCATTTAATCCACTCCCGCTCCCACGATAAGAGTGGCGGTGGAGAGAAAGATAGAAAAAAAAAGAAAAGGAGCAATGCTCCCTGGCCTCTAGAATGACAGAATGGCACTTTTATGATGTCTCCCAGATTATTCCCTGAGATGGATGGTCTGAGCTGGAACACCAATTGATTAATCCATCGACTGGCGGAATGTGCTACGGCCGTCCCCGTGCTCAGCTGTTCTTTCCCCGGACAGAGCATTCAGCCAGACATGCTGGAGAGGATGACTAATGAGTGGGGCTACTGCTGCAGATACCGTTCATGTCTGTGTGTGTGTGTGTGTGTGTGTGTGTGTTGCACCCAAAATGCTTGCTTGTATCTGGTCGCTGGAGTAGATTATATTATACAAGCATGAAAAACCGTCCCAGGTTCAGATGATCATCCACAATGGTGGAGGAGACTGGAAACAACTCCTCTTTTTCTCAATAAAGACTACATGGGGATGCTGTTGTGACAGTGAGCTTGCTGTGACAAAATAGTGAAAATTTTTTTTTTTTTCACAGCCAACCAATCTGACCGGAGCATTCACTTCAAAGCAGTGCCCGCGTCATGTACCAGCAGCACAGTTTAAAAGAAACTGAGGTGGGGTTTTTACAGGTGGGGTTTTTTTCACAGTAGCTGCCTTTGATGCAGACTTGCAGCACTGCGTGTCAGTGGCCGTCATGTTAGAGCTTACTCACCGCTGGCTTGCGAAAGCGTCTTCCAAACGTCAATTCCTCTAAGGTGACTCTCCTCTTGCCTACCTCTGCAGCTATGCAAGAACTGCCGATAATGATGTGAATTTTCACAAGCTGGACATGAGACAGATAATACTAGGATGCACATTCATTGTTTTGTTTGTCTGTATTGCAAAATCTATATTTCCTCTGAGTTAAATTGGAAACATTTGCCACAGTGCTGGAACCTGGTGCCACTACAAAGATTCAAGGTATTATTATCCCTGAGACATCCATTGATGTGTACATTAACCTTTGCAAATGCCGATACAAACGGGCTCTACTGGCTACTGTAGGACGCAACACAATGATTATCTAAATGTAGGTTCAAGAGCAAATTAACACTACATAATCAATGCCAAAATAAATTGTTTGTGTTCTGAATTCTGTGTCTGGAGTCCATTGTACTGATACTGATGCTGTCAACCTCATCCTCATGTGGGCTTTGATCACCCCCAGCATTAAGGCTCCCAGCTCCTATCTGGCCTGTCACTTCAGACCCCCTGCATCGCACCGCTGGTCTCCAATACAATAGGCAAGGGAGTAGATAACGGATCACTGTAACTGTTCCTTTTCTCGCTGAATGAAACCCCCCATGAGATTTTATACCCGTAAAAGATGAAAAATGTAGGGGTAGCTCCATTATTGATACAAGTCCCCGGCAGTGAAAGAAATGAATGCTAATGGTGTCCTAAGCCGGGCTTTACAAAGATTAATCCGATTTGAGAAATGAACATTTTATTATATGGCACAAAGTGCTGGCCTTGATCTGAACTGAGTCACAGGCTGAGGAGGGGAGAAAAAAATGACAAAGGGAGTGTGGAAAAGGGAACATGGGTGTGCAGGCTGTCGCTTTGCAAGACCCTGGCACCTCATTGCAGTGATGCCCTTTTCCAGCTGACAAGTTCATTAATTTTCTGACACGGCTGCTTGGAATGATTTTCAATAGATAAGTCAGACAACAATGGCTGAAGAAATTGGACATAAAACAGATGTCTGTGGAAGCAACATTATCAGCTGAAGACGGGCTTTGTGTGAGCAGCAGGAAGTCCCTCTTGGTCCCTCTGCTGCACCTGCTCTAAGACTGTTTCCCACTGCTCAGAAGGACTAATGGGGACACACTGGGGATACAGCTGTTGTCACTCCAGCATTAGTGAAATAAACAAACACTGATCCGGTGTTTCCTGGTGAATCAAGTCAGTTCTTTTGCTCCTCGTGCCGGCTGGATCTTTGCACAGCCTGTGACATCGCAAAACCTTCAGCCCACGTCCACTTGCAGGAAAATTTCCACGGGGATAAGGAGGAGGTTTGAGGAGTGCTAAAGGGGGAGGAGAGCTCTTCCCTCTACCTATTACTATGAATCACTCCCGCGCCAGTTGCCAGCAAACAACGGCAATCTTGGGAATATGCAGGGAGGGATTTATCACGCTGAGGCCTCTGACAGGGCAAAAACATAAAATCAGTGGCCTAATTTGTCTCCCCAAGGTGATGTCACTCCATCACACGCGGGGCTTTTCTTTCAGTGGGTGAATAATGCTCGCCATGTTTCTCACTTTTACAGGTGAGAGATGCAATTCATTCTTTGTCTGCGGAGTGACAGCCACCTCTATTTATGCTTTTACCACCAACACCAGTTTGTCACCGGCATGACAGACATCTATTTTTAAGCTGACTTTGCAACAGAGTTCAAAAGCAATGACATGAAACATTGTTTGTACGAACCTTTAGTCAGGGGGAATGCTTGCCTGGAAATACCTTTAATTTATACCTTATTCCGAAGATGCAGATGAGGGGAGATAGATAGATAGATAGATAGATAGATATAGATAGATAGATAGATAGATAGATAGAGTAATGTACCTCATAAAATTATGATTTGCAGTACAAGGCCACACAGCTGCTGTTTTTTTTTTAATTCCTTCTACATGCAGGCATTAAACCCTCCAAAGTGTCATCTGTTGCTTAGTTGCATACTGGCGCAGGATTACATCGAGCAGTGGCTCACATCTCGGAGCCCTGAACTCCACCATCCGTGCCTTCTCCAGCTGAGCACAGGCAAGAGCGAAGAGGGCCGATTTTAATTTCAGCACCACGCAAGAAGGACAGCTCCCTCCTAGGGCCACCACGGAGGCAGTGAACAAGCGCCTTCTGTGTGAACCATACCAAAGAGGGGGGGTGGGGGGCAGACCAATTGACGATTTAGACAGTGAAAGAGGAGATCCTTGCATTTTAAATCCCAACGCTAAATATTTTATATGGACACTGTAAATGCTTTCTCAAAGGTCTCAAATATGGCACGGGTTCAGAAGCTGAATGTAGGCTGGCAGTGTGCAGGTATAGATTGGGTGGATGGAATGACTGATGGACAGGTGGATGGATGGATGGATGGACTGCAGTTTCTTTTTTGGGGTGAAAAGAGGAGACGGGCATTTAACCCCCCCCACACACACACACACACACACACACACACACACACAAATATGCGCCCTGCTTTATTTTTGCAGTAAAGCTAAACTCTTTTCCTCCCATGGTGTGTCTGGGCTCGGTGCTCGCGCGCCACCCGGCTCAAGGGCGCGCGGTGAAACGCGAGCAGACGCTCCGCGAACGCGCGCATCTTCCCCTTATCTTCCAAAATCTGCACATGACCAGAGATCTTTTCTCACTTCGAGGCCGCAGTGTCGGCGAGGGGTAAAATAAAAGAGAGAGAGAGAAAAGCCTCGGGGTGCTGTGCTCTGATTTAGTTCACCGCAGTCATGAGGAGAAAAACTACAACATCAGAACATCTCAACAGGCTGAGGGGGGAAGTTGTGTTACAGTAAGACAATCTTGGCAACATATTTTTTTTTCTGGTTTGTTTTTTCACACCACAAACACTAACTTACTTGCTCACGAAGACGCCGAGGACGGCGGGATCTCTGCTCTTTACAGACGGTCCCTCTTCTGCTCCCTCCCCACCAAAAAAACCTGCAACCAAAAAAAAAAAAAAAAAAACATCCGCAATTGTCAGGCGATTTGTGCAGAATCCGCGGTGATGGTCCCCTCAAAACGACGCGCTATGTAATCCACACATCAGTCCGGGTGACATGCTGTTAACTCTCACAGTGACGACGATGATGCATCCGATATTTCCTCTTTTTCTTTCTTTCTTCCCCCCCCCCCCTTTCTCTCAGGACGCGGAGGCACCCACAAGTGCCATTGCCGAAACTACTCTCCCGGTGCGAAGCGAGATGGTCCCAGATTTCCTCCAAATGATGAGTTAGGAGTCACAGTGTTTTTTGCTCTCACGTCTAAATGAAAAAAATAAATAAATAAAATAAAATAAATAAATAAAAAAGAGAGTGACCCCCCTCCACGCGCGTGGAGCACGGAGAGCCTCGCGTGGTCAGTTTCCAGGTAGAGATCCATCCCGAGGAGACCGTCATCAGACTGCATGACAGCAGCCCATCATCCACACACCGAGGGGCAGAGGAGGGGGGGTATTTCAACGTCCCGCTGCCTGTCGTCCGTCAAATGCAACTTTGTTTTCTCCCAAAGTCCCCTAATACTTCTTAGTCATCAAGCCTCCTGGATCTGATTAGATTTCACCTCACAACCCAGTGCGGATTTCAAGATTTCTTCTATCTTCCCTCCTGGTTATATCGATGAGAGGAAGAAAAAAAAAGTCTCGCAGTTTTAGTGATCGAATAGGTGTCCTGATGCGCATTTGGAGGGCTGATAAAGTTGGCGAGATTAAACGATGTCTCTCTCTCTCTCTCTCTCTCTCTCAGGTCGCTCCGTTCTCCATTTTCGAGAGGAAAAATGCGTTCATCTGGGATGCAACATCGAAAGGAGAAAGAAAGAAAGAAAGGGAAAAAAAGCAGGTATCCTCAAGAAGCCTTTAAAGCTCCATCAGATATTCGAGCGGCCGCTTCAAGCTCGATTCTTACATGTTTTTTTTTTCCGAGCCTTTCAACCTGTCTGGACGGGAGTTATAGTTCGTCAAAGGCAGTCATCACTCCTGCGCCCTCGCTCCATCTACGCGTGCACCTCGCCAAATCGAGCCTCGCCTATCCATCGGTGTGTGACACAACGCGCGGGGGGGGGGGGACGTGGGGGCTTTGCTCGGGGCTTATTATCCACAGACCGTCCGAGCCCTTCAGTCCTCTTCTCACCTCCTCCGTCGACCGCGGCGCGTTTTGAGCCACCTCAAATGGGATCACAGATCAGTCCCGTTCCGATGCGCGCACCGCGGGCTGCGTCCACCGGTGCGCTCCCCGGTGCCTCAGTGCGCTCGGCATGTGCGTGGCCAAGTGAGACGCACGGCGCGCCACGGACGGACACTGAATGGATAAGTGCGCGAGGGGGGCATCGTGTAGGTTACCTCCCACTGACAAGCCGCTCACTGCCCCGCCAGTCAGTCAGTGCTGGTGGGTCGGCGCTGCGTCTGTAGCAGCGAGGGCAAGGAATATCGTCCCCCCCACCCCACCCCACCCTTCCACCTCCACACACACACACACACACCTCACATTTCTCTATTTGAACTTCTGGAGCTCCCCAAAAAAAAAAAAATAGATCTCCACTGCAGGGAGCCTACATGCGCCCGATCTCAGCCAGAAGAGTGGCATTAATGAATTGATTCTTGACCTTTATCCTCCTCATTCATTGGTCAGTTTTAATAGGGGGCCGCAAATGCAAATTATTGTTGAAGCGCGCGCCCGTGTGAGTGAGTGCGTGCGTGCGTGCGCGCGTGAGAGACAGAGAGAGAGAGAGAGAGAGAGAGAGGTTTCTCCTTGTGTCTTCTGCAAACGGGCCACGACTGCCACCTACCGGCTGCCCTCCCCCTGTTTGCTGTGTGATAGTGGCCTCGGGCTGGTTGTCGCATAGGATTGCTCTCCCATGGCAGACTAGGTTTTGTTTATATAGGGTTATATATACCACATATTTGTAATTTAAAAGGCTGTAGGGTGCGACATGGGGCATATGCCTACATCGCCAAGCACGGGGGAAGATAACAGCAACCACACAGACGCAGGCCGGAATGAATGTGAGGCACACAAGGAGTGTGCTGTGACAAGTTTGACAATCCAGAGAACAGTTTAATGTGTGCTCTAATCTCTCGCAGGCTTCAGCACTTTAAGACCCCCGTTTATAAACCCTGGGCTCAGTTGTTATGATTTATGGAATACACGTTTTTTTTAAGCATGGCGGCTGACACAGGAGACTCCAGGTCTTCAGAGAGATTATTGCTCGTGAAACGTTTGTCTCCTGCAAACCTGCTGCACGGCACACATTACGCTAAACTCGCACACCTACTATGCTCGTATCATACAACATGCAATGAAAAGAAACAGATGAGCATGCACACAGCAGAATGAGAGCACGTCTCATTTGGAAAGGGTGCGCACCCGCAACATCATGTGATAGTGGATGTAAGAAAACATTTGAATGCCAGGCCAGGGATCTGTCCATCTAGCTGTCAACATCTGATCTCATTTCCCTGTGTGCTGAAGGCGTTGCATCATTCATTCGTCTTCATAACTGACGACCTGCCTGTCTGTGTGTCTGGCATATGGTAGTAAAGAGCACCGCCCTCTTGCTTTCCAGCGGAAGGAGACATCATTAAATAACTTCCATTTTTTTCACTCCATTCTCCTCCTCGCCTCACGTTTTTTCCTCGGTGCTGACCAAGCGAGCCAATGAAAGTTATCGACGCACAAAACCCGCTTTGTTCCTCAAACTAGGGAAGCTTTGTTTATGCGTAAGCACTGCCTGAATGTGCAGCATTGCCATGGCATTCACATGTAACTGCCGAGGTCACTTTTGAGTGCAACCTCCCATCATTTGTGCCATGTTGCTGTACAGCAGCCTTGCCTAATGGATTTGATTTAAAGCTTTTTCCACTAACTGGGAGTCTGTGATCTCCGATGACCACTCCTCACAACTTCAGCTCTTATTTGCTGCATGGGAACCATCAGTGGAGGCTGTACCCTTTATCTTGAGTTATGTAGCTTTTTAGAGGCTTTGCCCGTGGAAACACTTGCATCTTCAAAGGGAAGAGTTGGGATGCTCAGATGTTGCTTCACGAACCCATCACCCATCAACCCATGGCGAACCTGCATTATTCAACATCTCGGCTAACATGACACATTCATTTATGTTTTACCGATGTGAGCACAGGCCCCGGACGCCACTTAAACATCACAGTAAAGATCATCCTGTCCTTGGAGAACGTGAAAGACGTGTTGTGCTGCCAATGTGACCTTGCTCCCCGAAAGGCCAGGACACATACAAGACTCTCCGGGCTAGTTATTCCTGGACTGTCAAGGGCGAGTAAAAGACAAGGGAATGCTGTGGTATAGATTATTAAAAGTGAATAAAAGTAAGGATTACTTTAAATTAACAATGTGAATTATAGATGCACTGATGGTACCAAGGCAGTCATTTTGACTGTTTTGAAATTTTGCATTGTAATAACTTTGTTGAAATGAAACCATGAATGAAATGAAACCAAACTATAGGACACTAGATGTATATTTTATTCTAACATTGTTATTTTCTTAAAATTACAAAACACAAAAGAGTTCTGAGTAGATTTCTACCTAGAAATCCCATAACAATGTCATATTGACCCATACCTTATATTATGACCTTATATGGCATTATAGACAGTGTAGAATTTCAGTGTTTGATACCTTTTCCGTCTCTTATAATATTTTTTTCTAGTTGATTTGAAGACAATAAAGAGTAGAATAGTAGAGTAGACACTGGCTGATACTGGCTCTGACAGCCATTCAGAGATAACTCCCCCCGTAAACGTCTGCATCTGCTGTCGTTCCATCTGTTAATTGTTTATGTTGTTGATTGTTGTTGTTGATGTTTACTATTACCTATTCCAACATTAAATATAATTTATTCTTAGATTTTATATCAATTATTGAAATTATATGCAAATAATGTATGAATGGTCAAAATGACTGCTATGGTAATTCTAGTAGTTAGAGAGTTCCGGTAGTTGGAGTGTTAAAGTGATCTCTTTTTTTTTCTTTTTTTTTTACCACACCATGCTCTTCATCATTGCTTTATGGAGACCACCTGGAAAACAAAGCTGGTGTTTTGTCGTTAGAGAGGAAGAGGCAGTTAAGTGCCATTCAGAGGTGGCCCAAGGCACACTCGCGGTCTCTTCCTTTCCCTGAGAGCACAGTGTTGTCAGGGCCTGAATAATGCATGTGCTGTGATGCAATTACATAATGTAATAATCATGTCATGTATGCCATGTAGGTCTCATTCAGTAATCAAACAGCATAGCATAGGTCTGTCCAAGCATGAGCACATAAGCACAAAGCTCCATGAAATGCAAGTTTTATCGTGGTGATGACAGTGATGCCATGTTACATGGGATATGCATAGGATATGCAATCTCAGCTGCTAGCTCTGATCCACACGTGTCACACTGAAATGCTGAGAAAATTCCTCTCATACTTGAAAATTTGTATCTCAACAATAGGGCTCTGTTATTCATGGAATTTCACCGTTATTTTGGTAAAACAAACATTATAATACCCCTCCCTCCGTTTGATGTTCTTCTCAAAAATATCTACCTGCTCAGAGACCGAGGGAGATGGGGGTACTGTGGCATCTACAGCTGCCCTTTTTAAAAGGAGGCTCTGAATACATTAATAATGTGTGTTATTTATTTTGAGATCTGGCATTCATTATTCATGATGTTGTTTTGGAGGGTATGAGACATCACTACTGATATCCTGCAAGGCTCAGAGGCAGTGAAATAATGTAGTCAGGTGTGTCGTGAGAGGTAAGACAAAGAAGCGAGTCCGTGGGCCCGCGAATGTGTCAAGCGGTGCTCGTTTCCATTCTGCTCCATCAGTCTCGGCACCACTTCAGGTTGTATGACGTTGGAAGCTTGTCTGTCTCCGACTAACATTTGACATCCTTCTTTGTGTTTTTTCTTTCCCATTAGTCGCCGTAATCACGCATTTTAACCCGCAGAGTCAGTGAGAGGAATTCCACAAACACCTCAGTAATGTCGCAGAGATTCTCAGCAATTCATCAAATTTCACGGGCTTGATAATTAGGCGGATCAATGTATCTACCATCCTATTTAATCTCCACTTTGATCCACACTAATCTCTAACTGTACTTCTTATCCAAGGCTTCCTCTGGCCCATAGGGCTTGTGATCGAAGAGTGGATCTTTAGTTTCCATTCTAGGTCACTTTTGGCTCGGGTTCTCGATTCACCCCTGTATCTGGGCTAAATTAAAATAATTCAAAGCGTTCTTCACCCTAATAATGCTCTCTAAGCCACTTCAACTACGTAACATAATGGTGAATGAGGCTGGATGACTGGCTTAGTTATTGGATGGTGGCTGCAGCTCAAAGCAGCATCAGGAGATGAGAGGGCCCACACTCACTAAAGGATGAGTCAGTCTATGATCACTGAGGAGTCAGTATATTACTTATCAAATCATGTAGCATCATCATCTGTGCATGGTGTCCTTTAACATGTAAAGTGAAATTAGCATTAGTAACACATGAACACATTTAAAATCTGTCACACAAATGTTATCGTTTCCAACTGGATCTCTTCCGCCATGTTAAGCCTATTTCAGATAAAAAGAAAAAAAAAAATTACATAATGTGATAAGTATCTAATAGCTTCTGCCTTTTGAAAGACACTGAACTCACAGTGGCAATCTTGGATATTCATTCAAGCAAGCCTCCAAGGAGAGAGGTCCACATAAGCACAGCGACCTCTCCCCCATTGCATCAGTGACTTTGAGTGGTGGATTTAAAATTGTAATGAGCCTTGGTTCAATACAGCAGAAAGGATGGCAATTTCACCAGATGAATAAATATGTCAGCTTGTATCATATGTCAAAATGAGCATTCAACAGCAAACACTTGGTACAGGAAAACTAACATTTGATATCTACTTTGATATATATGTGAATGCTCACTTTATACATATGTCAAAATGTTTGTTTTGTTTTTGTTTTAATCACAATTTTAGAGAAACATGATTCTAATTTATACAAACACAAAATTAAAACTTCCTCCTGTTCATTTGTAGGAATCTTCAATTTTAAGTGATTCATTTTCACTTGGATAATTTGTAATGATAGTTTTGATAGTTTTGGTGGATATCATCATCTTATCATCATATCATTATTCATTAAATTCAGTTCAATGGACAAAATATGCTGTTTTCACAGCTGCTTTGGACCCACCAGCGCCCTCAACACTGAGAGAAACAAAAAAGAAAAAGAAAAAGAAAAAGACAAAGACACAAAGCAATTTGACCTTAAGAAGGCTCCAGGCTCATGGCTCAAATGATTTGACAGCAAAAATAAAAGTTTGATTAATGATTTTGGAAGAGCCCCATTTCTCAGGAGAGAGAACATTTCAGAGGAAGCTGTGCGACTACAAATGAAATGTTGCCAGACATACTGCCATTTAACATTTTGCCACTGTTTGGCTATAAGGTGAAATAATACCAAATATGGTCTGACAAACTTTCAGTCCTCTGCAAACATTAATGTGAGGTATGGTTGCTAAAATGCGTGGGCATTAACCAATTACGTATTCCTTTCAGGCTGTGTGCAACTTCTTTTGTGGGTCTTGACTAAGTACAAGTTACAAAATTTTGTGATGCAAAGCTGATGTAGGAAGTTGAAATGTGCTGTGTGATATTTGATGGAGAGGGAGGTGATGGGGGAAAAATCATATTGGTGTTAGACAGCATGATGAAATGTAGTTTAGTACAATTTAGGGTCCATCCAAAATATTTATTTTATTTTTATTTCTCTATTTATTTATTTATTTCGTAAGCTTGGTAGTACTACACTTGTGCACCACAGTCCAACGAATTATGCTGTGTTCTTTAAGTCCATTTGCAGAAAAATGGGTGCAAAACACAGAAACACAGAAGCAGAAATTATTTCTTATTTTAACACACAATTAGACCAAATGATGCTTGAACAGAAGTTCTAACAGACATGCAAAGTATATCCACCAAATCTGGAAACTGTAGGACTTTAGATCTCTGGTGTACAGATAGTTTTAGGGGACAGGAAGAACAATCCTCATACACAAAAAACAGCTTAGTCCTCCGACCACAAACCTGAAGATGAAAGATGCGAGAAAATGTGCCAGAAGCTCCACATTCCTCGCCACAATAAAATGCATATTGCATAGAAACATCCTCCCATGCTATTTACTGTAAATGAAGTATATGAAGAAAGTACTGAACACTTGAGAGATTATCATGCTGAAGCCGGAGTTATCCTAACACTTTTATTTCAAGAATTAAGCTTGAATTTATTAATCATTAGCGGTTTCCTCAATCATTCATTACACTTTTTATATCCCCCAATGAATATTTTTAATGTCCTCATCTCAAAAGTAGAGCGCTCCCTACACATTCATATATTGCTTTATGTCTGCTGTTCATCCATCTATTACAGTGTGAAATATCACATCCAAATAGCTGTAGAAACGGATAACTGACTAGAAAGACGATGCCTTAAATGCGTCAAGTTTACTAATTTCTTACTAATTCTCTTTTATCATCGCGACAAAATTATTTTTAGAAATAATCTAACCTCAATAGTAAATTCTCTGTGGAAATGCTTTGCCATGATAAAGTCAGGTGTTTCAAGTCAAGCATGACTGGCTGTTTTCTCTGCAGGTGAACAAAAGCCCACAGAATTACACCATGCATGACAAACCACAGAGGGTACATGAGTACATTTTGTTATGAGCCACATCCTTGCAACCACAAATGCGCCAGTACGTGTCTCTTACTACTGATGGTTCAGCATCAGTATGTTGTACATCATTTAACAACTCCCACATTCCTGCTAGAACCGCCTAATAATACACAACCATTACAGGCTTACTAAGTTTGCTACTGAGCAAATCTTGACTGACAATCAGAGGATAAAGCCTTAAGCATGACATAAACCTTGTAATCCTGTATCATAGCAGATTTAGACTTGGTATAACCTCAATTTCAGCTTGTTTATCTCCTTGGCTGTGTCTCTGTTCATGCAAAACAAGCAGTGCTCCGGACAATGGCGTACCTATTCACATGTGAGGCAGGGAGCAGATTTGCAGCATCTGGATGTGACGGACGATCCCCTCTCTCTCTAATCCTCCGTGTGGTTGTCTTTCTGCTCAGGCTCATAGGGGATCGAGTGGGCCATCCATTCACATCCTGCCTGCCATAGGGCAGATAAACAGAGGAAAACAGGGTAAATGGCTACATAATCAATAGCAAACATTATAAGGAACTGCACACTTCATTGGCTGCATTTGCATTTTGTTAGCTGGCAAAAATATAAGGCTCACATTTAGTGGGATGGAGGTTGATTAGCTCTTATACAAAGTGTCTCTTCAGGCTGGTATCACAAAAACAGTGAAATGTGTGGGAGAGTTCTTGATGTGTTTTTTTTTATTTTTTTTAAATTTTTTATTCTTAAATTTTTGTAGTGGTGCGATTCATACATCCAATAATTAAAATAGGAAAACACCACTAATTGTGTATGTCCTTAAATGGTATCCAGTCTTTAAGAAAAATATCATTTTACTTTGACTCCACCTATGTAACATTTACAAGCAGTATATAAGCATTTGATAAAATGCATGTTACACAACATAATTTAGTTACAGGGAGATGGGAGGGGCAATTGAACAGTTTATTAATGTGCAATATGTGTCAACAATTCATCACGTCAACAAATTTGATAATATTACAATTTGCATTCATAATGGACACAATAGGTATTCCAAGAGCGGAGTTATAGTTGAGAAAATAGTTATTGACTAATACATTAATAACACTGATATCTGCTTAAAACTACTGTACATCATAGTTTGTTATAAAACATTTATCCACTACTACTACTGATACCTATAAATGCAAAGTAGGGGCACTTCACTTGTGTTGTTCAAAATACTAAAATATGTAATATAAAACGGGTGTAATCATAATACCAGACACCCAAATCTTCTTGGAGAAGCAAAATGCAGCTTTAAGGGGGGATAAAGAGTCTAGTCAGAGCTTTATTTGGCCACTGCAAGGTATCACCTTGAAAGGTTGGAAATAATTGAACACCATGAGGTTCACTCCTGATTACCTTAATCATCTTTCTCCTAGAAAGGTCATTTTACAGTCTGGTTAACTACGGACAATAAGAATCAATGACTGGTAAATGATGACATTCATAAGAGCTGCTTGTAGTAATGTCTAATGGGCAAGCTAACACTATTTTAAAGAGATTAGCAAGATGAGGAATAGAATATGGAGCCAGATGTGACATGGCATGAAAAACAGTGACCATTAAACACAGTGGATGACTGGAAAGCAATTCACCACCTCTGCTCTTTCCATAGTAACTTAATGGTCACTTCATGATTACTTTTTAACCTTTTTAACCATTCAAATAAATCTGACAAATCGGATGGTACCTACTGAGTAATTCCAGTCAATCTACATCAGTAATATATTTGGTTTAGAATTAGCACAACAGATGGCCGTTGTCACATAAAAAGCTTGTAACTTGTGTTTTGGTGGTTTTAATGTTTTATGTTGTCATGACACGACCTGGGTTGCGTTGTGGACTGAGGAAAATGTACGGCACTTCTGTTAATGAAACCCTTTTAACATGATAATTCCAGGAACTCAAACAAAATGTGATAGAGATAAGGGGCTTCTGATGGTCAGTGTACATGATATGTAGAGCATTCTAATAATTCTTTTTGATACAGCATGACTATCCTCCCTAAGATACTGACTAAATATGCATAATTACCTCCTTTAATTTGCATCTTAAGTATAATTCATATGCCACCGCATTACTTACACTGCATGTGTAACCAGTATTACTACACTTCAAATCCAAGGAAAGGGGCTTTTGTTGCATCATTAGTTTTTCACTTTGAGCAAAACTTAAAGCGTTGTACTTGGTGCATGTCACTCACACACACACAGACACACACAAAAACACCCATTGTACGATCAGTCTTCTCTACACATCACAATAAAATTCAATGGCACTGATTCGTTATTGTTCTGTCATCAAAACAATTTTTTATTTTAGGCTTGACGGGTTGGTGGAAAATATATTTTAGCCATTTCCTTTCCACAGTCCAATATATTCAAAGCGTCCTGCAATACATGTCTGGACCTAATCTAAACACACGTGCAATCCAGAATTTCAGATGAGTGTGCCTTTCATTCTGAGAATACATTACTTCTGCAAATGGACAATCAATTTGATGAACTGGAGTCAATACTTAAAGGCTGTGGCCAGAAATGTGATGGGCACTTTGTAAAGTGTTCCCTATGAAATCTAAAGATTGCTTTGAGGCATTTTTTGTTAGCTTCAGCCTACGAGCTGCTCCACTGCACCAGAAAAAGCTGCTGGCAAAAAACCCTAAAAAAAAGAAACCAAAAACACTTGATCTCTGCCACTTGCTGTATAAATTAAAAAAAAAAAAAAAAAAAAAAAAAACAATATTGAAATACTGTGTTTCTTTTTTGGATGTGAAAGAAAGTGGACTGGGTAAACAGATTCTCATGCCAAAAAAAAAACACTCACATGAGGAATGAGAGGACAGACCACACAATGTCAGACGTGCAAAGCAAAACTTTGAGCTGCTTCAGGTGACCTGCAACTTGTCAGTCTGAATTGCAGTCTGCTCTTCTGCAGGCTTTGCATCAGAGTTAGCTCCAAGTGGAGAGCTATTCAAAAAAAAAAAAAAAAGTATTATTGTTATTTAGCTCTCAACACTACAGCAGTGCCACAACACATCAACACCTCTCGGGCACAGCCGCAATAAAACACAATATACAAGTTTCATTACTATAGGATATAATGCCGGTGTATTGGATTGCAGTGGATTTGGCTGCATGTACCTCATACGGCAAGTTAGTGAGAGGCAGGAGAAGAGAGCAGAGACTGCAAAGCAACAAAGAAAACTAGAGATACAGACCAAATCGGACAAACTCAGTAAAAACCACAAAATAACAGATGATCCTCTTCTCTTTGGATTGAGTTTTGCGTAATTAATATGGCTCGGCATGCTCTAACAAACAACAAAACCACATACTGAGGGCTAGTTTCTGTGCTGTATTTAATCTAAGTGGAGGAGCTCAGGCTGACCCTGTGTGGATAGTATTGTGCAAAGGTCCACAGACACCAGCGATAAGCTTTTTCTCCAAACTCTGCAAGCAATTTAAGCCTTGCCCTTTGCCATAATCCCTCCCAGTCTCACCACTGGCTGACATGCAGAAGAGTATCTACCCCAGCTGAAGTTCCCAAACTGTGCCCTGCTGATAATTCTCCCGAAGCCAAATGCCAACTGAGCCATCGGCGGATGAAATGTAACTCCTGTGATATTGCTGTTCCGTAACATGAGTTAATTGTATTTTGAGGTATATGAAGTCATTCAGACATTCTCAAACATTCAAATTCAAACATTCTCATCAGCGAGATCTTTGAAATAATACAAATAACACAAACATGATGCGGCCGGTGTCCATAAGTAGAGCTCTTATCCACGTTGTAGCACTGCTCCGTGCTGCAGTACCCCACATGAGGAGAGTGTGCTGATTTCTTATTGGTCTCTTTGACATTTCTCCTATCCTTGCTGTGAAAATATGAAAGATATATGCCCTTTAAATAAGACTTGAGAAAATGTGATGTGGACCTATAAGTGCAGTGTATGAGTGGGACATCACCTCATTATAAATGCAATGGCCCTAATCTGTATGCCACTTACTGTTTTTTTAATAATGAATCTTGAATGCCACGTACATATCAGCACTTATGTATTATTTACTTTGTTTTAAGATAATTGTTCTGTGCAGTGCATTTTTTTTCTTCACCTCAATGCTCAAACCTGAAACACAGAAAATGCCACTCAAATGCCAACAAATGCAAGGATGCTATCAATCAACAATGCAAACAATCGCTATCTTTACCTTTACACTAACCTGAATACTGCACTTATCCAGTTTAAAGTAGCAATCTGAATAATTTAAAGCATTTTTTTATGGTTTATAGTCACCCAATTTCCACTTGATCTGGCTTATATTAGATGCGAGTTAACATCCAGAATAATATATAAACAGCAACACCACCTATCTTAAGTCACAAAATACAATGAGGAAGACCAAGGGTTAGTGTTTTCTGCCTGTTGGCTTTTGACAACAGTGAGTTTTATTCCTCAGTAAAAGACGAGCAGATTATGCACCTACACGTGTATAGAATCACCTCTTTACCATTGTCCGCCACTTCACTCCTGGAGTGAAGTGGAGGCATAGAAGTGGTACATGCACAGACTGAAAACCCTGAAAGAATCAATATTTAAGATCAAGCTGTACACATCCACAATATCCTTTGACAGACTGATGTGTAATTCAGCTCTGTTGTTTAGTGATTATTGTTCATCTGCAGCATTTTGACTCAGATCCCTGAGTGGCAGGTTAGATATTTTGACATGTAGTTGTGTGGGTTATACTCTTGTGAGTGGGTAGTAATGGGCGGAGATCTGTTTGTCGATCAATATCAGTAACAGCAGGATGAGAGATTTTAAACCATGATGCAACATGATTTTATCTTAACAAACACCAGCAGTGGAAGATGGTTGTGTTATCTTTCTTATTTCTAATGTCTTAATCGTGTTGTGCTTGTTTTGGCCAAAAGTGAAACCACTGCCACACCTGCGATAAGAGTCATTGTCACTAGTCATATACTTTATTTATCTTCGCTCCCTCCAACCACCCCCACCCTCCTCCTCTCACACTGCCTTCCCAATTGTATCAGTTGACCTGCACCATAGTTACAGTACACCAGTTGCCATGGTCAAAGTACATGAAAACAGTACTTGTCCCCTTTTTAATGAATAATAACATTGGCTATTTCGATCCAGTGGGTGGGTAGGTGAGAAACATTAGATTTTCCACCACTGGCCTTTCAGTCACTAGGGCTATGATCATTTGCTAGATCAGTCGCTGGCTTTTTCAGGGATATAGCTTCCACCAGCTTCCCAGTAGTCTTAACTTTGACCCTTTCCATGCACCATACTGAACAAATGTGCAACACAGAGAAGCTCAAAACAAAAGAAACTCAGTGTATTAGTATATTTTCTGAAAGAGTTGACATGCGGAGATCTACCAGCCTGAAAATGTATAGCTCTTTTTTAAAAAGGACTATGTGTCCTTGAGTGAAGCGTAAAATTGATCATAAAAGAAGCCACCACCACGATCAGTGCCCAGCATCATATGCCCTATTTTGGATGGATGCACGCATGTGCCATCCAAGCATGTATCCTGTGTATTTCAGTTGGTTACTGCCAGCTTCTTTATCACAGACTTACTTTTGTTAGGAATCTTTTGTTAGACCACTGTAAGCAGTCTGTAGAGAGAGCACACAGAGATTAGCGTACACACAGGTCAGCAAGATGATGATTTGAGTTAGTCTGGTGCTTCTGCTGATACCTGGTAACCCACTGATAGATGGAAATATATCCGCATATTCCTAAGGGTGTGCTTTTGTTTGTCCTGGAGCAGGCAAGTAGGATCAGCGACATGGATAACATGACAGAAACTGCCAAAACCTGGTTTGTAGTGTCAAAAAAATCAGTGTAAATAATTGTTATTTGTTGCTTTGTGCTGCACTGAGAGTCTTTGTACTCCTTCACGCTTTTTAATAAGTTAGCTTGTTACGCACCTCTACTGCAGGTCCCCTTTGATTGTACACTTCCCCTTATTATTGTACACTTATGCCATAGGGCATTTTCAACAACAATCTCTATCCAACATTCCTCCGCGTCATATATCATTTTCAGGCTGTAAGATATAAAATGTAACCAGAAAAGCATCGAAGGGGCACATTAATGAACATAAACAGTCTTGTAGGCTGACAGTAGGTGAATCAAAGATCTCCCTCTCTGTTTCTCTAAGTGTCTATCTCACTGACTCACTCACACAAATACACACATGCTTCAATAAGTGTTGTACACTTAAGAAAGCAGATTTGTTTAATACTAGCTGCTGTCCCACAGCCACAGCTGCAGTCATGCAGGGCTTTTATATAAAGCGAAGCAATGAACTCAGATTTGCCAAGTCACAAGCTGAATCACTTTGCAACAGAAGCCCCGTGGCTGTTCCCTTACCAGAATCAAGCAGCCCGCAATAACAACACAGCTTCAGTAACCTCCAATGTGCATTGGTGATGTTCTGCTTTTACTTTAGTGAGTATGCTCTAGTTGATGTAATATGCATATATATACACACACTACAGTACAGAATGTAATGAGCAGGTTTGTTTATTTTCTTGAGAAGAAATATATACAGTTTATCGGGGTTTCTAAATTTTCTAATTTTTGGGTACAGAAATTAGTTGTAAAATAGCTATTTGTAGCCTTTTTATTCTATGCCTGGAGGGAGCTCCATGTAGACTACTATTATGTGTTAATTACATGTTTTTCATTTCATTAAAAAACATCAAACAACTGTAAATGTAATGTAATCAGTTTTACTGGAAGCCATGAAGTGACCTCACACAAGGCCCTAAACCATGTGTTCAATTAACAGCATTTTCACATAAAAAAAATAGATTTAAAAAGTGAAAATCCAATCGCACAAAACAAAAAAGGTTGATGAAATAACTTTTTATAATAACTATATGAGTTTATTTAATTTCTTAAATTATTTGAAACAAATTATTGTTCATAAACAGTATGTTACAGAATTTCTTCATGTGATTATTTATTTTTTCATATTTTTACCCCCTTACTTGTTTAACTTCTTTGCGTGCTTCCGTCTTTTAGGTGAAAACCTAAATACAACATAGTAATGGGGTTGTTTCTGTAACATGCATGACTTTTTTGCAAGAATGGAATTGAAGAAGTTAATTTAAATATGTGAGAGGCTGTAACATTGTGATCCACATGCAGGATTCACAATACATTTTTGATGCAAAAAGGATTTTCTTAATTAATCAGTGCAATGCATTCATAATTTGGCCAATAAAAACACGACATTAAAGTAAGACTTTAAGGTAAGATCTCGAAGATTTTAATTTTGTTGTCAGTCATTTACGACAAATATTGCCATAATGGATGTTTGCAGGTGTGTTTTTAGACCTCACCTCCCAAGTTTCATCATCTTAAGTCATCAATATTTTCTTTGTTTGTTCAGAAATACTAGAAATTCAGAAATTTACTCATAATGCTAGCCAACACCAGAAAAAATAGTGTGTTGCTTCACATACAGGTGAGTTGAGGAGCAAGTATGTTGTTTTAAAAGCCTTGTTAAAAGCCTGACAGTGCACCGCTTGCAATTTTACAGGGAAAGTTGCCACTGACACCTGGGTCAAAATACCGCCAATTCAAGGTGTGCTTTCATAAGTGGACCATAGGCACAACTACCATTGTGTTAACAGTGGTGACAGACAGTGGTTTAACATTTATTTAAATGAAAATCTTTGAGTTTATCTTTAAATTCATAATGCCTTTGCAACATTGCAGATCACAGATCACATCTTGACAGCACCATCTGACATTCTGTTTGCAAAACAAAAAAAAAAGACAGTATGAAAAATGCATAGTTAAGAAATGTAGGCTACTTTATCCATCAGTATTACTACACTGACCGCAGAGACCTGTCACTTATGCCAAAATCTCTTCTGCTGATGGTTGAAATGTGCATTTGAACTATACTTTGTTTTAGAGAGCTTATCTGAATCTGGTCCAAACCTTCCTGCTACAACAGATCAATAGTCCTACAGACAAATTACTATAGAACACTACACAAAAAATTTATAGGAACAATAATTAAAACAAAAGACATTGTGGGTGACAGGGACCAGGAGAGGTGGGGTGTACAATAATAGAAAATAAAAGAGCAATACACACATAATAAACCTCCCGTGTATATCACTCTAACTACCAAGTCAGTCATTTTGACTGTTTTTAAATTTTGCAATGTAATAACTTTGTTGAAATGAAACCCATGTAACTATAGGACCCTGACTTTTCCTAAATGTGTGTATATTTTATTCTAACATTGTTATTTTCTTAAAATTACAAAACACAAAAGAGTTCAGAGTATTTCTACCTTGAATGGCCATAACAGGTCATATTGACCCATACCTTATATTATGACCTTATATGGCATTATAAACAGTGTAGAATTTCAGTGTTTGACATCTTTTACCTCTCTTTCACCGTAGCCTAGCAATTTTTTTTTTTCTAGTTGATTTGAAGACAATAAAGAGTAAAGTAGAGTAGTCGAGTAGACGCTGGCTGATACTGGCTCTGACAGCGATTCAGAGATAACTCTCCCCTCGTAAAAGAAGCCGACTGGACACCTCCAATTCTGCATCTGCTGTCATTCCATCTGCTCATTGTTTATGTTGTTGATTGTTGTTGTTGATGTTTATTATTACCTATCCTAACATTAAATCTAATTTATTCTTAGATTTTATATTGATTATTGAAATTATATGCAAATAAAGTATGAATGGTCAAAATGACTGCTATGGTAATTCTAGTAGTTATAGAAATCCGGTAGTTGGAGTGATATCCAGTGTCAGAGTAAAATTGATGTAAAAGACCCAAGACCCATTTTTAGAATCTAAGTACATATGTTCTGCCGATATTTCCTCTCTCCCAAGGTGAACATCAACATATGGCTGAATTATGTGCTACATTACCTCTTAATTTCTCCCGTTGCCTCTTCATGTGCCTCTGTCTCTCCCCAGCACACAAACCCTTTGAAAATATCCTGATGTGGAATTAATGTGCTTCAGTGCCCTTTGCTTTCTCTCTCTGCTGCTCCTTCGCTCAGACACAAAAGCGAGAAAGCGAGAGAGAGAGAAACATAGGTGATAATGGCTTACCTGTAGTGTAGACACTTATTCATATCCTAAACAACAAAGTTGGCGAGCCAATAATCACTTCATGGCGTGGGCAAACACTCCGCAGACATCATCCTGAGGGCCAGAGCCTCGTGTGTAACAGGTAGTACAAATCGATACCGCCAAATGGCAGCTTCAGAGCTCTCACATAATTAGACACAGGGAGAAGGAGAGCGCTCCACTCGCCCAGACAGATGAACATTAAACAAGTGTTTTCAGCCTGCCTCTTACCATGTTTCACCATCATCCACTGCCTTCCTATTGATTGGCGATGCTACTCTCACCCTTGTGGGCTGTCTGGCGATTGGAGGAGATCCAAGGTATACCTAAACAAAGCAGCTAAAAGACAGCAAATGGCAGAGAATGAATGAACATTATCATCTATTTCAGCCTCCGCTTTTACCTCTGTTTAAGAATCTCTGGGCGTACCGCAGACTCGGACAACTGCATGTCAACACTTTCCCTTCACTGACCCCTGGAAACTGTCATATAAAATAAAATAGACAAATAAAACGAACAAAGGTTGCATTTTTATTTTTTTAGTCTCACTCCATTGTGTGTTTTTAACTATCTATAACCAGGCTTATAAAAAGTGTCATTGATATTCTAGAGTACCTACTGTGCTTTACTGACCTGTCTATTATGGAAGTTATATCAGTAAGGGTATGGGCCATCGCTCTTATGTCACTTTCACTTCTTTTCCTCCCACTCACTGCAGGTCTGTCAGGCCTGACAGGAGACGCGGTGGTGAGAATGTGTCAATCTGCTGATAAAGCTCGGGGCCGTTCACAGGGGCACATTGCCAACAACGCTTGTCTAAAACGCTCCTTTTAAAATTCAGCCTTCAGTACAAGTATTTCTTAAAGCAAAGAAACGGCTATGTAAATGTAGTGAGAAGACCCTTGTTCCCATTCTAGTTTCCAGCTATCACGTAGAAATGATTGTTATTAGCCTTTAAAAGAAGACACAGTGATGCACATGGCTCAAAATCAAGCAAAGATAACACTTAAAGCCATAGAGAATTGTGAAATAAGTTGATTTGTATTGGAAACAGGTGAAATGCTCTCTCCACTGGCAGCTATCTTCTCTTTTTCAATAGGTTTCAATAGCAGAAAGTATGACATCTTTAAATGATTATTTTTGTAGTGTAAAGAAGAATGAAGGGATGGGCCAGTTAAACAATGGAGAAAGAGGGGAGGGAAGCCCACTGAGTGATCAGATGTCTCTCTTGTCCATTGCTGTTATGTGACTGTCCAACTACCCATCCATCCAGTCCACCATGTGTGACAGCATGTGGCTTCTGAAACAACAGGGAAGCCCTACCTGTTCAAATATTGACATGGCAGCAAAATGCTATAACTGGCATTCTGAGTATTTCATGGCGTGCATCTGACAGCGGGAACTAGCTCCCTGTCTCTGTATCTTCTGCCATGTTACTTGCTTGGACTGCGCTGACACGAAAGCAAATAAAGCCATTTTATGTGAGGCCATTTATGTGCCTTCAGACTTTCCTAATCCCTGATTATGTTGAGTGGAGAGTATCAGTTCGCATTTTTTTAAATAAACAATTAACTCCCATCCGCATTCTCATTATGTCGTGACATTTCTAAGGTAAATTAGCAGAAGAAGAAACGATACGGAAAAATTAAATTTAAATAAAATTGCTTTCTTAAAATTAAACAAGACACACTCTGAAATATGTAGGTCCCGTTTATTTGACCGGTCATAATTAAGGTATCAGAACTGTTCCTCTCTTTTAATTCTAGTTGATTAGTAACTAATGACCTCTCCTAGATGCTCCAAATTCTCCTGACATATTAGCAAATTTGTCACCAGATCTGGTACCTACTCCAGACTGGCAAATCTGAGAGTGAGAAAAACCATTAATGAAAGCAACAAATCTATGCAGCTAATGTAGATTTGTACAGTTTCATGTCTAATCTAGGGCTTCTGGTGATCACAGTGCTCACCATACACTGTGTTGTACTCCCTCCGCTGAGAGTAGGGACTGTAGAAAATGCTCTGGTATGTAAATCCAGATTCATATATAATGTCATCTGGAGTCATCAGTTTTTTATCAGGTGCTGCTCTCCTTGGAAAACAGTTGTCAGCACAGTGAGCGCATTTTCCTGCCACACATAGATCAGAGCAAGTCAGCATGTGTGAGAGTCCACATCGCTGGATAAACGTGAAGAAAAACCCCAAAAAACTAGTCGCCTAAAAGCTTTGATTGAAATTGATTGGTAAAAGAAGGGAACAGAG
This sequence comes from Scortum barcoo, assembly GCA_023238725.1. Taxonomy (NCBI): domain Eukaryota; kingdom Metazoa; phylum Chordata; class Actinopteri; order Centrarchiformes; family Terapontidae; genus Scortum; species Scortum barcoo. The sequence continues at coordinate 18,477,258 of CM041536.1, forward strand.
AAAACATTTGGCCCTTGCTCTGTATTTATACATGTACATGTGGCAACAGAGCACATTCATGCAGAATCAGGGCCGTTCCTTTATGCTGCATATATGCAATTCTTCAACCAGCCGTCGTAGGTGTATTTGCATGCCATCCAAAGAGAAAATGGAGGCCTAAACACCCAGAAAAAACAAAGCAAACACAACCCTCAGGACTTTGTGCTCAAGTTATCCTCTTGGTTTATACTGTATAATTATTTAGTTATTTAATAATTATTTTCTTTGGCTACAAACAATACAACAGCTGTCACCAATCTGTTGCTGGTTTAATTATTTCAAATAACTTTGGAAATGTAACAAGTTGTTTTTGCTAAGCCTGAAAGTTGTTTGTTGTTCTGCAAGCTTTCTGCCAGCCTTTTGTGAATGATAAGAAATATTTTGTGCAACTTGGAATACATAAAAAAATGGAGTAATGTGGTCAATTAAGAATATACTGGAAAAAACGGTTAATGAGTCAAAAACAAACAAAAAGGAATGTGATAACATATGTTGCATGCTGTATGTCGTGTCCTGGATATACTGAACAAAAAGCGAATTATCTCTCACTGGACAGAATACTCAATTTTTTCTAGGTTGTTCCATTGTAAAACTGAAGAAGCTGCATAGTTGGCCCATGATCATGAAAACGGCTGCAAGCATGAGTCAATCTACTGATTAACTCTGAATAAGAGTGCAGTGCTGGTTGGAGGTTCGTCTTGGTCACCATGGCTACGTATGTGCATTAGCGCTCCTGCTCTCACCCTATATTATCTCAGCATTATGCTGTATCTTTTAACCCGTCATTTGCTGAGAGCTTTCCAGATTGTTAGGCGATCTGCTTCATTCATTGATTCATGCATAGATGGACATACAGACAGGAGGAAAATACAGTATGAACATGAAAGTGTGAAAAAAATTAAACAAATGGACAAGTTTGATTCTCATGGAGGCTTCAGGGACAGGGTATGAATCTTTTTTTACTTAAGCAAACAAGTGTGCATTGCTGGGCTTGCATTCATAATGCACCCTTTCATCTCCCATCGCTTTTGAGCTCTCCAGCGACATAATGCATGGATTAACCTCTCTGTCATTATTAGCTGCACAGAGGACATTCCTTGATTTTTGCTGGGAATAAAAGTTTTCTCACTATCTCAAAATACAGTAAAAGCGCACAAAGGGAGAACAGCTTGCTCTCTGCCTTTCAGATATGTACCAGTATCTTTCAATCACACACCATGCAGCATAAAAAAAAGACAAGTTAAGGTAAAATTATAATTATGCAGGTAGTGAAACAGAAATGGATGAAATGATACAAACTGAGTAGATCAACACAGGCTAGAAATCGAAAAAAAAAAGAAAACATGAACATATTCTGTAAACAAGCTGAAAGGCACACAATCACCAACAAATCGTTGTGGGAGAGATATGATCAACATGACCCATCTGATGCAAAACATGTTACTGCGACTACTGTGGTTGTGTCCATACAACATCACATATCACAGCTCGGTCGTCATGTCGCTCGTGCTCGATATCTGTTAAACTCAACATGTTCAAAGAGTTTCTTGGAATTCTCCTTGGTTCCGAGCGGTGCCATCTGTTGCAAATATTACTTCGAAATTCAAGTTGTGTGAGAGACGAACGCGTGGGTTGGAAGAATGCTAAGTAGCTGCCATTGTTGACAGTGGAGGCTAATGCAACATTTCAAGTTTCCAGATATCTAGGACGCGCATCAGAGTTAACATGGGAATTGTATCACTATCACTGTTTAAATGATTGTAAGGATTGTGTTTGCACAATAAGTAGCATCGGTGTGTGAAATGAAATACGAACAACTTTATTAATCCCGAAGGAAATTGTTATGCCAGAGTACAAGTAAATAGTATAATAATAATAATAATAATAATAATAATAATTGTCTAAAAAGTAAAAATAAGAAAATACAAATATAATAGTGTCTAAAGTAACAAGATAAGATAAGGAGTGCACAGGAGTTGCTGCATAAAGAGAATGAGCCAAGTTTGAGACATTTGCATTGATGACAAACTATTTCCAAATGCCATCATGTGCTTTTCAAACATGGCATCTAATATAGAGAATGAGCTTCCCTTTGTTCATGAAAGAATGCTGCAAAAGATACTACACGTCCCAAATCCAAAGGGATAGCAAAAGCTTTCCAGGATTTCTCCCTGAATACTATAGAGGACTAAAATAATGCTTAAACAGTTCTTTGAGTCCCATTCCTTTGCAATAATATCATGAATCACCAGTTACCATTTATAGATCTTAAGAAATACCTTAAAGTTTTGGGCTCAAGTAGGGTGGATTCTGATTGGATTCTTAAAGGATTTACCTGTTAGATTAGCAAAGGACATCTTTTGACGGGATATAAAGGATATAAAGGATATAAAGCTCAACAAAGGTCATAGTGAGCTTGTTCTTACTGTTGTTACTACACAATACAATCCAATAAAAAACACTTTTGCTTCGCTTTATTTTTCTTTCTACCTTTGTGACTATGTTTTAACAATAGCTGTCACTGGAGGACTCAGCAGTAAAAGCCGAGGATATATTATAAAAGGTAAATTGTTTGACTTGACTCAAAGCCTGCTGCTGCAGGTTTATACTCACACGGCACAAAAGAATGGAAACCCCCACTGCATGGGAAAGTTCAAATATGTAGCACTTGACTCTGAGCCATTAATATTTGTAATAAAAGCAACATGATGTGTGATTGTCATTGGCATATGATGTATTATTAGCATATACAAGAAATAATATTGCTAACTCCCTTGATGCTGGTAAACGCTGCACTCTGATGTGAAGTTTTTGTTAAAACTGAGATCGGAAAACATCTGAACTTTGCAGAAAGGGTTTTATATTACACAGCAGACAGCAATGGGCTGATAAATGCATCAGTCTCTTAAACAAGCAAGCTAACTTGCTCGTAGATTACATCATCTCTATGATCCAGTGAGTGCATTCTGTTGTATAGTTTTCAGAGATGACAACAGAGGAGATATTGACACCGGATGAATATTTTACAGAGGAAAAGATCTGTATGACAACAGTGTCCCCAAACAGCTGCCACAACTCTTCACAAGACCAGACATACCACATAAAATTTGTAGTATGAAAAAATATGTTACTATTCATGAAGTGAAGGCATTTTATTCTCATCATGTAATTTTTATTTTTTTTAATATATTTTTGTATAAATGTAATGCAATGTAAAATTTCATGGTCAAAAACTGCAGCAAGCAAATGTAGCTAGTGAGTGAATCCTGACATCGACTGAATAGTAGTAGTAATAATAGTCAGACTTTTTGATAAAACCTGAGAGGTCAGATCTCTGTCAATGAAGTCAGAGTAAGAGCAACTATAACAACACTATACTAGACAAGTTTTGAACATGGTCGCTTGTCTGTTTGACCCTCAGAAAAAAAACAAGGCTGAATATGTATTTTATACATTATTCTGTATATTCAAGTCAGTTTCCTTTCAGTTGACGTCGCAAGGTCGTGTGGTTATATCATCTTGTTCTGTTCCCAACGGTGCAGTGTCTATGGCGCCACTGGCGTCAAGAGGCAAATTTGCATCATTATGGCACTACCTTCAAACCACCTCAAGAGCTGATTTGAAGTTACACTGAAACAAATTCATTTACTCTTTTGTCCTCGTGATGCTACTTGGCTGTGGCTTGGCTGACACGTGACATGGATTTCTCTTATCATGTCGACATCACAGTCGGGGCGAGACGGTGTTTGCTTTCGTTTTGTGATCGAGCGTTGACACACTGGGAGGCATTTTATAACATTTAACAGAGCCACAAACACCTCTGCGGATGCACAGTTTGATTTGATGCACTGCTCATTCAGAAATGCCAAGGACAATGCCGTGATAGTGCTGCTAATGTGTCTGAGACATAATGGCAGATGCACAACAACAGCTGTGAGTCTTGTTTGGGCACCTCATGAATTTAGTTGCGCAGGAGACGGCATGCCAGCCTGTCACAACAATATGAAGAGTGAAAACGGCTTCTTCGCAGTCCATCATGGGAAACTACTACAACGTTCATGGAGGGTGTTCTTTGACATGACAAGAGTAATGCAGGGTGGGGGGAAAAGACAATGCTTTAGCCTTGCAGAGGATTGACACATATTTCACATTAAAACTGATGCTTATCTATTCTCCTGTACTGAGACAGCAAAAACGGCTCTTCAAAACGGCAATCTGCACCTCAGCAAAATCACTCAAAATGCCTAGGACAGAGGACGTGAAACATCTCTGTGACAAATGGTTGTGAAGATACACAAGCGCTGCAGTCAGATGGTTTAAACTTGTGCAGCCCTGCTCTACCGAGACAAAACAAAGTGAGACAAAAAAAGGGCCACACTTACACATATGCGAGCCCCCAGCTGGCTGGATCAGGTGCTTCCAACCCAAGACCCCCTCACTCTGTGTTACTTGAGGACACACTTTAAAGTCAGACAGTCTATGAGGACGTACTATTTGTGAACAGCACGCCTATGGTGAGCAATAAATGGTTAAAAGAAGTTTGCTATTTATGATGTTTTTGAATTTATAAATGCCATTTTATGCCCATCAGTTGACTGTGCTAGCATGTGAAATGTTTTTCTAAAGAAAAATTAGCAACTGTGAAAGAATGACATGAACACTGAAGTGAACAATAACTGAAGGAGCTTGCCGGAGGGTGTTTTTTTTTTTTTTTTTTTGTCTGAATAAAAAATTGCCTTTGTTATGGGGGAGGGATCTCAAAATAGAAACGACACCAGTGATTTTAAGCATTATGTCACTACGCTCAAGTTCACTCCATATTTGTGAAACTACATGACATCCTGCCAAAACCACAAAGAGGAGATCCAACGACTTAGTCGAGCAAAGAAATTGTCAGCAGTCAGTGTTTTGTTGGGGCCTATTTTTGAATGTCTATATTTCTGTTGTTTTTGTTTTGTTTTTGTTTTTTTCAATCCACCTCACACGTTGCCCAGTGTCAGCACTGGCCCGCTGGTTTGGAACTGCTGGATGTTTACTCTACTGTGGATGGAGTCCAAATTCAAATGGCAATTCAAATGGGACAGTCCAAATGAATGGCATGAGTTTCAGTGGCAGCAGCCCTTTAAAGCACTTGCTCTTGGCATTTTACACCATATTAAATTCACTTTAACCCTTTTAAACAGATCTGAATAGTACTTCAGGTAACCGTGGCTAAGCACAGGGACAGGACAGAAATGTCCCACCGCTGCTTTGTGAAACTTGTTCTTTGATTTTCTCAGCTTTGCTTTTCTTGTTATTCACATATAATGCCAGTATTTCAGTGGAATTATAGTGCCCTGCTGTTTTAGGCGATAAAGCTATATATTTATGACTAGTTTGTACAGATTTATATTTTCAGAGTAAGATATGTGCTTGGGGCTGAGTGCCACATGTAGGAACCAGTCATCAGAAAGACTTGAGAGACAAACTAAAAGCTGAAGTCTTCTCAATGTGTGACCAACCACGTCTGAGTGCAGAAACATTTATAGTTGCTCCATATAGCCTCGCTCAATGGTGGGCACAAAAACATGCTGTCGTAGAGGGAGGCCGAGACAGAATTAAAAGTATGGACAGGGATAATGGTGCAAACTGATGGACAATCTACCCCCCCAAGACTGTCATAATGTTGTGATCATTTGAATATGCGGAAAGTAGTAAGAAGAATGAAAAAGGGGAGCTTTTGCTAGTTTGTGCTATAAGCTTGTGCTATTATCGGTTTTGGAAAAAAACTGTCATGATTTAGATGTTGCAAAATGTTGGTGAAGTTGGTGAATTATTGTATGATATAGAATAATAGACTAAAGTCTAATGTATGCACAGTGGATAAAATATATACAAAGCTTTACATTCGTCATATGTCATACAAAACTAAATTTCCAACTACATTTATAATGATAACAATAAATGAATTGACACCGAAGTAGTGGCTCGTGAATGAAACCCCAAATTCTCTGTTTAAATAATGCATAAAACCATTTTCATAAATACATTCCAATAATAATACATTCCAATAACTGCAAAGCTTTGTTCTTTACACAGTGTATGTGGTCTATTTAAGCCATTACACCAAGCTAGCATCAAGAGCTAGTGTCAAGAAATAGCTTTACTATGCAAGCTTTTGTAAGATAGTTCCTGTATTTGTTGGAAGACACATTTCATTCACTTATAATAGCAACAAGCTTTTCCCTTTCCACTTCCAAGATACCAGATTAAATATGGAGATTGAATTGTTCTTGTTCCTCTCACTTGATTTTGGACCACACGACAAAGAAATTAAATTCTCAGAATTATTCTTTGACCGCTGCTGTACTTCTTGTTATAAATATTAACTCATGGCTTTCCTACGTAAGAGTTTTCAACAGGTTTCTCAGTAACCAAGCACGGGTGAAGCGACTTAACTGTAATTCTGTAATATGCCTTCTGATTGTGTCTGCTGTGCACTAAGAGGTATGACTGCTGGCTGTTACTGTGTTATTAAGTTACTTTTCTCTTTCTGATGCCCCTGGCCTGTTTCTGGTCCGGCATAGGTTGTCCTGGTAATCACTGTAAAACATCCTGGAGCTGTTCTTTGATTGGCCTACCAGAGCAGCACTCTCGGCTGTCATTTCTTATTTGGGAAAGAGAGGATGTTCATGCCCACAGACAGGACTAGATTTGATTGGAATAACACTGGTGTGCACCGAGCAGGCAGAAATGTCCATCTTGACAGTGACTGCAGAATGCTTGCCGAGATGCAGCTGAAATGGGAGCCAGCCTTGCAGAGTAATCAGCTTCTGCTGTTTTCTTGCTTCAATTTGTGGAGGAAAATGTACACATAATTACCCATATGGATTATATGCTGGGTACACAGACTCAAGAATTAAAGATTCAAGTTGGCAAGAATAAACACAGTCTTGCATATCCAAAGCATGTCTTTCTTCACTGAAACCATAGTTTCCATTTTATTAATTTGTAGGTTTTCAATAGAGGGATTCCAGCTATGGTAGGGACTATTGTTCATGTGCATGTGTGAGATCAATGGATAACAAAGGGGAAGAAATGAAAGGACAGAGATCAGCTACACAACCCTGACTGCATTATTAGTCTGATCCCTTGATAAACATATTTCATTATTCAAACAATATTCTTCCTCTTTTTGAAGATAAACTTATTATTTCTTTTTCTCCCTCATTTTCTCTAATCTTTTTTAATTGAAATGTGGTGGTCAATACAGCCTGCACTAGACTAGACATCTCTAAAGAGAGCTTGTCAGAGAGCTGGACAGCCTATACAACGGCGTCAAGCTACTTCATCACTACATGCAAAATGAACCAAAGTTGTTCCATTTTTCCATATTCATGATCCATATCGGCATGTGTTTTTGGTTGAACACAAAAAAACGTATTGAAGACAGACTGTGACACACTTCTCCAAAGGGCAACTACCCCATGACTTTGATTAATCAGTCTCATTGGAATGATGTCACATGTTCTTTATTTTCTCATACAGAGTGCAAGCAGAACAGATGGTATCTGGGAGTAACATATTCTCATTAGGAGGTCCAGAATCTGCATATCTGAAAGGGAAAACGAGAGAAAAGGGGGAGGGGAGGGGGTAAAATCCTCAGAGTTTTGGCACAGATCAACTCTCTGACCTTCTGTCCAGTCTGCTGGCTGACAGGCAGGAATAAAAGGATGGAGCAGGGAAGGAAAACTGACAGCCTCTCAGAAGTAGAGAGCTCCAGATCTGAGTCGGCCTAATCAGTAATCACTGATATGTTGCTTTCACCTTTTATGGGGGCTTTTGCTATACGAGAGAAAATCAATAAGCAGCAATACGCTCCATACAAATAAAAAAGGTTGAGTCTCTAGCGTAACCACGTTCATAATAATCACTGTGGCCGTACCACTGGATCATGGCAGTGTATGCGTTTCAGCGTAAGGGCTTAAGGTGGATGAATGACGCTGAGTCAGTGCATTTGCATAAATAAATAAATAAATAAATCACATTTCTGAACACGTTTTAAAACAGCTTGCATCCGACATCTTGAAAACCACAGACGTCAAATTTCACTGATAATTAACACTTAGCAAAGACATAATTGAAAATAATCTTGTTTCTCCCCAAGTCAGCATGGTGTGTACATAAAATGCTGCCTTTGGCCTTTGTATTCAAGGGTTTGGGTGTGCTCCAACTTTTCTAGGAGGATGCGGTGCCCTTTTCCTGACCTAACACTACCTGGCAGGTAAATGGCATGGCATGTACCTTGACTGATGTGTCAAAATGAGACGACGGCTATCACCTCCAGTCGCTGTCTCTGTTTCAACTCCATTGCATTGCTTACAGCAGGTTAAGTTGGGGTTTTTTTTTTTTTTTTCTTTTGCAGTGACAAGTAGCTGCAGCACTGGAGTGTTTGCTGCGACTGCATCATTGGCATATAGGTCATGCCTGCTCTCAGTGAAAGCTGGACTCTGCCAAGGTTATGCTTCATCACTTTTTCTCTTTTCTCCTCTTTCGTGGATATGTTTACAGGCATCTGTCAAGAATTAGAAATTGCCCAGTTTTGCGGTTGCAGGATCACACCTCTGCTTTTTGCAGATGAAGTAGTTCGGCTGGCCTGAAATATTGAGCAATTTGCAGTGCAGGTTGGGGCACTTTATAGCCATGTGTGTGACTTCTCAGTTTTGAGGGCAAGGCCGTCTGTTGTTGCTGCCTCTAGTGAAGGTGTTCAATAATCTTCACATATCAGAAGTAAGGTTAAGATGGAGCAAAACCACAGGAAAAGTGGTTCAATAGCTGCAGTAATGCAAGTCACATCAATGTGGTAAAGAAAGAGCTGAGCATAAAGGCAAAGCTTATACAGTTCCTTTAGAATCTATGGTATATCCTTACCCGGTGCATGCATGCTTATTCCTGTACATCAATAGTTGAAGGACATGGACACAAAAAGTTATTTTCCTGTTTATGCTTAGAAGTAGTGTGAGGAATTCAGATATCCTGAACTATTTTTCTGAAAAGAGAGTCTGCTCATTTGCATTGGAATGAGCCAGCAGGGGGGAATCAAGCATTGATTAGGATACCTTCCAGGAAATTCCCAATGGAGGCATGTTGGTCGGCTTGGAAATGCCTCTGAATTCCCCATGAGTACACGGTGCACATGGCTAAAGGATTTCTGGTTTAGTTTACTGTCACTTCAAAGCAAAGCCCAGTTTTATGGGCTGGCTGGATGGATGGATATGTGAGGCTGTGGCCTATTGCCTGCATTCTTTTACTGTGATTATATTTTGTGTTGTTGTGTTTTGAGTTGCATGCTTTATATCTTATGTTTGCTGATTTGGCTTTGGATTTAATTATGATCATTTATATTTAAGTTTGATGGTGTTGCAGAGTTCTTGTGTGTATTGTGTTGAGTTGTGTTGTGTGCATTTTCTGTTTTTTGATTTGGCTACAGCAATCAGCAAAATGAAGCAATCCTGTATGGAGGCAATTCAAAGGGATGGAAGCACAGAAATACAATATCAAAGCTGCCCAGAAACGAGGGGAAAAGGGAGACGGAGACAGAGCCACAGAGGGTGTGACACAGGAGCGTGCAGTCACAGAACCAGGCCGATGAGGGAGCCCAAGGAAACAACGCCACGAGTCGTGCCCACCCTGAACAGCTGGGGCAAACTCTCCAGACAAGGTGTATGTAGGCCTATGGTGAAGTAAGGCAGGCGACTCATTGGGGCTAATGTTTGGCTCCTGACTTATTGACAGAGCAGCCAGACAAGGGAGCATGGTAGCAGTTCTATGCGATGTAAAAATTATTTTTATATTTCTTTGAAATCATTTTTAAACAAATCCTTGTTGTAACCTTATTTCTTATCTAATTTTTTTTCCTCTCTTGGCAGTTCATCATATTTACTGAATGATTTATTTAATGAATTATTCAACTTCACTCAGTCCTGTTTGGGTTTTTTACACTGTTCAGCCTTGTTAAAAAGAACCAGCATATGAGTTTCCTAGTTCCCCCAACTTACACTGAATGGTCTCCTTGCCTTTGGTTGGACCTTTAGCCCTTCACAATATCGGCACCATCATTGAGACAAATCAACAGAGGATATATTTCACGAGTCAGCTGAAGAAATTGAAACAGTTGTAGAAAATAATGGTGCAGATAAACGCATTGACAACTGAGTGTGGACTGCATATGATCGTCTGGTCTGCAAGGAGGGTAATTGGCTGCAGCCTGTTTTCTCTATGCGTCTCTGAATCGGGAATTGTGCAGTGATGATTCTGATCTAACCCTCTCACCTCGGACACAACATCTTTGAGAGAAATTCCCTGTGGCCAGAGGCTGCAGTCTATGAAGATCAATGCTTTGTGTCACCACAAAAATTTCTGCAACCTGGAACCTGAACTGTAGCTATAAAATGAACCAGATTCTGATGTGGCATTTAAGCAGCATTTTGCAAATAGGATTAACATGCAGTATCGTTCAGACGGCGCAGCCCCAACCATATCACACAGCTACCCACCCACAGAGCTGTGATTCAAAAACCACCTGTTCCCTTTGTTTGTTTCTTCTCCAGACCCCACAGCCTCCGGAGAGAAGGGATGTGACTTTATGCCCCAGGACCAGCCAGTGGGAAAGTGGCCTTGCAAAGCCCTTGTAGTTGAGTCTGACTCATTCTATGTCTCACACCACAGCCACAACAACAGCCACAAACCTCAGGCTCTCTCAGGTAAAAGACAGTTAGAGGCTTTGGTGCCAGCGGGCCAAAGTATAAACACCAGTGTTGACTGCAGGAGAAAAAGCAGGCCCCATAACCATCTTTGCCCCCAACTATGAAGGTGAAAAAGGAGGTAGCTTTTTTCTCTCTGTAGAGCCTCTCACTCAGGTGGATTAAAAACAAAGAGGCATTTAGTCCAAAACAGGCAAGTTTTATGTGTGTGAATAGATTGATTTCTTTTCCGATGATTTAAACCAATCCAGAAACAACATACCACTGATACTGTAAAATAGAAAAGCTTTAGAAATAATACAATCAATTAAAATGCTCTTTTTCCAGTTTTCTCAATATTTAATTCACTTGGCTTTAATCAAAATAAAAGAACTTTAAAAATCTGGTACTCCCAAGGTAAATATCAAACATGTTTCCAACCATCTGTGAAGCAAAAGCATATATATATATATATATATATATATATATATATATATATATATATATATATATATACATACATGTGTATGAGATCAGACTAAAGTTAGGTATTTCTGAAAATATAACATTGCATTAATGCCTTACCATCAGTAGCATTCTTTGACTGAGCTTGATATCTTTTGCTTCAAATATTTAATAATAGTAGTATTTGTGCCTTGAATCTCTGTGAGTAGCTACAGGTCTGCCTCCTAATCCCCATTCCTATCAGTGAAAAATAATCTCAAAAAAGGCTAATAACTTTTATGACCCACCACAATATTGAAGAGAAAATCTACAGTTTCTGAGATAGTCCTGCAGGCAGCTCTGATCCCTGTGTTTTCTTTTAAGATAAGTAACTGCTGGACAATAATTTAATCATTTCAGACCTGTGTGGCAATCAATACAGTAAACTCTGCCATTTTGCCTCAAAACATGGGAGGATGGGACCAGCAGAGTACTTAAATAGTTTATGTCCCAGTTCACCAGCAGAACTTTCTAAAAAATCACATTCTCCATTATTACCTAATCCCATGCAGTGCAATGCATTGGTCTTTCTGATTTAATCTGATTATTGTAAAATATAATACAGTAACTATTATTGTCACGCAGTCTATAGCCATCTATTTTCAAAAGACACACAGATCAAAGAAGCATCTGCAACCTAAAAATTGCCTTGCAAACCATTTTAAATGAGAATAAGCACCGTTCTACGCAAACAAGTCTTCAGATACTTTCTTTAATACTCTCTGAAGCTAATTATAGCTCTAAGAGCTGTTTTATACTTCCATGTGGAAATCAGAGACCTAATCTATATACAATATTCTTTTACTTAGCCTTGCACTCTCTCCTTTGGCTAGCCTTTTTCTATTTTTTGCTGCAACAATACTTTTACCAGAACTTGGAGATGTGATTACATAACCTCCTTTTCTTTTCATGCTCCCTGCTGCACTGGTTTTTTAAGCTCAGAAAGTGATTTTACATATTCTAGAGATTATTTTTAAAGGCACAACTGTATCTGGCTGCAGGCTATAATAGACCCTTTAATCCTGTAGGAGCTGGGGTATTGTCTGAGACTCGAGAAAAAGCAAGAAAGTTAAAAAAGAAAATGTAAGGCAAGGGAAATTGTTGTCTGCCTCAAATGTTTTCTTCCATCTACAAAATAACAACAACAACAACAACAACAACAATAATAATAATAATAATAATAATAATAATAATAATAGAACAGTTAAATTCAGATAGATCCTTTGGTAGCATGTAGCTCTAGCATAACCATCCTATGCATATCGTTGCCTTTTCATGAAAGTCTGAAAATCTCCAGCCTTTTAGCTTGTCTATGATAAAAAGGAAATTCGTCAAGGGAGGCTGAGAGATGTCGTTTCCACCCTAATTGCATAATTTTGATGGCTCTGATCTACACTTCTGTGGTTTGTGTATTTTGTGTTCATGACTTTTATATCTCTACCCTCCATGGATGGCACGAGATAAAATGTTCTGAGAAAGGTTTGTTTTAATGGGAAAGTTTTATCCGCGAGTTGCTTTATGAAATGCCTCTCACTTTTTCCCTCTAAAGATGATTCAGTCAGTGCATCCTGTGCTGGATGACAGGGGAAGGGCCGTGAATTGTAAAGCTGCATTAAATCTCTGCGTCTTGTAGCTCAGACAGGGAGCAGAATTGTGCCAGCCAGGGTGAAAGTCAAAAGTATATTTAATTCCTATTCAAACATTCAAAATGTGGCATTGGAAATCCATTTAGTAAAAATTACCCAAAGTACTATAATTCAGGAATCAGCACTTTATTAATCCCAGCCAGATCTTATTATACATATGAAAAATGGATAAAACGACAAATTGATTTTAATTTAATGGCCTCATTGAAGGTAGAGGGAGTGTGTGGCTTTCTGTTCCTGTGCTTCCAATATTTCAGGTCTGACTGTCTTCCAATTCTGATACCAATCCTCCCCTGGAGGGGAAATTAATACTGCGATAACTAGCTGCGGAGAGCCAGAGGATGTTCACCAGTGGCTCGTCACAGCTCTAATCTCATAACATATTCCTTTCACACCTGTGTAAAGCTACATGCTGGCTCCATGGGTTACCTACTTTCGTGACTATCCCAGGAAACAAAAAAATCTCTCTGACAACCTAATCCTAAAACTTAAGCCTGGCACTGCTGAGTCTATGCAAGTATTCAAGTATTCATTTTTTTTTTTTTTTTTTTTTTTGGAGTAGCAGGAGTGGTAGCAGGCGCTTTTACTGACCACAACCTGCCAAGTTATTATTTATTTATTTATTTCCTTCTCAAGTCATTGCTGGTTCACTCTGGTATTTTGACAGCCACCTTATTTGGAGCATGACAAGTTTAATTTAAATAGATATGGCACAGGAATGAAAAAAAGTGGCCCAATTTCACTGTCTGAACAGATGTAATCTGGTGGTGTCAGCGTCATATACAAATGTGTTAGTGCTGCAGTTTTTTATCCTGTTAAGCAGTGATATATACCGCATGCAATTTTGTATATAAGAGGGTGTGTAGCAGTTGAGATTTCGCAAAATGGTATTTGTATTTGTGCTGAAGTGCTTGCCATCCCCAGAGCCACTGGGCCACCTCAGCTTCCACATCTCCTGTGCTCTTCTCTATTCTACATGTGACATGTGTTCACAGCCGCTCACAGCTGGAGTCTACACGCCACGGTAGGGGACTCTTTGAATCCCATCATGGCCAAAAGCTTACAGTGACCTGTGTGGAGCTCTTTTGATTTCCCCCAAAGCTTGAGGGCTTTACAATTTAAGAGTGTGACTTTAAGAACCTCAACAGGGCAGCAAGTGACAAACACACACTCGCCACCTCACAAGCCACATGAGCTGGAGTGTGTTTTATCCAAGTTTTACAATCTGTTTGTTGGACAAGTTATGTCTACTAGAACAAAAAGCTATTTCTCATGTGCACAGATTTTAGCAAACAAAACCTGCTTATTTGGCTCAAGTGCAAGTTAGCAAGTGTATTGTTTTGTTATGGACACCTGGAGGATGTATGATGAGGCTGTGAACCTCTTCCAGGAATAATGTAACCAGAAGAATTTCATGGATAATTACTCCCCGTGTGAGCGGCAGCAGTGCCGTGGCCTGTGCGCAGTATTCTTCATTGTCCCTACTGATCACGTTGCTATTGAAACAGTTACTTTATGAGTGCAGCTCCCACTTAATAGTGTTTTAATTTTACACTTCTGGTCTTTAGTTGTGGTCTTGTGTCTCTAGTTTTCCAGATTTCTGCTCAAGGTGGTAACTTGGCAGAACAAACAGACAGTCTGGCTGTCAAAAACACAATTGCTGATAACTCCAAAAGCAGTACAGAAAAAGACAGTATAGATGTAATACAGGCATGCCTCTGTGCTACCTATTTTCTGGCCATATGTGATCCAAAACAATGAAAAGGACCATTCTGATTTGGCACTATTGTGGTTTAACAGTTATGGGATGATGTCATTATTCATACCTTGAAATAAAAGTAACTTGTTTTGATAAATTCTGATACTGGTGGGATTGTGTATGTATTATACTTAAAATTGCTAAGTGATTTACTTTTTACTTAAAGTGGAAAAGAGGGCCAAATTGGACAAATAAATTATACATGCCATTTTTTGATGCCATTTATTAGTACATACACATACATATGCATTCTGTAAAAATGTAAAAGTTTGTTTTACAGACTTAGAGATACAGAAGTACAACTTCTCATCAAATTCATCGTATGTGGATTCAGAATAACACCCATCTTGTATAATGGTCCCCAACACACAGGATACTTATCATAGTATATCTTAGACTAAGTCTATCTAAGACCTGAGCATGCTTTTTTTCATTTACTTTTCTCAACAGTTAAATGTACAGTAGAGCAGAAAACAGCCTCTGCTGAAAATCCCTCATCTTTGCATATCACATTAGCTACCTAAGGGCATAAATATTTATTATGCCTCATACCCTGCTATGAAACAACACAAGTTCACAGACGGGCAGAATAGATAAAAAATGGACAGCCAACTTGTTACCCAGCACCATCCAAAGCCCATATTTGAATTCCAAACAATTTCTTGTTCTATTTTTCTCTTTGCCTTGTTGATCTTTCAGCAATGGATGTGGGAGATCACCCCAGGGAACAAGAGACATTTTGATTTAATTGTGTGTGATTGGCAGACTGAGTGTTGATTTCCGCTTCTGTCTGTCATGGATTTAGGTTTCAGTGAGCAAGGGCCCATACAAAGTACCTTTGAAGAACCAAACACACAAAATGCCACTGACCAAACTCTGGCTCGAACACTGAAATTGAGAAGTTAAGAGGTAAATTACCATGAATGGATTCAGATCGGAGGGTCACGCAAGTAGAGTTGTATCTAGCTAATCCTGCTGCTTAAAGACAGGCTTTGACTTTTATGTTACTTTATTTTAAGTTTCCCACAATTTCCACAAACTTTACCAGTTTCATGTAATACATTTTATTTCATATCACATCATTGTAGGTACTGAAGGGACTCTTACAACCTCATAAAATTGTTGCAGAGAAAGGATGTCTGTATATAAGCAATTTTATTCCAATGTCTGAAGTAAACGAGTCTTCCTTTGGATGTCTGTCTGACTGATGTCAATGTTGAGGCATTTTCTCTTGGTTCATTACTATGATTACCCTTTCACTGCTTTTGATGCAAAACCTGACAAGCACTGTGTCTTTCAGGGGACATATCCTAAGAGGTAAAAAGCCCAAGAACCCCCCCAAATTGGACTTAATGAAAGCCTGACATACCTAATTTAAGCTGCTGTGAAGGAAACAATTCCTTTTTTTTCATCGCATTAGTATTTGTCATCACAACAAATGTCCCATGGTAAGTGGAAAAGTGAGACCCTGTTCTAACGTGCGTGGTGTGATCATCTGCATTCAAGCCATTTAAGTCACAGGAGGGGAGAATGATTAATAATGACTTCAAGGATGAGGGCACAAGAGACTGGTGAGTGAAGGGGAAAGTAAAGGGAATGTTGTTACATTTCATCACTTCTTCTCAGAGAGACCAGAAGTCATTTCAGACCCTGAATAGGCTATGCTCAGATCTATTAATGCAGTAAGGTTGAATGAGGTGAGGGATAATTTGGGAAAGATGATGGAGATTTGGATAAATGAAATTAAACTCAATACTGATAATTGCAATGCTGTAGACCAGATTTTATGTTCCCTAAAATTGTAAAATAAAGTGGACACCTTGGAAAAGAGCACCATAAGGTGTTAATTTGACATAAAATGAATCTCTGTGGCTTTTTTTTTGCAGCTTCCGTGCGTACCAGTGACTCTAAACCTCTCACTAGGCTACCATCTCTTCCATATCCAATAAACACAGACACAGTAACTCTTGCTATTTTCTTAGAATATGTATTGAATGAATGTATATTGCCTGACAAATAACCACAGAGTCAAATCGACATATTCCAGATCTTGTATTACAATACAATATTGTACTTGTATTAACTATATTTTATGCTTCACAATGTACGGTCTGTTGTGTTGGTGTTGCATTGGATTGTATTAACCTATCAGGGGTGTATTATAATTATTAACATTTAGTGATGATAAAAACACACACACACGCATAATGCCCGCTGATAGTCACTGCTTTATGAAAATACAGTAAGAACTGAACTTTTAAAAAAATAAAAATAGCAAAGAAGGTCTCCATCTCCAGAGACACATAACAAATAGAACTAGAGATGGTCACTAGGGACTGACATCATGAGACCAAATATTTAAAAATATAGATTAATGTATCCCTTCTGAGTGGTAATTTTTTATTTATTCAGAAAAGGCAAGTTATGTAATTTGCAGAGAAGGTCTCGGTGGTGTAGCAGAAAAAAAACCCCCTACAATTCAATTCCAGCTGGACTTTAAAAAGTTAATGCCTGAGTATGCCTGTTATGAAATCACTATTGATTTGTACCAGGAAGAAGAGTCAATCATGTCAAATAAGGATGTACAGACACCGCACATTGCTCTTACCAACTGAGTTTGTCTTAATTAACAGACAGCCCAGACTACTATAAATACTGGGCAATTTAAGCCAAAAATAGAATAAAGGAAACGAACCAGCATGACTCAAACATGATAAGTGTATTCAACATAGTTCAGCATTTTTTTTTCATATAATACTGTAGTACTTTGTTACTATATAGTACTATAATAATAAATGTTTCCTTATCATGTATTTAAAAAACTCTATATTTTCACTTCGTAATGCTACAGATTATTAATGCTGTACAACTAAAAGCAAAGCAAAGGCCATTTTGACTGTACCCACCCCCGATGTGGTGATGCAGCCTGTTGCCTTTGAAGGTACTGCATCAATTCCTCCTCGATCACATCTCAATATGTTCAGTTATGTGTTCAGTTCAAACCTCTGCTTACCTGTATGTTTATTTAAGTCTCACCCCGACACTGAAATCTTAACATTGCATCCGCACAATATTGTGTACAAGTGAAACCCAGCGCATTGGATATATACACTGTCCAGCCAAAGCAAAATGATGCCAGCATAAGAAAAGTCAGTCTGTATGGGTTTTTATGTAGATGAACAGTGTCTAATCAACAGCAAAGACAGAATTATTCAGAGACTAACAAACCCAAGCTTATGATGTGCTGCTGATGTTCTGCTTTTCCGTGTCTTCCTCTTTTTCATGTTTGGTAGTGAATTTGTAAACTGTGATTGAAACCTGTAATCATGCGCAGATATGCAGTTCCAGTGGAGATAAGTAGCCCTGCGAGACTACGGCGACCATAGTAATTTGAGCAAACAAGCAATTTGAGGAAATATGTTGGTAACTTAACAGTGTGAAAATGCTTAGATTGGATAGGATAACAATCTCAGCTGCTCTTGTTCTGTCATGTCGTACAGTGATGTGTAAAAATCTGAAATGGCAATGCATCTTCCTTCATGAAAAGCATTATTTGAAGGGATGTTCTCTTCCTCAGAACTGATGTTTAGATATTCGTCGAAGGATAGAAAAGCTTGGATCATACACATATTAGGTGGATTTAAAACAATTTAAACCCTGCTGGTACTACTGAGAAAATTAAGCAGGATAACCAACGTGCGGATTTTAATCCATATCCTCTGAGAACAGAATATTTCAGACAGTGACTGATGCCATTAAAGATTAGTGCATTTCACACACCGAGGTGCCTTCTGAGATTCTGCCTACAAATCTAACACTGGAGATCAGCTATACTGAGAATATTCCATTCAATTAATCTAATATCAGAACAATACCTCATCTACTGATTTAGAAACACAATTAACCTTGGTCACATGAAACTTAAATACAGCTTAAGTGTCCCTGGCACAAATCCAGCCCGTCCCATAACTCTGTAGAGATCTGTAGCATTATAATACCAAAGCTTGTCTAGGATTTACAGCTCATACTCAGAGGAGTTTCAGAGTTAGCTTAAGTAGTTGGGGTTGGGGATGTGTCGGCCCAATAAACCTTGAATTCCATTATAGCAGCGTGAATAGGGGGAAAGTGTGTTTCTTGCATGTTATTACTCCCCCCCACCCCCCCTCATAAAATACACTCTGTGGTATTAAAAACAGACCACAGACAAGTAATGGAAATAAATTTATATGGAGATGACATCGCAAAGTAATTTGCTCCTACATATATTAGTGTAGGCAAAAGGGATTAAAGTCCATTAGTTGAATGATGTGTATATCTCAGAAATAGCTCTTCTGCCACTTTTTTTTAAATGCAAACATGTCAGCAAAGGGCAAGTAATGGATCGCTACAGTGCAGAGCCTGGCTGACAAAGCGAGGCCCACGGTCACCAAGAGGAATCTTTAGAAGCCGCCTTCAACATCACCGCTGCATTATTCATTTGTTTAACCACAACAAGGTTCACCGTTTCATCGCAGGATAAGCGAGGGAGAGGCTTTCATAATTGCTCCTTTTTAATCGGAAAAAAGACACGGGTGTTCTACCTGCCTCCGCGCTGCTTTCTAAAAGCCTGGAACCTGCTGAGAAGAGCTGACCCTTTTGATCTGGGCTCCAGAGAGCTTTTCGTTTCCAGTGGAATTATGGATTAGCATCAGAATGACCAGGGGAAGACGTTCACGTGGCTAAGTATGTTATGCATGCAGACGGCAGGGCAGAGGGAGGCAGACACACAGACATAATTATTGAAATAACTGTGTAAATGTTGCATAATTGCTATGATGGCACATTTTGTAAATACAGGTGACACCTTGAAATGAAGACAAGTTCTCCATGTAAATCAACAACGGGGAGGCCGGCTTTTTTCTCACGCTGCTTTATCCGCAGTTCTCAAGGCAAGAGAAACCCTCCTGTTCGAAACCCCTGAGTGGACTCTGTCATCCTTAACACAAAGTTCCAGCCTTTTCATGTCTCAAAAAAAAAATCAACTATATAATCACCCCATGCGGAGACTAAAAAAGGCATTACTATTTATCATATGACCTACATTAGGCAACAGTAAAGGCCCTCAGCACATTTTTGTTTTTCAGTAAATTTATTACATCAAGTAAAACTCTCCCATGAACAGAAAGATCTCCTCGTATTCCAGGCAAACAGGAGGCAATCCCCTCAAAACAGACATCACATAAGCCCTCAGCGATACCCTTGAAGTGCAGCAGGGGTCCCAGAAAAGCAATTTCTCCCTTGACATCACCAACATCACTAACACTGTGGGTGCTCTCGTATGCACAGTGCACTCCGGTCTCGCAAAATTCTTAGAAATGGCGTCACACGTGAGGAAAAACTCCCACGTGCTCCCTTATTACGTATGGAAGATGGACAAATTTCAATCTGCTCTCAACTATTTCTTTAAGCTCGACAGCAGAATTTCAAGATACCATAATTTGACAAATATACCCATACAGTGGCGGAAACAAATAGTTGTCTAAATCATGTATGGCGTGGCAGTGTGTACAGCTATGCACATTTATTCTCCTGAATCAAATAATATAAGTGCATCTCCAATGTCCCCCCTCATCGCGCAGTACCTTGTACATAGGATAAAGATGCTGAAGAATTATTTTCACGCTCAGATAAGAACCAATCAGATCTCAAACAGATTCCCCCAAGGCCGGGATGATCTAATGCTGACATGAGAGAGCAAATCACACCTCAGACAGAGCGGCAGCACAGAGATGCTCAGTGCATCTGTGCAGGTTTCCGAACGCTGCAGTCTTCAAAAAAAAGGATCAGCGGCACAATTGAAAAATGAGATTAACGTCATACTTTCACTTGATTTCAATTTCTCTTTCCGTGGCATGCATAACCACAGCAGTTCCTGTGAAATTTTCTTGTGTTGAGTCATTGCTATTGTAATTGCGCCCAACGTTGCCACTCACAAAGGCTCTCTCCCCATTAAAGTCATTACTCAACAAAGACCTAGATTGGAACAGATGCTGTGTTTGGACTGGCTGTTTAAGATAAAGAAAAATGATTTTGAGCGAAACAGTCCTAATGAAGGTACAAATTGAATGAGGCAAAGATGAAAGTTTGCTTTGTTTTTTTTGTTTTTTTATTTCATCCTCACATTTTGGATATATTTCTGATAGCGCACTGCTAGCAAGAGCATTCTCTTATGTACTTCTTGCACTCAACAAAATGTAACTTGGAAATTAAATAAAATCACAAATAAATAAAATTAATACCTATTTTGCAATTTTTCAATAACTCTAACTGTCCTCAGTGTGTGAGAGTGATTATAGTGAATGTATTGTACCAAACATGAGTTCTGTCTTAGGCTGTGATAATAAAGAGCTTTCAGTATTGCTTATTTTCTTCATGAAGTAAATTGCACATCATAATAAAACAAACAATACTTTACAATTAAAATCACTCCTCAGAGATTCTGAACTGATCGGGCTAAATAAATACATACAAATATATAAATATCTGTATGTATGTATGTACATATGTATGTCTGTCTGTATGTATGTATGTATGTATGCTCGGGGGAAATACATATCCTTTTGTTTTTCATACAAGCAGGAGTACACAAATGCTTCTGGGATGAACCCAGCAAAACCTCACATAATAAAAGGGGATCTCACCTTTTTATTTGTTTCCCACTTTTAACAAAACTGCAATATACAGTTTGCAGAGCCTGTAATCCCTCTCAGTGCTTTCACTGCTTTTCATTCAAACCCTGCAGAAGATATACACTTAAGTTCTCAGTCACAGGGCTTATACAGTATGTCAACCCTCCAGATAGAACCGTGGTTGGTTTACATTTTAATAAATTCCGGCTGGCTATTTGGGGTTTTTCACAGAGGAACATCTTGAAGCATTTCAGAGGAAATTATCTACACTACTCAAGTTGGAGTTATCACATGTGATTTATATGGGATAAAATCTCAGTATTATAATGATTTTATAATAAATTAATTCTGAAATAAATAAAAGTATAATAAATACTTTGTAGCCACAGAGAAATTTTCAACTATTTCCAACTAGTCCTTAGCCAAAATAATTAAAATTATTTAGAAACATCTAATGGACTGTGGGGTGTTAAAGTAGACTGGTATGCCTTGCAAACAGCCGCACCTTGCTGACCTGTGGAGCACTCTGTTAGACACGCTGCAGAGCCTGTCTAGGTCTGACTTCAGATTTAATTCTGGATCTCCAGAAGTTCTCAGACGAGTCCTCACACACACACCCACACACACACACACACACACACACACACACACAGAACAGTGGGGAAATGGGTTGTGGGGCCTGAAGAAGACCAATCCAATCAACATCAGGGAGATAAAAGATCTTGTAGAGGGTTTCCAACATGGCTAGCAGTCACCGACACCTGTCACCCTCCAGAGAGAGGATTTAGAGATGGCGCAGCGGGGTAAGAGGCCCATGTCCTTCAGAGTTTGCAACACACTTCTCCACTTGTTCAGTCTGATGTGGCAAGTGCACTGCTCTTTGTGGAAAAAAAGAAGAAAAGAAAAAGAAAGAAAAAAACTATGAAAAAGACAAACTACAAAAACACAGAGGAAGGAGCAGAGGCAGGTTGTACCATATAATAGGCAACACATCTCAAGCTCTGTGAGGACTGAAGCACCTTTGGCCTCTGATTTAATAACCTTACTGCGCAACAGGGAGTGCTTTATATTGTCACTTCTCGCTCACTTTCTCATCACTACGTGTGACTACATTTTCTGCATTTGACGCCATATACTCTTTGCCTGTTAATGTCCGCTATGTGCTGATTTTCACAGATATGCAGTAACAGCTGAACTGGTGCCTCGGTACAATTTGTGATCATTTTCACACGCACAGTATGAATATGCAGGCCAGATAATGTTTGGTTCGGTGTGTGATTAGAGCAGTCATACTGTATACATGCCAACATAAAACGACCCTCTGTGAGTGAGCTGAACACAACACTTTCGGACTTTATTGTGTATTGTTGCACACTTTCCTCCATACTCCCTAAACCTTATATCATTTTGCATGTAAGCTAGACATGACTAATGTTTGAATTTGATTTCTTTTCACCTGCTGCTCTGTTGTAAGTATTGTATGGAAAAAGAGTAACTAAAGTGTCCTGTGTACCCTGATTGTCATTAATAATGTAGTACATTTGTGATTTTCCTGTTATTGACTGGAAGCCAGTCCAGGTTGTGCCCCGCCTCTCGTCCAATGGCAACTGGGAAAGGCTCCAGCTCCAGACCCTGTGTGTGGGTGGATGGATGTATTTAAGGTATCTACCTTTGTCTTTTGTCCCAAAAAAACTCACTCATATTATCAACAGCGCAACAATGAATGTATAATTGTAAAAAGTGAAGCGTCTAATCCAGCGTAATAAAAGAATAACCCGGGAGACCTCTTGTCCTAACCCCCTGCAGAGTGTCCTCTTTGTTGTACACGCCTGCGAGTGTTGTTTCCAACTTTGACACGTTTCGCACATTTGCGCACAACACGAAAAAATACAAACAAAAAAGCAGTCAAAACTAATCAATATGAGGAATGGAGGACTATGGAGACAAATAGCAAGTTAATGCTCTCTGTGTCTGGTGCTGTTTCAGTGCACAGTGTGCTCACTCTGGGTTATACATTAATGAGAGTGTGTTTGTAAGAGAAAGCGCTCCACATTGACTGATGCTGCTAGGGACTTAGTGGCGCAGGATAAAGAATAGCATATTCAGCCACAAGCGATTCCTTTCCTGCTCCAAGACAAAAATTATTTTCAAATGTATAGATGGAGTTGGAGGAAAATGTACACATGGATTCACTGTGAAAGTGAATTAAATGATAATTGTACATATTCCACACTGACTTGCAAACTATATTTCTGGAAATTATAAATCTTGTTTCATTGGTAGGACAAATATGAGGAAGACAGAGGAAGACAAAGAAAGGCCTTACAATTTGAGTGGTAGTAAAATCACCTACAATTTATTATGGTCATTTTCTTAAAGATCATATAAATATAATCTGTGAATATGAACAATAGTGCCCCACAGCCAGACAAAAAGAACACTGGCACCTGGACCTGTAAATGAATTGGACAGTTTAATGAGAAGAAATGTGGCATTTTTCCCAACTAACGCACTGAACACACTGTGGAATAGCTCAGTAGACGAGCTGCTCATTCTTCAGAAAATAATACAAGTTCAGTTCTCAGTTGTCTGGTGAAGGTGACTGTGAGAGCCCCCTGGGTGCGGTCTGGTGATAATAACTTTGGATTTGTTGCGTTTTTCATCGTATGGTCTCTGGAGAGTTGCTGATATTCACAAAATGCTTCAGAAAAGTCATAAAGCAATGTACAGTATAAACATTTCCTTTTTCTTGCATGCTCACACACACAATGAGCTTAAGTGTAATTATTCTCCTTTTTATAAAAATGTACTGCTTTAAAGTTTAATGTGTGTTTTTGAAAACCACAATTAGGAAAAGTTGTTAGTTTGTCCGTCAGTTTATCATTATCAGCTCATGTGAAAGTCATAAAAAAAAATTATAAAAAAAGATACTAGCCTCATGAGATGAGATGAGACCCTGCACACAAATACTGTATGGACTTTGTCTACAACGGAAACACACAACATGGTCTCCATACAAATCCTACTCCAGATGGTCTGTCCTTTCCCGGGCCTCACTGGGTCTTTAGGTTTTTTCCCAGCAGGAAACCTGCAGTGGCTCTATCAGAGGTGAAGCAACAATTAGCCAATTTCCCCACATTGCCTCAGCTGCTAAGTGCAACTGACTGAAAGGACATTAACACAAGGTATAAAAAAAAAAAAAAAAAAAAGACTGTGTTTAGACTTTGGTTTCTCTAAAGAAAGCAAAGCCTTTTATTTGGTTTGTTCTTCCTGCCAGAAGGCAGAGAGAGATGTGTAGTGGGAATATGACTTGAAAGCCAAGAGAACCAGTGAAGCAACCAAAATCAATTGAGATTGGCCCAGGAATTGCCAAACCCGACATACAGACATGTGGCACAAATACCAGCTCCCAGTGGCTTACTGGAAAATAGCTACAGGATGGAGTCAAGGTGAAACTTTTTTGATGTTGGAGTCTTGTTGTGAAGATGAAACTTGTCTCCAAACAAAATCAGCCGAAAAACTGTTTTGTAGGTTGAGCGTCTTACTGTGAAACTGTTAACTGAAGATCCTTTTGCATTTATAGTGAATTTATTTATAAGACCTTTTTTGAGAATGACTTCTAAGGCTTTTAGAGAGCCTGATTGGGTCTGACATCTGATTGATGCCTAATTTGAAAACTGGTTTTGAAGAGGACAGAAAAAAGACTAAATTAAATGAGAGAATAAATTATTGCTCCAAATATTAAATTACAGTATTCATGAATGTACAAAATAGCTGTTTCATAAAATTGAATTTAGTTTTATTCATTTCTATTTTTTTATATCACAATATAAAACCCCAAATTATTGTAGGCTATGCGTGAATACTGTATATTAAGCAAGAGAGCAACGTCAGTGCAGGGAGCTGAGTATTTTTGGGTCTGTTTGACTCGAATAACACAGATACTGGTGCATGCTACGTGTGTGTGGAATGCTTCTCACGTCTGCCCTAAATTCGGGTCTGTAAAAAGGATAGGACAGGACACTCAGGAACAACAGAAAAAAAGTCATTTACTAATAATTCAGCTAAAACAAAATCTACAACAAAGTTAAAGGTGTGTTATCAGATAACCTTAAAGACGTCGTTTAGCACAAATAATAAAGCTCCTGCAGGTTGTAATGTTACTTAAATAATATTTCAATAAACTACTTAAAAAAATGTGAGAAATTAGCTCTCACTGTAAAATGATCACATACAGTATATCATGGATCTCTTTACATATGTACCTTAAAAAATGTATTTGTACATGGTAATACTCATTAGTATATCAGATTTTAATATATTAAAGGTAGCATCTTGGCCAGAACTGCTCTCAAGGGCAAAATTATTCAGTTAATTTAAACAGCCCTTAGAACTGCAGTGCAGCATACACTACAGGATCAATGCCACAAAGGACCAATTGATCTATCTTCTAATTATTACCTTAAGATGTTCTGTGAGCAGCATCATACCAGTATCCAATCAAATCCAATTAACACTGGTGGCCCCCTCCAGAAAACTGCATTGTAGAGGGATTACACAGCTATCTGTGCTGGTCTGATTAATGGCCGCAGTAATTAATGGTGAAGGGGTCTGTCCGAGTGCCTCAGTGTAGAGGAGCATACAGCAGTGAGCCAGCTGCAGCAAACGGGGCTTACGCTCACACACATTAATGCACACTCACAAGCACACACACCAAACACCTGGATCCTCTCATGTGCACATATGTTGCACACAATATGAGGCTTTTTTGGGAAATTTTTGTGCCTCTGATACATATGGGGATTGGCTGGGAAATTAAAGTACTGTATGGAAAAATCTGTATGCGCAGACTTTGTGAGTATACAAAAATAAAAACCAAAGGACTGTAACTGATTCTCATTTTTCTATTCTTTTTACTAATAAGGCATCAAGTTTTTTTGCCCCCACTTTTCATCTAAACAAGGCATTTTTACACTCAGGGCACTCTCATACAACTCAGTCAGAGAGACAGAGATGGAGTGGAGGAGGCACACTGAGTGAGAGAGTACAACAGATGTGGAATGACAGTTGCAGAACTGAGCTAAATTGAGTTAGAGAACCCTCCTCCGTTCGAATCATCAGCATGTTATTTGACTCCCTGTTTCATAAGCTGCTTAAAATGTGCATATCATCAATGAAACAACAATAGAGTACAGTTGGTGTCACACATGTTTTAAACTGGTAGCTGTAGAAACATGTCAGCATATGCAGAATGAAGTCAAACTAGAGGTTGTTTTCAGAAATAAACTTAGATTTTATACAATTCTGAGTTATGCAAAGTTGCATTCAATAGCAAATTCGACTCTAATGTTAAGATATTTAAAAAGAAATGGGAAATAAGGGCACTCCTACTACATCAACTACAACTGTATCACTTATTTAGACTCTTAAATGTAATTAAATTAATAGCGACGTTGCTTTTACTGTCATGACTATACAATTCAGGAAACAGGAAAATCCGCCACTGACACTCCACTGGAGGCTTGTCAAGCAGACATACTGTAATGTATAATTGAAGTATATCAATCCAAATAATTCATAAAGCAATCTACTTGCAGCATCCGCTTCCAGAGATAACAATCCTCAGCATCTTCAGCACAGAGTTATCACAGGTGGTTGAAGGCCTTAAACCTAATCTCTGGGATGTGACATGCAAATTCGAAGGCTCTTCCTTTGCCTCACTCAGTGTGCATCTATCAGTCTATTTCAGCATCAAATGTTCTTTATCATGCAATGTTATCTCATATTTCAAAGGCTGTGGTTGATATGGCATGACTCCAGCCTGATAAGAGCACAAACACCTGCTTGCTCTGCAGGCGTGCTGCTTGGAGAGCCCTTTATATTGGCTTTGGTCGGCTCCACTGAAATATAAGGTTTAATCTCTCTGTTTTTGACCTACCTTACCAAATCCTCTCTATGTCTTTTTTTCTCATAGTCCTCTTCTGTAAATTGTAGCACAAAGGACTATGAAAAGCTTTGCACACACTTGAAAATTGTGGAAAATGCTTTTAGTCCATGCAAATTTTTCATTTGTCCTTTTGTCCTTTCATTTTCCTACTTCTTATGCATATTTTTGAGGCTTTTGGATGAATGTTTGTGTGCGTGCATTTTTGTGTGTGTGTGTGTGTGTGTGTGTGTGTGTACCCAACTTCTGAAATGGTACAAACAACTATCACTGAATTCTGTTTCGCTCTGTAGGTTAACCACCACAACAGAGAAATTCACAATTCATGAGGTGCAAATACTTGGTTCACAGTATTCTCTGAAGGCCATTTGAAGGGGAGGTGAAATGACTCTCATGAATGATGAATACAAAACTGTTCCCAAAATAAATGTTAATCAATGCCATAGATGTCTGTTGAACTGGTGGGAAGTGTAATGCAATCTCTTCTGAAGTCTTCATGCACACTTTTAAAATTTCACACATCAAATAAGGAATGCACATATTGGCTTTAATTTTATCACACAAAGTACAACGGAAACTAACAGATGGCAGAAAATGTTAAGGAAAAGGTAGTTTTGTAGCTGCAGGCACATGGGAATGCATTTAGTAACAAGGTGGGATGAAGAAACGTGTATTATCGTGCTGGGAAGGTGGATGTGTCAGTGGTTGGTAACAATTATGGCTAATTATTTCAATGCATATATTCATTAAAAGACTGTATGTCTCTTAATGGCATACACTGTATGGTACTTGCATGCAGTCATCAAAATACCATGCTGAAGCAGGTTAGGAAAAAAAAAAAACTTGCTCCATCCCAGGAAATATGTACAATGTGCACCCATCAACATGAATGCATTTATTTAACATTTGTTAATTGTTTTCACACCGCAACATATTTAAGTTCACTTTCCTGACTGAGCAAAGCAATCTTTAACCACAATTGTGCACTTCATTGATTCTGTGTTCTTTTGTGAGAAAAGACATCACTCTGTTAGCTTTCCCACAATGTGAAGTCAAAAGATTTGATCCACTGCATTCAACAGAACAGAAAGGGGGGATGGCATTGGCAGCAATAGCAAATTCTGGATTACTCACTCTCCAAAACTTCAGATGTTGGCGCTGTTATTGATAGTCCAAATCAATTAGAATCTGATCTTTCCATTCCAAGGACCTGCAGAAACAAGAAAAAAAAATCTCACATTACTGCATGTAAAATGCACAGACAAATACATTGGAAAATCATTGTAAATGATCATTAGTTATATCCAATATTCCTTCGGTAAGTAGTAATGATCCATCATTTATGGGATAAGTAATCAATTCCTTACAATTACTACATTTGTTTTATCCACTCTGCATTAGAGGGGTATGAGTTATCGCTATAGGCTATACAATAATTATGTTTGGATTTCAGTAAACAATTATGAGATATTCCCTGTGTGACTGGATGAGGTTCACGTCAAAACACACTGTATGTAGAAAGCTTTCACATGGAGCATTGATTCGTCACCACACACGCATTGTCTACCTCATTTATGACAGCTCAACAGCACAACAAAAACTTCTTACAGCCAAATTGTCTCAGCACAATTGAAATCTGATGGATATTAGGCACACTGTGGCCATATTAAGGCTTGATGCAATCAAGGCAGTGATAGTTTTGTTGCTGGTCTTCCTGGAAATTGGCAGTAATAAGGATGTTTAAAGACATGCAGTGAAGACTATTGACATCCCAGGCCTTTGAGACCAGCCGATAGATTTTTTTTCACTCGATTACCAGCTCTAGTTGCCAATCTGCCATAATTATTAAGGCTGTCTAGTCTTTACAGGCACAGTGGAATACAAATGAACTCGACTCTGTAGCGGTAGTTATAATGGAGGAACCAGCTCTGTGTTGGTGATTAGAGTAACTTGAACTTTTCTTAAATGTCAACTGTTCCTGCATTAAGATCATCCTCTATGTGCATGTTAGTGCATCGCAGTAGCACTACATGAAACATTCTCCCAAGCACACATTCCCAACCACCCACACATACTGTATTCCTGCACTCAAAAACATAGACACAGAAGAAAACACATACACAAACATAGTGTATGGGGATTTTTTTTCCTCACCAGTGAATGCGTAGGCTTAATGATGAGATAGCATAAGGCAGCGAGCGAATCCGTTCAGTTGACACATGTTTTATTATTCCTCCATTATGCAACCATTGCTAAATGTCATGTAAATGCTTCAATGAATTTCAATTTACCATCAAGCCACTAAGCCCCAATTTGTACTTTGAGTTGATAAAGTGAAATTGAGGGATGAGAAAAAGTGTCTCGGTAGAGAGAAGAGACTGCATGGGACACTTCCCTGAGAGTAGTATTATCCAACCATGAATACAGAATGTCATTTGCTGTAAGGGAAAAAAAGTCATTTGTCAGCTGTATCAAGACTCTGAGAGTAATTAATGTAGAAACAGCAGTATTGTGATTAGCCTTGCTGAACAAGTACAAGATAGGAAGTGTCCAAGTCTGTGATGATTAAACATTAAACATTCACAGCAGTTCAACAAACAAAATCTGCATCTCTTAGTGTTGGAGCTGACAATCTGATATCATAGTTATCATAGTTTGATATGCTGATGAAATTCTATACATGCCAGTATGTAAATTGTTGATCACAATCTAATTATTTGACTTCATCGAAATACAAATGTTGAGCAGGATAACACCAAAAATTAAATATTTGTTTGAGTTTTTTTCACAGTATTCACTAGGTATTAAAATGGACATTAAGGACATTAGGTTTATTGATATATTGTCTGAGCAGAGTTAAACTGTATATATTTTCGTCTATATACATAGGTTGTATATGAGGTCTCTCAAATAAGAATTAAAGCAAATTACAGTAAGCTGTCTAAGTCATCAAGCAGTCCAAAATGCAGATAATTGCAAAAGCACACCATTTTGCAGGCACAGAGTAAGGAAAAATGGTGCTTTGAGCTAAATGTCAATGTCAGAACGGATGTTTAGGGGGAAATGTTTACCTTATTCCCCATCACAATACAGCATGTTATTATGTTAATATTTGCTAATTAGCACAACAGACAAAGGACAACTGAGGCTGATGGGAAAGTCATCAGTTTGCATGTTCATAAGGCACATTAGTGGACAAATTAAAATTCTGACCCAATGACAGTCAAATACTTTTCAAGTGCTGTCCAGAGTTCCAGGAGACCTGAGCAACTCATGATGGCCAAAATAATGGATAAACTTAAGTTATTATTAGGATTGAGAACAGTGACAGTTGAACTTTATCAATACTTTTGCCTCCAACCTGACAAATGAATTATAATCAGATAGTGTTGAATTGCACAGTGATGCCATAAAAGGATTAAATGAGTGCATGTTATTTAGCATTGCTGTCCAATATTGTCTATATGACATTGTTGATTATTTCCTAGTTTTTTTGTGCTATTACATACTGCAGGATTATGTCTCTGAAGGTTCTCCACCATCCAGGTCATGGTAACTCTTAAGAGGTTAGAAGAAGATTCTCGATACACCAGGCAAGCACTAAAAGGCTCATGAAGAGCTTCTCCCCTAAGGCCACCAGGATCCTAAATGAAGACACTATAACTATCTGTGAATCGACATACTATTTCTGGGTACATTAAGTAAGCATAGGCTGTAATACTATAATATACCTGTAATAATCAGGTAAAACAGTGGTGGAAAACAAACAATAGCTACATTTACATGGAGTGTAATATTTCAATTAGAATCAGTTTAAGAGCCCAAACAGAATAAAAAATGCTTTATGTACACATACTTAAGTAAAACATATCTTACGTTATCAAGGTAAAGTATCGACATTATCAGTGTTATGGATCAGCATAAGCTGTTGATGGATTAGGAGCAACAAATCCTGTGCTGAACAGGAGATAGATAAAACATGTGCCACAGACATATTGCTGAAAGGTAGCTGTTAAGTAGGAAGAATGCATTATGTATTCATCACAGGTATGTCACACACATGCATATGTATTTGCACATGTCACATAGCCGTTCTAATCGAATGCATTAGTGCATGTAAACACCAGACCGTATTAGATCAGATCCCATGTAAACCTGATACCTTCAACCTGAAAGATTTCAATCAGACAGAAACGTGTGCATGTAGCTGCAGTTACTGAGAAAAAAATATTGGATTTTCCTTTAAGGAGATGAATAAGGAAGAGGCCAGAATCCAAATCTAGATGTGCGCCACTCAACCCTGCACCCCAATAGGACTGACCTCAAAATCAATTTGATAGATGAAGAACAACATTAAGCAGAACTCATCCTGAGAGTTTTTTGGTAAGTCAGATTCAGCTCACCATCTCTATATCTCAAGGAAATATCTTTTTGTCGTGTTTAATATACATTTACTTAAAATGTCCCATTCATCATCAGGTTAAGAAAAGGTCAGATGTATTACTGCCTGCATTTGACTCATCTGACAGTCCATCATTAGAGCCGGCAAGCTTTGCCATAAAAGCTGTGCCAGCTGGCCACTGCCTGCTACCTGGCTGTTCATTTTACTGTCATTTCATCCCAGACACTAAATGAGCACAATGAGTTGAATTTCAGTAACAGCAATTACTGAGGTACAATTAGTCCAATTAGAGAATGAAATATTTGGTATGACTAAATGTAAGTGGATAATGATATGAAGCTCAATTGCAGAAACACTCTAGACACACAACAGAAAAAAAGATTTACTTGCATTGGAGTGAGGGGTATTTAAAAATTACAGGTTCATTCAACAGTTCTTTTCCTGTTACACTTGAAGTGTCTAGCACAAGGTCATTGTGTTAATTCATAAGATGGATGTTTAAATATACAACTGGTATATCAATAATATTTCAACAAGAGCCATAGACCCGTTGATATTTCACCCAGTCACATTTGCAAATGCACAGTTGTATATTAGGAAGACATTGTTGACTTCCAATAATTTCCTGGAGGCTTATGCTAACCTTAACCATGACCGCTACATGCTTACTATAACCTCAATCCACGACCCTCTTGTTTTGAGCCAAAAAAATATAATGATTTATGTTGTGAGCACCTGCTTTTTGTCCCTGGAATGAGAAGGGAGTCCCCACAATGTGACTGTGTGAACACACTTATGTTGTTACGTTATGCTGGCATGGCTGCAGAATTTTAAATGAGCTGAAGTCTCTATTATCTTAAGGAGCGCTATAAAAAGAATAATGCAGTCATCCAGTCTATGCAAAATAGATGTATGCATTTGTCTGCATCTCGATGGGACATGAATGGCCATAGACAGGAATCACACTGTCATGTTCACCTCGTGGAATTTAAAGCTAAAATTCAAATACACAAACATACTTTTTTTATTTGATTTGGGGGGAACAAATTGCTGAGTCTGTTTTACAAAATTATTTCCTGTGAATCAGAGTAAATGATTGTGTTTTTAAGTTTTACTATCCTATTGATAACAGTTTATCAGGGAGCCTCATTCATTCATGTCATTTGGTTCAAAACAGGTATAGTAGCTGTGTTCAGTCTACATGGATCTGTAAATGATCTAAAACACCTAAGGGAAGCATGTACTGAGTGAAAAGCAATTAATTTACAAAATGATTTACTGTTTGAGACTAATTTTCATAATGAAACTTTTCCATGAACATTTTTTTTCTTACCACACAATTATTAAGTTTGTTGGCCCTCCAGTATAGAGAGAAAAAAGAATCACCTACCTAATTGGACTGTGGCACTTGATGCTTTACAATGCTGTAGGGCATATGAAGTTAAAACAGTATCCCTTCAAAATGAACAGAGTCAATGTCCATTTTGAAATGAGACCCTCTTGCTTTATATGCAAATCATTTGTATGCAAAGTTATTAAATTTGCTACGTTCTCTTCTTGGACACGTTTTATTTGGCACCAATGAAGGGGTTCCTACAAGGTATTTTCACAGAGGCAACTGTAACACAGAAGTATAGATATCTAGGATGAATGTGGTGGGTTTTGGCTTAAATGTAGAGGGAAATAATGAAACCGAGTATAAAAGTTCCACAATAACTCAGCAACTCGGCTGTAGTCATGGTACGGTGGTGATTTATATTGGAAGGGAAGCCTTGGGGTGCCTGCAACTTTGCGACAGCTCCGCTTTCAACCAAATGTGTCTAGATGTGTATTCTCAATGCAGTGATTCACATTCATCACTGTGACATTAAATGCAAGGTTGTAATAATTGTATAAACCATCTGCACAGAATTTTAAACAAAAAAGTTTAACTTTCAACTTCTGATGGTCAACCCATTAAGTCAGGAAAGGTATGCAGAGGGAAGCTGGTGTTTGTTAAAACTCTAAATGAAATTCCCAGATCCGAGTGCTCCTACCACCACTGGGATCACTTGTGCACATTTTCCTCCTTCAGGCCATGATATTTCTCTTGTTGATGTTGCTGCGCCACATGGGACTGTCATAACTGCTTTCTCTTCGCTACCACAATGTCTGCTTGGTTGGCCAGTGCTTCTTTATCTGTCTGGATCAGCAGGTCCCACAGGATCTTAGCTCTGCTGTTCTCAACCAGTGGGGGCTGATCTGGGTCCTGATGGCTATATATATGTATAAATAAACATATATATATATATATATATATATATAATAAAAACAGTTTGCTACTCCAAAGTAGTGGTCAGCCCAGGCTTCAGGTACAGTAGGTAACCTTTGTTTCAGCTTCATTTCCTGTCATAATATTTAAGTTAAATTCCTACTCAACATGCTAAAAGGCATGCAAGCTCCAATAGCACATTATATGTTACGCCAAGAACAAGCAGGAAAATCATGGGAAAATAGAGAACAGAGGGAGTTAATGCTAGTGTGACTGTAATATTTTTAGAGACATTGTGCACATGAACATCCATCACTGATTCTCACTCTGGGAATGCGGCCGTGTGTATGGCGGGAGGCATGGTGGAGAGAATCGAGACAGGAGCAAAAAGGGCTCCTCTCTGTCAGTGGAAGCATGTGCTCTTCCCAAAATGAATTTCATCTCATAAACATGCGTAAATCTCGTCAGCCCCCATCTCTCTCTTGGCGGGAAAAGCCGTTCAGAAAGACAGCTGAGATAAATCAGTGTGTGGGGCCCGATGTAGCCGGTGTGGGCTGGGACAGAGATGAAGCCACTGCAAGTGGCCTCTGGCTTTAATGATGTGCAGTGAGGCAGTGGAGGCGTGTAAATCTGCAGCTGGCATCTCATTCTCTGCAGCCTCAATTCCTCCCCAACCTCTGAGATATCTCTGTCAAAGTCACCTCTGTGCACCTGTGTCAGGTTCAAGTGTAACAATCTCTACAGCAGGTTAAGGAGCTACAGTAAAATATTCTACAAATGGACAGAAATTGCTGGCCCAAGATGTGACCTAACACATATTCATGAATAAATGATGTTACGTTGTCACAAAGGCATTTTTACCTAATTAAAAGCCTGCATTACAGAAAATAGAGAACAGGTTTTCACGAAATGCTCAAATAAACCTCAGGAGGCTGTTCATCAAATTACACTGAGGGAACAGCATGGGTGTGGTAAATCACTAAATCAAAACCAAAACAACACAAACACAACAAAGACTGGCATGCCAGTAGCGTACATCAAACTTAAAACATTCCTGTAAAAATGCTTTCTACTGATATAAAAATGGATGGTAAACACACTCACTTTAATTAAAGCGAATGATGATGTGATGATGTAGATGGCACAGCAACGTAATCGGTGCTGTCAGCACCCAAGCCTCAAATCATGTTGAAATCATTAATCAAGCTAAAGGGTCACATCTTTTCCAATAAAACTATGTTTTT
The DNA here is from genome assembly GCA_023238725.1 of Scortum barcoo. Lineage (NCBI taxonomy): Eukaryota > Metazoa > Chordata > Actinopteri > Centrarchiformes > Terapontidae > Scortum > Scortum barcoo. The sequence goes on from CM041536.1 coordinate 18,512,436, forward strand.
GTGATTGTTTATTGAAGCTTTTGTGAAATTTTGCAACCCTTTGATCAATTAGGTCACACTGGCAAATAAAGAAAAGTAATTAAAGGCTGGAGGTCATTGATTTGTCAACAGTAGACAACATGGACACGACACACAGGATTATTATAGTAAATTGAGTACTTATCTATCTAGCCAGCATTTATTACTGCTTTATAACAGTTTTAAGCTTTGTCTCCTGTTCAGTGTTATGGGGGCGATTGGAGGCTATCCAAGTATGAACTGTGTGAAAGGCAGGGAGACATCACAGATAGTCTATTGCAAGGCCTGCATTGGACAGACAAACACATTTCCTCTCATTTCAAATCTGTGGGCTACTTGCAGTCTCCATTTCACCCGACTAGCGAGTCTTTGGACAGCAGGAGGACAGGCACACACATGCGGGGAGAGCTTTCAAATTTCACACCACTTCACAAACTTAGACATTCTAAGACTGCATTCTGCTTTTATTTTGACACCACGTCTTGTTGCTTTCAACACTAGGTGTCAGTGTTAAAGGCTGCTATTAAATGTTTAATTTTAAACAAGATCAGAACAGCAGCACTCGTTGTTTGTTTGAATGTGTAAAATATCGTATGTTCACATCTGACAGGCAACCTCTGGCAGTTAGAACGAGAGGACTCTTCTGTCTGAGCAAGAAAAGAGTCGTCAGTCGGGAGAAGTGTGACATTATTATGCCATTACAAAAGGGAGGAGATCAGAGAGGATTGTTGGGCATACAGTAGTCTGTCATTTAGGCATTAAGAACAGTTTTGTATTATGTTTAACTCTATTTTTTCCCCAGTTTTTCTTAATCATTGGTCACATATGAAAATCTTCTGTAATTGTGACAACCCCTGCTTAAACAGCTTAAATAAAGCTGATTGTGGTCATATATAGCCTATGTATAGATTATGTGCTTTGACAATATAGACATCTTGAACAAATCTTTCTAAGTGTATATATGTGTGTGTGTGTGTGTGTGTGTGTGTCAAATTATTTTTTGGTTTTGTCATTTTGAGTTATAAGAGTTAACATTCAGTAAATTTTCTTTAATTGCTCAAAGTTTCTTACACTTTAAAAGTACTATAAATTTAAAATATCAAAATGCAATGACATTTAACATAGTTGGGCTTTATATAGACTCTCTCATAATGAGAACTAATTTACTACTTTGTATTAACATAAGTGTATTGTGAGGTAGTATAATATAACAGGGAAAAACCTTCAAAGAAAAAAAAACATTTTTTGTCAATTTAAATCTAAAAATGTAAGAGTGAATATTACAGAACTTTCTGATAGGAGATATCTAAACCCAGACTATAGTTCGGCACATTTATTTTGTGTTTTTCTAAAATCACTTTTATCTAGTTCTTTCTTTTTTTTTCTTTTTGGGGCAAATGTAGATGCCGTCATATTTTATTAAATATATTCCGACCGTGCCCACACTAACCACACTATACAAAAGATATCCTCCCAATTTTACCTTACCTTTACCTTAAAATCATTCATCCAAGAACAATCGTTGCGGGAAGTCAAACACTGTCAAGGTGTCACTTATCTGAGCTTCCTACATGATTCTGTGTTTGGGAACTCTCCAAATGTGTTTTTTTTTTCTGCCTGAGTGTAGCAGGATCATCACTCTGAAAGTTACAGCACTATCATCAGTGAGCCAATCTCACCCAACAGAACAAAAGTTGGAAACAGAGACAAAGTTGGAACATCCAAGTGTGTAGAAACTACATGCTGTATATAGGAGAACACATTTATCTGGACTGGAGGATTATAAATGATCTACCATCCTCATGGACTGAATAAAAGAGTTGCTCGCATGGTGGAGTCTTATGCTCTCGAGAGAACATGGCAGGATATCTTGGCATAATATTCTCGACCTTAAGCTTTCATACAGGGTCTGCGGTTGATCCAGGGAGTACCTTACTGCAATTTAGATGCCTAAGATTTTATGTTTTATCTCCTCTCCCCAGCCTGAGCCCTCTAAGGACCTGAATTGCACATGATGATGAGTGGGGCAAGGTTATTTGGCCTGATCTCTTTAAATTATCATGCTTGAAGGTTTCTAAAGTCCTTAGTACTTTAATACTGTCTCATTCTGGGTCCTTCAAAGTTGTCATGACATATTCCAAACTTGATGTAACGTAACTTCCGCAAGAAATCAAAGCTCCAGTAAAGTACAGCGCTATGGGGAAGAAAACTGTTTATTTGCTAAAGTTTCTGGGCTTCTTTTAAAAGACAGGTTTAGCTTTTCAGTACCTGTTCTCCTGAGGTTACCCACCGAAATGAGCCCGACTCTCCACAGACTTCACCTCCAGACGCGGGGGTAAAAGCTACATTCAGCTCCGGTGGACAAGCTCACCTGTAATTGAATTGGCCTCAACACCGTACTGGAGGAATAGGTTGTGATGTGTTTATTTAATTCACCATGCACTGCATTTTATTCGAGCAAGGAAATGCTGCCAGTGCTTTTGAGGATTCACCAGATTCTCTGCATCATCAACAGCATGAAGCGGTGATCTTTCCTATAGTGTATGTGACAGACCAGGCATTGTTTTTCATTTAGTTTTCTCTCATACTGTTTTCATTTAATTTAATCACACTGCCATCAGTTACTTAATAACTTGAACTGGCTTTTGAAATATTTGCATGCGTCCATCTAAATAGGTCCTGTAAGAAATTCCAATATGAAAACATTTCTTTTAAATTGCATTTTACTTGACATACCATAAAGAAATACTTAGATATCCTTGACACTGTAAGTGTTCGTGTGAGGTTTGAGATAGTTTGGGTGCCTGACCATTATCAGTCCTTGATGGTGCTGATGTGTTGACCCTGGTCAGACCCTGATCACGTTGTAGCAAATGTGCAATGTCCTCTGTTAAGGTCAGATAAGCACCAGATTGCTCTCTTATGAGCACTGCCGTGTGGGAGAGAGTAACCTTTATAGTCACTAAGTAAAGACCTAGAATGTTATTTCCCTTTTCCACCATAAGAAAAAAAAAGCACAGCAGCTTCAGTGTCAAATATTCAGTTATTATTCTGAATGGCTGTCTGTGGCTTTCAAAGTGTTACAAGGCTGCACATTTCCAGAGCTGAACTCTGGTCTCCTCCCACAGTCCAGCTGCTGATGTGAATCTATCTGCGGAGTGTGAGGGTCTTTGTCCACATATGAAGTCTGCGATAGAGCCGCAACTAGGTGTGTTTTCACCTCTTTTACTCAGTGCATGCTAGGATAGATTACAGCCCGCAATGTGACCCTGAAGGAACGATTAACTGCAGAAAACTGATACACTTTCAGAATCTCAAGGATTATTGCCTCTTACAAAACACAAGAAATCTGATATCAACAAAAAGGATGTTTTTTCCCCTTCTTTACAATGCTTTCTCCCTATTCTCGTACATCATGCTACTACAACAAGAGAAGTTCATTACATTGAGACAACACATGGCACAAAGGAGATTATTTAAATTTTACTTTCATGAAAAGATGCATTGGCCGTATATCTATTAAATACAGCTTCCAAAGCTTCTGGCACTACATTTGTGTACACAGAAGCACTAAGCAGATTTGTGGAGACTAAAAAAAAAAAAACACAAAGAAAGAGCTACATAAACATGCTGTACTGCCTGAACCCTAATACCTCTTCAGATTTCACTTATTGGGTTCCCCGTAGTGTTGTTAGGTGCACAATGAAGTGCCCAATTAAAGAACTGCTGTTTAGCTGCCAACATCTTTGTCTTTCACACCAAAACTGAGACAAAGCAGCATAGATATATAACAGGATTCTTTCTTCCAATGTTTAACCTCAAAGGACTGATCTGAATCTAGTTTTCTTTCCAGTAACTGCAGGCCTTCATTTTGCTCCCCAGTTATTTTCACCTCTGAAGATTGTAATTAGAAAAAAAAAGATGACTAAAAAGCAGCGACATGATTGAGAAAGAGAAAAAGAAAGAACAATTTGCTGGTGACATAAATGGGAATAATGCAAAGAGCTGGAGGAAAAATAGAAAATGAAGTAATTGACTGAAAGACAAATGGCAAGGGAGGATGAGGATTAATAACTAGGTGTTATGAATGCAAACATTTTCACTGTCACATCTTTCTTGCTCTTAGAATGAGGATGTTAGACTACAACAGATTCGAAGTCAGAGTAGTTATGAAGAGAATGAAATTACTGATAGAAATATCTGGAATATTTTACATACAAAATTCAGAGACTTATTACTCTTTCAAACTTTATAATACTATTTGCTTAACCACAAAATATATTTTATTGCTCTTTCAACTAATATTCTGATTCATAACCTAACTTGTCAGACTAATGTTGACAATTTGATATAATGAAGTTACGAGTGCTGCAAAAATTGGAGCTAAGCTGAGAGAGCTTCAGGCAAAACAGGGTTCATTCTCTTTTTCTTTACATGGGAAGAGTTCAGTAAACTAACAAATCTGGCACAAAACACTCAGGCTCTCAATGCCAGAGGTCAACCAGAACTTAGAGCAGTTCGACAACTAAGCCCACGTCCTGCATCAAACACTTTAATTATCTCAAAACACAAATTTATGTCACTCTAGTTACATGTTGTTTATGGCGAGAGGAGATTGTCACCAAAAGCCTGTCGCATTAATCTTCTGGGCTAAGTCTCTCTAATGCTGCACAACACTTGTATGTGGTATTTATAGTTAATCTGTCATTTCCCAACAAAACATGGATCAAAGTCCTTTCAGAGCATCATGAAGGGGGATCAACATGGACCTTAAACTCAAAGACTCTCTGGATACGAATACGAATATGAACAACTTTATTGATCCCAAAGGAAATTGTTTTGCCAGAGTAACAGGAAAAAATAATAACAATAATAAATAATAAAAATGTCCAAACAGTGAAAAATAAGAGAATAAGGAATACAAATACAACTATAAAGTGTCTTAAGTAACAAGATAAGATAAGGAGTGCACAGGAGTTGCTGTATAAGAGAATGAGCCAAGTCTGAGACATTTGCATTGATGATAAACTATTTCCAAGAAAAAAGATAATGCTGCACATGAAGAATATTGCACATAATAGTAATAGACTATTGTATGAATATACTATCACCTATAAAACTATGCCAGTGTACATATTTACACATACAATAGAATAGAAAATATTGCACATGTTATGGTTATGAACAGATATATACAGATAAATTGCATTTCTTATTTACAGTAGGTTTTTGTTTTGTTTCCCTGCAGCTGAAGGGAGAGGAATTATAGAGTCTGATAGCCTCAGGTAGGAAAGAACCTCCTGTGGCGTTTAGTGGAGCTCCTTGGTGGTCTCAGTCTACGGCTGAAAGAGCTCTGACAGGAGCTTCCTCAGCATCCTCCTCTCAGAGACCTCCACCGCAGACTCCAGTTCAACTCCCAGGACAGATCCAGCTCTCCTGATGAGCTTGTTGAGTCTGTCGGCTGTCTTCTTCAGCCTGCTGCCCCAGCACACTACAGCGTAAGAAGATGACGCTGGATACCACTGAGTGATAAAACATCTGCAGCATGGTCCTGCAGACGTTGAAAGATCTGAGCCTCCTGAGGAAGAACAAATGACTCTGACCCTTCTTGTAGATGGCATCAGTGTTTATTGTCCAGTCCAGTTTATTGTCCAAGTGGACACCCAGGTACTTGTAGTTGTCTGTACACATGAATGACCACTTCTGTACCCCTGATGGCAACAGAGTTCAGACGGGGTCCTCTGTTTTCTGAAATCCACAACCAACTACCTTTGCCTTTGTGACATTGAGCTGGAGGTGGTTCAGTCCACACCACTCTACAAACCTGTCCACCACACTCCTGTACTCCTCCTCCTGGCCCCTGCTGATACAGCCCACAATAGGCAGAGTCATCTGAAAACTTCTGCTGCAGGTAGCAGTGGCAGGACTGCGAACAGAATCTGAAGTCTGAGGTGTAGAGTGTAAACAGGAAGGGAGACAGGAACCGTCCCCTGTGGCGCCCCTGTGCTGCTCACAATGGTGTTCTGATGTGATGTTCCCCAGCCTCACATACTGCGGCCGGCCTTGTGAGGTAGTTGTGGATCCAGGCCATGCGTGAGTGGAGCATCCACCTGCATGTCCAGTAGCTTCCTGTTGAGCAGGGCAGGTTGAATGGTGTTAAAAGCACTGGAGAAGTCAAAGAACATGACTCTCACAGTGCTGCCTGCCTCCTCCAGGTGGGTGTAGACTCTGTGCAGCAGGAAGATGATGGCGTCTTCCACTCCAATCTGGGGCTGGTAGGGGGTCCAACGATGATCCAACGACAAAGGTGCCTAAGCACGAGCCTCTCCAGCGACTTCATGACGTGACGTCAGGGCCACTGGTCTGTATAGTCGCTGTGTGTGCTGGGATGCTTCTTCTTCGGCATAGGAACCAGACATGAGGTTTTCCACAGGTCAGGGACAACGTTCTGGATCAGGCTCAGGTTAAAGATGTGCTGGAAGATCCCACACAGCTGAGAGGCACATCCTTTCAGCGCTCTGGGGCTGGGGCTGAGGCCGTCAGGGCCCGCAGCTTTCCTTGGATGAAGGCGACTGAACTCTCTCCTCACATCTTCAGCAGTGAAGGTGACAAGAGAGGGTGGAGAGAACCCCAGTGGGGGGCAGGAGGGCTGAGACGTAGTGCAGGGGAGCAGAGGAGGGGCGTGGGGGAGGGGGAATGGTCGTGTAGGAGTGAGAGGTGAAGGCACAGGGGGAGCAAAGTCCTGAGTGGAGCTAGAGAGACTCCTTCGTCAAACCTGTTAAAAAACTGATTTAGCTCGTTGGCCTCATCATGTAGGTCTCCTTCCATCATCCGGTTCACCATCTTTCCATGACCGGTGATGGTTTTCAGCCCACTCCACACCTCCCTCATGTTGTTCTGCTGGAGTCTGTTCTCCAGCTTTCTCCTGTAATCTCCTCTTTGTCTCCCTGTATCTACAGTGCAGCCATTTTATTTAACTTTACATTTCTATTTGCGGTGGGTTGTGAATAACTAAAGGCTACACAAATACATCCAATCCTTTACTCTCTGTTGGGTCTCTCTGAGCTTGTATTGTTCATATTTTTTTCTCTTTTTGAGACTGAATGCAGGTATGTAAAAGGATTCGTTAATATGCTTAATGCATAGGAGACTTTTCTGAACACTTACTGTGAAACTGGACAATATAAGCCTGTTGTTTATTCCCTGCTTTGGGATCAATACTGGAGCACTGCCAACATGGGTGTCCCAAAAAATAACAACCCCCTGTGGTCACCCAAAGTCAGGGCATTTTTTTAACACCCAATAATTACCTTTAATTGGAGATCTGGGAGAAACTCTCTGTCTCAATATATTCAGTTTCACACTTTTCCTCTCTCAAGGACAAATGCTATTACACTTGTACTATTGCTACCGCTACTGCTACTACTTTTACTATATTATATTCATTTATTATTAATCACAACAACAACAACAACAACAACAACAACAACAATAAGGCAACAATAATAATAATTCATACAGGACTTTTCAAAATTAAGCTATAAGAACAAGGGATAAAAACATTTCAGGACTGCGATGAAATAAAATCAGTCACTATAAGCTTTTTTGTAGTTTATGGAATATTTCTAACAGAGGATGGCTCTGCTCTTCCTTCTGTTCTTTGTTTTAAAATGTTTCGCAGACAAACACACATAAACAAGCAAACACAGAAACAGGTGAGGAGCCTGGTATCCATGTGGAGGAGAGGCACATCTAATCCTGCTGTTTTTAGCTATTTGCGCTTATCGCAATTCACAGAGCGGCGCTGGTAAACAAAGCCGCAGTCATGTGTCGATGCGAGTGAGAGTCATCGCGTTGCATGGCTCTCACTGCTGTGCTGTGCTGCACTGAGGTTTCGCATGCAGTCTGCCTCTGGCAAATCTCCTGAGGTCCAGTGTAAGTGCAAAGCATAAGGTAGACGTTCTCGAAAATACCACCTGATCTTATGAAGGATGTGCACAGCAACTTAGATGTTAGACTTAGTTATGGTGATGGATCACTTCATTTCAGGGTGTTTGGAACCATATTACACCTCTATAAAATGGTTGTGCCCTATTTGAATCCTGAAACTCTAAAAACTATATCCATGAAAATTTGATTTTTGGTACTTGAGCAAACAATTTCTCCTGAAAAAACTCATATGAATTTGCTTGTTTGTGAAAAGCATAAGGAAGCAAGCTTGCATTGCCAATTCCTTTGATACCTGTAATTAGAGATCAGTATTTTAATTAAAATCTTGAAAGACTTCCATCTTTGTAAACACATACAAATAAAAAAACATCCCACATGGCATTAATTCCTTTGAATGTGCAGTGAATCTGTGGGCAGAAAAAAAAAATGACTTGGTGCATTTTGGGTAAATACAGCCCCTTAATGTCATCTCATCCTGCACAATTTCGCTGGCTGTAAGGTCCCCAGCAAAGTTTTAACAGCCTTGACTTAGCAGAGATGAGGCTGGCACTCTCAATATGCAGTTGTGCACTTCATGCAATATTGAACAAAAACAGAGGTAGAAAGGTTTGAGACAGAGGAGCGATGTTAAAAGTAACCAATGTAAAAAGATATAATTAGAAATAATTAATTATTCATGCTGTGGAAGAGTGTTTGGAAACACTGTTGAGCAGTATGTATAGTTTGGGCACAGAGATTACATGTAATTATAATTATGATAATTACAGAAGGCAAGAGGTTTTACATACTGGCAGGGATAAAGAGAGGGACAGGAGGAGGGAGCCTGTGATAACACATGCGTTGGCAATCACAAGTGGCGAGCAATGGCTCATCTAAGGCTGATGATATGTTACACCTGTGTCAGTTTCCATTAGCGTAATTACATAAGAGGAGAGGCGACAATTCAAGGAAAAGATGGAAGCATAAAAGTGACATTAATAATGACGATATCAGTATTTCTGTCTTAGGCAGATGAAGTGCAAAATACATCAAGCTGAGTGGATTTTATGAACATATGCAGAAAGCGGGCGCGCGTCATTCTTGGTTGTCTCGCTGTGATTGAGACACTGTTTTACTCATCACCGTAATGTTTTGTGACCTTTCTGTCACAATACACTGTGTGTCACAGAAAATGTTTTACTTTTGCTGACCACAGTTCAACAACTTGCTGAGTGCTGACAATGTATTTCAGTTGAATTTATGCAACCACTGAAAAAAGTCTCCTAGTGCTACATAACCTACATAAAAAAAAAAATTCTGCAATTCTAGTGAAATTATACTATTACAAATGACACTATTCATACATTTTATGGCAAGGAATTACATCCACAGTACATAAAGTACTAATTCATGCAAAGGCTACACATGTTTCTTTGTAATGGATGAGGAGGAATAAATGAGGAGTTAATATTTAGTAGGGTGACCAGAACTTCCAAGGACAATCCCCAGATTTGGTGCTTTGTCTTGGGCTGGCAGGGTCCCTAGAGAAGTTTTGCCCTCTCTGCATGGCATTAGTATCAAGAAAAGGTATGACAAATTTATTAAGAACCGTAACTCTATGTCCTGCAGTTTTTTTTCTTCATTTTTTTTTGTTTTTTTTCAAAATACAGTTTTTTCTTCAGTGTTTTTTCTATGTTTTCAGATGACACCTGGGTTCTTGCATCTCTTCAGCTGCCTGTTTGTTTTAGTTTTTTAAGAACTGACCAACTATATATATATATATATATATATATATATATATATATATTAGGTATTTAGTGTGAGGGTTCACATAGCGTCAAAATTATCCATCATGGATGTATTAAATAGATGAAATGTACGTAAAACTTAAAAAAAAAAATATGTATTAGCAGGTGCCCGCGCAGTATAATTTATGCCTTAATTACTAGTCATAGATTACATTCATTAGAATATTTATTAGGGGTGCTAGATCAGAACCATGCACTGCTAATAAACAGTGTGAGCAGTATGAGCTGGTTACCTCTTGTCAGATACTCCCTTGAAAGCCATGTCCATTATCAGAAATCTTAAGAGCATATTGAGTCATAATGGAGTAATGAAGTGGGCCTTTTTGCTCTGCATAGTCACATTGAAACACACACACACACACACACACACACACACAAATACAGTACATACAAACATAGAAAAGTGGATGTGAAAGTAAGTGCTTTTATGTGTTCATGTGTATTATGTTTTACGTGTTCACAAAAACTAGAAAACAGCACATGAATGTCTCAGGAGCCAAACAAGCCACACCAGCCTGCAGCTAATTACATGCTATGTTTATTCATGTTTTATTTTCCTAATTGGCAAGAGAGCACTTAAACCACTTAAATAGAGACACACTGCAAAGCAACAACCCATGCCGCACATGACTAAGTGAAAGAGTCCGTGCCTCCATTCAGAAATGCCAACGCGTCCCGGGTTGCTGGTGTATTTTTCATAATGATGTCACCAGTGTCTCCCTGCCTCCTTCTCATCTATTTTCAACTATATTTTTCACACATGTGGGGCCCACTCTTCTACAACTGCTGAATAAACTGAAACACACTCCTAGGTAGAAAATGAGAGGAGGAAAGGGTGAGCTGGCTCCATGAGTCAAACGGCAGCTCTGGGGAACGTGTTGTGTGTTGAGTTGGTCAAAAGAGCTTGAGCGGCAAGAGTCAACATGCAATAAGTGACGGGACATGATATGCTGATATTGCACAGCCTTGGCCGAGGGAAGAGTAGACAGGGCTGCCATGACTGTCAAAATTGTTTATGACACTGAGAAACATGAATTATTATGAATGATCGTTTTACATATCTCTTATTATAAACTATTATGTCATAATTAACAAGACATTCACCACATAAACATATTAATGCCTTGGTAATTTCCTGAATGTCCCCTCTGATGATCCATAAAGATTACTGCCTCAGTTGGCCATCTTTTAATGTTTTTTTATTACATTTTGTCATTATAGCATCAAGATTATGTCTAGCCACAAAATTAAAGTTTTTAATGAAAGCATTAGTTTAGTCAAGGTAAGAGTCGTGAGCCCCCTATTTCAAAAATGTCTCTACTACAGTCCCCCAAAATTGCTAAATACACTGTTTCTGCATTCACTGCTTCTGTGTCTCATGTTCCACCTGAGTACAGGTGCCTCAAAAAATCTTGTGCTTGGTGCCTTCATCCCCTCACCAGCTGTGGCTTATCCTTGTACCACAGACTGTTAAGACAGTCTGTGTCCACTGCACCGTATATTCCCTGCTCTCTCAAAAACCGGCAGCATCCTGAACAGTCCTCGAGAAGAGAGCCAAGAATGAAATGATTTTTCACTTTCTTTAAGCTAAATCTGTATTTCATCTCACTTTTTAGAGTTTTGTAGGAGGGCAATGTAATGTTGAAAAGAGCAAGTCACACTATGCTCATATTTCTCGATGACCCTGACCAGGACCACTCGTAACAGCCTGATTTCCTTCTGACCTCTGGACTCAAAGTGCATGCCGATAGCCGTGCTCCTCTTGTGTCTCTGCACCAATCCTTATCTGAGAGGAAGCAACATATTGGCATTGGAGAGCTCCGGGGCGGTGCACAGCATCAGGGGAATGAACTGGGCCCCGAGGTGCAGCCTGTCTTCACTGTGCTGCAGTTTTGCAGATGTAGATTTGCCCTTCTTGACCAGCAGAGACATGAGTTCAGTGTAGGCTCTTGACTTAGAAAATGAGCCTCAAAACAAAAATCTAGACAGAGTAACCAGTCAAAACTTTTAATAAATATGGAAATTACAAAATATTAGACTTTAGTAAACCTTAAGTGATGTGTTAATTCAATGTATTAAATGCATGAACAGAGTGAGACTAAAGATAGGACATGCACATGACTGATATCAATACAGGATGTTGGATGTAAGAGCTAACGGCAGACTATAGATCACACACAGCAACAAATAACCCCTGACAACTTGGTTTCAAATCCAAAATTGATTTTAAACAAAAAAGTTACAATTTATTAAATGCTCAAAACAAAGCAATGGCTCTGCATCATCAGGACTGAGTGTATCGTGCTTAGAAATAAATGACGATGCCTTTTTCCAATCAAGTCCCCTCCACTTCAAATCAGTGAGAAGAGCGCAGAGAAGAACACACACACACACACACACACACACACACACACACACACACACACACAGGATTCTGTCATGTTATGCAGATGTGTTTGGTTACACAACACAGCAGCGCCTCTGTTACTATTGAAACATTTCAAACAAATGCTGTTTAGTTTGTTCCTTTCCTCAGTGGACTTGTGTGTGCAAATGTTTGGACTTGTTTGACTGCTCCTAAGCTACCTCAGGGAGGATTGTGGCTTGCAAACCTGTGGAGGAGGTCCTGGTGTACTCCACCATGATAAATCAGAGAGCAAAAGAAAGGAGCTGAACAAGCCACCAATTACAATGACCTGAGGCTGAAAATCCAAAAGAAAAATGCTCTAATCCACAGAAAAATATCATTCAGTCTCTGACTATATGGTTTCTGTGAATAAAAAAAGGATCCATCTGTGGCTTGCTCGTACTCAAGCTTTCAACCATCAGTGTTTGGAGGACTGCAGTATGGAGGCAGCGATGTACAGCCCTCACTTAATGCTGTGCTTTCTTGGCCACTTCAGGGAGCAGCGGGGGGATATAGTCTGCCATTCACTGCCATTTGTCAACTTTTTTAGCGCACATCAGTACACAGAGCTGAGAGGGTCTAACCTGCTGCCCCCTTACTAACTGAAGATGTGCAGCATCAAGTGGAAAGAGCTCCTGAAATGTGCAGGAAAGTGACAGACACTGCTGCGATGTGTGTGAGGAATTTATTAAAAATGTATTCCTGCAGTGAAAGATGTAAGTATGTAACTGCTAGTGGTGCTGGATTTGCACCTGATTACTGAAGTAGGCTACTATACTATTTTGAAATAATTTTTATTTCCATTTCCTAACCAAACCAAACCAAAAAAAATTTTTTAAAAAGTCGAATGATATAAACTGCTTTATGTTCTTCCCTCGATTTTGAACTCTGGTACAATACAAGGTCTTTTGATGAGTTTCTGATATTATTCAAGTAACAACTGAAAAACAATGAAGATGACTGTGCAGTTGGGGGAAATAAAGCCAGGTGGGCTTACTGATTACCATATACACACTGTATGTAACTACTGAAAATACTTTTATTAGAAAAACATTTCTTATTTCTGTCATGAATTCGCAGCCTCTGCGTGTCCCTGGAAATGTTCAAGATGGAAGAACAAAATAGGGTCTAACATCTAACATAACAAAAAAAAGAAAGTGCAATGAGGGCACCTTCATATTTTGATAAATATATTTGCTCATTTTTTTATGCGTCTCTCACCCCTCCAGTCACACAGCTTCGCTGATATTAAAAGCAATCTGGAGAACAGCCAACCTCAAAGAGCATGTAAATGATCTCCCCAAAAAACTTAGAAATCATCTTAGTCGCACTCATTTGATTGGCTGCGGTCGGGATGTATTTGTGCCTTAAACAATCTGACAGAGAAGCAGTCTACATCTGTCCAATAATGTATGTAGTTATGATAGTAAGTGATCATCAAAGGAGCCGGTAGTACTCATGTTGGCAGTGGATGCCAAGAAACTGTGTATATATGTGCTGACTCTAATAGACAGTACCAGTATTTCTGAATGGATCTCTAAGCAGTGCCATCTTTTGAATGGTTATATGCAGAGCTGCCGCTGACATCTTCCCCATCAAAGTAACGTGCGCACACTTCATCCTGGCGACAGGTGCTGCATCAGCCCTACGGGGTGTCTGGGGATTGTGTGGGAATATCTTAAGCCTTCCCGATGCAGCTTGTAATGGTAGTGAGCAATAAATATGTGAGACACCGATGCACCGAAAAGCATAATCAAAGACAGATTCCTCAGTGCTTTGGGATTTTCAAATCTATGTATGAGAGCATCAGGGCGCAGCGTTGAATTTTATAGGAATAGGAAAGGTGACGCTCCATGAGCAAATTCAATTAGTGTGACATGCAGACACAGCCTAAAATAAGTTTATGCATGAGGTTACCAGTTTTTCCCTGGAATGCTTCCTGTATTGCACTGTTCTATTTTGACCACAAAAATAAGTCATTTCAGTGAACCAAAAAGTATTCATAATTAAAAAAAAAAGAAAACTTTCTAAAATGTTTTGATCAAATCCTTTCAGTGATCCCAGTTACTTGTATTTTTTGGGGGCAAAAAGCAGATTGGCCTAAATTATCCAAAGGTAGATTTTAGAACGTGAATTCAATCTTCATGTGTAGTCATCCTTAACAAAAGTCAATTAGAAACATCAGGTATTTTCAGGCAGTGCTTTAGCTGGAAGACAAGAAAGGGATAGATGTCTATTGGCAATGTTTTTTCTCCAATTCTGCAAAACAACAAAGATATGTGGGTTTGTATAAACTCGAGCAAGTTCCCCAATATCAAATGCTCGCAAACTTGCAGAGCCTAATCTTGTTAATTTGTGGTTATTTTTCTGTCAAGAAGCCAATGTTGGGAGTTTGCAGTTCTCCTCAAATTAAACATCAGTTATAAGAGCAAATGAACCAAAGACAAACAAATCTTTCTCACACAAATCCTGACACCTATAAATACTATGTGCAATACTCCCATGGTGCTAAAGCCAATGCACATACTGTACACACATTTGGACTGTGATTGATAGCGCTGAAACAAAGACCAGAACAAATCTATTCTTCTGTTGAGATCAATAATCTGACTGCACCCAATGGTAGATGTCAGCAGACTGACTTATGAGACAGCGTCCATGGTCGGTCTTGCCATCAGCTCTCGCTGAACTGACATTTAACAAATACTGTAAGCATCAAAAACCAAAGCATCTCTGTCACTAAATATGTTAGGTTCTGTTACGTTCTTTGAACCAGGCAGGAGAGGAGGACCCACATGCAGGACGCACGACTCACGGCAAGAGAGTAGTTTGAAGGTTTTAATAATTAACAAAAAGTCCTTACGAAAAACAACAAAGTTCAAACTAAACTAAATCCTTGATAGGAAAACAAGACAAAAGACATGGACATGCGCAAACATGACGCAACCATGGAAGATGAAACACTAGGACATGACACAGGCAACATGAGGCAACGATCTGGCAACAAGAAAAGGGAAGACAAGGACTATATAAGCACATGGGGTAATAGGAAACAGGTGAACACAATCAGGGCGGGGCAGACAATCAGACAGGCGGGAAACACAATGGCAGGAAGTAAGGGGACCTGAAACATGAGGGAGAGTTGATTTCAAAATAAAACACACGCCAGAACAAGGAACCAGAAACACGACAGACATGGAACTTAACATGACAGACATGAAAACCTGACATGACAAGAATCCAATTAAACACACACTGAACACAAGACCTATGAAACATGAAAAAACACAAGGAACACAAGACACCAGAAAACACAGCAGGACACTGAGTGAAACATAACAAAATAACTGCAAAAGCCAAAATTGGATCACAAAAACAAACTGGTGAAATATATTTACATCCATGCAATAGCTGTGTTATTGTTATTGTTATTGTCATGGTACATAGATCTAAGGTTTGTTCCTTCAAATTATTGTTTGCTCTTCACTTTTCTTTCTAATACTCCTTATAAATAGCATATTATATAAACAATCTACCCAAAATGCAAAAATGTATTATTAAAAAACAATGAAAAGGACATAAAAAAGAGCATGTATGGTGAACATTGCAGTACTTTGTGTAATCTAAGGCAATTTACAGTAGACAACAGTTTTTTTTTCCTCCTCCCTCCTCCTTTTTTTCCCCAGCAAAACTGCTGATAAACGCCTCCAAAGCCAGGAGGCATCTCATCGTCATACATACGTTATACAAAAAAGTTGAGCTTTATGTAACCATAAAATGGGAACATTTTGTCTCCTGCTCCAGCTCCTTCATCACAAATTAAATGCGGTGTGCCTGGCAAAAAACATGAATAAATTAAGAGCTTTGAAACTGAAAATGCAAGTGACAGGCAACTACAGGAGTGACAGTGACAATGATAGGCATAGGAAGAGGACTTGGGTAGATTGTTGCTTCCAGGCATTCAAACGGGGGAGTGGAGCTCAGACACATGTTGTATTCACCGTGCAAACATCACCTGCTGAAAACTATTTGGTTGCCGCAGTTTCCACTCTGTTCTGCTCAATCTCAGCAAAACAAATACAAATAAAAAACAAACATGTGTTTCATATGCACTCACATGCAGAGTACTCGCAGCCTCTCCATCACTGCCAAAACTCCTGGAATGAGAAACCACACCTGACGCAAAGCAAACCATGGTACAGTTGTACTTTCAAGCGGTCCAAATTATGCAATTACTGCCTCGCACTTTAGTATGTGCCAGTGTGCAGCAGATGGGAAAGGGTTCGGTGAACACATGTGTTGTAATCGTGTGTAAAATGACAGAATCTGAAGCGAGTGCCGCTGGTTGTGAATGTGTAAGTACACATGCAGGCTACTGTACATAAAATATACAAATATTTAAACACTATATAGATTCATTTTTCACAAAAGTAGGTTACCCAAACAGCAGGGAACTCCAACAAATACAGTGGGGGATAATACATTCCTTTAAAGCTGCCTTTGTGTTTTAACGTGTTTGCCCTGTTTTCACCTGACTCATACAGTATATGGCTTGATTGACACCCGACTGAACAATGGGGAAATAGTTGTAAACGAGAACAATCCAAATGTATTTAATATGCAGAAAATACAGTAGGATCAGTATATTTTACATGCAAACACAGGCCACCTTAAGGCGTAAACATCATTACTCGATAAATCATTCTGGTAACACTTCACTTTCAGTCCCTCTATTTAGTGTTCATAAAACATTCAGTAAAGGTTATACAACACATTATAATGTAGCTGGAAGCAGCTATGAGACCGTTTTTAAGTGATTACTAATGAACAGTATTTGTGAGTGACTTTAACTTCTCCTTTGAAGACATAATTTACATCACTATACAGAGGCCTTGACATAGCACCCACCCACTCGCCATATGCGGGTGTAATTCGGCGGTTGTGTCGCCACTTTGGCAGGTAGCATACACACACGTCCAATCATTTGTGTAGTGCTGCTCAAGCGCACCAGAGAGACACTCCATCACTTAAAATGATTAATTCCAATCATTACTAAAGCCTCTGTTATTCATGAGAGCCAATAAAAACCAACAGGATGGACAAAGTTGACATATCAACATTCGAGATGTGTTGATTGATTCATGACGTCAGCTCAACCACTGAGAAAATGTTCCCCCTCAAATGTTCCCAGCAGCCTCTGTGCTGCGGAATGAGTTATTTTTTCTATAGTAAGCAGCCAGCTAACTAGTGTGGTCAGTTAGATGAATTTGATGTATGTATGACATCTTGCCGCAGCAGGAACAGTTGTTACATAACCTTTGAGATGAGTCACAACTTGAGGTGCTCTCCGGTATTTCAAACAGGTACTTCAAAGAAATAGTACTTCAAACAAATAGCACTCCACCTCTGAGTATAATGTCAAGTAAGATTGTGTTTTTAGGACTTTCATGATAGCAACAGCAAGAGGGGTTTGTGATTTAATCCACCGGTCGGCCTTGGCCCTTCTGTGTGGAGTTTGCATGTTCTGTGGGTTTTGTATGCCAGATTCCGCCCACAATCCAAAGACATGCAGGTTAGCTTTGTTTCTGACTTCATATTGCACTTAGGTGTGAATGTCAGTGTGAGTGGTTCTCTTTCTATATGTCGGTCCTGCGACTGACTGGAGACCCGTCCAGGGTGTCTCTCTGTCGCCAAATGCCAACTGGGTATGTGGTATATGGAAATATATATATATAGAAATATGAAAGGACTTTTATGACCTGAGTTTGAGATGATTAGAAGTGAATTTGTTCTCTCCAGCACAGTTTTCTTCTACTTTGCAAACTTTACTACTGTTGTTAATAAATATTTAAATAGATAACCTTTTTTTATTCTCTTGCTAGCTTTATTCAGTTTAGTTTTTTATCTTATTTTTTTAGTTAATCTTCTTCATCACTGCACCACTTATAATATATGCAATAAGAAGCTACTCTTTTTATGTCTTTGTCTTTCCTACAAAAGGAGTTTTACACACAACTTTAACATGGCTGAATATTTGATGACTGTAGTGTTATAATTTTTCATTTGGGTGTTTACAGTGATCATTTACATTTCAATCGGCTACAAATCCAGCTCTTTAAGAGAGTCATGTTTAATCACATAAAGCATAATTTCCCAACAACAAAATTGTGGCTAGTGAACCCGTAGTTTCAGAGTGGCCAATGGAGACCTCAATAAAAAAATAAAGATTGTCCCCAAAAAGCACATTGCAGAATAGGATTATTCATAATCCAGCCACATTGTATGCATTAGAAGTAAGGGATAACATATGACAGTATGTGCAGAGATATTGAAAAATGTAATGGCTAAGAACCCTCAGCCACTTATAGCTTCATGACAAATACAGTGTCAGCACTGCTAAATGCATCTTTTCTATATTGAAATATTAGCACTGCTTCCCTTTCTGCTCCCTTTCAGAAGGGCAGTACTTTTGTGTATTTATCTTTTGTGGCATCTACTTGGCAACCACCTGTGCACAACTGGTGCCAGTAATCATGAGTTAACATGAATAAATATGCATGGATGCTTTGATAGGTATTGTCGACACTGAACCTTTTTTTTTATCTTAATTAATTTAGAGTCAGCAGTGTAAGCGTGTACAGTAATGTATATTTTAAGGACATTTAATCAATGATTAATACTAAATTACATGAATGAATAAATGGCTTTGAAAACATTAGCCTGCTCTGGCATTTCTTTTGCTGCAAAGTGATGTGATGCAAAAGTGCATCAGCTGATTGCTTCCAGGGAAGTCTCAGTCTTAATAGCCATTTAATTTAGGGGACTGTAATGAAAGCTCAAAATTATTCATTCCTATATAATATATCAAATACCACTGATCTAATATGAGATAGATATGCTGGATTGGACCTTGGTATGGCATCTTTTGTAATGTCAATACATTACTGACAAAGATATGAGTCTATATATAGAGTTTGAATAAGGATGAATAAATGCTTCAGGTTATACTTAATGTATGTGCTTCATTGGCTGCATTTGTCTCTAATTATGCCTCTAATCTCAAGACTAAAAATGGTTTATGAGACCATATTGATGTCTACAACGACCTGAACTGTCACATGCTGAGTAGCTGATACCTGCAAGTTGAGCAGTAAATCCCTCGCACTTATTATCATGCTGATTATACTGCTGTAGCTTCAACTTTGACGACCACTTTGGTTGGTGAGGGATGCATTTAAAGTCTTTTTCAGACAATGCTAGAGTTCTAGAGAAGAAGTATGTCACTGACTCAAAAAAGAACTCTGCGATACTGATTTTAATTGGGAGCATATTTCAGATTTAAATAAAATATGATTAGAAGAATGCAGTTGAAGAGAAACCAGCCTCCTACTAAACTGCCACTTAATCTGCTAAAACTTGATTGCATGCAGAAATTAATTGCACCTTTTTAGCATTTAATGTTTTGCAGACTGCTGTAGTAGTATTAGGCTTTGACTATTTATGATGTGAAAAACTCAACAATAATGAATTTGCCAAAGACACAATTTGAGGTGACAGCCTACTATGAATGTACTGCAAGCATGGAGGAATATATATTTAATCACTCAATAAGGTAAAGTGGATATATATATATATATATATATATATATATATATATATATATATTATAGATATATATTATAGATATTAGAGATATTATGTCTGTTGTTTAACCTATTGGAGACGGGTTAATAGGTTAAATAAGAGCCAGAAGAGATACTATTGGCAGATAAGCTTACTGAATCTCATAAGAAAAGCCTGATATTTTTTAAATAAAATGATAAATGATTATTTGCATGTGTGTACCTTGTTTTGGCTGTATGTTTTTGGGCTTCTCAAATGCACACACACACACACACTGTGTGACAGATCCCTGCTTTCCCACCCCCACCCTCCTATTTTCTGCAAATTTACTCTGACCTTATATAGCCATAGTCTGCTGCATTTCTGGTATCCAACCAAAAGAAATCCACTGTAGTGACAGTAATCTCTAATCCCTGGATATCAGTGTGTTCTACAAAACCTTCTTATTGAACACCTGGAGACAAGGATGAAGCCATTCTTGGAGGGTTTACCTCCATTTCCTCTTAAATTAGCTATTTAACATATGCCACTGCACGCTCGCTCCGTGTTCAAGTTCCATTGCATTCATCATGCAGTGAGTGCATGCATCATTAGCATCGTTGCTCCCAATAGGGATTAAACTTCTAACCCTCACAGTGTTAGTGCTTTGCTCTGTCAACACACACGCACAGACACAAAGATAACGAAGAATACGAACTGGCTGTTCACGCATGACCTTATGTATCTTTCACAAGATATTAGCTTTAGTTCATATTAAAATGATTTGCTCTAGTATTTTGCGCAGATCTGAACACTTTACATTTCAAATATGCTAGAGATTAGAACAGGGGAGGGGGGTGTATGGATCTGTGAAGGTTGGATTATAGTATTATTCATATTAAGCACTGAATACTACTGAGGTATGCTCATCAAGTATTATAGATTTGGAAAAAATCTGTCCATCTGTGTGTCTATCTTAAAAGGAATATAATATGTAAATTGAATAATCTTGGTTGGTTCTACTGTATGTGCCCATTCAGACTCAATATTAAGTCATGCTGCATGCATTCAACATTGGCTTGTTTCATGACTCACGTGTGGTTTGCTCCATGTTTGCAGGGTACAATCCTTCAACAGTAAAAAAAAAAGCAAAAAAAATGGACAAGAGAAGACCAGTTACCTCTCAGAGAAGCAATTACAGGAAGCAATAAAGGCGTAGAAGTGCATTCAAGAGAAGCAATTTTTGGTACCTTTCTCCCTTTGGCAGTCCACTTGTTCTCACTTGCACACAGAAATAGAGAGAGAGAGCGAGGGAGAGCAGGGGGGTTACAGTCTCTGAGGTCTCATCCCTTCCCTTTCTCCCTGCTTGCCATTTCTCATTGCAAAACTGCATTGTTTACTTTCTACAGATGTGGGCAGAAAATGGCGAAACAAAGAGAAGAAATTCGGACTAACTAGATAGTGCTGAGAAGCACAAGAGGGTCAGAGCAGTGCCTGACGAACAGTGGCCCACTTTCGAGCGGAGCTGGTGCCTGTCTTCCTTTAGAAGAGGTCCACTGCATCTGCTAATGGCACAGATATCATAAAAGAGAGTGACTGTGAGAGCAGCACCTACAAGTTCACAATCACAAAGGAAGACAACAATGAGGTGTGAACATTTTGTGCAGGCTCATTATGTAATGCGTCTGCTCATCCTGTGCAGCGAGGCAAACTGACATCCTGCCATGCTTTGTAAAGAGGTCAGCTCCACCCAGCATTTTGGAAAATAATTTTCGTCCATGCTTTGAAAATGTTACCTTGATACATGAATATTAAATCTTAAATCTTTGCAAAAATGAGTAACTTACAATGTGCTGAAAGTACTTTAGCACTTAAAACAGCACATTCTAGCTTGTCATTTCTCATATCGCTTTAAAATGTTTATATTTCTGATTTTGCTATGTTTTAAGAAATTGTGGCGTACCCAACATTACTTTAGCATTAGTTTATGATATCATATAATAACACTCTTTTGCAGCTACTCAACAGTGGGTGTGATATTTTTCTCATATGATATCAGTGTAACATTGTGTGATAGGGACTTCCAGACTGTGCATCCTGTCCAGAGTCTCTCCAGATAACGGGTGACAGATTTGTCACCAAAGCTGTGGGCAGAATATTCCTAAAATCACCACACACAGCCTGGTCTTACTGGCTTTTACCACCGAGAAGCAAGAGGCCATGGAAGGCAACGATCCACACGGTAATCTGCCAAACGATAACAACATCATCTCAGTCCGTGTGCTATGAGTCTGAATTTATCAGTTCACAAGATGTTGTTCTGTAAAACCAAAGAAAAAATATCATCCTCACTGTCAACAATTTGACTGCAGTATGAATAAAATCAGCAGTATGCTGGTTTGCCCCCTATACCTAAGATTAGCACAACAGCAGCCACAAATCCACCACAAGTTTCCCCTTTTTTCTTACTGTCGCAAACACTAGTACACTAGTACACACAAAAATACATTACCTACCTAGCTGAGCTCAGTGTGTTTTATCAAAGATGCCTGGTTCAACTCTATGGTAAGTCAGTCCAAGTCCAAGTCCAAGTCCAAAACAACACAAACAACTAAACAGAAGTCAATGCCCAGTTTAAGATGTCCGGTGCTTTTGTTTCAAACCAGCAAACCAAGCTCCAAAAGAATTAGACAAGAATCACAGACTGTCTCAGCACATCTGTACACCAGGTTTCCTTTAGTGATTTTTTTACTAACTTAAACTTTTTTTAAGACTGTAGCACAGAACCAACTATCCATGATAAAAGAAAAAGCCTGGTGTTTTTTTTTGGTTTTGTTTTTTGACCACACTCAGAGATTACATGACCCCAAAAAAACTTTTTTTTCCATACACAATAACTGGACAAAAAACTGTAATGAATCTGAACATCACAAATACCCCGAAATGAGTGTTTGTATTATCAGAGTTTGATCTATTCAGGATGTTCCACCGGTCCACTGTGACTTTTTAGGAGCCCACTGAACAATTTTCATTGGAATGACTGGGGCTCCCAAACGCAGTATCCAATTTTAATAACACATCCGTGGGTGAAAAGTATCTACAGCAATAAACTGAGGCTGCACTTAATATTATTCATAACATTAACTGATCTGTCAGTTATTTCTATTTTTCAATGTATTACTTCATTGGTTAAAAAATTCTGGTGGGAATTTCCTAGAGCACAGAGTGACATCTTGAAACTGTGTGTTTTGTACAGCATGCAGCTCAAACTCAAATATATTATATTTACAATGACATGAAACAGAGGAACATAGCAAATATCTGTATTTCATACAGTTTCAACCAGGCCTTTCTTTGGCATTTTTTGCTTGACTGACAACTTAAATGATTAATGACTTATCAACACTGACGGATCAATAATTGACTACAACCACAACAAGTGCCCCAAAAAATAGATGGCTGTGAATACAGAAGATTGACACTTATGACATGGTGGTAAGGACTCCAACAAAACTAGTTTACATTCAGTTGCTACAAACATGGTGGTGATCATTTAATCCACATTTGCACAGGGAAATGCCCAGATTGTTATCAGTATAAGGAACAGGTAACCACATTTTTGTTAAAAACACAAAATTGGCCACGTACTATAAAACAAGGATTCGATTGCACCAGGATACTTGAAGAACACATTGTTTGTTTATTTCCCGTTCCCACATTTAAGATTATAGTTGTCGAATGAGTGAATAAAAACAGAAAAAAATGAAATACTGCGGTGAATACAGCATTATCCTTTCCACATCCCCCCAGGCTTGTTTTTGTGAGAGATGGATGTTTGTACCTCTACTTGCACTTTCCCTTTGGAAATATTCATCAGAAGTGCTGGCTGCTTTCACTTCATAACCTCTTCCTCTATCTGCCTCTCTGTATCTTCCCCTCTCCCTCCCTCTCCTCTAATGGCTTAAGTCTTCCCTGGGGGAAAGATAGCCAGGGATGATGCTTCTGTGGATGGGCTTAGAGCTGCTGAAGGTCTTTCTTGTCATGGGAACAATATAAAAATGATAAAGCTGGGTTTTTTCAGGGCTTTCTTGATGTATTTCATTTTCTCAAAGCCAGATGACTGCTTTCTGCTTGGATATGGCCCTGGTCTGGGTTTGAATCATATTCACATGCTGTCTCTCCTAGTTATCTTGTTCTTTATTGTCTCTACTGTATTACTTCTTGCCTTAGCTGGATGCCCAGATGAGAATCACAACTAAAGTCTCCTGAAACACATTTAACACGTTTATACTTTTTCTCCTAGAAGGTGCAGATATGTCTCATTGTATGAATGAATAATAGCATTGAAAAGAGTGTCACCTTTTTTTTTTTTTTTTTTTTTTTTTTAACAATATGCCAATAGGTGCTACATGGTACTCCAGTCTTGAGGAAATGCCAGCCAGTCTGTTCTTAAATAAGAATGCACTGCATGTCTAATTGGAATGTAGCAAATTTCAATTAAAAAATAGCAGACATATTTTGCGAGTAATTTAATGTATCAACAATGATTTTCAGTTAACTACACCAAGTCTGGCAGAAGCATAGTCACATACCATGATGTATTCCTACATGAGGTCCTTTTTGCAATTAATTACTTTATAATCACCTGCTCTCAGTGAGAAAAAAATAATAATTATAATAAGCACTTTTATGAAATGAAGGTGGGTCAAGTTTTTAATTTCACATGGCAACCAACAGGGCGGTAAGTTAGTATGCACTCATGATAACTACAAGCAGCGGTGATCCACAGCACTACCTGAAATCTGTGACAATCAGACACTGTTTTCTCTCACCACCCCTATGGGCGCCAACATAAGAAACACATAGAACAGTACTTTAACATTTTTGTATTGGCAGTGGCATGCTCAAGGTTGTGTAATTCATCTATTGTTTAATACCTTAAAACACACTCAGTGCCCAGTTTTAGCACAATATGTGTTTTGCATGTTACTAACATGTTAACGACATACAGTATTTGACAGCAGAAAATTATTGGGGCAACAGCATGGTCATAGCCACCTCTGCTGATTTGTCATTTGATGCATGATGTAAGATAATAGCAGGGAAAATGAAATGTCACACTTTAAATATGACTGAGGCCGGCATTTACAAAATGCAATAATATTTGATGAGCGCTGGTGACAGTGAAAAATGCAGAAATTCTCCACTACATCCATTTCTGTTGCTCCCATCATGCTTTATGTTTTCACTCGCTGTTTACTCTGAGGACCACCTTCAACCTTGATGGAGCCCTGATAGGACTGAATTAATGGATCAATCCAAATAGTCAAAGACATTTTTAGGTCATGAATTAAAATTGTGGGTTGTGCATTATGTCCCAGAAAAGAAAGGTGACAAGGATGGAGGGAGGCTTGTTTTCCTCTAAAGCAGTTAGAATACATCATTTTGTTTGCCATGCTTTTTATGTTGCTCGCTTTGACTTCCTTTGTCCTTAACATTTAGGAAAAAAAGAATAAAAAGATTTTCAAAATGCTCCACAGATGGGTTCTGACAAACATGTCTATGTTACAAGGACATAATCCTACAGCAGCACCTCATGTCTTATATAATGGCACACTAAAAATAGTGCAGCAGACTGAAATGACATAAAAAAAAAAAAAAAAAATTGGGGGGTATTACATTTGCAGTAATACAAAATGCTGTAGGTATTTTTCAGTATGACTCACTGTGCCTGAAGAAAAAGCAGAGAAATCTGTCTAACTGGTTCTGCACTACGCTGACATGTGGAACACTCAAACACACAGATTTGTGTGTTAGTAGACATAATAGAGCATTTTGTCACTGAGCTGAACCTTTTTAAAAATTTTTTTATTTTAATTTTTATTTTTAGAGGTGTAAATGTAGGAACTGAACCATCGTGTTATATGACCAGTGAGCCTCCAAACATAATAGCAGCAATTTTAACAAATGTCATGTCATTCAAAAGGAAATACAAAAGGACTGATGAACACTGCTGCACCATGTCGATGAGTGAACAAGCATTCATCAAGAGGGTGCAGCAAAATCACTCGGGGGTCAGGTCATTACAGGAACACGACCAAACGCCTATATCCCCACTAGAGGCTGCTAAGTCCATTCATTGAATATTGACCAGGATGATTTGGCAACAACTAAAGCACCGCCAGTGCTTACTGTGGCTGGAAAAAAAAAAATCCTGGGGGTAGTATAAATAGAATTCCCATCCACAGCAAATATCCTTGAAATCCATTCATTACTTTGCAAAGGTATCTCATTATGATCTTAAAAGTTGGTCAGGAAGACATTTTGACCTGACTGCTGCATTAAAGGCTAGTAGGTAACAAAAGCCTTAGGAATCACACTCAGGGGAACTTGAATATCAACAATACCTTCCATGGAAACCTGACCAGTAGTGTTTATTGTGCTTTGAGCCAAAGTAATAATCAGATGGAAAGAAAACCAAATAACATTACCTACTTTAGGAGGGCAAAAAACATGTATCTTTCACTAGGAGATTGGATTAAGTATAGTTTTCCTACTACATTTGTGATCTTAAGTTTATCTTATCTGTATACAGAAGCAATAAACCCCAGCAGGGAAAATGTGTCTTGCTTACTTATTCCAATTTACTGAATTCATATAAAAAATACATATATATGATTTCACATGTCAGATATATTGATGTAAGAAAATGTAAGAAAAACAAACTTTTTAATTTAAACACTTTTTTTTCTTTTTTTTTTTAGCAAGAAAAGGTCACAGCAGAGTATGACAAGTATTTGACTGTAACAATGTTTTCAATGCACCTGGCCTCCTCTAATGTCTTTGTACATTTAATGAAGACACAATGGGCAAGGTTTATCACAGCTTAAACCTTTCATGCACTAATACACCATATTGGGTGCATTTCCCTGCCCACTTGTTATTAAGAGGTTGTTTTTTTATCTTTAGGTCCTTTGTGGATTTACCTCCTAGCTACAAGCGCTTAAAGCTAAATGAATGATGGCAAAAGTGTTGTTGTTTTGCACTCACATACTGCATGACTCGCTGCAAAATGATTCTAAGCTGAAAAAAACACATGCTTGCTTTCTTGGTGAGTTTACAGTAATGACAAAAAAAATCATTATAATCGTTAAACAGACTTGTAACAAGAATATATTTTTTAGATTCACATTTAAAATGCTTTGATTCCAGAAATCTCTTGGTTTGTCATTGGTCTTCTACTTTACATTTCTACCCATTCCTTTCTGTGATGCTAATACATTTTGAATATTGTGTGACCTTTTTTAATGATTATGATTTCTGCAGTTGCTATATTTTCTTGGTCATTTGGCTTATTCTGTTCCCATCTGTGTGCCATCAAGTTAATGTTACTTACCACACTCACTGACACCATCTGACTATGGCTATCACATTCAGATCAACCATTCCTCGAAAACAACGCCAAAATATGATATTACTGCCAGATGCACTTAAACATAAGTGCATCCGTAACTGCATGGTCGAAAGGCAGCTGCAATCGCTCATAAGGTGGAAAATAACTCTATTAAGCACCAAGAGCTTTGACACAGTTTTTCCTGTACGAACATTTTTGTTGCTGTGTGCAACTTCTTTGCTACAGCGTGCGTTTGAATAATGACCGAACACAACTGTTAATTCTAGCAAGATAAGGCCGCTATCACTAATGTAGTTTGCGGCTAAGATACAAATGAACCTAAGTAAAACTGGGTTCAAAATGACTATTTCTAGTAAGTTCACTGTAGTCATTATCCATTTCTGTAGCCTATTTAGAACAGGATGCTTTGTTAGCAAAAGTGGAATTGCAAGTGAGGTGCTGAAACTCAGGTAAGGACAAAGTGCGATGAGAAGCGCAGAGGATAATAATGATTTGTACGTTAATTTGAAAGGGTTGTTACACTTTTCTGATGCATTTTGAAAGCTTGAGCATTTTGCTGTGTATTTACAAAACAACACCAAGGTCTACTAAATCACCATCTAAGTTATTTGTAGTAGATTAAAATTGGCTGTTCTTTGGTCTTTGAAAAGTTGCATAATCCTCCCCTGCCATGCCATGAATGCCCTGTCCATGCACACTTTTAATCCACAATGTTTAGATGTTGAGATTAATATGTTCATACTTCTGGGGGGGGAAAAAACAGCAACAATTGTATTCCCTTGTGTTCAATTCATTGCTTCATATCACAAGGCATTTGCTCCTGAAAGGACAGAAAGGGACAGGGACAATGACAAATGGAGGACGTCTGATTCAATATGAGACTTGGGAGAGCCACACAGGGAAAGGACATTGAAAGCAGCGCAGTTACAGGGCAGAGCATCCCCTATAGGCCCATCCCATGTCACTGCTGGGCAATGGCTCCACCACAACACCTGTTTCTCCGCTACAGAAAGGTAGCCTCCTAACCTTGCCCGCACAGCCTTAATCTTCCAAATGCTGCTTGAGCATTTGAATTTCTGCACATCAATCTCAGGGCCCCGTCCTGCCTTGATTAATGGTCCCCATCTATCACGGCACCATGTGGCGCGCAGTCCTTGCCCCACCAGACAGCTTTGCTTTAGAATAATGGGCGCACTCCATCCCAGTCCCTATCATGCAATGATTGTGCATCTTTGTGATCTATCTGTCAAGCCCTTCTGTCAAAAGGGACAACGGGGGACAGTGCAGGTGGACCCGGAATGAGGGGCGCACCGCGGCGTGACATTTACGTACAGTATGTAACAGGATGCCTTTTATTGTGGCGAGCCGGGCCGACTGATAAACACAGAAATATTTGCTCACAGATGACGCCGTCTCTCTCATTCTGTCACACATGGGAGCATGAAGCCTTGGAGACATTCAGCCTGCCATCAATAACGTTGGCAGGGAAAGCAAAGCCACTAATGGTGACTCCAGCTTCTGTTCATGTATGGGCGCTCTCTTGCTTCTCTAATATTACAAACAAAATTACACACGCGTATGTGCTCAGTTTTACATATATAAACCTAAACTCACTGTCTCTCGCACACCAAAGGTGGTTAAATTCCATGTACTCAGAAACACCACTGCAAGAATACCATTGCCGCTTTAAAATAGTACTTCTCTCTGTTTAGGAAACACTTGTTTTCATCAATTTTCTGAAAATAATTAGCTGCAATTATGTTTGTCTCTCACCAAAGCAATTACATGCCACATGATCAAGCCCCTTATATGGGCACACCAGTATTCTGTGGAGTCAAGAGCTATTCATGCTTTTAAACAAGCCATTCATCACTGTCATATGAATATTCTTCACTCTTGATGGCGCTTTTGTGTGTCTTATTACAGGCAGACAGGAGAACAAAAACTCTTAGTCCCTATGGAAAACACACAAACCAGGCAGAAATGTGTCTTTCTTTAATTGAGAACTCGTCCATGACTGCAATAATTAAAGTGCCGTCACGTTGCCGTGTTTTGTACAGCAGGGGAACAAGTGTGACCACAGTAAAACGTCAGATCTAACCAGGGCATCTCGCGCGCCTGATATTCTCGGGCATTGTTGTTTTAAATGTCGCAGTCCTATTACATTGCCCACTGGGATCAGCCACGATATGTGAGAGTATTGTGTTGCTGCCTGTTGCTGACATTTCGACCGGCTTGATATTGCTGCTGCGTTCCCCAAACATCACCCGCTGGTCCACTGCTCATGTCAGTCTGGTCTAGGCGTGAACTGAACTGGTTCCCTCCCCACTCCCCACAAAAGATCTTAGGACCAAGTGGGAGAAAGTGGAAAAAGAAGGAAGTCAGATTGCCCTGAGCAACTTCAATACTTTACATAACGGGACTCTTGATACAAACCATGGATATCTGAAAAGTCTTTTGGACATACAAAGAATGCAAGATGCAAAAGAGGACACATTAATAGTGGAAAAGTTTAATGAACAATATTTGGTGATATCCTTTGTTTTTGTGCCCTTAAATGAAGGGATATGGTAAAATACAGGCTTTAATGGACAAAATGGCAATGTAATGACAAGTGTTGGCAGATGAAGTTTGAGACACAACTGGAATATTGTAGTGCTGTGATCCCTTGTCAATAATAATCAAGCTGCTGTGAACTAGACTCCAATTTTAATATTTGTAATTTTAATATTTGTGTTTGAAATATCTTTGAAAGATCTTTTAAATGATGTCAGTAAATATTTTAAAAACTGTTTGACTGCTCATATTTTCTGTCTCATAGGTGAGCAGTTCCGGTGAACACTGGGAAAATATAAAAAATGAATCTTGAAGACCAAGTGGTCTGAGAGGCTTTCTGTGTGACAAAAAATGTCTTTGTATGAATGTATGAATCTGGCCAAGACCTTGCAAACCAGACCCTTACTCTCTCCTTTTATTTCCTGCTCATTTCAGCTCTCAAATAATAACACATTTACAAAAAAAGAAAGGATTTTCAGGAAGGGAAAAAAACTTATCAAAATCCATTTCAGATCTCACGCTGATATAGTCCTTTAACTAATTTGCCATTACTGTCCTGAACCACAAACGCATCAGCCTCTAAAGCAGTGAATCTGCATTTGTATTAAAAGCAAATAAATTACATTCAATTACGAGTCATGGACGAGTTTGTCACGGGGTAAGAAGAAAAACTGTTTTATTGACTGAAGTAAGGCTGATGCAACCTCTTCACGAGTCCTCAACCCTGTTTCACCTTCTAAATTAGTTAGGTTGCCTGCCAGAGCACAGAGGCTATTTTGATACAGCTTTCAGTTTGCCTATGTGACTATGTTGATGGGTTCTAAATGAATTCTTTCAATTAATATTAAAAAATAATTTGCTTACAGTCAGTTATGGCATATTATTAGTAGCTTGGGAAATTCCAACAAATGCACCAGAATCATTAACTTATTTGTTAAGTACAGTATTTGACCTCAATACCTTGAAATGTATTGTAAAGTCAGCAGCTGCATACAATACAATGCATATACAACATATAAAGAATGAGTACCTTTATTAATATCTAATATCCTTATACATATATGTAGGTCTGCTTTTCTTGTTCTATCTTTGTCACTAAGTTAGGTTTTGAAAATGTCTTAATACACAAGATTACAAGATTATGTGGTTAAGAATATCTAACCAAAGATGTCACATGTTTTTGTTTGTTTGTTTTTGTTTTCAATTTTAGGCCAATAATTAAATAGATAACACGCAAAAGCATAACCAGCACCTTATACAGTGCAAGCATTCTCTGTTGACCTTGCCTGAGCTGGTGTGCTGTAGATGGCCCATATATCACAAATCCTGCGCGGCTCCAGCAAATGGGAGGGTGCAGGAATACTTCATGTGTGCTGGTTGAGAAAAACCATCGCTGCGCATCTGGAAAGTGAATTTTCCTGCCACGCCTTATGTCTTGCCTGCATGAAACTAGGGCCACGGGAGTCAAGAAAGAGTATGGTGACCCACATACATGTAGGCTCCAGGCTCACTTCCCCAGTAATGGCATAAAAAACACAGATTTTATGACTCAAAGAGAGAAAATAGAAATGATGTCATTATGCCATTACAAGTCTTTCTTTTTTGCTTTCATGACAAGAAAGCCCCGGGAGAGTTGTTAAAATTTTAGTTTTACACAAGAAACGCAAAGACTTTGTTTTGTTAAAATTTGTCAAAACAAATAGAAAATTGAGTGAGAGTGAGAAAGTTACAAGACTCAGTCAGACCCAGTTGTGCATACCCTCGCACGGTCTCTTACTTACTTTGTAAGGCTTGTGGTTTTGCTTTATAATGCGCATGGGCTTTAGCTTGCCGAAGTTGAATACAAAATGTACAACACTCATTTGCCAGCATATTTTGTTTTCATTCAATATTCAGTAGGTCCTGGGCCACATGTGTTTTATGTGAGCTGGGCACCATTAAATGGTGAATTCCATACATACATAAGTCATGCACAAAATAATGAACATGGCAGATAGCAGGCATAGACTGTGCAAGAACAAACATGGAGCAGCCTGCACAGCTCAGCAAGGTTTTAGCAAAGAGGCAAGCGACTGATCCTGGCTCTTGGTCATCTATAGATATTGCTATGGGGAGGGAGGACACCCATGAGAGAGTCTGTGGATGAATGAAAAAAAAAGAAAATTAATCATTATAAAGCTATGTGAATATGAGTGGGATTAATCCTGATCCATGTAATGCTTTTTCCCTGAAAAGTGCCACACTGCCTTAATAAAAAGCCTTGTTCACAATTTGCTCTTTAAATTTCAGATAGTGCAGAAATTATAAAGTATTTTAAGTGAACTGTAAAACAGTAACTTTTATTTAAATCTTTGTGTAAGATCTGAAAAGACACCTCATAAAATGATGAAATCATTCTGTGACCATTTTGTTTCCAGGATCACACCCAGGATCTTTGACACCATTGTCAGTTTTATTATACCAAAAATAAACCACCGAGCACTGACACACACAAAAGGGCTTTTGTTGGTCTTTGTCAACACATATTCCTCTGCGTCCCCTCTTTCTCTTTTCATGCTCATCATTAACGGCGTGCCTTTGTTTCTCAGTGCTGCTAATGAAAGTCTGATTGTATCCCCGTTTCTAGAGAGCTCTCCAAATATGTCTACAGTTGTACACGTTGACATTTACTCCAGTACTGATTCAAGACAGACCCACCAGCTCCAACCAACATGGTCTGAGAAAATAGTTATAACCTAGGCTAACATTTGCAGCATTGGTATTGCTATGTGACAAGGTAGATTAAAGGTTGCCCTGCTGGTGCTCTGTGCTCTGTCTGTGGTCATAGAAATTGGTTACAGTATGTAACTATTGTTCGAATTTCGAAAGGCTTTTTCTTGGTACACACAATACACAGCTGTACCATAAACCGTTAGTAAACAATTAATCAATAGATGAACTTAAATTATACTGATATGCTGACATGACAGTTTTTATCTTGTAAATTTTGAAAAATTACTTTGAACTTTGAATTACCTTTCAACTTTGTTTTGAGTAATTCTGTGATAATTGTGTAAAACTAGAGGGAGACAAAAGGAGCCAGTAAGCCATCAGTAACCTTTACTACCTCAGTACCTTAACAATGCTTATGAATCAGAATCAGAATCAGAATATTTTATTTATCCCAGGGGGAAATTTGGGCATGCTAAAAAGGCTAAAATCCATGGCCATTATAAAATACCTGTAGTAGGCAAGTAATTGAACAATAATTCACTGTTTCTATCTAATGCAATAAAGTACCAGCTGACTTCACTCCAGATTACACACTTAAGTTAAATGAAGTTAAATAAAGATAAGCTGGGCAGACAATATACAGATTCTACCTGATTTTAGCCCAGCATTGGTCGCCCCAGTTTAACCGGTTCCTACGTGTCTCCTGTCATACGATCCATTACAACCTGTCATGAGATTGTTTTAATATTTTTGTAGAAGTACCTTAAGCTAAGACAAGCCTTTATTAATATTTCACATGTTGTAGCTAAAACTGCCTTGACTAAGGCGGCTGTGATAGAAAACTAAACTTCGCTGCAGAACACAGACCAGACTGCATTTACCAGCCATCTGTGGCTCCATATTTTTTTCATTTTCTCTCTACTCTCAGTTCATCGCGGAACCGCACAAAGTGATGCCGCTCCTCTCTCTTCTTGTCAACATCGAGGACGTGGCCGCCTTGTTTCAATAAATTTCATTGGAACTGCCAGTGGTCGTGATCCGCACTGTGTGAACATAAAAGTCACAGGATTCTGGCCGTGCAGAAGGACAGATTAAAATGTGTGATGTGAGTTAACACAATGTAAAAGATTAATAAAAACACAGTGTCTTCCCAGCTTTAGAAGATAACTTTGTCAGTTGTGAGTTGTGGAGCTCCCCAAGGACTTAACTGTCAGCAGTGCGGGAACTGTCCGTGGTGCTCGCCACAATTCCATTAGACAGGGCAGAGACGAGCCGCACTTCTGTCATAGCCGGAGCAATGTTTGACCCTGTTTCCTGTGAGCAGAATACCGTGTGCACTTTGCGTCCTGTTGCTGAGTCATGGAACTTGCCATCCCGTTTCCCTGGAGTCGTATTCTTGTGTTTAAAAGTAAAAGTTTTTTTTTTTTTTTTGCAACAGCTTAGTTGTAGGGGATGCTAGATTAGCCACACAGGTTGTGGCGTTTGCATTTATTTTTTCACTTTAATCATCAGATGGTTTATTCATGAGACTGAACCTCTGTCATCGCTCTGTGCCTGGGTCAGTTTCACAACACCCGCTGTCAGCATTAGTTTTCTGCGCCGACATGGTGGCTGCCGTGTTCACGGGGAGGAACAGACGAGGAGGCAGAATGGGACGACAAAGTGTTTCATCCCCACATTACTCTATTTGGGGTGTCAGAGGATTAGGTGAAAAATACTGCGGGTGCAGGTCATCAAGTCTTACAGTTCTATCTCAGCCAGAAGAAAATAGGCTCGGTATCGCAGATGGTTAGAAAGCTTGCCAGCCAAACTTTAAGCAACTCTTCATCACTGGGCCTTGAGGTCTTTCCTGCAGGCAGCAGGGGTGTCACAATCACTCTTGCACTGTCTGGAGTACTAAAGACAGTTGAGCAGGTACAGGCACAACAAGCAGTGGGTGATCTCAAAAACACCTACAGTAAGTTGATTTACTCTCCGTAGCAGGACGCCCAAAGGTCACACAACAGATCATTCATAACTTACAGAAAGGATGGAGGAGGAGGAGGAGGAGGGATGTGGGTGATTGCTAAGTGTAAATAAACACAGCATTATTCCACTGTTGGAGATGGAGGGGATCATTGCAACCTTTTCTAGTCAATAGAGGTGCTGTCAGTTCAAAAGCCCAACAAGCTTCTGTGGCTTTAATTAGTGGCTTGAATGAGGTTCTTTGCAACAATAGAATTAATGAATTCAGTGGAGCTCATGGTGGTTTTTAAACTGCAGACATCTTTCTGTTTTTACACCAGTGCTGATAGGGGAGCAAACACTTTAGGATTTGTTTATGATTGAAATCATAATTTTAATGATACCCTTAAAGAAGTGATGATGCCGGAACTACTGCTAACTTTGAAAAAGTGTAACACTGTAGTGGGGTCTCTGTGAGCACAACTGCTGCTTTGTTCCTTGTTTATTTGTATTTAGTGCAGTTTGCAATATCAGACACATTACACAACAACCAGCTAGCTAAAACAAACAAACTCAGAAAGCGTTGACAATAAATTTTGTTTATTTATTTATTTTTTATATTCATTTAGTGTGTTTGTGATGATGCAAGAAGGCCGTCTGTTGCTGAGAAATGCAGCCCCTCTGGATTCCCTGGAGTGGGCCTCGCTATAAATTCAGTGTGGAAATGGGTGCAGATTAAAGCTTCATTAGTCAAGGCTTTAGCAGCTATGTACTGTGCATGCTCTTCCCTCTTCTGCATTTTTTTTTTTTGTTCTCCTTCAACACGTGCATTGGAACAGAATAACACAGAAGACGGATGAAATCACTGAGAATATGCAGAAGGTAATATAAACAGAGAAACGTGCATTTCAGAGCCCCTTGTTTCTTTTAGATCGCCATCTGTAAACTAAATTCACCCTGCTGTTCTGTGCTATTTTGCATTTTTTTATATTTTGCAAAAATGTTATGTACAGTTTATTCTATACGACGCATAAACATGTACTACTGTGTCTGTCTTACATCACTGTTCCCCCTTTCCTACAACTTTAATGCAAATTCATCATCTGTGGCTGGTTAACTACCAAGTTACAGTCCAACATATACATTCTTGTTTAATACTGTATCTTTCATATCACCCTTCGCAGGATTTCCTTTGAAACATGTCACCTTGTCATAACTTTTTATGACTGGGTTCTCTTTTAATTCCAAATTTTCTTCAATTTTTCTTCTTTAATTTCAGCGGAAACAGAGGAAAACATTTTAATTTCCTGAAAGCTTCATTTAGTGTTGGCACTTTTGTCAAATGTCAGAGAGAAAACATTACCTGCTGTGGAGATTGAAAGAAAAGACTGCTCAATTATTTTCATCACAATTAAAAGGCACTGTGACAAATAACAGTCATGGGAGTGATCAGTTCAGATTTGTTTATTTTCTCATTCCCTTGATTAACCAGGTATCAGCTGTGACAGGTAAACATTATCGTAATACAGTGACGTGCTGGAAGAAATTGTGAATTTTGTGCTCGAGTCCTCTGGACCCTTATGTTTGGAGTATGGTGTTCTGAGTTTTCCTGAGGCATTTTGCTTAACATCACATACTCCTCCGCGGGTGACAGAACATACCCTGTGGCACACTTTGCAATTTCCCATGTATTTATTCTCTCCCACACAGAAGCCGGAAATATTTAGCTCCCTATTCTTCGTGATACTTTTGCAAACTCTTGCGTTTGACAGGTGGGGCTAGAAGAGGAGGCAGAGGCCATTTTTAAATCTGAGGCTGACTCCCACTGCCTGCCAGACACTCCTTAACATGGCAACAGCCTGTGCACACACACTCACACCTACTA
The DNA here is from genome assembly GCA_023238725.1 of Scortum barcoo. Classification (NCBI taxonomy): domain Eukaryota; kingdom Metazoa; phylum Chordata; class Actinopteri; order Centrarchiformes; family Terapontidae; genus Scortum; species Scortum barcoo. The sequence goes on from CM041536.1 coordinate 18,548,711, forward strand.
TATCACAAAGTGAGCAAGAAAAGTAAAAACACAGAGCTGCCTGCCTGCTTTTGTCATTCAGTCTTTTCTCTACTATTCATATCTTAAATTAGGTGAATGTAATTTTAGAACAAATCATGCATCGCACGTCATTCATGCATGACACAAAGCAAAGAGATGTTTTTTGCTTCTTTTTGTGAGAAAAGTAATACAGTAGGATTTAACTATATGGTCGTGATTCTCACTATTGACTGCTCATTTAAAATCTAAAATTTGTAAAAATGAGATGTTGTATATTTATTTAGTTAAGCATGCATATGCCTCGCATCTGTACCTACAGGATAATAATACACTTGCATCGGGAGACAGAAAAAGAGAGAGGAACATCAAAGGGAATGCAGACCGGCTTCACACAGCCCTGCATGTTTAAAAACGCATACATAATACAATACCAGAAGTCTGAGAGAAAGACTAGGAGAATGTTCAGGGTCAGGTCCAACACAAAACAGCATCAGAAGACATAACATCCTTTAGTCATGTTCTTCACTGTGTGTGTGTGTTTTTCATATTTTAGCAGATATAATAGTGACAGGAGAAGAGTCTTTATTTCATTCTCATTCCATTGCGTCTTGATTTTGTTTTACTGAATGATACAGAAGTGGTAGTACAGTACATTTTGGCATTTAGATTTTGGCAATACATTTAGTTTCAAAATATGATAATGAACTATGTTGTGCAAGATATGCTGATAGTTGACAGATACCCATTGATCTGACTCACAGAAACCCTAATAGGGAACTGTTTATTTGAGAATCAACAGTAGATGGTGACAGGAAGTTTGATGGAGGAGAATGGGGGAAAATAAAGGTCAATCAGAGTTAAAACCGGGGGAGCCTGCAGTTATACAGTCACACTAATCAACCAGGAACCCTTAAATAAGATGTTTTCTACACTAACATTTCAATGGTAGGAATTCAAACACAACAACAGATTGTCTAACTTAAATAAGGAAGAAGGAAGATCAGACTCAAAAGGTTATTAGTAATTTCAGTTGCTCATTTAGTTTTATACGGCTGCCCTAATTGATGAACTGTGACATAATGCCACTTCCACTATAGAAAGGTCTTGTGAGAAACTAAAAAAAGAAAGAAAAAGAAATCCAACAAGGATTATGACTCTGTTCACGCAAATTCACTCAGTTGCTTCAGGCAATGGATGAGACAGCCAGCTTGGCATAAATAGGTACCCTACAGAGAATTCATAATCTGCATTGTCTTCTTCAACAATCACTTTGGAATTAGCTCTTGCAGTTGGATTGGCAGGGCATCACGGCTGACATCAGTAATGTATAGAGGATGGTGCACCCTATTCCTCCATCATGAAATACTGTGTACAGTTTAATTTCAGGACCAGAAGTAGACCGAGAACAGCAGACAGTTTGATATGCAATGTTTTCCCTCTCAGCTGACAGGCTGTCTAATACAGATAGCAGAGATAGCATCACGATGCTGGAATCATGTCAGAAACATGGTAGCTGTATGATTTTTGAAGTAATAAATTAAACTTTTTGTCCCTAGGAAGCAGCAAATAGCAATCCAAAACATAAAAAAGACACACATGCATACATGCACAACATTTAGTTTCTGGCTTTTGTAAGTTACAGCATTCGGAAAAGAAAGTCACTATTATAGTAGCAGTGGCTGGGGTAGCTTAATTAGCCCACAGCAGCAGGTTATTTTAGGATACGTGTACACAAAGTACCATGTAGACCTTGTTGTCTCTGCTAATTAAATTCCCCACTTGATTGAAAAATGCTCAATCATTTTTGTTTTTTGCTCATTTTGCAGTTTGCTCTTTGCTGGTTCCAATGTTCCCAATCCTATATTTGAAGTTTTTACAGCCAAAATTGTTCATTTAAATAAACACAAAACATGCCGTGTCGAATGCAAACTTCATCAAGTAAAAGCGGCGGCTCCATGAAAATGATTGCAGTATCTGTGATCTGTAGACTATGACCATGATTAGTAAAGTGGCTGTGTTCTCATCAGTAGTGCAGTAATGTGGGACACCGGTGGAGGTTCCTGGTGAATCAGTAGACAATTGGCCCCAATCCAAATGCAGACCCTGCATATATTATTATAATCTAGCTTCTGATTCTGTGGGCCATGCTGGTTCCTCACTTCTGAGCTCGAGCACAGACAAGGTGACATTAGCTTGCTCTTGCTGCTCAGGTCGTGATGGACTCTCCTGACCTGATGTATTTTTTTTTTTGTTTGTTTTTTCCTTGTGTTGCAGTGATACATTCCAGGTTTTCTCTCTTTCAGTTTGTCCACCTAGATACAACTCAATCTTGGTTAGGTTGCTTCATATTAGTATTTTCTATCACTCAAAATTTCTTACCTCCTTTGTATCAGTGTTTATTCATTATACTTGAAAGTACTAGATTTTTCAACAAAGGATACACATTAAGGGATTTCTAATGGGATATTTTTTGTGCACTATTTGATCCCAAAGGAAAACAGATGTTTTTGAAGTTATTTTGGTCAAGAAAAAGGCGTTTTGATCCAAGAACATTTCAATTTTCAGAACTCAGTACCATAAAACAGTAATTCAAAAAAAGAGAGAGAATAAAAAAGCAATTTTATTCTCTCTTATTGTTCCCTCTGTCTATCTCCTCAAAATAACATTTCTATGATGTAATTCTTTTCATTCGTGCTGAGAAACCTTAAGGCTTGTGAAAGTTATCAACCCTCCCTCTCTCTCGGAAGGGTTGACCTGGAAAACACTGCCAGCCAAACTCATTTGAACAACATCAATGAAGGTGACCCCTGAACAGCAGGGCGCATGCTGCAGTGGCAATGCCTCAAACGCTATTTAACTGAAAATCCGATGATCCTGCTTTATTCTCATTGAGTTCTTCTGTCAAATAGTCATTCTGGAGATATAGTTGTGGGTAATGTTGCAATTAGTGATGTGTTCTGCATTTAATTTTGCCTAAAATGAGGTTCTGTCAGAGCGAAGGCAATATGAGAGCTGGGGAGTGTGTAGGGCCAGCAAAAGAAGAGGAATCACTTTGGCCATGATTTGAATTGCTGATCAGAAAGACCTTTACTGGGCCTTCGCTGCAATCTAAAAACTGCTTTTCACCTTTATAATTAAATGCAATTTTATCTATTACACTAACACTTTAAAATACTTTAGACCTTTTGTGTTCATTGGAGATTATTGGTCTCCCTCATACTTTAAAAGGCAACCTTCACTCTATGCATGTATCCTTCCACCAAAGTTTAATTTTACAGTTTACTGTTAATGACTCTTTTGTAATTGCCAATGTTGGCAATTACACAATCGCCTCCTCTGCCCTATTCACAACCCACAACAAACCTCTAATAGTGCATTCACTGCATGTATGGAAAACAAATGGATGAGAGTGGCGCCGCACTCTATCCCTCTATCCGTCACTATTTATAGCCCAAACAATTAAGCTGAGAAGACCTTCATTAGCCTGCTGCTATTCAGCGGGACCCTGAGTCGCCTTGCCAGCCAGCCAAACAGGTGTTCCTTAATAATCACTGCTGAATTGCCAGCAACACTGGTTTGCGATTTTCCCTCCATATGTTTCAAGATGTTAGCAGTCCTCTGCTGAGAAATGAATGACTTTCTAAGCCTCATTACAATATCTTACAGTACTTACAGGTGGCTGTTGGCTGGCAGTCTGACCCTAATGTAAGACAAACTGGCTGTTTGTGACATTCAGCCACAATATCAAAATAACACATATCACAGTATTCATTATCTGCAGTGGTAATCACTATGACAACAGCAGTATGATAAAAATATAAAGGTATCATTATGCCTGTACACCCCTGCACCACCTATCTTTTGCTATATAATGGACCTTGTTTGCTTCCCTTTGACAGATGAACATAGTGTATTGTTACGCTGTGCTGATATGCTGTGGTAAGGAGTACCTATTTTGCAATTATACATAGGTCTGAGGCACATTAATTACAACTAAACATATATGCCCATTTTTCACTCAGGCTGCGATTCTCCACTGCAGCTGTGCCAAAAGCCAGGAGATGCGAAGCTGCCAAAGGTTTTGTAAATACTGCAGTGGCATGCCACCTCTTGGTCCAATTAGGCTTTGGTTCATTTGTTATCTCATCATGCAGTGATAAAATATCATCACCATGGGCTGAATATTGAGGGGCTCAGTCTGGTTTGGCAATCTTCATTTGCCACTCTTCTATAACTGCAGAAGCATGCAATGTGATAAAAGTGCGAAAACCCCCAGACGAAAGATACATACGTAATATACATACATTATAATTTGATAAAAAAAAATATATAGATTAAATCTACACATGGTTTTATTATTATTATTTATTTAAAGAGAAACTGCAATATTTCTCAAGCTAGGTGCTGTTCTCATAATCGTAATTGCATACTTTTAACTTAAAGAATACCAGATATAACTAGGAGTATTACTAAACCAGGAGTTTTAAACCACAAAATAATCACATAACATTTAAACTTCCACAACCTATATCCTTATAAAGAACATGAAAGAAATTGCCAGTTCAATAATGAATAATTGATATGCATTATATGAGCATATTTTTGGATGGCCCATGGAAACTTATTTGGGTGGCTGTATACTGGTGCTTCGGGTCAGAACAGCTTCAGAACACCTTTCTTGAAGAAGCTGGTCTGGACTCTTCTTCGAGCCCATTATGACACTGTCTGATGCTTTTAAAGGGGATGAGAGGAGTTAATGTGATTGGACACTATGAAAGCCTGCCCCAACTTCATCTGCTGATAATATATTCCTCCCACTAACAATGTATTCATCCTGCCTCTGCCCCTTTTCTAGATTGTACCGCACTGTGCCAGGATTGTGCTTAACTCTGGTGACCAAAATGAGATGGCCACATCCACTTGAATTTCCTCTCTGAATTTGTGCCTCCTTTTACCCTTGCCAGTGACCCTTTGAAATGATAATTAATTTTTTTTTTTTTTTTTGGTAGGCAGTATCTCTAGCCACGTGTTATTTCCTATGCAAATCAGTAGACACGGCTTTAGTCTAATTATCACTTCTAAAATAATTAGAGTGTCATATGAAGGCCCTGTTAGATGTATTTTTCTGCTACGTCAACAGGAGAATTTATGCCATTGGGAATTATGATGTCTTAGCTCCTGTTTAGCATACCTCCTCTTGCTTATTCTAGCTGTCTTAACACACTTAACACACACAAGTGAGCTTGTTGTATTTTATTGCCACAGTAAGCTACATTTCTTTTGTGCTTTGTTTTCAAGGCTTGCTTGAACGCTTTATATCCAGAACTTCTGTGTGTGTGTCACCTCCTGAAAGGTAAACAGAAATTGCAATTTTGAGCTTCCGATGACACATGAATGAAATGAAAAATTTTGAATAAACATTATGGCCCTGCAATTTGATAACGACAACAGAGAAATCACACTATGTTTTCTATCTTTCTTCAGTGTTCCTATTATTCATTCATTTTTCACGTTGTTTTATAGACATGTGATAAAAAATCTCCACCGCTCACAGACTGTCCACATCCCTTTCTGTCTTTAAAGAATATCTTTAACATCAGGGGATGAGCTGTTCCTAGCGCTCACCATGATAGGGCAATATTTTCATTCATTCAGTCACTATCTACCTGCAGCATTACACCATTTTAAATAGAGCTGTCAGTCTGCAGTCTCAGTGTAATTATGATGAAATACTAATTAGGGCAGACCTGACCTGTGCTGACATGCCCACGCTCTCAAATGTCTACTCTAGATGGCAGCAGGTACAAAGGATGCCTGGGGAAGAGACCTTTTTGAGGGTTGTCTGCATTAGCATAGGGAGGACCTGTCCTATTAGGTTAAGATTCCAAACATGTCTCCTTTGGTTTAGATTTCAAATTAGCAAACTGGCCAATGCATGAAAAGATTTTATCTGTGAGTTAGAGGGCCACAACAGAACTGGGATTCTGTGGATGCTTTGGGACTCAACAAAAAATGCTGTGGGTGTACAGTACATATTTACCCCATGGGGATGGCAGCAAATGATCAACATCATCAGGATGTAACTTTTATTACTGAGTTTAACCATGCAAGTGAATGCATCGTTGTCAGGTAAACTGTATTCCTCCAAATAAAAGTTTCTGCATTGTCCCAGATTACCTTCAAGGACACCAACATTTGTAAAATTCTTGCTTTTTTAAAACCTACAGATGGCCACAGTATGGTATTTGCAAACAAAATATCATTATTGTACACTTAGGATTAAGAAGCTAACTTTTCTGAAGATCAGGGAAAGACCAGAGCTACAGTTAATAAAAATGCAGACTTTAACTGAGGTTTGTGAGGGAATCCGAATGCTACTCTCCAGCGTGAAATTCAGATGTACTACATACTCTACCACCCCGACATCCAGGCTCCGACAATCCACCAGGCTACGTACTGTATATGAGCCCAGAACTTCATGCAGTGGCACTGACGATTAGCACAAAATGTCATTTGTGAGGTGCAGAATTGTGACATAAGTTTTATAACATTTCATTATTATCGTTAACGTTTCATCTGGGAAAATGAATGCTGCTGCTAACAAAACTATCACCAGTAATTGAAATATTTCAGTCCAGAACAAACTGGTGGAACGACTGATTGAAATTGCCATTGCTAGAGTGGGACTCTAAGTGGTGTGGGGAAGTAACCAGGGGTTGTGCCCTTAGCATAGTTATTTGCATTTCGTACAGGAAAACTTGCATGCAACATGGATGCAAAATAGAGTTTTTGGATAATAGAGATGTATAAGTTTAATTGTGAAGTGTGTTGAGTTCACATATGTAGCAGGTGTATGAATGTGTACATATTTTCACCACATTTTGCAGTGACATAGGCGTCCTAAGCTTGCAGTTTAAGCCCTGCAAAGTTCTCTGCACCTGTTCCACTCTACAACTGCCAAGCTGGCGAGGGCAGAATCATCAGCAAGGCATAGAAAAGAGGAGCGAAGAGGTCAGTTCTCTCTTACGCTCTGTCTGTTTCGAGCTCCCTGACAGCCCGCGATACCTGCCACTTTACCGTTCACCAGGGGCGAGTGTAGTGCATAGATAAGCGCTGAGATGCACCCAGAAAACATCCACAAGAGACAGTTACAGAATGAATTGCACTTCTCATGAAACTCTTGTAGGATCAGGTCAAAAGCCTGCCGAGTGATTTTATTTCACACCCTAAAAACAGATGGCCGAATTCATCACATTATCAATTTGGCACTTAAAATAAAGATATCACTGCAATCAAAGAGGCAGATAGAGGGCACACACTTGGGCATACATGGATCCACACACACTTAAAGACACATCTGGTGTTTGTAATAGTTTAGATTTATTACAACTCATGTCATATTTCCACTGTAGGCGATGTAGTTGCCTACTGGGAACGCAGAGAAATTGCTTCAAAGAAGATGGATGAGGCAAGAAACATGTGCTGTCTTACAATGATACATGTTTTCAACTAGAGATGCAATTGTACGCAATTATGATCATTATTATTTCCATTATTGATTAATCTGTCAACTCTACTCCCAATTAATCATTTAGTTTATAAAATGCCAGAATATTGAAAACGTTTTTCTGAATTTTCCTCCGAATTTTGCACACTCCGAGGCGACATCATCAAAGAGCTTTGTCTAACCAGCAGTCTGAACTGAAATATATTCATTTTACAATGATGTGAAACAGAAAAGAAAAGCTAACCATCACATTGGAGATGAACACATAGAACACATAGAACACAATTGATGTTTTTTTTTTCATTTAAAAAATAAAGACTTAAAAAATACAATTGTTTTTTTTAATGACTGACTAATAAAGTAACAATTCATTGTTTAGCAGCTCTGTTTTAAACAACCCCCAGGTTCAACAAACAATTAAATTACTATTCAGACTGTAATATCTATCTCTCTGCTCTCTTACTGAACCTGTCAAGGTCGTATACCTTATGAGGGATTATCTGAGGATGTGACCTTTCAGTTTTATCTACAAATGAAGTGTTTTAGATCATCTGGCTAAACTGTTTGTTCACAACATGCCCAAGCGCTCATTAGTCTTGCTCTTTTGGACTTTGTTGTAACATATTTCCACTTCTCAACAGTGACATTGGTGAGTACGCTCTCATCATAACCAGTTATAATGACTGAAACAATTAAATAAAACTCAGGTTGTGATGCATTGGTCTGAATCTAAATCAGAGAGGTGCTTGTTGTTTTTTATCTTTAATACCTCTTTAATACCTTATGAAAATGATGTAGTTGATAATACATTTCACGAAATTTATGAACTAAGCACTAACAGCATTTGATCTCTTATTGGAGCAAATGTATTTGAAGTACTTGGTTTGTAGTTATCGGTGTTGTAACATGAGTACACATCAGTAGATTTAGGTAAAAGCCAGCTGTGGCTCACTCCAGAGGTCCACCGGTGTGCTCCTGAGTCTTGCTTGTTTTTGATGCTGTTCCTATTGTTTTCCTTGTTCAATAATATATGGCACATATGCTCACTACTGAGACTAATGTTTTTGGTGTGGGATTTGTGCTGGATTAAGCTTCAAAAGAATGGCTGACAGTCTATTGTTCAGTGCTGGCGTGCTCAGTTCCCCATAGGGCTGCTGGTTTAGTGCAGTTTGTGTTTTGTAATAAGAAAATAGAACCAATATTATGCAATCTCATATTATTTTGCCATTGTGCGTAGAGTATGCATTTAGAGGCACCGTGGCTGATGGCTAAACAGTGCAAACTGAGAATAACAGCCCATGTGTGATGATTGGAAGATTGTGCAGCACCGCCACAATCATTCATGCATTCAGCTCAGGCAGACATAGTAGTAGTGTTGTTTGCCACAATGACATGCGACACACATCCCTTCATAATGAGTGATGAGTGAATGAATCAAATTCTGCTCACTTTTTCAAGTGGTCCCATCTTGATGGAAGGACTTTATCAATTGAACTAATTGAAGTATGTTTGCTCTGATTTTGATGACGCATATAATTTCATTATGCATGGGTGAATGCTTTTTCTAATATCTTAATCAGCTGCAATTACCAGCCTTTCATCATCACCTCACTGCTTCAAGAATCGCAAGTGGCATCAAGGGTTGTGCACACATGGCTCATCACCGCATGCTCTCTCAGGGGTGCAGCGCTTGTCCAGCATCTCGGAGGCCCTGATTGCATATAAACAGATGATGGTGTAATCTAAATGTGTGCGCAATGCTCCCTCTTATCTCAACAGGATTGCGGGTGACCGAGGAGTGTGATTGCGGTAAATAGAAACCGCCCACCACCTACACTCCAGTCCTCTAGGATACAGGCCACCAGTGCATGGTGTACTTGATACTCAACAATTACAGTAATGTGTAATTATAGGTGATACAGTTAGAGGTTAAACAAGACTGAACAAGAGGCAGAGACTTGTGATTGACATGGAGTTGCCTGATATGGATCACATGGCTTTTTCATGGGGCTAGTAAGACAGACACAGGCACGATGATCTCTGTCTGGGAAAAAAAAAAAAAACTCTCATTCAGAGGTCCATGCAGTCACATGGTAGATGCTCAAACTAATTGCCTTTTCCCACCAACATCAATATATATATACACCACACTACATAACCTGCGATATTCAGACACTTTGATTTGTTCCGTATTGAACTGTTATGTGTGCTTTCACATCCAAAATGCACAGCTCTGCCAATGTGTGGAGATACAATTCAACAAGCTCTGCAACCACAAACAAAATTAAAGTGTGAAGGACAGGCTAAACGGCTGTTTCCTCCACGTATCTGGAGGTGTTCAACACTAGCTCTCAGATGCAGAGTAATGAATTATGCTGATGTCCAAACGGGGTAAATCATGTCACTCCTGACAGGTAGCATGATTACTCTTGAAGAAACTAACAGTAGCTAAGCAACAAAATTACAGGAAGTTGATGTTGGTGGAGAAGCCTTACCATGCGTCAGTTAGCCTGTCAATTTTATGTAAATGCAACTGTAAGGCATCAATCTGTGCAGTCTGTGCTGCAAGGGTGACATAAAAACTGGAATTTGTTGAAATAAAATAGAATGACAAAGATGTAGAGCAACAAAAAGGGGAGAATAGGGAGGGGAGGGACGACACATAATAAAATCTGCCAGGTGTTGCATATTCACATTTATTCTTCTTGTGAGGTCACTGGGTGAAAAACTCACAACTAGGCTACACATTTTTTAACAGTGATAACCGAGGTATAGGCGCAGGAAACATGTAATGATATTGAGCAGGTGTCTGTTCAAAAGCTAGAAAATGTGTGTATCAAAGTCATAAACTTCTATTACTCACCAGGGTGTTTCACATCTTAGTCTTGGGCGTCCTTCAGGTGGAATGCACAAGATTCACTGAAGCAAAGATTAATTTTGTGGTCGTTCTCTTCTTATGAAAGGACACTGACTTTTGCTCCCCTGTTTTTCTTGTCTTTTGTTTTCTCCCCACACTGACTGAAAAACTGAATAGCCATACAGGAAAAGAAAAAGGAAAAGCTGAGGCCTGTTCGGAGCGCAACTTCTCATGTGTACTTCTCACCGGCAATAACTCCCCTGTCTTCCTTCTGCTGGACGAGACACGGAGCTGTGATAAAACCCCTGGAGATGGCAGAGGAGCAGTCAGGAGATTTGCATAATGTGCAGGATGCCTCTTGAGTCTTCTGCGGGTACTAATGTCTGACCCGTAGAGAGACCGGTGCTGATTCTCATTCAAGCCGAGCTTTCCCGTGGCGTGAATACACCTTCAAATCAAGACAGAGGAGAGGGTAATAGATGGACTGAAGATTATCAGGAGGAAAAGGGAACTGATGTGCTGCAAGGCAAAGCAGGAAAAGCCCACATAGTATTCCAGAAATCATACTGCTGGTGGCATTGGAGAGGTATTGTGCTCCCGGTGTGCATCCCCTGTGCCTCCGCCTCTCTGTGTCCACCTTGTCTCCAGCTGTGGTGGAGGCACTGAGTGATAGAGCAGCACTGAGAGCTGCTGCTGCTGTTGCTGTTGCCGCCGCTGCCGCTGCGTCCTTCCTGCTACAGCAGCAGTCTCTGCTCAAATAAATGCCTGGTCTGTCACAGTTCTCTGCTGCAACGCATTAGATTCATCCTTCCTCTCTCTCATACACCCCCTCCCTCTTTCTGCCCTCCTCCCTCCTTGCTCACTCTCCTTCGTTCACTTGCACTCAGTCACACGTGAGGAGACACAGTGGGAGCCTGGAATACAAATAGGTTGTCTTCCTTAAAGACGTGATTGTGCTCCTTGAATTTGATGATTTTTTTTTAAGGCAGTGAGGGGATGGATGGATGGAGTAGATGTGATCTCTAGATCCCTGGCGGTCTTTGATCTGCCTTACCTCCAACTGACTAAGATGTCTGCGAGTGTTGCTATGACTCTGGGCTGCAGACTATTCGTCTATCAAGAAAAAAAAAAAAAAACAACAGAAAAGGTGGTATTAAGCGGAAGTTTGTTCAAAGATCACAGCTGCTGATGAATCCTGGTTTGATTCTGGGTCTGTGCATAGTGCCACCACATTGAGGATAGTGGCATCTCTGTCCCTACTGGGGAGAGGGGAAAAAGAAATCCACGCAGTCCTATCCACAGAGCACACTGAAAAGCTACATTCAATTAATATTTAATCCAGGAAATGGACTTGAAAAAAAAATGGAAGGAAAGCATATTCTATTTTCATGAAAAAATAAAATGCGGCAAAAGAAACATATGACAAACATCACTGAATTAAAAAATACATTTTCAATTTAAATAATACAGATTGTCATACATAGAGAATCTAAAAAAAAAACCCTTCATTTACAGGTTGCAGCCTTGTAAATTTTGCTTTGTATATTAAATTGAAAGACTTTTGCCAATTTTAAAATATTGTAAAAATTACATAAGCAAATACACTAATTTGTAATCATTAGAAAAAAAGAGGTGTTGTGAAGTGTTGGACACTACTGCTACTAATAAAATTGCATAGTAAATAAGGTAATAATATGGTAGGTCTGATTACTTATGTTAATGATACCTTATTCACTTTTCTAAGCTGAAGCTGTGATTATCCTACTGTGATGTGTGAAAAAGGTCTGCTAGAAATGTAGAGAAGTGGAAATGTCATTGCATTCAGTCAATGAGCACCAATGAGCACAGAGAGCAGAGGTGATGCCATATTTTTACATTTCATTCTGAAAACAATTGAGGGAGCTGAGATCACATTCAGGTCATGTGAGATAACGGTGGGAAAAGTAAGTCATGGTTGCAACGCTTGTTCATGCAATGGTGATGGCCAGGACTACAGCAAGAGCAGGATATGCTCTGAATGTATAGTTTTGTTACATTATACGATAGCCAGACTTTGAGGGGAAAAGAGCATGGATGTACAAATTCAAGTTTCCTTGAATAATGGACTTCAGCTGATGTGATGCCTCTTTGTTTTTGCTTAACAGTCACTTTTTTTGTATTCCTCGCCAAGTCAAATGCATCAGGGCTTTTTAGTAAAATACGAGAGTCCAAGTCATAATTACCAATGTGGCATCGATGTCCATACTGGTTACTAATTTGCCACAGGCCTGAACTCATTATATTGTAGCAGGAAAAGTACAGGTGTGAAGAATGTTTGAAGAATGTTTTTACTTTTCTTTAAGTAATATTTGTTGTACTTTAGCCATGCCATGTGCCATCATTGTTATTGTATGTTCTGTTTGTGCTCCGGACCAGTGATGATGATCTTGAGTTACATGAGTAAAATGAAATGAAATTAAATGAATGAAAAAAAAATGTAGGATGTGTTTATTATTTACATTAGATACCTAATTATTAATGCTAATACAATGTAATTAGATATTCCTATTCTTCACAAGAGAACGTGGAAAAGGAAAGAAAATACCAGACTCCCTTGGCAGTTCATTACCTACAGCACTGGAATGAGCACCAGTTTAATACACCCTCTTTGTGTTTGAGTCACTCTCGTTACACTGTTATCTGATTACAGACATGTTGCCAGTGCTCTGGTGATTCTACTGGGCTTTGTTTGCCTTATCTTGCCAAGCCACTGCAGACAGGAAGCCCCAGTGAATAACTACTGAGGTGCCTGTTAGCTTTACCTGCCTTGTCTGATGGATCTGCTTTTGGGCCTGAGTCCTGCCATACTGTATCACAGACAGATGGATACAATTAAATTCCTTCTGCACACTCAAAATGTTGAACAAGAATTTGTGGAACAACTGTCTGACTGCCTGTGTGCTGTGGGAAGGTTGTGGTTTAAAAAAAGCTCATGAGATCGAGCTCTATGTATAAAATGGTCCAGCATTAGGCACTGCAAAGCCCAACACAAGCAGATAACAATACACTTGTGAGGCAAAAGACTATATTCAAGGCTATAAGCAGCTGTTTTCCAGCTGTCACTAAAACCACTAAAATCCTGTATAGGAGACTAAAGATTTGTTTTTCATTGTGTACTTACTGAACTTCTATCCCCTACCTAGTCTGAATTCCCTGCTTTCATCAAAGTGATACAGAAGAAGTACAGAATATGAATAAGAAATAGACATTTTCTGTTGCCACATCCTTTTAGTGTATGAATAATGTGTAAGAAACCCAATAACGCGATCCTTTAACTAGCCAAGCCTGCAAATGAGAAAAGAGAAACCAGTGGAGAATGTATGTGGCTCTCAGCTCACGCATTAACATTCATGTGTGGTATCTTGTACAAGGCGGCTCCTGTGTAATAGCTGTAACAAGCTTAAAGGACTATTTCTGATCCAAGTTGAGAAACTGATAGAGGCCCGGCAAAAATTACAGATCACAGAGGTCAGAAACCTCGAGTCAGGTTAAGAATTACCTCCAGGTGCTGTTTTTATGTGCCATTTCATTTTTTCATCTCCAGAGGGCACGGATGGTTCCGTCACCTCTGACCATTTGACTCCGATCATTATATTTTGTTTCCACGGCAGCTAAATCTCACATGTGTTTTACTTTGAAAGTGTTCATGTTTTCTTTTTTTTTTTATTTTCTTATAGACTGTGTTGCTACTTTACCTAGAAACAAGCCATGTTTTATCAGCTTCATGAGCCTTACATTGTACATCCTTTATTTACTGTAGATTAACCTCATGTTAAAAATTATAATCTCAGAGATCCTTTTGCAGCATCTATGAACCAATTCATAATTGCAGTTGTGCTTCTATACCTCATTTCAGTTTCAAGTTTAATTGTCTGAAGTCATCAATCTTCTGCTTTGTTTCTTCAGCAGTAGTAAGCATTTACACTACAACTACTAGCAACTACACACACAGGTAAGTGAAGAGCGAGTATACTGTATTAAAAGTCAGGTTAAAGGCCAAACTTTATGATTTTTCTGTGAAAATTGCTGGTTGTAATAATGCAAGTGCAAGGGCTTTCATCAGTGGGCCATAGGCTTAATCCCTTTTTTATTGAAATTATAATTGCTTAACTTATATTAATTTAAAGAAATGTAGTTTGGAATTTGCATTGCTAATTTCATCAATATCAGATCAAATATTATATAAGTCAATATTAGGTTGGCATGCCTACATTTTTTTCCATTTTCACGAGCTTTTACTTCACCTTCACTGTCTCATTACTTCTGTTCTCAAACCTCTGAACAGGCTTAGTGTTTTCTTGTTCCTATGTGAACCATCAGGAGCACTAAGGCACTGTGAACATTTCTGCGTTTTGATACAAACAACCTTCCTCAATCCTTTAACGTTTCACAGACCTAGCCACGAGTGTGTGATGCTGAACCAAAACACAACCTGTTTTGGTCTCAGAGCAGCTACAATACATTATAACCTTTACATTTTAGAGACTTAAAAAAAGAACAGAAGAAAAAGAAACAGAACGAAAGGCTCTGGCCACATTTACAGAAATGTCATGCACTGTGTATCACTGCTGTTCTAGATTTAAAGTCAGATATGTTGGCTGCTTGTTAACTTTGTTTAAATGGTGCTTAAGCTTTGAAGTACCATCTGGGTGTCTTTGCGGGAAAGCAAAGACCTTCTAGATATATAGCACTCTTGGTAGTATTTCAGGAATGGAAAGGTAAAGTGAGGTAAATGTGTAAAAATGTGTTAAAGTGAAGGGTAGGTCAGTTCAAATGCACTGAAACTGTTGCATTTTAAATTGCATTTTATTATAATGATGATATGGGGTATATAATGAGCTATATTATAGAAATTTAAAATTAAAGAACACCTTTAAGATACAAAATAATGTAAGCTTACTGTCCAAACCAACAATAAATTCCTGTTCTATCCACATGGACTTCACAGTCTATTCAAAAATGGAATAACATTAGAATAAAGCAGCACTTAGTCAGACAACACCGAGATGAAGCTATAGACTTTATAAACCAGATAGCAGCTACAGCACAGTCTACAAACACGCACGGTAAAGCAAAAGGAGAGCTTGCACAGTTTTTCCACGCCAGATGGGGCACAGACATAACACTATGCAGTGGTTGCTGGTGTTCTCTGCTGTAGAGAGAGTTACGACGGGTGGGTTTTTTCTGTTACACTCACCTGTCTGAAAAGCATTCTGCGAGTGTTCTTCTATCTACTCCAGGTTCAGCTCCTCCACTCATTCCTTCACAGTGTAACCAGTAACCAGTCCACTCAACTGCGCTCATCCCGCTTCACTCAAATTTTTTGAGCTGAATTGGCGGATGAATGATTATTATCAAAAGAGCAGTAAGGCTCCTCACACACCTCACTAAAGTGAAGGTTTTTAAGTGAAGTGAGGAACCATCTCAAGTACTTAACCAGACCCAGCATGCACCAGTGTGTTAGGCAACAACGGGGGTGTGTTTGATTTGAAACACCTACCATACTGGAAGGGTGGTGAATTAAATCAGCGATTAATTAAGATAAGGTTTTTTCAGATTTTCCAACATAAAGGACCAGCAAACTGGAGCTGTACAAATAAAAAAAAGAATATATGTTAGGGTAAATCTAGTGTGCAGGCCACACAAAACATATCAACCGGCTTGGATTGCATACTGTAAAAACACTATAAGAAATACAGACACTATATATTTTTACAGCTGTTGTTTGCAGTATAAGCAAAAGACACTGTAACATTGCATTTATGAATATTAAACCATATAATAAAATGTATCAAGTAAAATGTGTCCTTATAATTCCTGCTGTGGTCAGTAACCTACGCCAAGGTGCTACTAATCTAATGCTAACCATAAAACCATAACTCATATCGACATTATCCTGCGGCTGCAGATTTTGCTTCTTTCTTTTGCTCAATTTTCATAAAGTTTATCATGACTTTTTCATGTGACACTTAAGGGAATTCATTTGCAAAAATATTCTTGCAAACTAAGACCAGATTGATTAATATTCCCACAAAAAAACACAAAATTTACTTTGTTACAGTAAGAAGAGTAAATGTAGTTAGTCACTTCCATCCCTGCTATTTGCTACATTTTGAGACAACTTATCTAACATATTAAAAATAAAATTATCATTAAGAAAATGTATTGTTGGTGCTAATGACACTGCTATTTCATCTGATTTTACTGTTGACTGAGATGTAGGAAACAAAGAAGGAGCTTCAACTTAAAATTCTTGCATCTTTCTGTCTGAGAACTGTCCCAGTGCTCATAACTCTGTGCATGTGAATAAACTTTTCTTTTCTAGGCAACAGAAAATAAACATACGTATATGTGATTTTTGTTTTTTTTGACAATATATATATATATATATTTTTGGTCTGTAATGTATAATAATGCTCCCACGCTTCATGCTTCAAATGAGGATGAGCTCAACTTCTTTCTGTTTGGTTGAGCTTCCTTTCCATTCTCAGTCTTGACCCTTTCACATTTTCCTACAGCCATTAAACTGTGATATTAATATCAACTTGAGAATGATTTATTGAGGTTAATATTATGCAAGTAAGGTCTTTAAGTAGGAATTAAAACTTTCTTGTGGTTGCAGTCATTGTGAGTTGCCCTTGGAAATAACATCAGCTAAATGGCTTGGATGTAAAATGTAAATGTAAGCTTTATATCGCTGAACCACATCTGTTACAGCTTGACATTTATTCCTGAACCCGAACTGGACCCACATTTATCAGAATCACTCCAAGGAATCACAGCTGACTCAGGCTAAAAATAATCCCAGCGTCCTTTGAGAATCCCTGGCATCAGAATTTTATGACACTGAGAGCACATGTACAAAGAATACATAATAACATCTCTCTAACTTGATGTTACGCCAAAAGGCATTTGTTGTTAGTTTACTTAAATTTTCATTTGATCTCTACATTGTTGCACATCTACTCAAGGCTTGAAATCTCTGGCATCTGTCTTATATTCATACCGCTGGCAAGAAAAGCTCATCATCTATCAATAAAAAACCAAGAACCAGACTACCAAAATCCAGTTAACTGTTTGTTGGTATGAGGCCTGTCTGTCCACCAATCTATATAGAAAGACAAGCCAACAGACTGACAGTAATGAATAAGATCAGTTTGTCCTGGGTGGAGAAATGTTCCTCTCGGGTAAAACTAAAATTCTTTTGTCAAAACATACTTTAGTATTTTGCGATAAATCTACATGTTTAGAGTAACTTACTACACATTACATTATACTGTTAATAAAAAATGAATGCCTTTTCTTAAGCAGTCAGTCATGGGGAAATTACAGAGATACAGTACAATCTAAGTTGTTCATGACTCTGCGGACAGTTGGCTTTAGCTATAGTTTTAGCTTACCAACGCTAATGTAAATCTAAATGTAATGCATTATACATTCATAATTCTATAATAATCAATCAAATTAATCAATTCAGTTAATTAATTCATAATCATTCACAATTCACAGAAAATCCGCAAAAGAAAATGCTGGATGTCGTCATCCACTATGCTTATGTGAATATCAGGAGTTGGTCCATCGAGATAAATGATTGGCGGCACTAAAGGAGCAACAAGACCGTGTCATTAAAAGATCACAATCACAATCACAAAGATCACAATGTAAGCCGTTTCAATGGCGCTGTCACATTTTTCTTTTATTGATACACTTTTTTTTTTGCATTTCCATGTAAACAGACTTACTGTTCATGTAGCTGAATTTCCCCAAGCTAGTTTATTGTACATTATGAGTTCTGCACACCCACGCAGGTGTTTTTTTTCCAATTATTGTGGCCAATTACACCTGTGCCCAGGTCAAAGTTGGGTGGAGCTATGCTGGAATTAAAAGAGGTCTGAATTAACCAATGGGTCAGACAGACATTGATCAACCATAAATCCCTACACAAGCCCAGGTCTAATCAGGCCAAAGTGAAAATATCTGTGTGGGTGGACTGAAAGGTCTTCACACACTTGCATCACAGAAACCTTCAGGAACAAAATGAATATATATTTTTTTTTTCAAAACAATAGCTTGAGTGGCACATTGCTTTTTTCTAACACACAAAGAGCAGATATATGTTGCTGCCTTATTACCACTAACAAGGAAGACAGAACCAAATCCGTGGCCTGCTCTAATGGTACTGGAATTTCTCCTCACGCGGTTGTGAATAAAGTTTTGAGATTCACATTATTTGCCATTTTGAGGTTCTTCACCGACAACACTATGCTATTCAGATTCAGTCACACTTAAATCAACACACACACATACAAGTTAAGCTTGGACACCTGTCACTCTATTGCAAAACAAGTCTATTTTTAAATCATATTTTTCTGAGTCTACAAATCCCTACAAAGCGCTCTGCTGCAAACCGTCAGACAAACCATTGTTAGAACTCCTTTGTAGGCAGAATCAATGTTTATTTTCTCCCTGTGCTAATTACTTATTAGGAGGACACATAGGTTTTCCCTTAAGTGGTTTATACATCATCATCCACCTCCGCCTCCTCTCCCTATTTTCCAAATTAATTACATCAAGAAATGGTGGAAATGCTAATGTGGCCCACTAACACCACTGCTGTAGGAGCAGGAGAATTCAGGTCAGAGGACAGCAGTTCTTTAGGCACCACATCTACATCTCTCTCTGCCACTAGAGGAGGAGTAAAGATCGAGTTACATGCTTATGTGGAGCCAGATGTTTTAAGATCATTAACACCAAAATGCTGCTTTGACAAGATCCTGCAATCCAGACAAATTACCCTCATTACTTCCCATTTTTAATGGTCAGTATTGGGAAATGTGTCTAAGAAAGGATTTGTGTGTGCTTTGTGAGATTGTGGGATTCGGTGCAATCAACACTTTACTGTGTCACTGCCATTAAAGTCAAATTAGAATAAGAACAGTACAAAACAAAATGTACTGTAATGTTTGTTCTGCCTCACCAGTTCTCACACATTTAGAGGTATTGAAAAATAAATAAATAAAAAACACTTCCTTCCTGATGTTGTTCAGACATAGCAAATGCCCTAAAGACCCTGAATGTGCAGCCATCAAGATAGTCACATTCCTACAGCATGACAATGTATTAATCACATATTGTGTGCTGCAAGTGACAGGGAAAGAGTGCACTGAGTGAAACAAGGCCCTCGGTGGGGATTTGAGGATTTGCCAGTGGGCCCGTCCCTTCAAATGGCATGTGATGATAACCTCCTTGTCTTCTGCTCAGAGATTAACAACAAGGCGGGCTGTATGGATGGATATGCTCTGGTGGTGTGCTTGGACTTGAGAGGCATAGAGGTCAGAGTCTATCTAAACAGCAGATGGTTCGTTGGGCCTCTTTGGGAGTGTGCTAAAATGGATTGAATACACAAATCGAAGTCTGCAAATGAGCACTCTCTTTGGCCGTAATGGAGGCCAGTTCTAGAAAACTAGTATGAAGTATGAATCCACAGCAAACAAATATGATTATAGAAAAAAACAAATACAATCACTATAATACTTGGAAAAACAAGAGGGGAGTGTATGTGAGTGTAGTCAGACATTTGTAGTAGACAGCAGCGGCGCTAATTACACTGAAGCCATAAACAGCACAACAATACACAGAGTGTCGCCTTCCTCCAAACTGCACAGCTTCCACTAACAGCTGACATTAAACCCCCAGCAATTTGGGCCTTTTCCTCATCCAACTCGCTGTTTAAAGGCATTCCACTACTAATAAATAGATTATAAGCGTGGCCTTGACTATGAAAATAAAAAGAAAAATCTTAGGTGGCACCTGTCACACCACTGTGAAATGAGTTGTGGCAGATGCTGTTCCCTAAAGCAGCTGAACCGTTCTATTAGGGGCAGATCAAAAATATGACCGAGTTTTAAAATGAAATGCTCCTCTGAGCTCCATATTTCCAACATCTGGAGTATAAACAATCATATCAGACAAGGCAGTTATTACGGAATGGGACCATGCATGAGCTGAAACAAGTTTGTTCATACATCATTAACACATAATGGAGGAACGAAGTGAAATGGCCTCGGATGCCCAAACACGCACACGTGCCCCCACACTGAACTGACAGTGGATGCAGAGCACATTTGACATTATTTCCATATTAAATGTGTAACAGTCAATATGAAATGCACAGGCATTCAGAGGTGTCAGAGTAAAGTACAGCTCTTGAGGTGGATATTGGAGAGTTCTACACATTATATTATGGAATAATATTTGAGCATATAAATCACATAAAAAAACATATTCTGATTTTTGATTTGTGTTGCTCTAATTTGGGTCTGCAATTTCAATATGAGCTTATTTTTAAGGAGATATAACTGCAGTGTTCCAGCTACATCCCCAAACAAAGGCTTATAAGGATGACAATACATCCATTTCTGTATCTCCACTACTACACTTGTTTTCTGTCTTGTAAAAGCATTTTCCTGAACTATAAACTAAGGGTAAAGTCCATCACAGTATGGGAGGCTCAGATGTGCACTTGAAAATGCACTTTTCATATTGGGTACTGCGTTCCTATCAGTGGAAAGTCTCCTGATACCTGTTACATTTTCTTATTAGCTTCACTGTTTTTCAGTAATGTCAAGGTAAGTAAAACATGAACAGTTCTCTATCTGCAGTGTGTTTATGAAATGTTTCACACACTGTTTTGTGTATGATTTATCCCAAAATACTTTCATGCTGAGACATCACTCTGTGCAAAAACATTACAGTAAAGAAGGGGTTGTTGTGGGTTTTGTAGATTTTCTGCTTTATACAGCATCACTGGGATGTTTAAATTCCACACTGCTGCAGATAGTTGTCATGAAGTGCAATAAACAGTAAAGTAATGAGAAGCTGATACCGAACATAGACAATCAAACTCCTGTGGGCCAACAGCAAGCCATGTAAATTAGATTTAGCACCGTGCAGCTCTAAGGGATGTCCTCCGGAGGCCAACAAACTGTGGTGGTGTTTTAAATGTTCCAGAAGTCACTCAACTTCTAATCTGTAGAAGTAAGCAAAGGGCATCTGTAGAATATTATCCCTTGAGTTACCCAAAGCTTACTTCATCAAAACAACTTCTAATCCTGGTGTAAGACGCTGAAAATCTGTTGGGTATTATGGCACACCTGCAGTACATACAGTAAGCTGACTCCTGATGTATAATACCATCAGTGACAAGAGAAACACCCACCGCTGAGACAGAGGGAACTGCATGCATGATAATGCTGGAACGTGAACATTCCCATATGCCTCTTTTCTCTAAAATAGAGGCAACGTTCCTTTGGGGAGCCTCCCACAAAGACTGACAGACAGCCCAGTTCTTCAAAATGTCCTGAACATCTGATATTTCCACAATTATGAGCAGTCTGTAATGGCTTCAATTCATTGAGAAGATGTGACCCAGGCTTCAATTTATTCATCCACTGAGGCAGATGGTTGTGTTATTTTTCTCTCTTTTTTTTTTTAGACTACCACATTAAGCACATTGAATATGAATGAAGAGCTCTACTCCCACAACTACTTAAATAAATAGTTCACTTTAGAATTAAACAAAAAAAGTGAAATAGAGTGTGAGTCATGAACCGCTTACCTCAATTTACGTCAGTACTGACACTGTGTATACGCCTATGTTGGGCAGAAAACGAATGTAAACTAATGTTTTCATTTAACTAATGTATCTTTGATTCAGTTCAGCACTGCTAAATCTTTTTTTTAGCAGAAATCACTCAAATGAACGATTATAGATATCTTTGTAACATAAATCAAGCCAATACAGGTAAAAAACTTCACTTCATACATGGCAGCATTTATACTCTAAAGTTCCATTAGTGTTTGGCCAAAACAGTGATATACAGCTTCAGTGACATAGCAGTCACATGTGTGTTCATTGTTGGTTCCAGCAATAAACTGACTTTTGGGGATTTTTAGACCAACAAGACTGCACTGTATGATCACTTGCACTAGCTGAGCTGGGTTGGCACGGCATGCTTCAGCAGCCTCAGACATGTAAGCTTGGTAGCAGGCATGTGAGTAATGTTATTAAATCCAAGTCAAAAGCCTTCCCCTGCAACTAGTGAGACAATCACTGAAGCATCAGTACTGATGTGCAATAATCTGTAGCCATCTTGTGGTCTTTTGAGACATGGATGTATGATTTTTTTATCCTTTAGCATTTTAATGAATGAATGGATGGAGAGATATAAGGAAATATCTTTTAAATGACATACAATACCTCCTCTTGTTATGTGGGATGGGTGCTGGTATGTGGGAAGTTTCCCTCCACTGCCTGAATTATCAGATTATTCTGATACTAACACACTGGGACTTGGCTTGCCAAGGCAGATATTTACATGACACAGAACCCTGTGGTCCTCTTCGACTCTCTGTCTGCATCATCTGTCTCTATTTATTTACATTTGCACTAATGAGGCTCTTTGCCTATTTATGTGTGCTTAACCTCCTGGCGAGCGTTACCATGACAGGACATTACTCAGTGTGGTTTTTATTTTCCTGCACAAAAAAAAATTGTCAAGTTGTTGTTCAGTTGTATATGTATATAAGTCGTGAAACGTCTTCAAGGAGTTTCTTCTCCATAGAGGACATAGCCTATGCGTTGAGGTGATTGTGTTCCTGAGGAATACGTCACTTTGTTATGTCTGTGTTTGTGTTTCCCGTTTATCTGCTCTGTTCAGAAAAAATGATCTAGATCTCAAAGAGACTACCTGATTAAATAAAGGTTGTATATGTAAAGTAAGAATCTAAAAACCATAAAACTAAAAACCATACTCAAAGACACTTATTATTATTACACTTATTTTTTTTCCTTTGTCACCCACTGTTTCATCTTACATTCTACATACTACAATTAAAAACCCTGTAGAAGACCAGAAACACATATTTAATTTCTATCTCACCTTTATGTTTATCCTCTGAGGTTCACCTGGGCCCAGTCTGCAGCATTTCTTGCCCAGCTGCAGCTGAGACTGAGCTGACGTCAACAACTTATTCCAGTGCATTTTATGACTCGCTCTGTGCTGCCTGCCACCTAGTAGTTGGTGTTGTCAGCAGCTGCATTCAGATAAATGAATTTGGGGTGCCTGTGCTGTGCGCCCCGACCAGCTTTTATCTCTTGTTCTGAAGAGGAGCAAAGTGTGCATATACAACTTATAACGAGATATTCCAACCGCTGTTATAAACTTCCTTATGACATGTTTTTAAGATCATATTCCCAGTTCATGATAATGCTTATCAAACTACCTTAAGCAAGTGATTTTGTGGTGGAGGTGGAAACTGGAAATTCACCTGGTGCGGCTTAATTCTTGCAAATTCTGTGACCAAAAAATAAAAAAATATATTTCCACATTATACGTTATGTGTTTCAGTAACCAGTGCGGCTAACAAGACTGCCATCTGTCATCATCATCAGCAATAAATTAAATCGTTTACAGATCAGAGCTCAGAGCTAGCAACATATCCTACTCCAGACACCTGACGATTCTGTGTATGAATCTGAAATATGTGTGTTACAGTTTACTATTGTGATCTGTTGAAAACCACAGCAGGTCGTGCCCCAATCTTGTTAAATCTCTGTTCTGTATCGGAAGATTTGACTAATTAATTGAGGTACCCATGCTGTTTGACCCACGCATAATTACACATAGCACATCCTTCAAATTAGAGGCTGCAGATGGAAGGCACTTGTTAATCCTGCTGCTATGTGACTACAGGTATTTAATCAAGTGAAAAGGAACAGCCTCATACATCCTACAAAATGTGGTACATGATATTATAGGTTAGATTCAGCCATTAATCCAAGCCAAAACAGACTCTGTCTTCAGCTGTATTAACTGTATTAAAGAGTATTATGTTTATTCAAATGTCTAACAGAAAAAAGTAAATAAAATGAGAAAGGCAAAGGCAATTTACAAAAAGTGTTACTTTTTGTAAATTCTTATTTTGGCCATAAAAGGCTGACATTATACACTAGCACATGACATGGATTGAAATGCATTTTGAACGCGAGCCACATATGCTATAGTGTGTTTGCGATGTTAGTAATTAACATTACTCGCAGGTCAACAATTCCACTGTGCAAGTTTTGTGCCTCTTCTGGACAAATTTTGTAAACTTTGCATACATATAAAAAAAGTGCAGTACAGTTCATAAACCCCGCCCCGTCCATGTAAGCAGATGGGCCAAACTAAAAAATCAAAGTACATGTCAAATAAATTTTTATCAAAGATGGTTTCTGTCATTTTACATAATCATGCTGATGTATGTTCAAGTATTGATTTTTCTCCTAAGTATGATTTTAATTACTTATTTGACTCTATGAAAAGGGGGTGAAATGTCATGATTCACAGTTGTCAGTCACAGTGAAGTAATTGCGGAGGCACGTACAGACATCTTTTTTGGAAAGAGAGATGAAAATTTAACTCGAGCAAATGGTTGTTAGCTAACAGTTACTAACAAATGACTACCAATCAATACAGTGCTGCTTAAGTCACAAAATTCTCCTTGCATTTGTAAAATGAGGTGGTCCAAGTGGCTGCACTTTCTTGGCATCGCCACTAAATTTACACCCCTGCTGGGTTTGTACCTGCACAAAGACAGGGCCTTGGTCGTACAGTGATTGTGATGGCTGGCTACACACACTTAAGCAATCTTCACTTTGACCAAGCTCTGCTGAAGCTCAAAGTGTCTATAGATTACTCCCAATTCCCTGATGTAATGCTTAATGACAAGAAAAGAGCTTTCATCTTACCTATGAAAGTAAAACGCTCAAACCAAAATTCCACTCAGTTGGCAGTTTTTGAGCAGACTGGATTAGGTGTATTGTTGCCTTCAGCAAGGACAGATACTGTCAATGCAACAGATCCCAGATTTCTGTAGAGCTGAAAGTCCGTGTCTACAGCTACAAAGCTGTAGACAGTCATGGTCTTGTACCAATGCCTTGCTGGTTGTATCAGATATATGTTTCTATTTAAATCTTAGTTTTTTGTGATCACTTAGTTTAGATTAGTTGGAAGACAAGCTGAAAAAAGAACCCAGGGTTTTTGTTGTTGTTGTTGTTGTTGTATTATTTAAGTCTTTTTTCATCTCCTCCTGTGTCAGTGCCAGATATACTTCACTGCAGGTGACAAAACAGGTAAAGAATTGCAGGTCTTAACATTGAAGATTTGTCTTTTGGAAAGGCAGCAACTCAGCTGGTTCACTAAAATCAATTCAAGTTTATCAGTGTAAGACAATGAATTAAATCCAACAAGACACTTGGAGAGCACACTGAGGATAGAATGTTAATGTGTCTGACGGTTATGGCTGAGCTTTTATCTACCTAAATGGTGGGAGGTTTGACCGCCTAATGACCACTGTGCTTAGCAAGAATAAATCCAATACACAATCCCCAGGGGTGGTGGTGTAGAGGCTTCATATGTTTATCTGTGTTCTTAAGTGCGTGCATGTCAATGGACTTACTCAAGAATAAAAACCATTCTATAATCTAACAACGTTCATGCAGGATGGATGGGAGGGAAGAACATTTCTGATTGAGGGAAGGGTATCTCATGAATTTTCAACATGGTACCTCACTCCCAGTGTCTCTAACCTCATGTATTTGTGAAGGCTCTTTCATCACATATGTCAACTTCACCTACGGATAACCAACAGAGGATATGCACTCTTCCTTTTGCATCAAATTGTCTTGTGTCAGTTGGCTCCCGCGTGCAGCGAAAGACACTGAGCATTAGTTATGGATGTCTGTTTCAGAAGAAAAGTAAGTTTTTATCAGCCTCTGAATAAACTTTACCCCAATAAGAGTGTCTGAAGGAAGCCACGGTGACACTAGTGGCAGGTTTGTGTCACGAAGACCAGGATGCATATATATATATATAAATACAGCTGCATTTTACATTTGATTCACTTGTTACCTTAACGAATTATGTGGGAGTCATCAGAGGACTGTTTTCAGGGAAGCATGAATGAGTTCAACAATGAACGTCTGCAAAACATCCTCATTCATTATACTGGAAACTGGCATTCAGAGATAGTAGAAGCAGTGCGTCATCTCCCAGCTGGGGAAGTGCATCACAGTGGTAAACTTTCCCACTCGAATTTTGAGCTTGAAATCATCAGCTGTCAAAAACAAACACCGGATGAACAAGATCAAACCTGACTGCACTGTTGTGAGAAGTTGAGGTCATGACTGTGCAACATTTGTGTGTGCTAGAGGGTGTCATGCACGTGCATGGAATCATGGCACTGGAAAAAAGAGAGGGAGGATAAGATTGTGAGATGCATTTTTTTTTCCTTCCCCCCATTGTGTCTGCAAAACACAAGCACAATATGAAAAATGAATAAAACACACACTGTAGGAAAATTGAGTAAATGAATATTCATGCCCTGGATCGCTGTAACAAGCACTGTGAGTCTTAAAACGTCTTTTCGCCGTCTACAGTCGTGCATTCAGCTCTCTTTGTATGGTAACTGCATTTGCCTGATTGCTTTTTCTGTTTGTGAATGGTTTGTTTCGAGAAAGGCCTTGGCATGGGGTATAAGGCATCACTTAATCCTCTGGCAATAGGAAAGAAAGGATAAGAAACAATGTGAAGGCATGGCAGAATAGGCATGCAATGATGCTTCTCAATGGTGATCATTCCGGCATTCTCTGGCACAGCATGCTTAATGGATTTTCTGGTTGTACTGTATGCGTCAGTTGTTGCCAAAAGCCAACCGACTGAATTGACAGAACGTGTCATTTAAATGCGACCTTTATTGTAGATGTGTGCCACTCTGGGCAGATACAGATGTTGCTTGGTTGTTGTTTTTTTTTATCAGAAAAGGTACATTTAAAGGCAGAACAAGATGAAGAACGTTAAAGTGTTGCTTTGCGTTTAGTTGTCATTGTTGTTCAGTTATGACCACTGCATTAAAATAGAGGGTGTCATGCATTGGTTGACTTTGTGTAAGCACAGCACGCAGCCTGAAAAAAAAAAAAAGCCAAGTCATTTTCTCCAAGAAGGGAATCACCAGCTGAATTAAAATGCATCTGACTTCCTTCACCATCGTAGGGTGAGTAAGTATGGAAGCTGTACTTATGAGTGAATTTTTCTGCTACTGTATTATGACTTTCGTATAAACCTTAAAAAAAATGGCACCACTTCCTAGTAAGGCTTCCTATAAAATAGGTCAATAAGTAGTGACTAATGACTTTATTGATAGTTAACAAATACTTGACCAATGCTTTATCACTTACTAACCATTAATAAATTTGGTCCAGGTTATGAAAACACCATCTGGTTGGTGTTTTCCCACAGTTTTAAAAGATCTGGACCGAAATCCAAACATTTAAAAGTGCAGATTTGATGTATTGTGGTAGATACCCTTTATTAATGACTAAATAACTAATTCATATAGGCAGAATAGCCCATTAGAAGGTGATAAACCACTGAATGAAATACTAGGAATGAGTGCTACATTTTTCCTTCTCAGAGTAGTTCATGGAGACCACAGTTCACCATGTGACCAATGACGTTCCAAAGGGGTGTTACTGCCTTTGCTTTCAACTGTTTGCATCCATTGAACTGAACCACACATACGCATGGATGCAAACTCAAAACTTCCAACAAAGGTGTTTTTCTGTACATCCTGTCAAGCCTCTTAATATGAAGTATAAAGTAATATAAAGTTTTTACTAAGTTGAAGTTCTGGACTATTTGTGATTTGACTTCAGTGGTAGGAGGTGATTTTGATGTAGCCAAAGTAAGAAAATTTCTTTATTTTAACTTTTTCTATTTTTTAAATAGAACTTGTTCATTTTTTAAATGAACATTGGAGCTTTTTAGGTGATGGAAAGATTTTTTTGTATTTATTTATTTGTTGGAACCAACTGAGGGCATATTTTGTACATAAAAATCCAAATCTGGGCTTTGTCACTTCTGACATATCTGAACCACTTTCATTTAATTGACATTATCTTTTTTGTCAACAATTTCCTCAGTTTTGGGGGATAACTCAAGTTCCCTTCCACCATTGCTTCTGTACCCCTTGTTTCCACAAGTTTTTTCTCTCTTTTCCAAAGGACAACTGCTTTCACATCCACTTTCTTTACTGGTAACTCAAACGGTTCTTTATGGTAGGAAAAGCTTGTGTAATATGACATGCAAACCAAAAAACTGTAGACTGACTGGCTGTTGTCGCATTTATTTCTGCTGTGTGATCTATTTATATTGGATAGAAAATGGCTAAAGTTTATCCTCGTCATCGACTGAAATTTGGTCTGAATTCTGTTTATTCCTACAGACCACAATAAAAGGTTGCCCACAACATATCCACAGCTGTGATGTACTGTGGGCTACAATTGTTCCTGATGAATTTACAAGTGTTCGCTCTATCATTTCATCATTTGAAACATTGCTGTTTAGTTTAGGAGCAGTT
This sequence comes from Scortum barcoo, assembly GCA_023238725.1. Lineage (NCBI taxonomy): Eukaryota > Metazoa > Chordata > Actinopteri > Centrarchiformes > Terapontidae > Scortum > Scortum barcoo. The sequence goes on from CM041536.1 coordinate 18,577,573, forward strand.
CCAAAGCTACCCATATTCAGATAGGCTGCCTCCAGCTGTATCTGCCTCCTCTGCCCTTGACGTCCATGTTCTGCATATCTAATCCTCCGCTCACCCCCTCACTTTGCCTTTGCACAACGCTTGCCTCTTCTCCTACTGTCAAGAGCGCCTCTGCGTGTGAATTTTACAGGTTCAAAGATCAAAGCAGAGAATCCCAATGGAGATAAAGACAGAGAGAAAATGAAAGTGAAGATAAAGAGAGTTTGAAATCCCCTCCAGTCTCCATATTTAGATGTTTGTCATCACTTTGTTTATGTGTTTTAGTGCAACCTTAGTTTCTTTTAAGCTTGCCATGGTTTTGCACCCTGAAGCCTTGTTTGGACTGCTTAAGTAACCTGACAGCTACTTAGTCATGACAGCATCAACAAATATTTACCCACTGCAATTTATTTTTTGTCCAAAGAAACTTTTTTTTTTCCAATTTATTTTGTCAACCTTCATTTTTACAATGAGAAAGGTCAAGGTCAAGAATTACTCACAATAAGAAAGAATAGCTTGAGACACAATTGGGAAATGACTTTCCTTGTCAAACGGGCAAACCTTAGATCCTTATAAGATTTTTATTAAAGTTAATGTTAATGTTCCTCTTATGTCTTGCCTCAAGAATATCAGTAACGTGCAGATTTATGCACCACCATAGGGCCACTGTTTCACCAGTGCATGGAGTAAATGAAAAAGGTGCTATCAGTTCCTACCACTGGATCACATCATGTGCATTCAAAACTGTCAGTTCACAATATGGTGGTGAAATGTAATGTTGCTGCATGATATGTAGTCCGATATATACTAAGTCTGACATATGTAAGTGAGATTTAAAACAAATTTTAGTAAACTTAACCAGACTTTTATCTATTAACTACACATCCTTGTCATTATGAAAGACTTCAAAATTCAGATTGAATGAAAAACTTTCTGTTCAAATCAGTCACCACTTCAAGAAGTTTACCTCCTGAGGGCTTTCTTAGTTTCTGATACAGCCATAACAACCTTAAACCCCATTTTCAACTAAATTTAGTTGGTTTTGTCTTTTAATACCAGCTAGCAATTGAACTCTATACGTGTAAAAAGTTGTTTTAATCTTTTGTTCAAAGGTGTTTCAAAAATTGAATGGTCACCACATATAATTTTTTTTGGAAAGGATACAGTACTACAAGTGATCTGATAACCCCCTGGATCCTCCAAAAATATGCATTTCCTTACTGTGGTATTTGCCTCCTTACGGTGTCCGTTTGACTGGAGCTGCACACCAGATGGTGCTGAGGAGTGGGCAGGGAACAGTTGGTCTTAATTAACCTTTCTACTCTGTAGTGTCATTAATGTCAATCGGATGCTGTCACCAGAGATGAGCTTGGGCTGAGGAGAATGGGTCAGGGTGCAACGGGAGAGATGAGCGGTGTGAGGAGATAGTGAGGGTCAGGAAAGCAGACAAGTGAACAGTGATACAGAGAGAGGCGGGTTGAAGGTCTGAGGAGAGGAAGGGGAATATGTGGGGAAAGGGGAAATATCCTTTGACCTTGCTGTGTGAATGACAGATGAAGACAGGGAGTTTGTGCTTGGCTGAGTGTTTATGTCAGCTGCAAGATTCATGCCGCTGCCCCATGGTAACCACGAGCAGAGATAAACGCAGGCCGAACTTTTGACCCGCGTTTTGATGAACAAAAGTTGCTGTTTCGTAACAATACAGAGAAAACAGATTAGGAAAAACAAGTACATCAGAAGCTTCTAAAATGCCACGGTCTTATATCACTACAAAGTAGGGCAGACAATGTTAATGGCTTTTCTCAAGATGGGAGATTGAAGTGCTTGTCAGCTTCTCCAGCCAAATCCTGGGGCAAAAACATAGATTAGAATGTGCACATCACAGTTCTTGCATCAAAGACATCGCAGCTTTCCCAAAGTACTTTTTTTTCCTTCACATTCGTCAATACATATCCAAACACAACAGACTCCGATTAAAATCTATATCAGAAAACAATAATGTGTTGAGGTGGTTTCGTCTTTAAAATGGTAAAGATGAGTAACATTCCATTAAGGACAGACTGATCTAGTTTGAATAGATCTAACTTTTTTTTCCTGCGTGATTTAAAAGGATTTTATATTTAACTTTTAAAGACAGACAACATTGCAAAACAACAAACTTAATTTTAGCATCTCCTGAGGCAATCGTGATGTAATAAATATCTAATATGCCAGAGTAAGTTGTTTTATTGCTGTCTGGATTTTAGTACAGAGGACCTCTCGAACAGACTGTTTCGAGAAGTCACTGCAGTGTGTTTTGAGTTCGAATGTGCTTTTTTGAAAGTAAAAAGATGTACAAAGGGATTGAAGAGGAACATACCAGAAGATTTTGCTCGAGCCACTTGCCCCGCTGAAGTCCATCCATACAAGGGAATACATAACCTTCAAGTTGTTGCTGAGCAGATTCTCTGCTCTGGGTGCAGCGGCCGATGGGAACAACACGGCTGATCTCTCCTTCTCCTTAGTAAGAAAACAGTGACACTCATGTGATGCTGCTGGCTTTACAGTTCCTTATTTCTTTTTATTTATTTATTTGTTCTTTCTTCCTTTTTTTTTCCAACCATTCTTGTGCAGTGGTGTGTAAAAATAGGCTTGAAAAGAGTGGAATAGTCTAATGTTAGGTGGAATGAAACACTGGATTTTCTAGCAAGAGAAAGAGAATTTGTAAATAGGAAAATGGGTTTTCAATTGAATATATGAATAAAAAAATACCACAAATAAGTAATATATAAATAAAAATTTTTGTACAGTACATATAAATGCCACCCGAGGTTTATTGGCATTAGATTTAGACCACAGTTAAGCGACAGGTTAAAACCATTCCAATTTTGCTTCTGGCAGATATGAATAGACATGGTGCCTCCAGTGTTCCCTCGCCGTGGTAATAGTGAAAGATTGATCTTCAAGACATGCTCAACAATTAATTCATGAATTGATTTTCTGCTCGGGATTAGTATAGCTGCAGTCTTTTAGAAAAGCTGTGGCGTCTCAGGCCTGGAGCAAATTTTGTTCCCTGATAAGTCGAACAGAAAGGACATGAAGGTCAGGGAGTGTTCAACGGCCCAGAGTGACTGAAATGAAGGGCAGACTGAGCATATGTTGAAGTGAGGCGAGTGCATTCACAGCCCATCCCACGGTCAAGAAACACTGAAGGAAAACACCAAAAAAGTCAGAAAGCAATGATCGAATTGTTGTTTTTACATCGGCACGGTCTATGCCCTAGATGTTGAGTGTGAAAACTTTAAATGCTTTGCTACAAATTCACACCCACAGCTTTCTGATTAACATGTTGATTTAACGCTCAGTTGAAATGTATATTATTTGACGCAGGAGCACCTGCAAAATCACAATGGGCCTGTATGCAGGATTTTTTATGGGCTCATCTCCATAAAGCTGGCTGGTGATAATGTTGTTTTCTGTGGTCAGGTAAAACCATTTCAGCAATTACTCCACTGCAGTGATGATGACCCTTGGATACCGTGAGTGGTTAACAAACATTTTAATAAGCCATACATGAAACACATCTCCCAACCTGACTAATTGATTGATTTTTATCGTCATGCCTCATTGGAGCTCAGGCCATGTGAACTTCTAAGCCATTACTCATGTTCAGTGATCAACATGCTTTCTTCTGTGGATTACACATCTCTCTCCTAACAAGGAAAGCCTAACAGCAAGCATACTCTCTAAATCCTGACATATACGAAGATGGATGGTAATGACCAGCCTTTACGTGGCTGTAAAGTATGCAGCTGCATGGAGTGCCCTCTCCTTCTGGCAAGTCATTAAGAGTGCATCACCAGGGTCTTCCTTCACACCTGGAGAAGCAGGTGCAGGGCCTCGACCTCGTAATGGAGTACAAGGTGAGCTCAAATAGTAGACAACTCCCCAACTGGGGAGTCCAGGATGCAGTAGAAGTGGTAAATGAATGCATGTGTGCTTCTATGAGTGTGTTTCTTTCAGAAAAAAATAAATAAATACAAACACTTCTGCTGTTAAAATTTGAAAGCAGCAAACAACAAACATGACTTCACTGCAATGCAGAGCCTGGGCCAATAATAGACTGCAGCTTGAAATCTTATCCGATTGATATAAAATATTGAGGAAACACATCACATCCTACCAGTCAGGTGATATTTTGCATACAAAGTGTTATTGCGTCTCATACAACTATAAATCATTTATTTAATTACCAGTTTAAGGGAGGCTTAGATTAAAGAACTCATTTGCATTATTGAGCATCAGACCACTCTGCTAGAAAATATATGTACTCCGTCAGAGAGATAATGACTCAGTCGAAGAAACAGCACAACAAGATGGTGTCACATTTTACTGTACATCATAAAATGAGTCAAGGGCATGGATTAAGTTGCTCCAAAACAGAAGGGTCCCATGAGGACAGATTGGTGGTGTTATGAAAACTAGGATTACGTGTGGAGACGTGGTAATGGCTGTTGATTCTCAAGTGTCTATTTGACATTGGTTGTGGCCCTTAAGAACAAAACGCAATACATATGCAAAGCACTAATCAAGTAGTATCAAAATTGACCATGCCAGTCTTGCTTAAGTGCTTTCTTGGCAGATGTGGACGTTTACTACGTGTCAGTGAGTGTGTATGTGTGTGCCTCGGAGAGAGCGAGAGAGACGGCTAATAGTTCTTCATTTTGAAATTGTCATTACATCAGCCCAACGTTTCTCACATGGCAGTTGTAGTCAACGAATACTCCCAATACTATGCTGACATGAATATAAAACAGCAGACCTGTGTCTGTAACCTCAAGCCAGCCATTTGCCATTGCATCTGTGAGGGTAATGGAAGAGGACAAGAGAGGGTGGGAATGTGACAGTCATTGCATGCACCTCTGGCTATGGCGGGCATGCCTGAAGAGGTATGTGAAAGTGAACTGATTTCGGCTGCTAAGACTAGGGACCGTCCGTCAGTAAGTAAATTTGAGAGAAATAAGCTCTTATAGATAGTGTATTGGTCCTGACTGCAGGCAGTCAGCATCCATTTATGGTAATGGTGAGGCACACAAACCAATGTGCCTGCCTCAGGTCCTGCTTTTCCCCCCTCACTGCACTGTTTCTGTGTGTTAAACCACACCAAATTATTCTTTTTATTGTTATTTTTATGCTCCAAATTGTGCTCAGAATTGACCGGTTAATACGTCTTCAGTCATACTTGAGTCCCGGCTGCTGTAAGACTTTTAATCACTCCGTGCCTTTAAAAGGCCATGTTTTCTCCTTTTTTTATTTTCTTTTCAACTCCTTCCAGTTTTAAAGTCTCCTTCATATTTGATTTATGGTGATATTTGACTAAATCAGATCTAATTCCACAATGTTGAAACACGACCCTGGGTTAACATCATAAGTTAATATTTCATTCTTCCCCTGCTGTAACTTTGGTCATTGAGACAGTGTTGATAGGCCATTATTAGTGAGTGATGGAGTGATTGCTAATGAGGAGGATAGAGTATGCAGCCAAGCCCCAGTTGATGAAGTGTGATAGATAAAGGAAGAAATTGTCCTGCTAATGTGTAATTGAGTTTGAAAAGACATCATCATCTTGAGGTGAGGGACGATTATAGATGACCCCCTATTATTTTATTATTGCGGCAGCCTTTTAGATATGAGAATTTTCATGTTTTCCATGTCACTTCCCTTTACGGTTAATAAGGGGCATGAAGAGACAGGCCTGCTGAGGTGGTTATTTCACAGCTGAATCATGCACAGGTGTTCTTTTTCTGTATTTTCAAAAATGTGCTATGACGTCCAGACACACACAATGGAACAGATGGGTTGATAATGCCACATAGTTATTGAGTTAATGATTGGTGAAAGATATATCTTCGTCTCAGCGTGCGTCTCTGCCTCTCCTCTCTAACACCACCATAAACCACAAATAACTTTAAATATGCAGGCATATCGCTCATACTGTGAGAGCGGCATGGATGTAAAAATAGGATAAAGCTTCAAGGCAGGATATATTTCTTTTAAGAAGTCATACACATACACATGCACTAAATACACAATGTTTATGTTGCATTTGCAGTTAAATCACACAAGTAGTGACCTCACCGTTTTCTGTCTTCATAAACAGTCACTTAGCTTGATTACCTACTCACTACTCGCCTCCGCTCGCAGACCTGTCAAGGCCCTTCTCCACAACGGCATGGCGTCCCGCTCCTCCGTTATGACGCCGTCTGGGAGATTAAATGTATGGATCACAGTTTCCCAGACCAGACCACCTGAGCGGCAATGAGTCGGAGTAGCATCACCTCCCTATCTGGGCCACGCCACAGTAGACTCAGGTTCCACACCAGCGGGAGTTGATCAGTCAGCGAGCAAGGCATTAATCTGCGTGACGTGACACACTGACTCTCCCCTTGGAGGACGTCCGGTGCTGGGAAGCCGTCCAACAGCAGTGCCTATTGCTGCTAGAGTAATGCAGGGTGTCAGAGGAGTTGGCATGGATGGAGGGACAGGGTATGGAGGGATGGAGGTGAACGGACAGAAGGAGGGGGAATGCTGAGATGCTGAGATGCTGGATCAGCGGAAGAGAGAGGGATATGGGAAGGAATAAGAGGGATGGAATGTGGCGTAGAGCAGATAAGGACTGTAAGTTAGTTTGAAAAGAAGCTGAGTTAAGCTGCAAGGGAGAGTGAAATCTTCATTGGCTGCTTCTTTTCCTGTTTTGTGTTCAGATTCTGTGGAGAGGGACTATGCTATCTTTCCAGGCATCAGAATCTTGTTATAGCAGTATTACAGTTCAGGGTTCAAATAGTTTATCAGTCACAGGCAGGTATCAGTATACCATACAGTTATATTTCTCTTATTTCACAGAAGAAGTTTCTTTAATTGTGCTATTGGTCCCAAATTGACAGGTCTTACAAGAGATAAACACACAATACCTAAATGAAATGCATTCATTTTTCTACCCATTTTTACTGGATGTATTTATTGTTTGTGGTGGAGCATTCATTTGAGTTCATACAATTTTTAGTGTGTCTGTAATTGATATTATCATTATAATGCTTTGAATGACAATGAGAAAACAGTGTGATAATGTGAAAGGGTAACTCTTAGTGATGATGCCAGATGATTATTGGCTGAAGTGCAGCTTCACTCGGCTTTACAGAGCTTTATAGCAGGGTTTCAGCTCATCGTTTAGCTGTTTGGCTCACACCTTCGGTGTTTTTTGTCCACTCTCACTTCTCTTGTAGTGTCGTTGTCAGATGCAATAGTTGGCTGTTTTGAGCAATAACGCTCTAAAAACCTATTGTACCCTACCTCCTCAGCACAAACAGCAGACATACTAGACTGGGCATACTGGACTTACATATTAGGCCACTGTTACCCATAGACTTAAAAGATGACAATATGACAATGTTTTTGTACCCAGAACCAGACCTTTGGTGTTTGACTGAAGATCGTGTGAGTAATTTAAAAAGCGAGTTACCTTAATCACATACAGTCGCTGGAAACCAAAGCACAACATTAAATACCATAATCTTCTCAAGTCGTTTGAAGGAGTTCCATAAAGACAGGGAGATTCTTGCCCACTGCTCTTGATTGTATATGTAATCAGCACATGAGTCATGAGGACAACAATCAGTTTAATAATCAGGTTCCCTAAAGTATGGCTCCTTTATCACATGAATCATACCATATATAACAAGATACTTGATGACATAGAAGATGCCAAAGAACTCAACTGCAGGCACTGATTGCATTATTAAGTGTTGAAGGAGGATGCAATAAAAGCCTTTACATAAGAAAAAAAACAAAAAACTTACAACAAGAATGGACTAAAAATATGGTGCCTACATCAAAACAGTTTCACAAAAAAAGTTTCCTTTATAAATTGCGTGTAGCATTTTTGGTATGTGTGGGTTGTCGGCAGCTGTACTGATTCAAAAGAAATCTAGTAAATACAAGAGCAGTTTTCTGAAAATTATATATTTAGTAAATCTCCAGTGTGGCTGTATTTGATGTGTTCTCTTTCTTTCTCTACATGGAGCACTTTATGAATATGTTAAAATCAGGATATCACCTTGGTAAATTGGTTGGAACAATAACAGCAAGATCTGTGGGGATGTTGTTGCATTGAGCAAATAGCTGTTCATTCAAGCAGCTCTTTAAGTACAATATTCAGCTGTCAGGAAAGCACTGACTCAACACAGTTCTGATCAAAGCATATACACATGCATACATAGGCAGACAGATGCATGAATCTCAAAGAAACACATGGGATTGTTTTTCGTGTTTCAAATGATCTTTAATCCTTAAAAATAAGAATACACATTATAAAAACTCCCACAAATACCAGCTGTGCATGCACAGGTGTGCAATATGAAACAATGTATCTATTTACTGGTAAAAGTCTGGACAAAAGTCCCAAATCAGTTGCAGTGTATTAATAAACTGCTGTGCTAAATGGTGAGATAAATCAAATAGCTCTTGTCTCTAGAGCCCCTTCTTTCTCCACCGCCCAGTTTGTCTCCAAGGAACGCTGGGCATAAACATCAAAGCAGAAATTACATTAATCTAGCACTCTGATGTTGAACTTTGTTCTAGAAAGTTTCTTTCATATGAAAATACAGAAGGGGTTCCTATGCTTTTCTGCATGCTAATTGTTACCGCCTCCAGTTTACATAATCAGTGTCCTGTACTGGTGCAGTGACACCAGGGGGAGGGTGGGAGAGTAATGGACCAATACATGTGCCATACAGGGGATCAGGTGCAGTGAAGTCATGGTAGCTGCACTCCCCCAGGGCTTGGAAGACAAAGGCTGAAGACCCGCCCCACAAATGTCAGAGAGAGCACCTGCTGCCAAGAATAACTACAGCGGTAACAGAGGCAGGACACATGCCCACCTGCTGGGAGGCCACGCACAGGCCACAGCGCCTCACAGAAGAGTGAAGACATTCAGGGAAACAGGGAACACATGCACAGCATGGTGGTTAATTACCACAACATCCTGCAACAAACCAAATTGGATATTATTGGTCCAAGCACTTCTTTAAAGTAGAGGTAAAAAGGGTGAAACATTTTACAGTTAGATTTAGCCAATACCCACTGCAGTCAAATACAATACAACCACTGAACATTTTCCTTGTTTCCGGCGACAGGTTTTCTTTTCTCATTTGTTCCTCATACTTTTGGGTTACCAGATAGAACCCTTGTAATTGGTGGTTGTTAAATTCATTGTACGGGACTCATTTAATATTGCCTGGGTCTGCCTCTGAACCTGCTGGGAGTACAGCTGTTGGAGATTTCTTTGAGGTAGTCCAGCAATTTTAAAGCACCTGCTGACAATGCCAGAGAGTGTGTTACTGATAGCCAAGTAGGTGAGAAGGAAATGTAGAAAGTAGAATTTAAATAACTCCAAGATAAGGAAGGAAAAGAATGGAAATCCAATTATAACTTAGTTTGGTTCCACCAAAATGAAATTAATTCACAATCTGCTTATACTAATTTCTCTAAGGAGTGTCAAATTCCCTGTTGGTGAAAAACTGACTTTGCCTCTTGAAGCTAAGTGTTGTCATTTGAAATGAACACAAAATGAAAAAGGACTAAACACAACTTTAAATGCAAGCTTCTGTGTAAAACAGTAAGAGCATGTTTCAGTAAAAACTAATGTATTAAACCACAACTGTGTTCCAAGGAATTTTCCACAAATTAAAAGGGTGTGTGTGAGATACACTTTAGAGGAGGTCTTTGTTCATCACACTAGTTAGATGGTCAGAGGTGAAAAATATACGTGGTCTGTAGTGTTTTTCTCGGGTTAATTATCCGGACTCAAACTGGAAAATAATGCCGAACAGGGTGCACTCAGCAAGGAAATGATGATGGACATTTCTAAGAAGAATTCCTCATCTTCGTACACATAAAATGTACAAAAACATTTCTCCACGTGGGAGGGAGGGGAGTGGTTTGCTTTGTCCTTCCTTCATCGTGGTCTCCAAATAACTATGTTTTCATCAAGGTGCAATGTGGTCACTTTTATTTATTTCAAATTTTCAGAAGTGGCATGAGAAGGAATGTTTGTTCGTGTTTTTTTGGTTGAAAAGCAGGGGTTAACTTGATGGGCTACATTTTTCTGTCAAAGGGACACAATTGAGTAAACTAACGCAAACAGCATTTTGGGTTGAGCTTTGTTTAATCCTCACAATACACTTAGGTACAATTTAAAAGCATTCAACAGTAAAACACCACCAAAGGTATTCATTTTATCTTTGGTATTCCACCATGCAGGGCTTTGGCTGCCAAGGCTGTGCTTGGAGAAAAAAAGTGGTTTGCATAGAGAGAGGGAGGGCTGATGTGGATACATTTGGCAGCGGAGGTGAGAATTTACACTGGTGCCGCTATAGTACTCCCACCACTGCTAATCTAAAACCTTGCAGAACATCCAGATTCACACCATTAATTATTTGTTTCCAGCAAAAATAGCAATACACGTCCCTTACCTATAATCTCTTTTGACAGAATCGCCATTGTAAAGAAGGACTATGTGTGACTTTCATTGCTTAAAGGGTGGGACCATTCTTGACAGTCAATCAGTGACTTGGATAGCAATTTAGTAGGAACATGCATTTGATGCATGTGGCCTGGTCGACACAACTTCATCTCGTATGCACAAGTAGTATTTAAGCCAAAAGTAACACTGCCCCCACTTTAAACTTTGGACGTCAGTGAGAAATGGCAGGTTGCAGCAGAAGTTTGGTGGAAATGAAAACTCCATGTTGACCTTGTCTGGTGTCTTTGCTCAATAAATCACAAAAGCAAAAAACTTCAACTACAGCTGCCTGCCAGATAAATAAATTAGTTTGTGAAACATGAGTAGAAGAGCGGAAACTGTGTTGCTGGCCAGATTTAAGTCTCAGGTTGTAAGAGGGAAGCAGCAGGATGTGGCAAGCAATGTATAAATATGCATAACATACTGCATGAGGTAAATGAGGAAACACAACTTCATGTATTGTTCAAGGAACACAGGCCAGTCCAGAGTACCCTGAATATATTGAATTATGTTTTGCTTGTACTGTAGGTTTTTTTTAATCTCCTTTTGTGTGGAAGTATCTCAATGTAACCTTTTAGATATTATCAGTATACTGCATAGACCTATAGGCTCAGAAGTGATTTTCTGGTTGTCTGTGGTCTAAGTATTTTTTCATGGGTTTCATTCAGAAAACCATGTGCTTGGTGTGACAGCTCTCCGGCCATGACCTTGACAACTTCCACATATGGATGGTGACCTCCTGTGCATACCCCCTATAAAGCCCAACCTGCCATCAAGCTGTTGAACTGTGGCAAGTAACTCTATACTAATTGGTGTAAAATTGCAAGAAACAACGAGCGCAGATTAAGCTGCATTGTAATTTCACGCAGTTCTGCAACATATTTCAACTCTCAGATAACTGCCCTTTCTAGCTACCTCAGACTCATCTGTCTGCCTTATTAAAACACCAGTCAAATCTTCACCTGGCTTTTGCACAAAGGAAGCTTTCATTTGTTGTTTGTTTGTTTGTTATTTCTGTCCAGCACAGGTGGGCGGTGGGTTATTGGTTGTACAATTCTCATTTGAGGATACCGCATTTAACTCTACAGCCCAGAGTGTGTGAGTCTTGACTACCAGGAAGTAGGCACCAGCACTGGGCAAAACAAACATACCTGTGGATAAATATACAATCAAACAGTCTCTGCTGTATGTAGTGTATGCTTCAAATGGAAACTCAGAGTGATCAAATTTTCAAATGAAATTGAAGAAAGATGATAATGAAGCCCACCACTGTGTTGTCTGTTATCCATTACTGTTGTGATCCAGAAACCTATGCACTTGACAGTGAAAGAGACTGTATAGGTGGTTTGGCACTTCATATTGAGTACAAACTTTGCAAATGCAGCCTGATGGTGAAGACAGATAGGGGTGCAGAGGGCAAGAGGGGCACCATAAATCAACATCTATCTGAGCTGCCAGGTTTAGTTTGGAGTGATGTCTCCTCAGTATCCCAGAGGCACTGGATGCAGACCTCATAGCACTTTCGCCTGCTCCATGACAGTGGGTATGATTGCATGTTTCACAACAACATTGCTCAGAGAAAACATTTTTTCATTTCTCTCTGTCTCATTCTCTCTCATATTGTTCTTCCATTTTTGGGAGTGGTATTGCATCAAATGGACATTTTATGACTATCTGGTCCTAGCAGTGCAAACTTAAGTATGTAATTTTCACTTAGCTGAACTACTTTGCGTGGCAAGGCATTGTTAAATAAAACAGAAATACCTTGATTAATACCTTAAATGATTGCATGAACTGTATGTCATGACAATCCGTTATCCAAATGTGATCGAAAAGCAAAAGAGACAGTAAAAAAAGATTAACCAAGTTGGATAATCTGGCTGAGTGAAATCTGCAGCAGTTGTATGCATCACAAAAAGAGATTACTGGGTTAGCTAACAGTTTTAAGACTCAAACCACTTACTATGACTGAAGGTGTGTGGCTCGTTTCTGTGAGGTAGAAGTTACACTGGATTAAAACAACCAGTTTAGTGGCAGATATCAAGTATCAAACATTCATAAACTTTTCAAATTTCTGCAGCATGAGCAATGTCTGCTGTTTAATTGTATGTTTTGGTTTTTAAAACACCTTTTCTAGGTGTTTTAAAAACAAAATTACAAAACAAAAATTAAATTATATTTATATACAACTCATTTACAACAGCAAATGTTTACTGATTGATTTGCACCAAACTTCGCCATTGAAACATTACCAGAGGGGCAGTTTTGTGGTAAGTGGTATGTGTTCCTGCCCTCTGCAGCGTATTGACTGTTTCTCCAAACAACACAAAACCTGCTGTGTTTGTTAAGAAGAGACTATAAAGTGCACTTGCATCTTCAAAACAAGCCACTTTATCATGTGGGCCACAAATGTGCCATGAATATGATGCGACCAGTGAAGTGAACTGTGACACCAAACGCTTTACAGCTACCCCCTGTTTCCTTAACCTAGCCGTACTCGGGCCGTGAGCTGCAAAGATACGTCTGTAACGATCAATCAAAGGTGAGTCTTGTCACTTTGAGTATTTTTTCCACATCTGAAGCATCTGAAGCACATCTGTTTGAGCTCCCTACATCACAACCTGGTGTGTTTTGCAGTTACATTGCTTTCTCGCTCACCGAAGACAAAAAAAGGAGTTTTGAATTAGTAGCAGGCTCTGTTAATATTAAAGTACATGGTACGCTAACTCTCTTTTCAGAGGGCAGAATAGTGTCTGCACTGTTTCAAGCTATCGGTACGTACAGTATGTCTTAATCCAAGTTGTGAATTACGACCTGTGGTACAGGATCCCTGGGAATGATGGACACTGTGGCATCACGGCTGCTGTGATATACAGAGCTCACTGAGTGCCAAGTCATTCCTAATTTGAATTACAAAATAAGTAACAACCTGACAGAAACTGTGTTAGTGTGTGTGTGTGTTTGTGTGTGTGTGGGGGAGAGAGAGAAACAGTGAAACATAAATAACTATGCTGCTCCCATAGTTCCCTTTTTGGTTTTCCAGCACACTCCTACAATAATTTTATCGATATTTATAAAGTTTTACAATTTCGTTTACACTAGAGTGCATCTCCCTGTTGGCTCACTTTAAAGGAGAGGTTTTTGGAAGAAAATTGGTTAGGTAATCAATATGTTTATTACAAGTAATAAAAAAAAAAAATAAAAAAAAAAAAAAAAAAAAAAAAATCCAGACTCTGCATTGCTGCTTCTCAACAGCCCATTAGCTAAATCGCTAACCACCATTTTATAATACACTCGGGTCAAACTTTCATCTTAAGTAGAAACTGACTGGCATCAATACATATAAAAAAGTCATAATAGAAAAATCTGTTTTGCAAATTCAAATTATGTTAAATTTATCAAACATGGTGACATTTTTGCTTATGTGGCAAAAAAACTTATATTTGAGTATGTCAAAATGACGACTGATTAAATTACAATACTTTTTTTTTTTTTGCATATGAATTCTAATAGCTTGGGTAAAAGGTCTGTCAGTTCTCCGTGCCAACCTCATTTGGGACTTGAGCAAGCATTTTAGGGTTGGAAAGCAATTTAAAGCAACAGAGTCAGTGAATGTGCCCAAGCTCTTTGTCATGAGGAATTAGCAGCAGCTTGTTTAATGTCTTTAGGATTATGATGATGTGAATGGTAATTACGATCATGGTAATGATGATTAAAATGTGGATGCCTCCAAGGTAAAACAAAATGAGAGAGAAAAATAGGATGTAAATGAATTGGTTTTTAAACGATCAACCGCTGACTATTGGAATACCAGATACGCTGCGCAGCGCCTCGCTTTGGTTTGATCAATGCAAGACTGTTTCCGAAGGAGTGTTGCAGAATCCTTTCTCTTCTGTTGTCGTGGAGGGTGTCATCTTCCTATCTCTGTTGCAGCACTTAAAAACAAGAGAACAAATGGGGTCTGGCACATTTCCTGAGTGTAGTATAGTGTTTACACATTCAGCTGGTGACCTGAACAGCATGTTGACGGTCACTGAGGTTGACTAGTGCCGCGCCGTCTGTGCCCAGCACTCATCAAACATTCACTTCGATTATACTTTAACACCAGGAAGACCAACTATAAAGTGATGGATGTTTTGGATTTCTGAATTGAATCTGAATGGATTTTTTTTTTTTCACCTTTTGACTTCCTCAAACCAACATATTCAGAAACAAGGAGTTTGAGATATTCGCAGACATGCAAGGACAATAATGTGTTTTTTTTATTTTATTTTTTTTACCCTCTTTCACCACTCAGCTCTAGTGAAGGGCCCATTTTGACAATTAGGGTCACACTAACGTTACATTACATTGTAACAGACAGCAGATTCAGGCTCGGGAGCTACAGCAGGTCATCTGCTCCTCATAGTGTTGATGGTTCGAGCCCTCCCCTCCTCCTGTCCACATGCTGAAATGTCCTTGAGCAAGACTCTGTACCCCAAGTTACTACCTGCGGTTGGCCAGCCCCCTGCGTTGTAGCTTTCTGCCATCACTGTATGAGTGTATGCTTGACTAATGAGCAGCATAAATCTTGAAGGGCGCTCTTTGAACGTAACCATTTACCCGTACTGTTTTTCTGTCTGTTCTTTTGTGATGCAGTTCTATTTTTTTTTTCTTCTCATAACGTGTCATGAGAATCTAGAGGGCTCAGTCATCAGGGGCGACGCATGAGGGCAGTTTGTGAGGGTGTTTATTAACCCATAAGAACCCAGACCTATTTCTCCTTCAAGGATCCTTCAAGGAAAATTATGGGGGACATATCACAGACTAAATAGTTGTTGTGGGAACACAAAATCACATGACCTGTCACATGACCCACCAGGATGTTCAGTAGGGGTCACTTAGGGACTTCACAGGTTAAAATCAGGTTAAAATCTGGATAAAGCTATATAAGGTGAAGGACTTTCCGGGTCATTTAACCAGTGACACTTGTCACAATGGTACATTTAAGTGACTTGTCACAATGGGTTCTTTATGGGTTAAAATACCTGTGTCCATTTGCAATGTTTTTGTTTATTTCATTTAAAATACCTAGTTAAAACCATTGTTTTCATTTTTAGCCCACATAGGTTTTGAGAATAAGTGTATTTCTCTATTATAAACGCAGCAGCAGAGGGCTTTTATCATACAGCAGGAGTGTATTAAAATGTAATTTTACTCACCATCACATCTCACTGATTAAAAAAGAAAAAAAAAAACATTTCATTTCTTTCTAGTTGACGGCTGAAATGTGGCTGATATTCTGATCTGATTAGCTGATCACTGACAACAGCTTTGGGGCCCAGAGGCATGAAGTGCACTGACTTGAAAAGCGTTACATCCCGGTCGTGGATAATCACAGTCATATGGCGTCTGTAGTGTATGTATGCATTACAGGCACTGTTTGAATTGTATAGAGTATACTTATATTACAATTTATGTGGGCAGGCAGCTTAGCCAGCATGTCTCCCCCCATCCAGAGGTTCCACAAATAAAAGGGAAGAGATTTGTTTGCCAGTCGGCTCTCTCGCAGGTGGGAAAGCTTTAGTCAATCAATCTTGAGCGCTGTCAGCAGAATATTACACACGCATCAGGAGCACCACACCCAACGTGGCAGTAAAGTGCGCCGTTAGCAGTTGATTCCAGGGGTTTAGCAGAGCGCCAGTCAGTCGGACTGGAGGAGCTGCAGGCGGCACAGCAGAATACGCCATCATTTGAGGAAATGTAGTGGCGCAAGGGCAGCAGAAGAAATAACACTAAGCCACCAGTTTATCTGTTATGCAACAGGCAGGGACACCTCTTGCAGGCATCACAGACTAACCTGACACACAACCAAGGGGACTTTTTTGTTTTGTTTTTGATCACAGGAGGCCTTTTTAGGCTGCCCAGAAAAACACGCTTTTAATTGAGTGAGTCTTGGAGTCTTGCATGCTTTCTTATACAGTATATTGTTAGCATAAACTTTTTGATGCTGACTTCAGTTATGACTGATTACTCAGCTGAACCAAAAAAAAGCACGATGGGTTTGTGAGAGGGAGGATCAGAGACCAGAGAAATTAAACTAATCGTAGTTCCTGATTCAAGTGAAAAACAAAGGAAAGCACTCAGCAGGCTCCTTTCAAAAAACAGATTTAGATCACAGAAGCACAGCAGTAAATCGCAAATAATGAATGTTAACCATTCATCATAAGGCGAATTCGGTGGGATACTACAAGTGTGCTTCATGCGTGCTTCAAAAAAAATGGACCCCCTCCCCCCCACACGCACATCTGAAACCGAGCACAATCTGTGTTAACTCAATTGGTGTAATAAAAAATTTAAATCACCATCTTATTGCCAAAATCTAACAATCTGGGCTCCCATTTCTAAACGACAACTTCTCATCACTTGTCTATTCAAGGCGGTGGTACAGGGGCGATGAGGCAATTAAGCAGTGTGCCAGTTTAGTAATATACGCATCTGTTGGTATGCCACATTGTGTCTGTTTAGCACCATGGCCCACAGCCTTCCTTCACTCCCTTCCGTCCCTGTCACCCATCCATCTTTCACATTCTCTCTGTCTGTTGGTTTCCTGGGGCATTGAACTCACCACGAGTCAGGCTTGTTTTCCTTACAGCTGGTGCATTGAATTCCTCCCAGTTTGGACATCATGAGGATGATGGTTTTTTTTGTCGCTGTCGGATTATTGTGGGGCAAAAAAAAAAAAAAAAAAACATTTAGCGTTCCTGTTAAACTGAAGCAGTCTTTACTGTGTGGAGTGAAAGAGTTTTAGTGTGTGAGCCTCTATTGACATACTGTCAGCTGACTCTTAATAGGTTTCAAGCAAGTCACCGACGATTGATTGAAGCTGTCCTTTTAATCCTCAAAACATTTTAACACAGACATAGCTGCGCAAACAAGATCTCTCAGAATTACTTTGTCCAATCTCCTTTTCTATGTTAGTAACACTGATTTGTTTTCCTTTTTTTTAGCTACACAAATATGATAGAAAAATCTTCCAAATTGATCCAATAAATATGCATCAATTTTCCAATGAAGGATCATTTTATCAGAAAATAGTAAACTGTAAAAAAAAAAAATGCAAAAACACTGTACTAGATACATGTTTTGCATGAATTAGTCCGTGCCTAAGAACCAGTAATTATTTGTCACAGTTCCTCTCTTTTGGCATTACTTTAAATCGCCAAAGCAAACACTGATGCTGTCTGGCCCAGGAGGGAAAGCAAGCAGATGTGGGGACATTGTGTGCCAGTAGGATCATGGGGGTGTGACAGCAAGGTGTGTCAAGAAAATGGCAGCAGGCAATGGACCAAGAGATCTCCTGAGTGGAGCTCCAGCAGGCAGACAAAGGCATTGAAGTGCTCCCAGTGAGGTTCCAGAATAAACTGTCATGCTGCAAGATCTTTCAGTGCATTTTTAATATAAAGATTTTAAAAAAAGAACTTAACTAGTGTTGGTGTCTGACAGAACAGATTTGTTCCTATTTTAATGAATCCAGCTGTCTTCACAGGCTGCAGAACGGTTTACACAACAGCTTGGGTTGAACACGCGATCTGTTACATATAGTTTTTGCTTCAAGTCTATTATTTATATCACAAAGGCCTATAGTGATAGTATATAACTATAGTGATCGTGTATTGGGTGAGTGAACTGTAACTGAATGCTGTGCACACGGAGCATTGAAGCTGCTGCTGCTCTGCTAATGTGCTGCTCTCACTACGCCTCCTGTGTAGACACGGTGTAAGTTTAGCATTTTTATTACTGGAGCCAGAGCAGCATACCCAGAGTAACGGCACTTTAAAAAAGTTGCACAAAGTCTTGAATCCTTCAAAATGGTTATCCACGGCAGATTTATGACCTTTTAAAAGTTGTGGCATTTTAAATGGTTTTGGATTTAATAGGCTTTGTACATGTATTATCCAGTACAGTCTCCATTATTTTAACACCTCTTAATTCATTTGAACAAAAGCACACAAAGTTGAAGATGTGTAAATATTGTGAGGCTTGGTGGATTGTGTTGGATGCGTGTACTTTTTTTTTTGTTTCGGCCTAATTATTTCCATATATCAAGCTGCAGAACTTTATAAATGCAGCTAATTACATGCCAAGCTCTGTGTACAATCCAACCTGCAATTATGAGGTGTTTTGTGTGTCCTGAAAAATGTCTCACCTTACGAACCAGCTGTTCAAGGATCATTCCCGGCTCAAAGCTGAGACCGAGCACTGCTAATGTGAAATGGATGGAAGCCTGTAATTGTGAGCCGCGTTCCAGCTGGCACATTGCCCTGGAAGAAGACATAACCCCCGCCCCTGTTTGGGTCCTTAACCAGATCTGCCTGTTTCCCCTCTGCACATAGCTAAACGTTTAACCTCTTCAATGACTTTTCTGATTAAAAAAAACAGAAAACATTCTGGGCATTGCTAGCACCGCAGTGGCGCCACTCCAGGCAGGATCAGTGGCTGTCACAGATGCTCACAGATCAGTAGTAAAACTAAGGCGTGCCACTCTGTGATGGCACAGGAGCTCCAGGGGACGGAGGGAAACATTGACACACAGACCAACAAATCAAATGACATGTTTTCTGCTTCCTGCATGTGGGCATGTGTGTGTGCTAAAAAATGAGAGTTTGATACTAATAGTAAGGGATCCCTTTTGAGTTATGCACTGGTTTTGAGGTTGCCTAATTTTCAACATCAGGATACATCTCAACAAACACTGCACTGGAAGAACAATGCTGTGTGACAGTGACATTATGCAGAAAAAATATGCATTTATGTGTGATCTACTGTAGGTGTATTGTGCTACATTTCCAATACCAACAGTTTGTCATACATTGTTTGTCTGATTTGCATTGGGCGATGGTTGTATGGATGAATGGACTAGTGGTTTGATGTATGTATACTTGGGGTCAGTCCTATCATGATTATGTGCTATGTCTCAGATATGTCTGTTCTGTGTTTTGTGCTTGAATGTACACTATGTTTATTCTGACTCCATACTCGAGAGCTAGCATGAGAAGATGGCATTGGCTGCAACCCAGCTCTCCTCATTTTAGAGACAACAGTGCCTCCTAGGGAAACAAATGGCAGTGCATAATCTATCTCCATTCCTTTGTTTTTCTTATTCTGGGGCAGAGCCTTCAGGCTTTCTTGGGAGAGACATAATGCAGCTCAGGTTTTGCGGATGTGTAGGAGGCTTTCAAACAACTGTTGCTGTGCAAAGTTGCACTAAGTAAGTAAGAGAGCGTGAGGAATGTTGTAACGGAAAGGAAAAAAAAAACACTGAAAGAAGCTTTGAGTAAGAGTGGAGCATTATGAGACAGACAGACAAAAGCAGTCATCCACAGCAGTGAGAGCTTCTCTTTTTTTTCCTTCGCCAAGACTTTGTCTTGCAACACAAGCGGCCATAAATGAAGGCCAGCATGTCAATCATCTAACGAAAGTGCTTGATAGTGAAGCAGTGCAAGCACATACTGTAGCAACCAAGCTATTATTAAAATGTCTCCACAGATTCTGTATGCTGTCTGCCTCTCAGAGGGAAAGCATAGTGTTGCAGGTATTTTTTTTTTATTTCACTGCAGCACTTTTTCCATTTCTTAATCCATTTTAAGATATTTATTAAATGCAATAGTCATAGCATCGATTTCACAAAAAAAAAAAAGAGTTGTTAAATTGCTATATAATGACTCTTAGTCTAATTTAAAGTTTGAAAAAGCTCCTGTACTTGAGTTGGTAGGAGGTTTATAATTCAGTGTTGGACTTTCCCGTTTAACTTTCACCCCAGTGTTGTTACTGTAAATATCATGTTCACATAATTGCTTTGGTACTACATAAGGAGGTCCTTTCGAGAGCAGCAAACATCAAGTGGATTCTTGATTTGAGTACCACATCAGGTGCTTTTAGTGGGTTGCCTTTGGATCTTGAAACTCAACCCTATGAGCACTACCACACCCCCACCGCCAAATCTTGCTGGTCTATCTCTCATCAAAAGAGCATTTTTCATTGGGTTAGCAGTTCCCTCAAAAGTCTCCTTTCATTTTCCGACATTATCCTCAGTTGGTGTTAACATTTCCCAGTCTAACTGAGAACAGCCTGGTTGTCGGCTGTTCTCACCTCCAGAAACGCTGAAAGGTTTCCAGAATGTCTTAGGCTGACCGATACGAGCCAACTCCTCCCTCACCAGGGCTTTTGCTTCGAACCTGCAGAGAAGACAGCTTCCCTCACCGAATGTCAACAAGCAGGTTCTTGTGCTGTTACCTTGGCAAGCACTGACTCTGGCCACAGCATGTTGCAGTGGTCCATATGACCCTATTTCTTGTGATATGGGTCTTGTTCTCTAGACATTTCTTGGTTCTTGGGTCTGGTCTTTTTTATTGTGTTACACGCCTTTCTCTCAACATTTTGAAACCATCTGTAATAGAGGCTGATGACTCAAAGTTCAAACATAGTATCAGGAGCCTGTATTTGCTTATGGAACAACTAAAATGTATTTTTAATAAACAGACATTTGTTACCTATGATATCTTATCTTTGAGCCAAGTCAATTTTTAAACTTAAAAAGGAGATGCTGTTAACCACCACTGTTACATGAATGAGGATGTGGGTTCTGTAGTGTTATGCAGCTGGCCCAAAAAAAAGGGAGTGACTGATTTTTTAAGAGATCATTTTCCTGGGTTTGTTATTCATGAAATCTTTACAATCCCTATTCATTGCACTTTATTAAACAAGATCTCAATAAATGGCGAAACACCTACAAAAATACGAAATGAATGCAATTGAAAATTCAGTATTCAATTAATTATATTTTAGACATTTTATCTCAAAATTGCAGTAGTTGATAACAATAAAATAACTAAATGGATAAATGTATTCTTTGATCAACAGTATCCCAAGAATACCAAGTACTCCAATGTCAAAGATGACAGACAAAGGTTATGTAATGCAGTGATTGATAATGCTAATTAGCTATGAAGATAGATGTTCAGACTAGTCTAAGGTTTAGTCAAGAGGCGTGAGATAAAATGATGTCTCCATTTTAACTGAGCTTCTTGGCTGAAGGGTGGATGAATCATATTAAGCATAAAATAACCATATCATTATGTCTGTACCAAACCATGAAACTATAAGGGTTTTTTTTTTTTTGGGGGTGGGGGGTTCTTTTATTCCTTCGCAGATTGTTCCTTATCAATCATCACCAAAGGCCAAGAACACATGGAAAACACTGTAAAAATGTGTTGGCAACGCCTATCACCAGCAGTAAAAGCTAGTCTGGCCAATATGCAGGTGGTCACCAGTGCTGCTGCTGTGGGGGAGATAAGGATGGAGGGTAGTGGACAGAGTGTTGTGTTTGAACTTCAGATAGCAACAGTGATGACTTAATTCTCTTTTCTGTCTCAGCCCTGCACTCACTGACCTTTCTCTCTAATCCCTTTTCTCAACCACCATGTTTGTCAAAGGCCCGGGTGATGTGACCTGCCTCCCCGGGGTGACAAAATCACATTCATTCCATTCGTGGCCACTGTCGCCGTCTGCATCCTGATGCATGCCCTCGCAAGCATGTTGAGTCAAGTTTAGATAAAGAAGTGTCCATGAAGTTTTATAATGCGTGCGTTTGTAAGTAAGTTTCTTTATATGTGCATTATTGGGTCTATTTGTCTATTTTTCTTATGTTTCTTACGCATATTAAAAATTAAAATGAGATAGAAATGTGCATATGTGTCATATGTTTTTGTTTGTCAATGTGTATATAATGCAAGCCAAAGTGTTTCTGGCCCCAGTGCCCCTTGGGTGGCTGCCCTACACCATCTTCTCCCCCATAAACACGCAAAGGCAGGTGGAAGGATGTGTGTGTGTGTGTGTGTTGGGGGTAGGGGGATGGTAATGTACGCTGTATTATTTATTGGTCCTCATCCATGTCAGTGCTTTGTGCTCATTTCCCAGTGACATTTCAGAGTTTGAGGAAAAAAGCAACAAAACAATGTAATGGAGAGAAAGACCTTCAGCGCCGCACAATAGAGTTGAAAGAAGCGTGACGGATGAAGCAAATGCCTCGATTAACACTCACAATTCCCTCTCTTGCCACCTATCTGTGCAGCCTGGTGTGCAGATCACATGTACAAGAGGCCGGGAACACAACAGCGTACCAGGGCGGCTATATTACACGAGCTCCTCATAATTATATGGGAGATATGTTATGTTGGATCTGCTCTCATCCCATCCCCATCCCATCTTCATAGGCCTCGCTTTCATCTGTCAAGTCTAATGAACAGATGTTGCTCAGCTGTTGGAGTCAACATGATGGACTGAGTCGCTGGCAGGCACATCCTTCTGCTGAGAGAAAGTGAGAGGGGTCATCTGGACAGTGAAGAGCGTGGCAGGGTGCCTTGACTCTTCTGTGTTTCTCGCCTTCTTTCTTCCTCACTGCTGCCCTCCTCTCTGACATTCAGGAGTCTTTCCAACTGGAGCCCCGCCCCCAGCTCTCTACCACCCACTGTCCTGTCCATCTGAGCCCTTGTCAGCCATTCTGTTCAACTGATCACTTACCTGTAATGTGCCCTTGTCCACAACTGGAGAAGCCAGTCGTTGAAAAGGTCAAAATATTTATAATAAGGTCAATGAGGCCTCCAAGAGGCGAGTAAGGGAGGAAGGCGAGGAACAGCGGTAACAGGGCTGTGATTGAATGAAGGTTACGTGAAAAGTCACTCAATAAGTTTTGAGATGGAGAACTCATATACTGTAAGCAACTTGGTATAACGGAGAATCCAAAGAGATATCACACCTTTTATTTCTAATATCGGATAGCCCAATACACATTTATAAACATGAATGAGTCTCACGCAGCGCTTACCTCTGCTTCACTTGCAGTGAACAGGTGATACACACATACTGAAATATCCATCATATACATAACAGCTGTCTTAGGTAGGTGTGTTTGTTTCATTCATTGTGTGACTCCAAAATTATCCATTGATTTGGTGATTTTAAGCTGTAAAGTCTCTTTCTTTCTGTTGCAATGAATATGTGAACCTGTGTATAAATTTCACACAATTCCTTGTTCAAAATGAGGTCAGTCTAAAACAACACCTGCATACTAAACACATTCAGTATACTATACTATACTATATTTCTGCTCTCTTAAAAAAGTAATATTACACTTTGGCACAGATGCAGAAGAGCAGGTTTAAATTAACAGCAGGCTTCTTCACATCCATTTAAAGACCTATAATTGCTGAAGAGTGTGGCAATATGTGCTACGGCACATTTCTTTGCTTTAAGAGCAAACAGAAATAGAATTTTGAACATATAGTTTCTAGTTTAGGGTGTGAATTAATCAGACTTATAGGTGCCAAAGTAGAATGGTAGAGTGGAGAAACTGTATTCCCACAAATTCCCTTACATTTCTAAAGACAGAAGTGTGTGAGAGAATTGTTAATAAGGAAGCCACTTAAACATACAAACTACCCAGGGTAGTAAAAAGACCGAAATCACCAGGCACCTGAAGAGTAAAGTTAAAGGTATTATGGTTCAACATTGTAAAGTTTTTTTGTTTGTTTGTTTTTTTGCACGTGCCTGATAAGTAGCAAACAAGATAAAATGGTTCACGTCTGCAAGTTTCCCAATTACAAGAATAAAATGACAAGATACACACTGTGCCATTTCATTACCCAGGGCTAATTATCCAACACAGTTGTGACTTCTTCTCTGTACCATTGTAATTTCAGATCATAACACGTCCAGAAAAATGTATAACAAGATGCTATTGCTGATGGGTCACAGATATTGTAACATGCACCTTTTTTACATCTTGTAACCGCTTTTTATCACCGCAAGGAGAGCTGACGGTTTAATCTGGCCGCCCTCTGTCTTTTCTAGATTTTGAGGAGGTGACACACCAAAACAACAATGTTGATAAGCACAGCGAATATATTTCATGTAGTTCCAAAGCTAGAATTACTCTCTTCCCTGGACATACCAAGAGATTCCAAGTCAGCTTCATCCCCCAAACCATAATACTGCTAAACACCTCATAATTGCCATTTCAACACTATTTTGCAGAAAGACCGCCAACAGTACTATCTGTATATTATATTTAGTTATATATTTTATTTTAGTTGTATAATTTATATTTTAGGTCTATATTTTATTACTTTATTATTCATTTTTAGTTTTATATGTATTTTCTGTTTGTGTGGTCAAATTTTTTTGGTTTGTTTGTTTAGCATTGTTTTAGGGACACTCAAGAATTTTATTGCCAGCGCCTGCCTCCATGCAATTGTTGTGCACATGACAATGAAATCTTCATCCCCAGTTTCCTGTGGTACGTTGTTTTTCAGGATTGTCCTGCTGCCTTTTTGTCTCTTCCTCCATTCTTCCCTCTGCCATTTGATGGATCGCTTGTGTACTCCAGTTTGAATAAATAGGGTCGACCATGAAAGAAAAATGACATGAGATCGTCCTCATAACAGTCCTTTTTAGTTTCCTGAGAAGGCATAGTAAATACAGAGGAAGCTAGCCACTCATAGAGACTCATAAATACTCATAGACCCAAAGGTCTTAGCAAAACTCCAACAGCTGTCAAGGTTGATCAGCAAAATCGAGGATCTTGTCCTCAAACTGGGACACTCCTTACTCTATAACCATTACATCCACATTGCTATAGTAATAATATTAATGCAAGTACTTTCTTACAATGCAATAATTATGTTTAAACTTAGTGGAGAAGAAGGTGACGGCTCCATCACCCTCCATAATAATCTCCCTGTAATGGGAAAGCACCTGCTTGCACACTGAAGCACCTGCAGTGAAAATTGGAGCAGCCAGCAACGGAGACGGAACGGAAACATTTGCCATTCCTCAAAAACTATTCTAGACATACTCAAGCTGGGCTCTCAGCAAATCCGTCAAGGACACTAAAACTGAAGAGATTTTTTTTTCTTTCCCAAAGTGGGTGATAATAACACACCATACCTATTTAACACATGAGTTCCTTTTTAGTAGTGGATGGCAGATAGAGAGTGATAGCTGCAACTTTATCCTGTACCACTGTTCCCCTTGCCGGACCACCTTGCCGTGGTACGTGACAGCATTGCCATGCTCACATTTTCTCAGTTTAGTCAACCATACCCCAGCCAATCTGTCAAACATCTTTTTCCTCTGTTGCATTTCCTGTTTTGCTGTCTTCAGCAGGACTCACTGACGCTCGCAGTGCTGCGTGTGCTCAGTCGGTGTGACTGTGTAACTATAGGCCATGTCTTGTTTGTCATCATTGGTTTCAGCACATTTACAATGTCCTCAACCATATCTCATTCTTCCCAATGTAGTTTCGGTCAGACACCGCGCTGCTCCAGCAGTTGCTGAAGCACGGCACATGTTGAGCGCAGTAACATGTGGTCACATCTTGGACCCGTTTATGTTCAGGGCGATTTTTGGTCTTGTTTTTGGCTCTAGCTTTTTTTTTTTCCTTCCAGTAAAATGTGCCATCTGATTTGCTCAGCAGCAACAATAGGCCAAATCAGGTCTGCCTTGGGTGCAGCGTTAACACAGAGCTGGCCTGTATTGCAATTTTTTTTCAAAGGCTGATTCCCATAAATGTCACGCTTTGACACATTCTTCTCCTTTAGATGTAAAACCTGCAGGGAGAAGGACAGCATTTGCTCGCAGGTGAAGGTGAATATTGACTCAGAGGCAACCGCACAGTTTTGCGAAACTGTCAAAGGAGATTTACACACAATGCAGAGCAATGCTTTTTGGGGAAAGGTGATGTACTGTGTTGTTTGATTGTAGCAGATATTTGCTTTACATTCAGGATATTTTGAATGATAAGTTATTTATAAATTAGTCTCCACTGTCAGATTGCAGGGTTTCATTTGTCTTATAATTCAGTGTAGTTTAATCTCAATTTGACATATATGATCTTCTGTTGGAACATTTTAAAAGTCCTTGGCTGGCCTCTCTGCAGTGTGAGTTGCTCCTCTTAAAACCAAACAAAGTTCCATTAGAAAATGTGCTTTCTGGTTAAATTAACTGTCATATTAAAGTAAATGCAATCCAGTTGAGTGCGCATGGACGATTTCTGTATATTTTATGAACAAGTGAAGAAACCAATGCCGAGACAAAAACAGGAAGATATGCTGCATATTATAAAATAACCTGTTAATTCACCACTGCTGATGATATTCCTAATTCTCTGAAACCTGCGTGGTATGAACACCCCACATGTGAATTTGAGACAATCACAGAATAATTGTCATAGAATTGCTAAGAACATTAACATGCTTCCTTCAATCTGCCACCATCATTACGTAACGTTACCTCAGTATTTACAACCTCTCATGGATATACAGTCCCATAACGAGTCCTCAGTTTCTTCCTTTGATATCCATAATAAATAGGTTACTTCCGCTGAATTAGGTCTCTATGTCACAACATATTATGAATAGTTCTCTTACTACAGCCCTCCCAGCAAAGTGACACGATAGGCTGCCAGTCATCTGACAAAGAGGTGTGAAAATCTTACCATGACACCGATTTCACCTCCTGCTCTCTCTCTCTCCCAGCTTCTTTTTTTTTTTTCCTGGGGGTCTATGGCCCTGCTCTTGGAGTGCAGTGGAACAATGCAGTGAGACCTGAAGGCTTCTCTCTCATGTCCACTCCAAATACAGAGCTTCTTTTTCGTTTCGACTACAGAGCGTGCACACCGACCACAGAGCCTATGGTCTTTGCCCTGCACGGGAAGCGACAGTACATGCGAGGGATTTCCCAATGTAACGGCAGATGTCCCACTGAGAAGCTCACAAAGCTCTCTCCCGTTCTCTTCCTGCCTCTCTCCCATTCTCTGTGAGCCTCTCGCCATCTGTGATAGAGACAGAAGCGCCACAGAGACGCACCACACTGTGGGAAATGCAGCTGGATCACTTCAGACATTGCAGGGCAACAGGGGGCAGCGACAACAGAGGTGAGAAGTAGGAGCTTTAAATATGGGAGAATTAAATTCACATAAGTGCAACAGACAATGTAGAAAGGGCTCACTTCACTCTGCAGTTCCACTAATCAGCTGCTCCTCTTGATTTTCTTCCCACACCAATGGCTCTTAAATATGCGGTTATAGCTGTAGCCCAGCAGGACAGACTGAACTTTGTGTTGGATTGTTCTTAATTTCTGTCCAACTCTTTTTTTTTTTATTTAAAAACATTATTTAGTAAAAGTGTTATATTTTAGTCAGGTGAACCGCAAGTAATGATTTTTAAACGATCCAGCTCTTGTTTTCCGAGGTACAAAAGAATAAGTGGTTTTCATAATGCCACTGTGATGTTTTCACACAGAAATGGTAAATACGAGCACGGCCTCAAACAGCATTACTTCGTGTCACCGTTCCCTGCAGATTCTGACACGTCTGTCCTTCCCCTGTCATGAAACAGCCACTCTGACAAATGTAGGGATTGGTGGTTTAACTACGACAGGGCATGGGGTCCCTAAGGTCGGTTCTTATATGTTGACTGACTGACTAACTACAATTACAGCTTTAATGTTGTAGTCACATTCACTTAAATTGACAATATTTCCTGAGAGTACATGAGACAATAAATATGCTCCTCTGGCTCCACCTGCTGCCCCTAATGCCATTTGCAAGAATCCACTGGCCCGAATCAAAACAACCAATCAGCATGCGGACCCACCGAACAACCCATCAATGAGCTCCTGTGCCAACAGCAGCTTACATGACAAAGACAAGTAAACATAAGAGGACCAATGAAGAAAAGCAAGCTAATAAAAAAGAATTAGACCTAATGACTCTGCAGAGAGAGACTTTGGAGCGCTCCACATGTTGTAATTGAGTGGTAGGTCAAAGAATACTCCCTCATTGCAGATATTCGAGTAAATTATCACATATGCGTAAGTTGAGCATTCGTAAAGCTAAAACTGGAACAGCTGCATTCCTCTGCACAAAATGCATCTGAAGTCAGAGGCATGACTGACAGGCTCCATAACTTGTTGGGCTATCAGACTGACTGATAAGGCCTTTCAATTTCCTGTGGACTTTCATTGGTCTCTGCATGAAGTCCGAACGATGAAGGGTGTGCAAGGGGAGTCCATGTTGTCCCTTATTCCCAATTCAATATGAAATGCAATTGCTTTGTCTCACATTTTACTCCCAATCTGCCACACTCGACCACCTTACTCATCTAATCTCATTCCTGAGCAAAGAGCTCCCCTGATATGGAGACAGAGACTGAAGAAAAGAATGAAGAGATAGCACTATGTTAAGGACGTAAAAGGATGAATAAAATAGACTTGGGTATCTATACAGTAAGATCTCTATAAAATACTAAATAGGTTAATAGCCCTAATTTGGGAGGCCCCAGTCAAGCTAATTCAAGCCAATACTAGTCCCTGACAATTATTTATGGTCCCATTATTCACACTGTTTCTATTTTAAGAGCTAATTCACTTTATGGTTAAATGGAATTACATTGTTTAAGTTAAGATACATATATACAGTATACACGTGATTACAACATGCAGGCATACATACACCGATAGATCTAAACCTCCAGCTATCATTTAGCCCTGTCTCATGGCATGCTATCACAGATGCTTAGCACTTTCTAAACACATTAGGATCCCAAAGATAATATCTGCCAGACTGCATCTTATGTCCCACCACAGTCAACATCTCCACTTTGACTCCAGAACATAAACTGTTACATAGACACCTGTGGTGGAGGCCAGGTGCCTTTGATGAATTATGCAATGAAAACACAGGTAATGTATATGTTTGGATAAATATTGCTCAGTTCCTGATCAAAGCATGATCAAAGAATCCCTTGCATGAACTCACAGCACAGCAGACTCCACTGTATTATGCAGTTTCAAGTTTCACGGTTTCACTCGTCACTGCGCGTTACATGATCACTCTTTACTAAATAGCGTAGCTCACAAGGAGTTCTTCATATTGGACACCCTCAGAGGAATAGCTTTATGTAAGAGAAGACTGAGCAAACCCACACATTCGTGTAGAATATTCATGGGCCATCATGTAAATGTAGCAGCACAGAAATGTTATTTTCTATGTATTGTGGTGCTGCTGTGAGTGAGTGCCATGGATGGCCAATCAGTGAGGGAGGCAGGGTAGGGCAGGTGTCTGCCCTCGGCAGGTATGGCCGCCCGCTGCTTCATTCATTGGTAGTTTGGTCTCTTTGTGGTGCTTTAGGCATGTGTTTTATACTGCAGATCGGCTGTTTGAGTGCCTGTGGCTCCTGTGTGTGTGCGCGTCACTTGGCCATGTCATTGTGTGATGGTAAGTGTCCTCTCCTCTCTGCGTTTTTGTGTATGCTATTATGTAGCTTACGCTAGCGTGGTCGCAGGTAACTGTCGATGGCTGCCTGGGTCCCTCTCTCACTCCTTCCTTGTGTGAGTATTAGTTTCTATCAGTAGGTACGTAGTTTGCAGCCTCATCGTTTTTCGGTTCACTTTGGGTCATTTTGGGTTTGAGTAATATTGACGTATCCCTATTAGGTGACACTAATCAGCTGTCCCGTTCACCTGACTTGGACCACTGCTGCCTTGTCTGGACGCAAGTTTACACGGCTCTATTGCTGTTGTTTACACCGTGAGGTCGTGATTAACATATTGCTCTACAACGGTGGAGAATTCTTAATTCGGGGTCAACTCATTGGTTTTAAGTCAATGAGCAAGTGAAGTGAAATGGGGTCACACTGCCCTTATTGTTGGATTGGATTTTTTTTTTTTTTTTTGTTTTAATTATTGTTGATTCAGTTGTTATACTTGCCCATTTGATTTCTTGATTGATTTTTGTTCATTTGAGTTTCTTTATGCAGTTGAGGTATTTGTTTGGAGCAGGTGGGTTTTTGCATTCCTTATGTGAATTGTTCAGTTGATTCGGGTGGGCAGTTATTATATTGTATAATTTACTTAAGTGGTTTATTTGTAACGTGCCTAAAGATTTGTATATTTTTGGTTTCTTTTTTTTGGGTTAGTGTTATCCAACTAATTATCTCCCTTTCAGTTGCTGAGGGCCGGTGGTGGCAGGTGCTGGTGACCTGGGTGAGGGTGTCCACCCCTCCCCTTCGTGTGTGCTGTGTTTTTCCTGGGACGTGGGTTATTTCACTACAGGGTGTGTTTGTGAGGTGTCTGGGTGATTTGTTTTTTTTTTTGGTGGGCATCCTTCTCCCCCTCACTAGCTCTTGTCCCACCGATAGGCCCCAGCGCTGATCAACTTTCCCCTCCTTTTGTATGATTGGTGTGTTTTCTTTTTTTTTATATTTTAGGAGAAACTATTAATAAAGTGTACTCTTTTTGAATCTTTGAAAAACATCTCTGGCCTGAGTAAAACTGAACCTGTGTGCCTTACAAATTGCTTTAAATAGGTGAATAATTCTCTGGGTGAAATTCCCAGGGTGGCGTTGTGTGGCAACATTTGATTATTGGTTATTGTCCCAATTAAATTAAAAGCGTACACTTTGCGTGATGCCCCCTGGCTCCACCCTTTGTCTCCGCCGGCCACCACATAAACAACGAGATATGCTGCTGCATATTTCTACAAGAGAAGAGAGCCCCAACAAAACAGACCTCAGGCTGAGTATAGCAGAGACAGAAATGTTGTCTTGAAGCTTGACCGGCACCCTGTACAGTGCAGTACAACAACACCATAAAGTATAAGTAGCTTCAGTGGACAAATATTTAATAGAATAAGCTTCACAGAGGTAGTATGATAAAATGCTAATACAAAATATATCTATGCAGATGCATAGACAATTCTCTTCCCACATGCTGCCCGAGTTTGAGCAGTGCACTGGAAGGTCACTACCCTGATAAGGATTTTGCGCCTGCTAATTTGGGATGACAGGCCATGTCATCGAGAATGTTTTTTCTAGGGCCTGATTATCATCAGAGCTGCCCATGCAAATGACAGGGAGACCTTAAGGGATATCATTTTCTATTAAAATATGTAAGAGTCTAATTACAGATAAATGTCACATTAGCTGTGTGAGATATAGAGACCTGGAGTGAATAGGTGGTTAAGAGAAAGGGGTGGAACGGGCCAAATGCGCTCATGGAGTGACGCGTGAAAAGAGGAGGGAGAATCAGTGGGTCTAATAACACTGTCCAACATCATTAACACACTTCAGTTAGCTGTTTTCATAGGTAACATATGAGAAAATGAATGCAGAATAAAAGCAAGTTCACATGATATACAGTATTATTAGATGGCAAACAGTTACATCCAAGAAGCTGCTAAACATAGAGATATTCAATGTATTGACTTGTCAGTAGGGTTAGATGTATAAAAGGACATACTATGAAACTTATTTGATTAACATATTTGATTAACTTATTTATAATGAAATAACTGAATGTTTAAGGTTAGGTTATGTTCAACATTATACCTGATAAATAACGTGGCATTTCAGCTTGGGACTGGTGCAACCATAGCGTGGGATAGAATCAATTAAATTATTTTATTATAATTAATTATATAGTATAAATTATTCAAGAAGCATAAGCACATTAACACTAGAAGAACTAGTAATTCACCCTGAAATGCAAATCTTCTACAAAGACCTTGCAGATGACCCATACATTGTGACTTTCTACCAGAACGTCAGTCTGTGGTGCAGCAATGAAGAAAATCCTGTGCCCTAGTTAAGGTTCTTTTCTGTCCCAAATTAGGCCTCCGGCCACCACTTATTCCTAAAATCTACCACTCAAATGGCAATTTTGAGTTAGAATAGAGGTAGTTAAATTGCTGTCAGACCTAAAAGTGGCACGGCAAATATTTAATCTCGAAAAAAAAACACACGAGGGGGACTTGAAGAAATACATTAGGTGGGGTTATAACAACAATCTACTAGAATTAGCATGAAAACCATTTACATTTCATAAGTTAAACATTTTTATCATTTTGTCTTTACTGTCTGGCACTTTCTCTGTACTATCCTTGCACTCAGCCGTGCCCTAAACATCTTTAAACAACAGACTTTTTTTTGTCATAACAGGAAAACCACAGGTATAACTAACAACAATAACAGCCCCATCCATGTAGGTGTGCTAATAAAGATGCAGATATTAGCTAATTCTCCAAAGAAATGGCCTTTCAGTCAGCCCCAGAGAAGAACAAGATGTCAAAGACTTGATGAGACACCACATGCTGCATATCAAACGTCAATCAATCGGGTGGAAATTTCTAAAATCAATCAATCAATCAATCAAGTATTTGCTTGGCCTGATAAAATGCTGCCATTATTGTTTTTAGTAGCACCTGAGTTGGTTTGCTTTGACTTATTTTGCACTGAGCCACGCATTTTTGGTATTTCGATTAAATAAAAGGCCATTGTGTGTGATTCAGTAGGCCGCCAGAGACACAACCACAATAGGAAGCTCATGTTCAGTTATCGATTGAAAACTGAATGTAGGCAGGCCCCAATGCAGTGTTCTCATGAAGGGGTGCATTTTAATCACGTTTTGGTTTCTGCTGTTCTTTGTTTGACAGTAATGTTCCGGCAAACTTCAAACTCTGTTTAAAGTTTATGATATTTCAAATGCAATTAATCATAATTACTGAAAAAACAATTATGAAACACAAAGTAGAAGCTATAACTATAATTGTTCTTCAAGCTCTGTTTCTCTATTTTTTTTCCTTGTCTCAATATTTAAAAAAAAAAAAAGTCTTCATGTTTTTTCCATTTTTTGGTCAGGTCAGGTTACAGGTCTTATTTTTGTTGTCTGTGCGATGTCATCAACTTCAAAATGAACAAAAGTGGAGATGTTTAAATCAGCACTAACCTTGTTTTTATCAAAATGCTTCTCTGTTTGTGGTAACAACAGGCCAAAAATATCTGTAAATATTACTTGAGGTGAGGCTAATAACCCTGCCCCATCGTCATTATATGTGATTTTCCTGGCCTGAATGAAATTCTGTCTACATTTTATGAGGAAATTGTTAAACTTTTAATGAACAAACTCATTAAAATGGGGGTTATTTTCAGAAATATCCCTGTTGGCTTCCACACACCAGATTGAAACCTCTTTTCAATTACCATGAAGCCCCAAAGAGACAGACAGCGAAGGCCCTCTCTGAAGCCACATCATTAAAATGTAATGAGAGCCTGTCCAATGGAACTGCTGTATTGTACTAAAACACACATCCAGTGTCCGCACAATGGTGATTGACAGCATGCCCACAATGAAGGAATACTTACTATTTTAGATTTCTATTACATTATGTTTGTGTTGAAAAAAAATGGCATCCACCTATAAAAAAAAATCTCTCTTATCTATCTAATAAAATTGGAATGAGATGTTATAGTAAAATATTCTTTTCCAGAGGCAGACTTCCTAATGCTCATTATAAATAAATATAGCAGAGAGAAAGTGGTTAAAGGAGTCTTAAAGGATAGGCTTGCATTAATTTTGAAGTCTGTCTTACAATATTCAGAAACTAAAAGAACAAAAACCAAAAGAAACAACAAAATTCAACACTTGGAACTACCTTCCAGAGTGACACAAAGTGCTTTTTAAAGATCAGCTAATGCCTAATGAGTCTTCAGCTGTATGATTTAGCCAAACCAAGTGGATATATTCCTTTGTCTTTTTCTTTTTTGTTTTCTCAATAATTCAAATGTATTCTTATTAGTACAAAATTGCAAAGAAACTCCGTGGTAAACCACGGAAACATAAATGGTAATAACAGGAATAAAAATTTAATTCAACAGACTTAAATCCACTGTATGAAACTGGCTGAACTTTAAGTTGAACTTATTCCCATTGCCACCCTTCACAATTCAATCACAACGGGCTCTTTGGTGTGGTTGGTCAAGAAACTGTTGAATGCGACATATTGCCCTTTAAAAAATGTCCCAGCAAGAGGGGAGGGCCGTGTTTACTGACTCCTATTTGTTCCCTTTACCATTCTGTGGCCACAGATGGGCTGAAAATCTTTATTGCAGAGAAAGTCCATTGAGGTTTGGCCAATGCTTCAACAGTATGTGGACACAGTACACAGAAAGAGGCTCTCAAATCCTGCGACGGCCTCCTTTTCCACCACTGAAGCTGCGCAGCATGATCATCTCATCTTAGCCAGACTTCAGTTCTTCACGGCACTAAGCTGGTCCTTCAGTCCCCTCTTGATGGAATAACAGCAGATGAACAACAGTCGCTCTTTCTTTGCAAAGTTTTTGCAAAGTTGTTGAGGAAGATAGATAGATAGATAAATAGATAGATAGATAGATAGATAGATAGATAGATAGATAGATAGATAGATAGATAGATAGATAGATAGATAGATAGATAGATAGATAGATAGATAGATAGATAGATAGATAGATACAACTGACTGTTGTATATTTGTCATATGTTGTATATGACTGTTGTACATTGTCATACCTTTTTATTTTCATTTGCAGTTCATCCCATTTATTCTGTTTATTTATATTTATCTACTAGCTTAATTTAGCTTATTTTATCTTATATTTTATCTTCATATTTTTTTGTTTATTTTGTACTATTCTACTTTTTTTATACTTATTCTACTTTTTATACTTATTCTACTTCTTATACTACTTTACTTATTGGGCTTGCACCGGGACCAGGGTAACTAATCTCGTTCCATCCCATGTTTAACATGTGTTGAAATGACAATAAAGAATCCTTGAATCCTTGAAATAAATAAAATGGTCTGTAATCAGTGAGATCAAGTAGGCCAGACCCAGAACCAAGGCCAAATCTGGCATGCCAGTGAAAGACACTGGATACAGAGTATACAGCTATCTGTACAATTTCACATGGCTCTATACTTCCTCAATCCCCACCACAGATGGAGAGCTGGAGCGCTTCCCCTTTAACGGATGTAAGACTGTGGTCCAGGGACAGCAGCCCTCCACAAGGACAAGAAAGAGGGAATAATAAAAATAGTTTAAAAGATGGCTTATATAAAAGTATAAATAGCAGGAGTAAAGAAGATTACAAGGGTACGACAATGAGCGTGCCAGAAAGGGCACACACAACACAGTGTCTATCAGCTGGAAATGCTCCCTAACTTGGAAGGACAACAGGGGTCGGGATTTGGCCATCAAGAGTACAAGCTGTCAGTGTTCTCCCTTATCCTGTCCCTTGGTCCCC
This sequence comes from Scortum barcoo, assembly GCA_023238725.1. Lineage (NCBI taxonomy): Eukaryota > Metazoa > Chordata > Actinopteri > Centrarchiformes > Terapontidae > Scortum > Scortum barcoo. Next base: position 18,613,304 of record CM041536.1, read on the forward strand.
TTCACTAAATCCCTGAGTTAGACATCAAGGCCATTGTGATCTGATTTCATCCTATTTATCTAGTTCAGCATACCCCGTTTTTTTCTCTCTCTTGCCTGTTGAAAATACCCCTGTTGTAGCCCACTTATACAGAGGCTGCAAAAAAGTAAACATTTATTTGTTTAGCACATGATGAGGAAAAAATGTATTTGTTAGTGCACGGTCTGCATTGTCAGCTTGACAGGACAAGTCTGGAAAAAATATTTAAATTTTTTTGTTTGCTCTTGCCAGTCAAATCTGTTTTGTGCAATGACAAAATTGCAGTTTTGTAGAATGTTTCACAGCAGCCTCACACCAGTGCAAATATGCAAACTGAGAGAATAGCCCACCAGATGGGATGGAAGGTGTAAGTACTAAAAAAAGGATGAAGGGAAAAGCCATTTGAAATATGGCCCTTTTTTTTCTACGGGCTGAGCTCCAGATGAGCGCCATTGAAGATTTAAGTATAACCATGTCAGACAGGACACCAGAAAGTCACAGCTGTCCCTGAACTACACATAACAGAAAAAAAAAGAAAAAAAAGAGGAAAATAGACCAGTGTCTCTGCTACACATCGAAACACTGACACCAGGGAAATTAGCCATGCTTATACACATACACTTATATACACAATTAGGTTTGCTGGAATGGAAGGCTACAATGTATGAAAGGAAGACCTCATGTAAATATTATCAGCATCATTTTTTGTTTTATTTATAGTCTAATTTTCTTTATGAGATTAAGTAGAATTCAGTAGTCCTTTGTTGGCTTTACTGAATCAGTTTAACTGATGCATTTCAGGAGATATGCCAGTACCACTGACACATTAACATATATTGTGTTAGATGGTGTTCAACTCAGCATAATATGTGTGGAATAAATAAGACCACCATACATTAAGCATAGAGAGGGTTATCTAGTAAAAAAAAAAAACAACGGCATCCATCTGGTAATTTTATGGCTCACAGCAACATCACACCCACAAACTTCTCACTAAATTCGCATTAGCCTCTTATATGCAAGTCATGGATGCTGTTTCACTGTGATATACAGTCAGTGACTGGAAAAATGTATGGCCTGCCATAGACGGAAAAAGAAAATGCATCTCAGGACTATTTGCATTTATATCTAAACTGGTTTGTGCAACAGCAACAGCATTTCCACACTTCTGCTTTTGATGACAGACAATGGATTCTACTGTAAGTATGATCTATCAGCTTTCGTAAAAGCCACGGCCTTAGTTGATAGAGGAGTGAGTATGAGCATCAGCAAGAACAAATTTTAAAAGAAAGCATATTTTTATTGCAAATACAGATTAGACATTAGCGCAACAAATGTAATGCATAACCTTCTAAACAGAGAGTCTGCAATGATGCATTTTCTCTTAGTTGGTAATTGATATGTGTAAATAATATCATAACATAATAATATAAATACACCTAACTATAACCTATATCCTGGAAGTCAAATTCACAGACACCACATGGCAAAGCTCCTCCATTGCTCAAAAACATTTCTCATCTACTTTTCAGTAGCTATTGATCTCCGGAGCAACAATTCTCCACAGGATGAATAGCATAACCACAGTAACGACAACATGTAGCTTTCGGCCCTTGAACCAACAACGGAGAGAGTAGCAAGGGTAGGTGGTGAACATTAACAAGAGGGAAATGCAGTGACCAAGAAATTCATTGTAAATGTGTTAGGTTTTAATTGGGAAAACAGGGAGCTCATAGTGAGCTCAAGTGAGACACAACACTGGATTATCTTTTGCGTTTATTTGTTGAAGTTCTGTTGTTTCTTCTTGGAACTAGCATGATGACTGATATTTATAGAAAATGTCACAAGGAAAAGTTCAGGTGAGAAAAGTTAATTAGTTTTGCCTTTCCATAAGATTTTCAGCTACAACATATAATTTATAATGTGTCAGTCATTCTTTAAAAATAAGGACGTAACATGATTTTTACAGTCAACTGTGTGTGCAGCTCTTGACCCATGGGCATAAATCCAATGAAATAAAGACTGAAATAAAGACTGGTCATTTTATATACTATAAGTTACCACAAACTAATGGAAAACTAATTATCACAATCCTTTCCAAACATAAGCCCTTTCTTTGTGTAGCTTGGTTGAAGAGGTCTACAACTTGACCTTGCCAGAGTGTCTCACAAACACATTGTTACTCTGCATGCTGGCTTCTTTGACATCTGTGTGTCAGTAGTGTGAAAGCAGAGCAGCATGAATCTTTGTGGTCTAAGGTCATCAGTTAATCCTGTTTTACACTAGCTGCAGACCTACACTGCAAAACGTCTTTGCTGTGGTAAATGAATCTTTAGAATGATCTTAATTTGACCCAGTATAGCCATATGCTGTATTTTTCCAAGGGTCCCAACACAGTTGCAGTTCCTGTGGCTTCAAGATATTTAACAAGGACTACAGCTGATGGCCAAATGTCAAATGTCAACCTCGTGATGCCGACAGAGGAGAAGTCAGAGGATCATCAGTGTCATTAGACTCCCATTTACACTGCAATAAATGGTGAATTGGATTGTATGACAGAAAAAAAAGCTAAAATGCAACCAAGAAGCAATCAGGACAGACTGGAATGTGATCGCTCAAATCACCTTTGGAGCTGACCAGACACTGAAAAGGTGTAAATGCTTCTGTCGCTCCAAGATACACGCATAACTCGCCCCTCCCACTCTTTGACTATGTCAGTAAGCACTCTGTAAGCACTATGTTCAAATACTTAACTGAATAAGTGAACATTTTGACTTCCAGGTGGCGCAAGAGGAAAAGTCAGGGGTTGCATCCTCAACAATCCATTAGTTTCTAAGATATTTCAGTCTGGACCAAAGGGGTGGACGACCTGACCAACAAACTGATAATGCTGCCCCATGCTGCCATGCTGCTGTCATAACTTGAAGAAAATTAAACTATCTGACCATAAATCTGTTCAAATATTGGGGTTATATAATCTGAACATGAATTGGAAGCCTTTAGTTATTTACTTGGGGAAGGCCACATATCAGCAACAGCCCAACAGCCTCTGTAGGAGTATATGGATTAATAATGCAAAATCACATAACCTTTTTCATGAATGAATATCTATAATGCATTATGTGTACCTATATAACGCATTAACACGTGCATAATGCATGATGTACAATGTACAATGCACTAAGAGTTACAAAGTCCATAAAGCGATGTCTTATAGATAGTCATAAGGATCATAATAGACTACAAGTCAAGTAGCAATTGGTCTGAACAACTTGGTTGCCTTGACACCCTTATCAGCTCACTGCCTGCTTCAAGTGAAATAAAAATCTAGTGAAAACACCAGAGCTCTGAGAGAGGCAGGAGAGGAGCTTAATTCCAATTCAGTTCAATTCAAAAGTCTTTAATAAATAATGTTGCCAAAGTGTCAAAATACAATTTTGTCTAAATAGTACACAATAACAGCAAAATTAGAACATTAGACTTGATTATATATGATTAAATAAACACAGTATATCTTATGCATGTATTTGACACCAACACCAGACTGTTCATTTAAAACCTACAGACAGTTTGGCAAATAGAAAACATGACAAGAACCTAGATATTAAAAGAACATTTCTAATAAATTTAGAGGTAGCCTTCACGGATGCTTTATTTTTGGACACACTGAAGTACAATACAACATGGTGAATGTCAGTGATTCATGAACCTGCTCCTGTTGACCCTTCTCCTCCTCACACAGTGTATCGAAATTGAGTCACACCATTATATATAAAATACCATTAAAATATGAAAATTGAAAATGAGTTCATTAAGGCATCACTACATGCAGAGGAGCTACCAGTGACCCTGATCTAAGATATAAATCTGGGAAGTTAGAGTAAATTGATCAGGGACGGGTTTTTGCAGACGTAATTTGAGAATTTGTGTCTCCAATTTGGTTTCAATGCAGATTCAGAATGAGCATAACTAGGCCCTCTCCAGATTGTGGTCAGATTAAGGTTAGCTAGGCAATTAATTCAAGTCAATAGAGTGTCCTCAAAAGTGACATTACTCCTCATTTTACATGTTAATTGGTCTATTGGTTAAACTAACCCTAACATTAACTCCGACAAGCATTAATCTGAAATTCCCATTGCCACTTCATAAACAAAGAAATGGGGCAAACATTTCAAGGACTTTGTCACAGCGGACATTAGAACCACACTTTCTCATTAGCTGCATTTTGACTGGCATTTTTTATCTTTTCCCCTTCCATCACTGATTAAAGAATACATACATTGAATTATTTCATTATCAGAATTCTTACACTAAAGCTTAACATCCTATGGCTACAGGAAAAAAGCAAGCAGATTTTTACGGACAATGTGTCTCGTGAGCAAGTCAGGTGTAGAGTTGCATAGTGATAAGTGATAATTTCTTTGATTGCAGCATTTTAATATTTTGGAGAAGGGTATTAGCATCAGCCCATATTGGAAATTTAATGGAAATCTTTGATCCTGCTAAATCTTTTGCACTGCAGTCCTAGTCTCATATTTTTCTTCTTCTTCTTCTTCTTCTTCTGACAATATTCATTGCCAGACTCTGAAAAAATGCAGTTCATGATTTAGAGCTGTTATACCAAAGATATGGATCAATACTTTACAAAGGAGCCTAAAATGTTTTTGTGTTTCATTTCATTCTCCAAATGGGAAACTATAGGCTATGCATGCACAGGACATAGTCATCTGAGGAAGGTAATTCTGGGTGAATTTAAGGTTAACTGTATCAAATTTAGTGAAATACATGAAAAAGTAACATACAGTTAGCAAAGCTACTTAGCATGTAGAACGTCCTTCCAGTGGGGGATCTCCAGGCAGCTGAAGTGTCCTCATGTGAGATGAGCTCTGTCCCAGTTCCATACTATATGCTAATTCTCAGCATGTTTTTAGTCTGTAGTGTGCTCACACTGGAAAAGTGACAAGATTAGGTGTTCTCAAACTGTCACTATGAAAACATGCTGATTTTTGAGTTTGCTGTTAATGCACACTATTGTCCCACAATGCATCGCACAAAGGAGGCAGAGGAAGCAGCTGCAAAAAAAAAAAAAAAATCAATTGCAAATGTTGGCGAGGCAGCTGCAGTAAGATCTTCAAAAGCAAAGTGCTGAAATATGGGGAATTTTCATTCTGCTTTCTCTTGATGAAGTTTACAGTGGGTTTCTACTGCTGCAGTTTCACTGGTGTCTGACAACTTCTTGTGGAAATAAAACAGTGAAGTATGTTGATTTCTTCTATACTATTGTAAATGCAAAACTGTTCCTGTGAGACAGCAGTTTTCCAACTAGCTCCAGCAGTCATGCTTTCTATGACTCATCTCATGTCATAACATATTAACATACTGTCTGTAATTGCACTCATACCTTTTTGGAAATATAACTCAGATAGAATCATTTTGAAGCAAATGCCTCCAAACTATGGCTGGAGGAATCTCTACATTTAATGTCTCAGAAAAATGATCAATTCCTGACACCTGCAGGAGATTTTGGAATGGTTTTAAAAAAGTGGTACAGTAGAATACAACGGCAAATCTCACTATGTACCAGATAAGTAAAAGAATTAGGTGTTCTTTGCAGGTTCACATAGAAACGCATCCTACACATAACACATATCACAGTATGTGTGTGCACACACACTCTTTTGGTTAAAATTCTATTCTATTATTAATAGTTGCTGAGCAAAATATATCTAATGGTCTGCTTTCTCTTGGTGTGGGCGGTTGTTTTTATAAATTAAGCTTACAGACAGAATGTATGCAGGTTTAGTTTCCTAAATTAATATCCTACCAAGCTGTCTGAGTAATATGAGGGCCTTTGGTTGGCTGATTCATTCAGCCTACTTGTCACCCTGCTGTGTTCCATTTCTTACTCAAGAGTAGCAATTTGATGGTAAAATGTTCCAAAATCTGGTGCCAACTCACCTCTCGGGGGAGACACACAAATATGGGGGTAAGCTCAAGTCTTTGATGTCATTACATACCAAGTCAACTCAGTCAAACTCAATTATTTCTCTGATCAGGTTGAGTGTCAAAATGATGTTAGAACACTTCTTTTACGGTAATATCTCAAGAGCACAGTCTGAGACGCCCACTGGCCATGCTCTGCTCACATCCCTCACATCATTAAGCCCTTAAAGCAAAGTAGCAAACCACAAATTGATTGAGACTGCATCTCCAGCCTAAACCAAATGCCCCTGAAGACTGGCACGGTGAAAACGGTGCATTTCAACCGGTAGGGAGCAAGCCCCTTCACTGTGTCTCCTATTTAACCTGTTCCTCTTTAAATATCCCAAAATATTCTGGGCTTCACGCTCTGAGAAAAATAGAGCCACATGACATTTTAAGCACTGTCGACATTAAGTGAAAGCATCTTACTTTTAGTGTTAAATGTATTCTCAAATGTCTTTCTTACGTACATGGGCATGAGAAAAAATATGTTTGTATGGAGAAGAGGTTGAGCAGGTAACAATCAAAACTGGTGTGTTTGCTCCTGTTACTCCAAAATTCGCATAGAGCAGTGTGTCTAAGTTACCCTTGTGACTAACAGGAGGCTTTTTTCCCTTTTCCCCTCTTTTCCCTCCTAGCGCAGCTTGCAGCTCACAAAAGAGAATTCACATCCTTCAGGACATACCACACATATATGTGACAAAGCCTTGAAATTCACACACTGTGCACTCTCAAACGTCCCGTAGACATACATACACTTTCAAAGAGACACAAGTCTGCATGTGCACACACATAAACACGCATACCGTATGTTAACACATGCCTCTAGGGTGTGTTGAACTGCTCAGCTAACCCATAAAACCCTGGCTTATCTCCTCTATGGGCCTCCTGGTTCTGCAGTTCCCCAATCCATCCCAAGGCTCCTCTGATAATAAGCTGTCTCTGTTTGGCCTCAAGTCTGGGTGAATATCCCTAGGTCTAAAGATACGAGAGCCAAGCCCAGGCTTCAAGGTCTCAGTGTGCAAATACAGTGCAGCTAGAGCGAAAGGATGAGCATGTGTGAAAACACATCCTAAAGTGCACTTGTTTACTGTGAATGTAATGAGTGGCATTGGACCTTATAAAAGACTAAGAGGCTCTGGCTTACTGATCAAAGGCACGTGAGGTATCATTTGTCTTGGTCTAACATCACATGCTGCCTCGCCGCTGTGGCTCAGCCTACCCCACCATTGTAGGGGAGGATGGAGAACATGTTGAAGTAAGGAAAATGGGGAGTGGGGGGTAAAGAGAACGAAAATGAAAAGATAAGCCACATCAAGTGCAGGCTTATACAACACCCTGCTATAATTGAGACAGCTAATACATTACAAAGACAGTGTAATCCTAGGTGTCAGAAAGCAATTACATGTAGCTAATTACTAAATAATTAATGCAGACAGTTTAACCGGACAGACCAATCTGCAAACTTAAATTGGGTTTTATGTTTGTCTCCCTTTAAGGTTAAGCAGGGTGCCTCTGGGCCTCATGACACCGTAGATAGCCCTTAATTACACTGTGTTTCTGTAATAGCTGTCAAAATGTATACTCGTGAGCGCCCTTTTCATCAGCCAACTCTATAAGAAACGGTCATCTTTGTTGGGCCACGGTGAGGAAGACCAAAACATCCTAAAGATGAAATTATAATCAAACTGTAATGATTATTTAGCACCTGATACTCATAAATCTGTTACCACAGGGAAAGACTTACCAAAGTTCAGAGGCATCATCTAAATCAGTTCATGACAAATGCTGTCACAGTTACTCAAATGTCATTGGGACTATTTTCTGTCTCCTCCTAATTGTATGAGGACGCCATCTATGTATTTCTAAGTAATCATAATCATACTAATATTGGAAAAAGCTTTCAGCTTCACTATTACAAATATTAGTTTTCTTTTCTTCTTCTGACCTCTTAAAACTGTGTGTAATGATGTGATTACACGTCCCTTTGCTGAAAACTGGACTACATTTGATGAAGGTGACAAAACACAGAAATTACTGAGGCATTAGTAATGAATAAGGACACATTTCAGGTTTTATATGTTACATGGGCTTTGCAAGAAAAAAATTGCCTTTGGTAAAAAAGTAATTTTGCAACAGTGTTTGCAATTACTTTCAGCATGTTTCTCCCCTTGAAGGAACTTCTCTGTACGACCAAACTAGTGAGAAACTCCAATCACAGAAATCCAAATCAACATATTTGGGATTTTTTGGGAACAGTGTTGTATGGCATATTTGTGAAAACATCCATTCATTTTCCCACATGTATACACTTGTAAATCTTGATTTTGTGAGCTTCCTTGACTCTGTACTACCCAGTACTCACTACCACTCTACTCTACCATTACCAAGCTGTCAGTACATTCTGATGGGGCGACACCACTTTTAAGGGGATGAAAGGAACCAATGTGATTGGTCATGATCGCTACGACCCCTAACACGCCCTCACATAATGTATGATAATGGATTCCTCCTCATCCCACCCCATTGCCAAGGCACAGTTGGCTGTGCTTTGCGCATTGCACCTCGATTCATTAAAACAGAGGTCTCAAAGTCAAGAGAAGAGGACATAAATCATTTAAAACAGAGGCAGTAATATTTAAAAGAAAAACTGTTTGAACATGACAAGGATGTTGGAACAGGTTGGCCTTGACCTCTAGATTAATTTCATACCATATTAACAGAAATGAGCCATGGTCACTGTTAAAACTCTAAACCATGCATAATAATAGCTCTCCAGCTTAACTCCACCCAGGCAGAATGTCAGAATCAAGACACTGTGACACACTATGTGTAATTTGTATGGTCCTGATAACCTCTGTGGTAACCGATCCTCCCCTAGGAGATTCCACAGGTAGAGCAATCCCTTAGACTATAGCCCTTACTGTTCTTTATGTTAATATTGTACGAACAGTCATCTCCTTACCCCACAGTTCAAGGAAAATACTATATTTGATCACCTAATGTGTTTTTTCCTGCACATAATTGTATTTTTCTCTCACTTTTAATTCTCAACTCCCCTGGAAGTTTCGCCATCTAGGTCAAGGGTATTGGAGGGAGGCAAATTGCAGCGACTGCTCCATGCAGCTTGCTTCACAGTAAAGACACTTCCAAAGACACAATGACTTTCCCTTACATTTCTGTTTCTGTATTATCAATCTGAGGTAAACTGGAGAAGTAAGATGGATATTTCATCTAATACAAATACACATAACAGTGCCTCTAGGGATCAAAACTCCATTACACTATAAAACCCCATTGAAATACAGTACAGTGAAGATGAGAAAATATATGAAAGAACCAATGACAAAGGAGTGTAAACAGCCAGCCTCCAGAGTCACTCATGCAGGCCTTATACCGTTGCTCTGGCCATATAAATGTGGCACTAACGGCCTCTGATCAAGCTCTAATGGTATTCATAGTTGCCATGGGTCCTTTCACTGCAATATTATTAAGATCATTTTTATTCATGATATCTCCCAAATTGTCCTTGGAAGAAACAGCAGATTATGGGAGGCTGCTGACCCGTAGGTTGTGAATAAACATGAAAAACAATCAGTGTTCCATTTAAAAGCAGAATGCTGTTCAGTCCCGGGCCTCTGCGATAAGATTGGAGGAGGGGGGGCATCAAAAGAATAATGAAATCATTAGAAATGGATTGAAGTGAGAGTGAATGATGCTGTCCATCTAGCATTTCATCCAGTTTTCAGCCTCAATATTATGTACACTGAAAATTAGAGGGGGTCATTTAACTGTACAGTGGAGGATGTGGTAATGCCTCACTCCATTTTTGTTCTCACAGATTTCTAATGATAAGAATTAGGATGAGCGCAGGTTACTTTGTGTTCTCTCATTAAATAGCTGCTGGGAGGTCACCACTTCAGCTTTGACCCACTTCTTTCATTCACTTTGAAGCAATTTGCAAAAAAAATATTAAAAAAAGAAGAACAAATGCTGAAAGTTTTGCTAGATTGCTTCCTCTGCTTCTTGTACATTTCACCTTGCTCATAGTTTGTCTACCTTTTAAAACATTGAAATTTCCTTAAAAAATGTGCTCTGAGAAAGCATGCTCTATCATTGGGACACTGCTATTAAACATTACAGGGTGTTTTAGCATTTCATGTGGTCCCTAAGCTTTCCACAATAATCCACCTCTGTTAATGCCATGCACTGCATTTGACAATGTGTAACACTATGAACTATCGACTCAGTATATTTCACTCCATGCTACTATATGTGGAGAAATTAGTTGAGGTATATATGTATGCGGTCATATTTTTCCTGTATGTATGTGCAAAAAAATGTTAACCAACTTGCTAATGCTAATGCTACCTAAACAAGTCACACCCATCCCAAATAAAGGTGATAACAAATGCATAATATGAATGCATGGTTCGATCATAGCGCAGAATCACCATTTCCACTCTGTGGGCCACTTTAGAAACCATCCAACGCCACTGATAGACAAGAATAAGAATATGTAATGGTTTTGCAAAACTCTAAAATACTGAATGTTCAATGACAACTTTTTAAAAATTACATAACATCTGCAAATGGCAACAATGGTATGAAAACCATTAAATTGATTTTAAATGGGCTCATCTCCACTTTCTCACCTACATCTTGTGATAAAGCCAAGTTAAAATAGTTGGTTTTATTTGTCCACCTTTAGAGGTATCAACCCCTGAGCTGTATGCTGTCACTCCTATAGAATCAAGATGTATTGTTTTTGTGTTGCCCAAAGGACAAAAATGGCATGGGGAAATTAAAAAGAAAGATTTATACACGAATGCCCCAGATCTAAGTCTCAAAAGATATAACTGGGACAATTTATTTGGTTACAAGTTGTTCCAAAGAAATTTTTTCTCATTGTCTATGGACTACCCAGAGTAACTGGGACATAATTTCTGCAAAGAGATTATGTAAAAATAAATAAATATGATGTTTCAAATCTGTACCACAAACAAAAATTAAATTCATCCCCACTCTATTAGGGTGGCAACATAAATCTTAGAGATGGATTAGTCAAAATCTGAGCAGATGAAACCATCTGCATGACCAGATATTACCCGATATAAGTGAGGATATTTCATTTGTTTTGCTTTGTTCTGTTTTGGGGGCAAATGGATTCTTTTAATGTAAGCTGGGAACTGGAAAATGATGCATTATCTTCAGATATAGGTTATTAATTCCCCTCCATTTGTTTGTCTCAGATGAAAGTCTCTAAAGTCTCTAAACTGCCACATTTGTGCTGTGTTTTCTTCTAAAGGGGGAGAAACATATGGACTTTGTTTGCGAAGACGTGACCTTTTCTCTTGTACAAACAATAGGCCAAACTTTTGCTACCAGCTTTTTGCCACCTCTTTAAATCACTGCAAGAGTATCCAATCTGTACTTCCAGTGTGAAGTACTGAAACTGAAACATTTCTGATCTTCCTCTCCAACATCAATGCTAAAGACCACGCAGGTCAGTCAGTTCTGGTCCTCTTATTGTTTCCAGAATAAACTCCAAGTAAGGTTGAGATGCTTTCCTGCTTTTAGCCACTATGCTGTACACATCTGGAGCAGATTTCAGAAGCTCTAATCAAAGTTTCAGGTGCTTTTAATGAGTGAATCAGTCCTTAAACATTGAGCTGTTTTTAAAACTGTACAATAAAGTTTATTTTATTCCTTCACCTTCCTGCTTCCTGTTTTCACATGTCACTTATATTTTTTATTTGTTACTTTTGTCAAACCCAGTGTCTTGACACTTGTGTCTCTGCTTTCAGCACTTTAGAGTTCATTGTGAATCATTGTGTGTTAACCCTTCCGCTCAAAGTCTGTATACTTTTGGTAAGAGATAATAAGAGAGAAGCACAGACTCGTGTACCTGATGGAATTGAAAAGAGAGTGGATCTGGCTGTATTGTCAACTAGAGTTTGAATCTGTCCTCCACATCCTCTCATTGAAAGAGAAAGGCATAAACAAGTGGAACGGCTGCCTGTAGGCACAAACTGTTCAGGAATATCCATACAGAGACAAAGGTAAAACTAGCAGGAGGGCAAGGAAAGGGGTTGAGTGACAGTTCAGAGAAAGAGCAAACAGAGCAAAGGGATGCAGGCAGGTGACTCTCACTCTCTGAAAGTTGCTCAATTTGTGTTGCACACAAATTGAGCTGTAGCCATGCACCTAGGCACAGCAACAAGAGGCTTTTTGTCTTTTAGATCTTCACATTCGAATTGAGAGCTAGGCTTAGGGCACGGAGTTGGCAGTTACCGTGTCGAGCTGTTATATATTTCCCATCAGCGCTTTCCAATAACATGGGAGAGACAGGAAAGGGCCCAGTGTCAGAAGATATCGGGAAACACTGACTGCTGAAACAACCAACAATCAGTGATAAAGGCACTACCCGCTTGTGCACCAGCCATTCAGGCTCACTCAGGCAATTAACTGTTTATCCGTCACATGCTTGATGTGGAGGCTTAAAGGCAGGGGCTTAAACCGCAGTTGAGATCAGTTAACTGTGTATATGTCAGTAGATTTAATTCTCCGTTGTGGCCTTTTGTGCAGAATATTGTGAGTTCTGTAATACATTTGCACACAATAGCCCTTAATTGAAATATAATAGAATATAAACTCAGAAGGTCCAAAACATAGAAAAATACAGGGAGAATATTAGATGAGAAAACTGCATGCACATGATGATGAGAACACATCTTTATGTCTATTACTTTTACAGAGACTTGCTAGTTATATAACATCAGCTGATTTTCACGAGCAGACATGTACAGATAGTTATTCAGACATTAAAGTCTCATGGAGCCATGTGCAAACATTGATAAAATTGTTTTGTATAAACACAACTGCAATATTCATTTTAACAAGCACCTGCTACCTGCTCTGCATTTCCAAAATCCCTCCTGGGAAACAGCTATTTAAACTAGCTATTATTTTGCATGTGTGTGTGGATAAATAGGTAAAAAGGTGTGTGTTTGGGTGTGTGTCCATGGAAGTGGTGGTGGCTGTGTGAGTGCACATTTGTATTTCTATATGCGCTGTCTGCACTTGTATCTGTAACTCAGAATCTGCATGTGATCCTTTGGTTTGCAAATGCATGCTCAGTATGCCTTTTTATTTCCGGCCCTGCTGGTAATATGAGAATAACGACAGCTTGGGGGCCTGATGAAACTGACCTTGGTGTTAATGAGCTTCTCACAGACAGACAGCGGTCCTCTATGCACCTTAATTGACACGGCACCCCTGCTCGCGCAGTACCACTTACCTGTGTCAATCTTAAGAAGACTTCTCAGCCCATATCTGCCATACCCATTTGTTCCAGTCACCCTCTCAAGGGATGCAACAGCATTCTCATCATCCTCCCTTTAGTGCTTTTCTATTTATTCCATCATTTGGTGCAGCCCTATTTTTAATTTCTATTTTTTTCACAGTTGTGTGCCTGGAGTAAATTAAGGCACTTTGTGGATTGTGTTCAACAATGAGCACAACAATTGCAAGTAATCATTTGGAGCTGGTGAATTGGATAAAACTTTTGAATATGTGATAAGCTCAGAAAGTATGTTTACAAATAAATAAGACAACACAATTCTCATTGAAAAAGCCCATTTTGGTGTTCAGCAGAGTATACTTTTAGGTAAACTTTTTCTGACCCCGAGGCTTGTCAGTTCCATTATGCTCCGTATTTGCTCCGTATTGCCTTCATACAAACACACTACATATTAACTTTCCTTTTTTTTTCTGTAGGCCATCATAAAATGTCCCTTTGCGTGTCCCTATAAATCACAGAGGAGCTGTGGGGTTTGCTTGTGTGTGATCGCATGTGTGCACGCTGATACACAGGGAGGTCTTGTGAAACCAGTGAGGATAATTCATATTTTATGGACAGAACAAGTCAAGTGTGTAAAGTTCAACAGAAACATCAAAGAAAATGAACAGAGGCAATGACATTTTAATCGAAACGACCACCCATGTAAAAATAGCATTGTTGACAGAGGCATTTCATTTATCCATAACATATTTTTTTTGTAACCCCGGCTACTCATTGTTCCAGGGAAGACAAATGGACCTTTGTTTCACATGAAGGTCAAATATAAAGCCTAACTGGAGAAACTAATGTATGTGAGACAAAAACAACAGAAATTAGCCAATTGTGACACATATATGAAATGAAACAAACAATCATAATATTATAAACATGTTCCTCTTGCAGCTATGAGAGCATCCATTACATCTTGCTAGTGTATAGCTTGGTTTTATCCAGTGTACTGAACAAGTCAAACAACAGAGAACATCCTCATGAGCAATTCTGATACCCAAAACTATAATAACTTAATGCAAATTTTCTTCAAATGTCAAAATTACAATGTGAGGGTGAACTGTAATATCTCTCAATGATGTGTTTTATTAATTTTATTCAAATATAACTGGGCCTTCATTTCACATCAGAGACACTGGAACATACCTGTGTGTAATAATTATTTCATATCTCTGAAAATATCACTTTCATATGGTGGGGGGGGAGTGAGGTGCCCCTGGCTGTGAGGCGAGTTGGTCATGGGTTTTTGGACCATTCTTTGAACATCAATCACTGCCTGACACTGGGGGGAGCGTTGCTGCTCTCCACATCAGTCACTGACACCCTCCTGCCCTTAACACTTTAGCACAGGACATGTTCATGCACTATCAAAGTCAGAGAGCTCCGGTCTGATGACAGTAATGGCTGGAGATAGGAGTGTCAATGGTGGGAGAGAAAGAGAGATCTTCCTGTTCAGAATTTTGATGTACAATATATACCTTTACTCAGAAATAGGGAGGATAGACATTGCATAGATCTGCCAAGTATCATGTTTTTGATCTGGCGCTGTTTGAACATTTTATAAAAACACCCTGTTGAAGCTGAAGTCAGTTGGATTCCCATCCCCCGTTGCGTCCGATCACTAAAGATACAGCACAAAGTTAGTGCGTGTGTGGGGGATGGGAGCTGCCGCCAGCAGCAGGAGCAGGGACTAACATGCCATCAGATCCTCCTCCTAGCTCGAAATGGTTGTTTTGTTTTGAATTCTTGTAAATGGCATTAAGAGCAGTATGAGTCAGAGGAGCATTTTTTTTTGTCACAGATTATCTGTCCCATATACTACTGTCCTGACATGATGACAGTTTAGCAAATATGACAAAAAGTTGTTTTCATATAGATGACTTACTTCATCTTTAAATATGCATAACATCTTAACCACCTGCTGTTAAAATATGGTCCCTGAATTTCATTCTACATAGTATAAGTTAATTTGAACAATTTTATGGGGCAGTCTTGGTCGACTACGGAGCAGAATTTACCTAGAAGGTTGAAATTTAAAGTGTGCAAAGACAGAGGATGGACAATGTGGATATGGTGTTTACAAGCATTTACTGCAAAACCACTACCTCCATGTGTATCTTTTGATGTATTCATATCTGCATTTGGATTATACCAGATATGGGCATGGTTTATAAAGGGAGTTGTGAGAAATAGTTTATTGCACTTCAATTTTATTTTGCATCTGAAATTGTTTTCTTTTTACTCCACATGCAGACATATAGCATATGTAGTGGGTGTTTATGGGTAAAATAATGAACCAAAAATAATGGGTCTAAATAAATGCTGTCTGACTGTTAAAGTCCAGGTGGAAATTCCGAATGCAAAAGTCAGAATTGCATTGGGCCATATTGCATGATCATTTATATAACGAGAGGAGGAACAGATCAGTGTGAGCATGACCTTTTCAGAAGCTCCCTAACTTCAGCTCCTGCACAGTGCCACGCTTCAATATTGGATCATGAGGTAAATATAACACCTGTGGAGCTTTACTCGGCACTGCACAATTCATCTTTTGAAAGCTGAAGTTACTGAGGTTATGTTTGGGTACTGAACCTGAAACTGAGTAGGCGACACCTGCATATTTTCTATAACCTGTTTGTTTATATGTTGGCACATTTGCATTATGAAAAGTGCTGCTGCTTTGACTGAGTTCCTGGTCAGCTGAATAGTGAAGAAAAAGTCTGAAAATGATGATTATAAGACAAAATCTGAAGATATCAGGGTCACCTTTCTCATGTGATTTCTACACAGATTCATGATCCTTACACCACCGCGAGATGTGGGAGTTTAGATTTGATTTATAACTCTAAAAAGAAGCGGTTTTAAGTTTGTGGTAAATTGTGTCAGTGGAGAGAGAGGCAGGGTTAGCACAGTGGGGGTTGGAGGTGAATAATACTGCAAAAAATCAGATGTTTGTTTTGTATCTGCTCAGAGCACATTCCCTGTGCATCATGTATTCATATTCGGTATATCCCAAGTGTTTACATGTCACAGCACCCTGGTTTCTATCATGGCACTCCAGTTAGCATATATACATTTCTCAAGGGCTCATCCAGATTTCTGAAAGCAGAACATGAAGGTTTCATGTGCAAACATACAATGCATACCTCTATCAGAGGTAGAAAACTAGATGTTAAATCTTCCACATCAGGTATTAATGCGCAAGGCTAAAAGGTCCTTATCATTTTAGTTAATATTATAATTTAGAGATGCACATGACCAGCCTAATCTGCAATTAAACACATCACCACAAATTAATTAACACAATGGGATTCTGGGTTAGTTGATCACTTAGCTGATCAGCATAGGAAGGGGCATAAAGGGGCTTTCATACAAATACGTTTCGGATGCGAAGGAATTAAAGTACCACAAAGGAAGCGCCTACATTTGTCTGATAATGTTTAACAGTGTAAAACAAAAAGACACAAGATTTTGGGAGTTTATGATGCACTTGAAAACACCCAAAATGAACCAGTGCCAGTGGATTGTATGTATGCCTCTGAATTTAGTCCTCTTATACAATGTGGGTCTCTCTGCAGTAAGAGAAGAAACCGTGCCAGAACTGTCTCTCAAAGGTGTGAGAGGCAAAATATTATAAAATTATTAATGTTCTTTCATATATTCAGGATTAGAGGTTACCCAGTCTCTCTGAGACATCGCATCTTTCATTAGCCCTCCAATGCTCTGGGGAAGAGCACTAAATGTCGCATATGAGCTGTCACTAACAGAGGTGGATGGATGGCTGGCTCATGTACCGGAGTTCTTCCGCTGTGTGTTAAACAGTGTCGAGGCATCACCAAAAGACATACTTACTGCAGAGAGCTAATTCATACTTTGTAAGTAATGTCAGCATGTGTAGGCATGCATAAGGTGTTTCAGGGGGACAAAATGGCATAGCTTAACAAGTCAGCTCACCTTCAAAATCACATGCAATGTAATATTTCAAGATGACAGTGAGGTTTGCATTTTTAATGTATATATTTTCCTCAATGGAAAATCACCAAACAGCAACAATGGTAATTTAATTCACTGAAGCGTATGGTAATATAATGGTGGTCTGATGTTATGATCACATTTTTTTTCTCCATGTGAGGGTAAAGCCAATGCTCAAGCTCTGAAATCCCACGATACTTAATTTTTTACACGTAAAAATTCACTGACTCAAATGAGCATGAAGAAAAGTATCAGTATTGATGCATAAAAAATAATGTTCATTCCTTAGTTCACAGTTAAAGGTTGCAATATACTACAGGCAAATCTGTAGGGGAAATACAAAGCCATACATTTTAAGTTACGTTGTTTTGTAATGAACCATGTTCATATATTGACAGTTAAATGTGTCTGAATGGAATGGCTAAAAAAACTATGGCTCCACTCTGTTTTGGCAGCAGAAAAAAAAAACCAATTAAATGCAACCTTATTAGTCACTTTGGAAAACCAACCTAAAGCCAACAAGCATAATGTTACATGTTTATTATTTTTGCTTTCATTGCATGGCAACAGAGTGAGAATCTGCAGAATACAATCATTGTATGGAGTCATCAATTGCAAAACGTTTCTCTTGGAAAACATGGCATGACAGGGTTTTCTATGCCTTACAAAGACAAGCAGATCAAACACCTCTGGCTACAGATTGGTACCGTCACTTGTTTATGCATTGCCATTCCATATGACCATATTATTTTACAACATGGAAAAGCTTGTGCAGACTTCCCTCTTTCAGGAAAGGTTATGTTCCAATGGGATATTGTGAGATGGGTAATGTTGATCAATCACTGCACCCTTGTATTTTACAGTATAATCCAGTGCTCCAGATATTTCTGGCGCTCAGCACATTGCACTTACTTCAACTGAACATGTGCACCCTCATTGTCCTTACGTATGTGACCTGGAGCTTCATGCTGGTCTTCATGATTGCGTCACTGAAATACAGCTTCAATTTTCTGTCCCCCCGTTCCGGCTCAGCTGTCCATCAAATACCCAACGACAGCCCACATCCCAAAGGCTTGGAGCCTAATAGAGAATTTCTGGACTTATCTGAAAAAAGAGATTTTGCAGAGTCACTTAGTTTTCAGAATCTTTTTGAAATGTAAAGACATCAGCTCATCATGTTGATTCATTTTTCTATGTTGTTTCACTTTTTTGTTTGACTTTTTATACACACAAATGTAAGAAATATAACTGTGATGCATGCTGTATTTGACATGTAAACTGACTTTATGCCAACTCCTTTTTCTGTGTTTTGTTTGAAAGTCTACAATTTGTATGTCATACATGCATAAAACACTGTTTTTATGGTCTATGTACTTAAGTGGCATTATTAAGTGTGGATTATTTATAAATAAAGTTATGTTATAATGTTTAGTTGTGTTCTAAATAAAACATTTCCCACTGATAATACGCACAAACATACATAAGACCACCCTGGCTTTTGACAGTATTAGTCATTAGTGGTTTAGTTAAGCTACTGCAATTACACAGCATCTTATTATCTCACCTTTTGAAGGTGATTACTGTTCAAGTGTCCTTTCGCAACAAAACAGGTTGATGAGCCACAATGGATCGATACTCTCCTAGTACCTGAGGAGAGTGCAATGGACTAAACACTCTCATTTGTAACCTTTTTATAATGCCCCCTAATGTCGGCCTTGGAAGATCACCCAATTGATCCAATAAAAAAAGGCTGGGGAGGCACAGTAATTCTGTTTTACCCACATGAGGGATCTGCAATTTTCGTCGGAATGGGAAAGGTCTTGAGGATAAAGGTAGAACAGAGTATAAACACACAGGGAAAGAGGAAAAAAAACAAAAAAAAAAACAAAGTTGTGCCATCGAACAAAGCCATAGGGACATCTATGCAGGCCATCCATTGTAAAGCACAAACTGCTGCGAGCCATTACAGGTGCAAATGAGCCATTGTTCTCTCTTTGAGCTGGCTCATGTTCCAAACAGCACCTGCAGACACTTGATATGCTCCAACTCAATGAAAGTGGGGAAATGTAACTCTTGGGTTCTGGCATATTTCACCCTGTTTGCACAGCAAAAGTGCTACATCAAAAAATTCTACATTTGTCCTTTCCTGTTTGTTTTTATCCCTCTCTATTATTTTCACTTTTTTCCCCCCTCCTCTTGCTCCGTGGCTCTCTCCCCGTGCTTGTATTTATATAGGTGGAACAGCATTGGAGAAGTGATTGAAAAGCTGTCCTGTAGATCAGGGTGGTTTGTGGGGCCTGTCCATGCTCTAATCCATCCTGCCGCCCCGCCACACAAGTAGAATATCAAACAGGCAATCCCTGAGGAAAGGAAGAGAGAAAGAGGTGGAGGAGAGAGAGAGAGAGAGAGGGAGAGAGAGAGAGACGGAGGAGAGATGTGGAGAAAAGATGTGAGACGAAGGAGAAAGTCTAAGAAAGGACAAACACCAGGACTAAAAATGGAAGAAGAAAAAAACAAGGGGAGGCTTAGAGGGAGAAAATGAAATAAGAGAGGTAGAGAAAAATAAAGTGAAGGAGGCTGGAAAAGTTTAACACGCGGTCTGTCTGTCAGTATGGCAGCACAGCAAGGGAGGGGAGAGAAAAAAAGGCAATTCCTGCAGTCTCACTCCACTACTTTTCTTCATTTGACTCTGATTAGCTCTGATAATGTATCTGTGCCATTATGCTGCTAATAAAAAAGGGGTGGGTTGCACTGAGTGGGGTAATGGGGTCCTGATCCACCTTCTAAAATAAACTGAGCAGTGACAGAGAAGTGTAAAAAAAGAGACCAGAGCGGTTTCGCCACGGAGGGAAAAATGTCTGTTGAGTCATTGACTGGGTCAGGGGTCAGAACAGCAGACACCTTCAGTAAACAACAGTGGAATTGTTTTTAAAATACATATGTGTGTGTGTGGATATTTCCAGAGGCTCAGGATGTCATGTCAGTGAGTGTGGTGTCAGGCTCTTTCCTCTCTGAAAAAAAGGCGGCGGCAGAACAAAAAGGCGCAGTTGGATGCAACTCTGTCTTTCTCAGCTTGCAGCCAAACAACATACAGCATGTGTGCTGACACTTTGCAGTGCTGCTCTACATGTCATGTTTTTGAGTTTACACTTCGAAACAACCAACAATCCGTTACTGGACCTCATCACATCGCACATCACTGCGGTGCAGCTAGGCTCCGCTTCACACCCCCGCACCCGGGGCTGCAGCAGGAAGTGTATAGAGGACACTGCAAATATAGACAGGGGATGTTTCCTCTCTAAGTTCATGCTTTTAACGGAAGGGGTGATACCGAGCTTATTTTGCGCAGATGGCCCAGTGCAGCAAAAACCCCAACTAACAGTGGTAATGAAAGTCAGGCTGAGGTTGGTCTATGTACTGACAGGTTTATTAATGGCTTTCCAATGTGATGTATGTTCACTGAACTTTAGGGCAGCTTACGGCTTTGTGCTTTGTAGCGATATGTGATTTTTAGCTTCTTTTACTGTTCTCTTAGATGTAGTCTCATCCTCGTGTGCAATTTAAAGACAGTGTACTTCACACACTTGGTCCAGTGCTCATTTTACAGCGGGTGTCGCCCACAGAGTGTACAAAGCGCAGAAGGAATATGAGCTCTCCTGGAGACCAGACCACTGAGTCACTGAGAAATTTAATTTAACTTTTCTCCACCGCAGCATACTACTCCTCACCTGGTAGGACACATGGTCGGGATGAAGGCACGTTCAGTTGGCCTCTTTGCGTTTAAAGTTTTGCAGGTGCATGCTGCTTTTGATTTATTTCACTGAGACACTGTACCTAGGTAATCAGCATGTGACTTGAATGGTGAATTCTTTATTAATCACTTCAAACACAATATTGGTGCGACTACAGAAGACCTATCATAAAATGCCCATCAGAAATGGAGAAAAGGTTACTTTAGTCAACAGCTTTTGTTTAAATGATTTGACAGGTGCAGTAAAACAGTAAAATACCTGTTTTCCTAGAAGCCTTGCAAAACAATAGACGATGTGTTCAACTACGGGGCTTACAGATTTTAGTGCCAATAACCACAAAGTATTCACTTGCCCTTTAGTTTGTAAAAGAAAAGTTCAGAGGAGCAAAAAGTAAAGGGAACCATCTGCATGACTAAAAGTTAATGTTATCTTGCCATCTCGATGAATTTTGATCACTTGCCACGTTAACAATGTGCAACTGTGTTCTTTTCTGGTCTCATCTTCTCAGGAGCAGAGGCATCCTGTTCTCCGATGAACCCAAACTCCTTTCCCTGTTTTCACTGGAAAACTGTAAGCTGCTTTCCACTGTAGGGCCACAAGCAGAAACCCTGTTTATCAAGTTAGAAAAATAAATTTCTCACCTCCCCAAAATATATTCATATGAGCACACACAGCTAACAGCTAAAAAAGGAAAACAGATTTTGTGTTTAAATAGCAATTAGTTTAACCTTTATTCACACTCAGACATTTGAACATATTCAAACCTTGACATGAGATCACAGACAAATGTTCAACAATATTTTTATTACTGGGCAAAAAAGCATGTTTTCTATTCTTTGTTACTCTTGCACAATAAAGCGGCTCTGTCGAGAACATTTGCCTGAAACCAAAAGATAGGGACATCAAATACATTACTCTTTAGATCTATATGCAGTAGTTTTTTTTTTTTCATTTTATGTCAGTTAAAATGTTTTGAGTGGTGGTGAGATGGTCACTCCCCAGAACTTTCCACATGACACATTTTAACGTCCCCACTGTATGTAATTTGGCCTTTAGCACACACTGCAATGTGAGTCTCCTCTCATCTGGCCTTGGCTGCCATCAATCAGAGCCACTGTAGGAACCAGGCTAATTTAAGACACTCAATGAAATACTCTCACACACTGTTGTGTTCTATTTTTACCACCTTCTGTAACAACAAATGGATCTGAGACTGAGGCGTATTGATGTCACCCTTCCCCCCCGATCCTCCTGGGACCAAAAAAAAAAAAGTAACAGCCACAAACGCATCTCCTCAATTTGTAGTTTCCATTTAACATTTATTACTGGCCTGTAGCCTGTTTCATTTGATGTTTTACCATTCTAGTCTTTTTTTTCTGCAGGTACCTGTTGCAAAGAATAAACAGCTATTCATACCAGGGTCAACATGCACAGAATCCTGTTCCTCAGCAGTCATCTTCCTCTGGAAATCATAGAGTACAGCGAAGCTCCATCTTCAGAGGTGTAGTACATGGCCTTGAATCAATACAACATTTGCCTCAGAACTCACAGAACACCACTTTGAGATGGTCAGGAGATTTGAAAAGCAAGTCACAGAGGATAAACAGTTCCTTTTAGGGATGGTCCCCACTTTGAACACAATTTGTTGACTTTCAGCCATTTGGCATGTGTAACCCAGGTTATTAGGCTCTTAGTAGTAGTCCAGTTTACCAGTTTGTTGGTGAAATAAATAAATTCATATTTTTTTTGTGACAGATAAATAAGTAGGGTTTGATTTAAAATAATCTTACGTAGAAGGAATAAATAGTATTTCTGACTAAAACCTTAAATATGTCAATAAATAGATTTAAAGGAAAATTAATGTACACACGTTTATTTATATCTGTTAAAAATGCTATTTTGTTTCATTTCAAGTGTGGCGAATGTGCCTTTCTCAAAGTGTACAAGATTCAGGTGACATGAGGAGTTCACGTGATGTAAAGTAACCAATCAGATGCCGTCAGGGTGTACGGGTCGTCGTGTTTTTTTCTCTCTCTCTCTCTGCCGGACCGACGTCGAAGTGGCTTCATGCTAACTTTTGCTGCAGATATTATTGTTTTTTTTGTGTAGGAGAGCAAGATATTTGAACTTCTTTTTGATTGTTATCATTGGCGCGGAGAGTGACATTTTCCTTTTTTCTTTTTTTCCGCGGATTTATTAGTGGACCGTGTATTCTGCAAAGGAAACGAGGGAGAATGTGAGTTGTGTTTATTAGCAGCCGTGGCGCTAGCTTAAATTATTAGCCACATGGACTTTGCTAAATTACATTTGTGAAATTACACGTTGCTGAACTCCCTAGTTATCCCTAGTTATTGATGATCCAAAATCAGAGTATCATCTCTGCTCCATTGTGGAATTTGCAAATAGCTCTGCAATGCAAACATTTAGACCCATATTGCCAATAGAATATCAGAGCTCGTCTGATGCAAACATTACCTTCAGCGCACTCCTAAGATAGTGTTTACACTAGCACTGCTAGCAGTAGCGCCACCAGGGGATATCTTGAGGAACTGCAAGTCATTGCTAATAGGAGTGGGAGATCATTTGAAAGTGTGCTCCAGGAAGAACTGATGAAGATAAGTACAGGGAAAGGTGTGAACCTCCCCGCTGATACCGCACCAGTCGAAGACTCTCAAATAAGCAGTTTTGATGCAACTAGTCGGGATGTCAGGAATGTTAAAGTGCCACTGCAGGTCGTGCAACAGCCCTCTCTTCTGCTGGGCTCTGTCTCACCTGAGATAGTCAGGAACTTACCAGCTGTGTTCCCACCATCCCCTTCACCCAGATGTGGCCAGCGTGGGTTGAGAGGTGATGCCCAAGCAACATTAACACAGGCTTTGCAAAGGCTTGAGGCCACAAGTAACAAGTGTCCTTGCCTACCAGTGTATATGGTCAGTCGCAGCCTGCTGTGTTGACAGCCATACCACCACCTTGCATGACTGCTAACTTGAACATTAACCACCAAGGATCCCTGTCAAACAAAGCCAGTGGTAATGATGACACTGCTTCGACAACACATTCAATACTTACCGTGAATGATGTGAATCCCCCTTCTGTACAACGGGTCATTGTTGAGCATGTCATGCGAGCTAATGAAACTATGTCTCCCATGCACTCTTCATTTCGCCTTAGACCCTTCTCTGGGAAGATTCCTCGTCCAAACAGTGAACTTGATTATGACACCTGGAGAGCAAATGTTGACTTATTCTTGACAGATCCCTCCATGTCTGACCTGCACAGAACCCGCAAGATCTTAGACAGCTTATTGCCTCCAGCTACTGATGTTATCAAGCATGTTAGCCCTCAGGCTTTGCCATCAGTGTATCTTCAGCTACTAGATTCAGTCTATGGCTCCGTTGAGGATGGAGATGAGCTGTTGGCCAAGTTTATTGGGGACACTGCAGAACAATGACGAGAAGCCTTCTGACTATCTGAACCGCTTGCAAGTTGCTCTGAGTGCTGTAGTCAGACGAGGTGGTATCGCAGAGAGTGAACGAAACCACTATCTCTTGAAGCAGTTCTGTCGAGGCTGCTGGAATGATGGATTGATTGCTGATCTTCAACTGGAGGGAAGAACAAGTGCACCGCCCTCCTTTGCTGAACTGGTACTACTCATCAGAACAGAGGAAGACAAACAGGCAAGTAAACATAATCGCATGAAGAAACACCTTGGACTATATAAGCCTCCTGCCCCAAAGCTGAGAGCTACAGCACAGCAGTTAGCTGCATGCAGTTGTGCTACACCTGAAAAAGAGGTTACTGAGACCGAAGTCTTGAAGAAACAGCTTGACGAGATACAAGCTCAAGTTGCTGTTATGCAGACTGCAACTCCACGTAAAGCCAAAGTCAACTGTCCTGATACAACTGAAATCAGCACATTGAAAAGACAGATTGCTGACATTCAAGCACAGGTTGTTGATATGAGAAAAGCAACTCACAAACCTAAAAGCGACCACCTAGAAGCAGCAGAGATTAAGGCATTGAAACATCAGCTTGTCCTTCTTCAAGCACAGATGACTCCACCTCAAGCCCAGAGTCATCAAACACCATCACCTGCATTCTCAAAAGATTCCTCCATGATCGCTCAACACCAGTCTCCCTACAAGAGAGTAAGCGGACAGTCCAGTGCGTGGCCAACAGCAAACAGTAGACCCCGTCCATGGTATTGTTTCCGCTGCGGTGAAGACGCTCATCTTGCAGTCAACTGTGGGAGTGAACCAAATCCCCTTCTGGTTGAGGAAAAAAGACGACTGCTTAAAGAGAAACAACAGCAATGGGATCAGCAGAATGGCGACACTGGCATCCAACAGTTAAACTGCTAGAGGTCCCTGTTGCAGGGCAATC
Organism: Scortum barcoo; assembly: GCA_023238725.1. Classification (NCBI taxonomy): domain Eukaryota; kingdom Metazoa; phylum Chordata; class Actinopteri; order Centrarchiformes; family Terapontidae; genus Scortum; species Scortum barcoo. The sequence goes on from CM041536.1 coordinate 18,638,762, forward strand.
AGGGACTAAAAGATCGACCAAACGCCAAGCAAGTGTGGTAATGCTAACACCACTTCCACCATACTGCCACCAAAGCTGGTTGGAACAAAATGCACTGCTCAAGTCACCATTGAAGGCCACAAGGTCAACTGCCTGCTAGATACGGGATCTCAGGTGACCACTATTCCGCTGTTATTCTTCCAAACTCACCTGCCCCATCATTCCTTGAAACCCTTGGATGATCTTTTGGATGTAGAGCTGCAAATAGAAGGAGCCAATGGAGAGGCTGTGCCTTACCATGGGTATGTAGAACTTAACCTGATGTTTTCAGAGGAGTTCTTGGGCAGAGACTGAAGTCTCTACATTAGTGTTGGTTGTTCCTGATGTGAACAGTGTACCCCAAATCCTCATTGGCACCAATTCATTAGATGTCCTCTATTCCAACTATGTTGAAAGACATGACTCTCACCCTCAGTCATTCAATTCTGGCTACAGAGTGGTTTTGAAAATCCTTGAAGCATGACAAAAGCAGGCAAGTACTGGAGCTCTTGGGCTGATAAAGGCGCAAAGCTACACTCCAGAAGTGGTGCCTGCAGGCAGCACAGTGGTCGTGGAAGGGCAGATCCACATGAGTGGTGCTCATAAGGAGAAGTGGGCTGTTGTAGAGGCCGCATCTATGTCGTCCCTTCCTGGTGGATTGCTAGTTGCTACCTCCCTGTGCACCTTACCTGCCAAACGCCCTTGCCCAGTGTCAATTCTGCTAAGGAATGAGACTCAACACGACATCACCATCCCTCCGAGGACAGTTTAGGCTAAGATTCATGCTGTTCAACAGGTGATGGGGAAGGATCCCTCTGCCGATTTGACTACTCCTGAAACCAAAAGGATGGAGTTTGACTTTGGAGATTCCCCTTTACCAGAGTGGAAAGAGCGAATCACAAGGCTGCTCAGTAGCATGCCTGAGGTCTTTTCTCAGCATGAGTGATAACACTCCTTTCAAGCACCGAGCTAGACCCATTCATCCACATGATGTAGATGCGGTTAAGAAACATCTTCAAGAACTGCTAGATTCTGGTGTCATACGTGAGTCTGAGTCCCCCTTTGCATCTCCCATAGTTGTCGTGCGGAAGAAAAATGGTTCTGTGAGGTTGTGCATTGACTTCAGGAAACTCAACTCACAGACCATAACAGATGCTTACGCTCTACCAAACTTAGAGGAAAGAGAACCTAAATGGTTCTCAGTCCTTGATTTAAAATCAGGCTATTACCAAGTTGAAATGGAGGAGGCTGATAAACAGAAGACTGCTTTCGTGTGCCCCCTTGGCTTCTGGGAGTTTAACAGAATGCCACAGGGGGTTACCAATGCGCCAAGCACGTTTCAGCGATTGATGGAGAGATGTATGGGAGATCTCAACCGCAGGGAGGCTCTGGTCTTCATTGATGATCTCATAATCTTCTCTGACACCTTGGAGCAACATGAGTCAAGATTACTACAGGTCCTCAACCGACTCAAAGAGTATGGATTGAAATTGTCATCAGAAAAATGTAAGTTTTTCCAGACCTCTGTTAAGTATCTTGGTCATATTGTCTCCCAGCATGGAGTTGAGACGGATCCGCAAAAGATTGAAGCCTTAAAGACCTGGCGAGTACCCAAGAACCTCAAAGAACTGCACTCTTTCCTGGGCTTTTCTGGGTACTATAGACGGTTTGTGAAGGCCTACTCAAAGATTGTCAAACCTCTAAATGACCTCACAGCTGGGTACCCACCTCTCAGGAAGCACAGTCAAGGAAGAGGAAAAACTTACCTGTACTTCCATCCCAAGGAATCCTTTGGGAAAAGGTGGACTCCAGAATGTGAAAGAGCATTAGATGAGATCATTGACAAGCTCACCACAGCACCTGTCTTAGGATTTGCAAACCCCCAACTCCCCTACGTCCTTCACACTGACGCAAGCACGACAGGGCTGGGTGCGGCTGGCTTTATATCAGGAACAAGACGGACAGATGAGGGCTATTGCCTTTGCAAGCAGAGGATTGACAAAGAGTGAGGTGCGAAATACCCCGCCCACAAATTGGAGTTCCTCGCTCTAAAGTGGGCTGTCACTGCTAAGTTTAGTGATTATTTGTATGGTACTGACTTCACTGTCATCACTGACAGCAATCCTTTAACCTACATCTTGACCTCTGCGAAGTTGGATGCTACAAGTTACAGGTGGTTGTCAGCTCTATCGACATACAACTTCAAGCTCCAGTATAGAGCAGGAACTCGGAATCAAGATGCAGATGAACTTTCTCGTTGACCACATGGGGAGCTCCAAGATGATGCTGTGTCAAGGAAAGAGCGTGAAAGGATTAAACAGTTCACCCTACATTTCTTGAAGGATCAGGAGAATCAAGATGTTGTTCTTCCGGATGCAGTGAAGGCCATATGTGAGAGGCATGATGTTGAGTGGTCTCATAAACACTCCACATGTCCATCAGTCACTCTTGTCGAAGTCTCTCGCCATCCATTCTGATGCTCTGCCCAGTGGTTTCCAGCACGAAGATGATCATGGATTCCCTGTGATCGGTCATTGGACTGAAGGGGAAATAAGAGCAAAGCAAAGAGCTGATCCTGATCTCAGAGTGGTCATTGAGCACAAGGAGTCTGGAGACATGCCCACCCCTTCTCTGAGACAAGAGCTTCCAGACCTTGTTTTGTGGCTCAGAGAACGGAAGCGTCTAGAGCTGAAAGATGGAGTGTTATACAGAGCACGACAAGAACATGGACACACACACATGGAGTCACACACCAGCTTGTGCTACCAACTGAACTTAGAGCCACAGCATTGAGAGGCCTACATGATGACCTTGGTCACCTAGGCATAGAGCGGACTCTCGACCTTGTGAGGTCACGATTCTATTGGCCTAGAATGTCCACATATGTAGAGCAGAAAATCAAGATGTGTGAACGTTGTGTGCGCCGGAAGACCCCAACTGAGAGAGCAGCTCCTTTGTGTAACATCAAGACAAGCCGACCCTTGGAGCTGGTCTGCATGGATTTTCTGTCGGTGGAGCCTGATCGGAGCAACACAAAAGATATATTGGTTCTGACAGATCCATTTCACTAAGTACGCAGTCGCGATTCCAACTCGAAACCAGAAGGCGCAGACAGTGGCTAAGTGCTTATGGGAGAACTTTCTGGTACACTATGGATTTCCAGAAAAGCTTCTGAGTGACCAGGGTCCAGATTTTGAATCTCGGACCATAAAAGAACTGTGCTCCATCGCTGGCATTCAGAAGGTCAGGACTACCCCTTATCACCCCAGGGGGAATCCAGTGGAGAGATTCAATCGGACCCTCCTCCAGATATTGGGTACTCTGGAAAACAAGGACAAGTCTCATTGGAGAGAGTTTGTTAAGCCTCTAGTGCACGCTTATAATTGCACAAGGAATGATGTGACTGGATACAGTCCCTACGAACTAATGTTCGGCAGACAACCCCGATTGCCTGTTGATTTGGCGTTTGGTCTGCCTGCAAGCAGTCAACCTAAGTCACATTCTCAGTATGTGCATGACTTAAAGGGCCACCTAGAGGAAAGCTATCGAGTCGCCACAGAGAATGCCTCAAAGACAGCTGAGCGTAACAAACAACGTTTTGACAAAAGAGTTGTTGAGCCCACTCTTGAAGCAGGAGATCGGGTCCTTGTGAGGAATGTTCGGATAAGAGGGAAACACAAGTTGGCTGATAAATGGGAGTCAGCCGTTCACATAGTGGTCAAATGTGCTGGTGAACTACCTGTGTATACTGTCAAACCAGAGGGCAAAGATGGACCACTTCGCAAATTACACCGTGATCTTTTGCTGCCGTGTGGGTTCTTACCTGTGGCTAGGTTTGAGAAACCTCCCAAGCAAACTATCAACAAACCTAGAACAAGGAGACAGTCAAGAATGGAAGTCACAGATGAGTCTGAGGTGGCAGACGGTAATTCAGAGTCAGAAGACAATGACTATTATTACTACTCACCTGGAGAAACATTGAACACTGACTTTACTGACTTTATTGAAACAAGACTTTTGACCCGGCCAGAGACAGTTCCTTCTAGGGAGAGACATCTCCGAGAGACGAAGCACCCAATGCTGTCTACAGGTTGGTATGCTTCCTGTTCCTGTCGACCTGGAGGAAAAGGCATTAATTGTGGAGAGACGGGACAAAGAAAAGAGACGTGCACCTGAAAGAGAGACAGTACCGTGGATACCTGTGGAGATTGTTTCATCTAAATCAGAGAAACCTCCAGCTTTCAGAGATAGGACCTCAGATGAGCCAAGCTCTGACAGATCAAGACTAGAGGATAAGACCATAACTGTTATGTGTGTATGTTACCTGTTGTGTATTTCCTGTTTTATTTTGTAGTCTCGTCTTTCCTCACTGGTTTAGCACTTTACTTCCTGTCCTTCGTGTTTCCCTCCTTTTTTGATTGCCTGCTCCGCCCCTAATTGGTTTCACCTGTCCCCATTAGTCTCCTCACCTGTTTCCACTTCCCTTTCCTCCTGTGTATTTAAGTCAGTCCTTCTCCTTTTGTTCTTTGTCGTGTCGTTGTTCCTACCTGTGTTATGTCGTGCTTCTTGTGCTTTCTCGTGCTTCTTGTGCTTTCTTGTGCTTTCTTGTGCTTTCTTGTCTTACGTGTGCTTCCCGTGCTTTCTTGCCAGTGCTTACTTGTGTTTCTAGTGCTTCCTCAGTGTGCTTCCCTGTGCTACCCGTGTTGCTGCGTTCCTGCCTCGTCCCTGTGTTCCTGTGTTCCCGTGTTTGCCCTGAATAAAGAGTTTAAACATCTATCTGCCTCCTGCCTCATCTGCATCTGGGTCCAACTCCACTTCACCGTGCACCTAACCTAACAATACCTGTCCAGCTGAGTATGTCGGAGTCTCTTTCAGAACCAAACATTATGAATGAAAGCCTTCCTGTTTTTTCAGACCTGTCGTTCAGTGACAGCAGCAAGGACAGAGGATACTTTGTCAATGAACCTTGTGAGGAAGTGCCAGTGGGCAGGACCAGTGAGGGAACAGCAGCTGGGACATCTGGAAAAAGAGCAACCTCTCCAGCCATCATGGAAGAGAGTGAGAGTGACAATATTCCCAGGCGTTCCCAAAGGCATAGAGAACAACCTGAACGACTACAGTATGGCCAACTAGGAAATCCCTTGCTGCCTATAGTCCAGTCACTCTTCCAAGGCCTCAACCTTGCTTTTGCAGATGCATTCCAGAACCATGGCTATGCAGACACCCCTCACCTAATCTCTAGGCCAGTTAATAGTCATGTGGGTGTAATGGGACACCTTTAGGAGGGGAGGGTGTAACCCAGGTTATTAGGCTCTTAGTAGTAGTCCAGTTTACCAGTTTGTTGGTGAAATAAATAAATTCATATTTTTTTTTTGTGACAGATAAATAAGTAGGGTTTGATTTAAAATAATCTTACGTAGAAGGAATAAATAGTATTTCTGACTAAAACCTTAAATACGTCAATAAATAGATTTAAAGGAAAATTAATGTACACAAGTTTATTTATATCTGTTAAAAATGGTATTTTGTTTCATTTCAAGTGTGGCAAATGTGCCTTTCTCAAAGTGTACAAGATTCAGGTGACATGAGGAGTTCACGTGATGTAAAGTAACCAATCAGATGCCGTCAGGGTGTACGGGTCGTCGTGTTTTTTTTTCTTCTCTCTCTCTCTCTGCCGGACCGACTTCGAAGTGGTAAGTGGCTTCATGCTAACTTTTTGCTGCAGATATTATTGTTTTTTGTGTAGGAGAGCAAGATATTTGAACTTCTTTTTGATTGTTATCATTGGCGCGGAGAGTGAAATTTTCCTTTTTTTCCGCGGATTTATTAGTGGACCGTGTATTCTGCAAAGGAAACAAGGGAGAATGTGAGTTGTGTTTATTAGCAGCCATGGTGGCGCTAGCTTAAAGTCATTAGCCACATGGACTTTGCTAAATTACATTTGTGAAATTACACGTTGCTGTGTCCCTGTTTCTTCAAAAGCGGAACCTGGACTGATGAGAGCTGTGTGATCTGCATTGTGCCAGAGAGTGTGTGTGTGTATATTTGATGCTTGAGCCTTTGGTGAGTAAACTTTACTGAGATTAGTCTCGTAAATTCAGTTAAAATGTACATATGCTAGGTTAATATGGAGTAAAGAGGTGTTATTTTATGTATGTTGTGTTAGGAAAATTGTTCATATGAAGGTGTTAGTTATATTATCCTCACTCTGTGTGTTTTCCATAAGAGTGAGTGGCGGTAAAGGAAAATAGAGATGAACAGAAGAGTAATGGTTCAGCCATTTTGTTTCATGTTAATATTGCAAAGTATATGTTAAGCTCATTTGATGGACCGTAAGAATTGTTATAATGTTCATTGAGAACTAATAGTGCGTTTATATACTTTTATCTATATGTAAAGGTATAATTCATTTTGAGAATATTATAGTAACCCTCTTTTTGGCCTTTATAGGCCGGGTCTTTTTCTTTGTCTTTTCTTTGTCTTTTCTTTTCCTTTTCCTTTGTGTGGGTTCCTGGTGTCAAGATCTGCATGAAGACTTCTTCTGCTGGGATTGCTCCTGTTCTGTAAGAGGGGAACCTCAGTGGTTGTGGCGGGCCATCCAAGACAAACTGTAACTCTGATTGGGGATTTATTAATTTATTTTCAGCTGTTGTTTGATATCTCATGTGTTCATTGACACTTTATTTTTTTCCTCATCTCTTTTAATCAATACAGGGCAATACACGTAAACTTACCTGTTGGTTGTGTGAGTTCTTTACTCTTCCACTCAATGCAAATTGCTAATACCCCTTTCTCCTATAGCGGGTCTAGACATCTGATTCACTGGTCCACAGGGTAATTAATACATTGATAAAATATATCTTTATCACCCAGTCATTACTATTGATAGTAACAGCTGCGGCGGGTTACACATGCATTGCTGTCTGACACTTTTCTCATACTAGCATTAAGAGCAGCTTGGGTCAGAGTTTTATAAAACTCTACACATAGAAGCTATATAGTTTGTTGGAATTTAGTTCTGATTGGTTAGATTCACGAATTAGCAAACTGTGACAAGTCACAAAATGTACTTAAGCCCTGTTGCTATGGTTACGGATATGTTAATGCTATAGTGCACAAATATATAATTTCGATGGAAAACTGCCACCACAAGCATAAATGTATATGTTGTTATGGTACAAAATAACTGTGTAGCAATTTCATTTAAGTGAAATGTCAGTTACCACAGTTATAATAAGAGTGATATATGCTTAGATTTTATAAAATTAATTCATTATTTGGCCAATAGGAAATGCAACAAAACTGCCTACAAATGCTTTACTGGTGAGTTTGATAAGATGTTGACTTGGGTCCTGTAGAGTTTGAGGGGACATGCAAAGTTGAAGCACTGTCACTTATGAATGAACTACCGGGGCAACTCTGTGTTTGTGTGTGTGTGTGTGCATGTACTTGTACAGCTATCTTTGTGAAAACCAACTTGAGTTTTAAACCTTGACAATGAGGACACATTTGGAAAGTGAGGACATTTTGGCAGGTCCTCACTTTGGGGCAGACCTTTAAAGAATTAGGTTTAAGTTAAGCTAATGGTCAGGGATGGTGTTAGGGAATGTATTGTAACAATGTAACAAGTCCTCACAAAAATAGAAGTACAAATGCATGGGTGTGTTTGTGTGCTTGACTGCAGATGTACGACAGTGAGACAAATTCCTATCAGCTAACTGTAGCTCTGCTGACATGGCGATGAAGTATTGCATTTTGACTCTAAAAAAAGCCATTCACCATCAACTACTCAGTTGATGGATGCAGCCGATTGCCTTCCTCATGCTCATCTCCTTCTTTGCTATTTTGGGCCAGACTACACCCAAACTTCACTTCTGCCTATGTATGCTAAGAAAATCCTCAAACATCGAAAGACTCCACTGTAGTTTTCAGGTGGGGACATGGTTCCTCTGTTGACCCATATATGACTTTCACTTCCTCCAGCATCACTGTCATCACAATTGTCAACAAGACGAGGTTGAAACCTAGTATGGCTGCGAATATAGTCAGTGTCCTATTTTGTAGCCAAATTATTACAGTCATAGTCAGTAGTGGTGTCTGTTGACTGGATATTAAATGTCCATCTGTAGTTATCTATAGTGGTGCTAGTAATATTTTTTTCCTAAAGTTGTAGTAGTTAAGCTATATATATATATATATATATATATATATATATATATATATATATAAAAGTCAGATTTGCTTTAAACTGTCACCATATCCTAACTATAGTAAATGAGACAGATAACCTGAGACCGCTGGCCTCACCTGCTGCCCCAGATAATGTAAGATGATGTCATGATGACTCCCAGGTATGTCCCTCTTGTGAGAAGGCAGCCCGTGCACACCAGGACGGTGAGGAGGTGGACACAGGAGGCCGCTGAGGCACTGCAGGACTGCTTCGAGTCAACAGACTGGGATGTACTCTGTGAGCCACATGGGGAGGATATTGACAACATGATTGACTGCATCACGGAGTACATCAGATTCTGTGAGGACACCACCGTACCAGCCCGGACTGTGCACTGCTTCTCCAGCAACAAGCCCTGGATTACCAGGGACCTAAAGGCACTTCTGAACAAGAAGAAGAGCTGGAGACAGAGAGGAGCAGAGGAGAGTGCAGCACGAACTCAGAGACATGCTGAGGACATGCAAGGACAACTACAGGAGGAAGCTGGAGGCTAAACTCCAACAGAACAATGAGAGAGACGTGTGGACAAGGAATGAAGAACATCACGGGGATGAAGGGGAAAGACAGGCAGACGTCAGGGAGCCTGGATAGAGCAAACCAGTTTAACCAGTTTTTTAACAGGTTTAGCTCACCCCCTGCCAGCCCCCCTACGACACCTCCAGCCCCCCACACACCCACATTGTCCCAAATGGCTCGACCCACCCCCAGCAGCATTCTCCTGTACAGCACCTCTCCATCTGCCCCCCTCCCTCTCCCCCACCCCCTCCTCCAACATCCGCATCAACAACCCCTGCCCAACAGGTGACTACAGGCCAGGTAAAGAGGCAGCTGGAAAGACTACACCAGCGAAAGGCTGCAGGCCCTGATGGCATCACACCCAGGATCCTGAAGACCTGTGCCAGCCAGCTGTCTCCTGTACTGGGACATCTGTACAACCTGAGTCTGAGTCAGGAGAAAGTCCCTATGCTGTGGAAGACATCCTGCTTGGTTCTGGTCCCCAAGAAGTCGAGGCCATCAGACCCAGGCAGACTACAGACCAGTCGCCCTCACATCTCATGTGATGAAGGTCCTGGAGAGACTGGTCTTAGCCCAGCTGAGGCCACAGGTGAGGAAGTTTCTGGATCCTTTGCAATTTGCCTATCAGCTCCGCAGGGAACTGTGCTCTCTCCCTTCCTCTTCACCTTATACACCACTGACTTTCAGTACAACTCTGAGTCATGTCATCTACAGAACTTTTCTGATGACTCAGCTGTTGTCGGGTGTATAAGAGAGGGAGAGGAGGGTGAGTACAGGACACTGGTAGACAACTTTGTCGAGTTGGTCTGAACAGAATCACCTGAGGCTGAATGTCAACAAGACCAGAGAGATGGTGATCGACTTCAGGAGGAAGAAGATGCCTTCACAGCCACTACGGATCAGGGGGGAGGTGGTGGAAGAGGTGGAGGACTACAAATACCTGGGAGTGGTGATCGACAACAGACTGGACTGGAAATCTAACACGGAGGCTGTGTACAAGAAGGGGATGAGCAGACTCTATTTCCTGAGGAAGGCTGAGATCCTTCAACGTGGGCAGCAGGATGTTGGAGATTTTTTACCAGTCTGTTGTTGCCAGCGCCATTTTCTTTGCTGCCGTGTGTTGGGGCAGCAGCATCAGAGCCAGGCGACACCAACAGACTTGATAAAATCATCAAGAAGGCTGGCTCTGTGCTTGGTCTCAGGCTGGAGTCTTTTGAGACCGTGGTGGAGAGGAGAATGCTGAATAGACTATTATCCATCATGGACAATGATCAGCACCCTCTCCATCACACAGTAGACAGACAGCAGGAGTACCTTCTCTCACAGGCTGCTCCAGCTCCGCTGTCGAAAGGACAGATACAGGAAATCTTTCCTGCCTCATGCCATCACACTGTACAATAAAAGCTAATACTCTGGTCATAACACAGTCTATATGCACTTTATAGGTTTTTTTAATACACACTGTTCACTGTAGCATATCTGTTCACTGCACCTTATATTTATTTTGCACTACAAACAGTACTGCTATTTATACATGTTCTATACATTTTGTTATTGCATTTTATATTGTGTGTATCTCTTTGTATTGTTATAATGCTGCTGCTACACGGTAATTTCCCAGCTTGGGATTAATAAAGTATATCTATCTATCTATCTATCTATCTATCTATCTATCTATCTATCTATCTATCCATCCATCCATCCATCCATCCATCCATCCATCCATCCATCCATCCATCCATCCATCCATCCATCCATCCATCCATCCATCCATCCAGGCCATTTACAAGAATCCACCACCTCTGAATCCAAACAACCAATCAGGAAAGAGTTTCTGACGGAGCATCAATCCCTGCTCCTGCACACACTGCGGGCAGCTCCACTTCCCCACATATGCACGAACAGCTTACATGACAAAGACAGGCAAGCAGAAGAAGACCAACAAAAGGGGCTATAGGTGAGAAGATATCATCTGAATGAGGTGGTGTGTTCAGTTTGCATGTTCTCCCTCTGCCTGTGTGGGCTTTCTCTGGGCACTCTGGCTTCCTCCCACAGTCCAAAGACATGCAGGTCAGGTTTACTGTCGATTTTAAATTGCCCGTAGGTGTGAATGTGGGAGTGAGCGGTAGTCTGTGTTTGTACGCCAGCCCCATGATTAACTGGCGACCCGTCCAGGCTTGGATTGGCTCTAGCACCCCTGCGACCCAATCTAAGGATAAGTGGTATAGATAGTGAATGGATGGATGGATGGATGCTCCGCAAGGGGGCTTTGGAGGCAAGCTGGAGCGTAACAGAGAGGAGAGGGGGAGTTTGGCTTTAAAATGTACTTAGGATGACAATACTGAAGACATAGTTAAGCTATGTTAGAGAATGTATGTTTGAGTATGTTTGAAAAATGTTATAAATGCAGCTGTAAGACCACACGTTTCATCTCATATGGCAAGATGTTTGATTAGAGGGAAAGAGCTTCTAATTATTACTGTTCTAAATATGCATTAACTCCCCTGCTCTGTCTTTGTTTCTGTCTGCAGAATGGCTCTTGTTTTTCGGACTCGCTCTGTGTTGACTGTTATGTCAGAGTGGTTGTTATGTATGGTGTTAAACTGTGCACTATGCCTCACTTTTTGCACACTGAGAGCTGTTTTTTTTCTCCAGCTCTTCTCTGTGCTGGACTGTTACACTGCATAACCATCGTCTCTCTTTTTTACTGCAGCAGCTTTTTATCTTGTTTTTCCAGTTTCCCGTGAATATCAGGTATGGTGCAAACTCTGTGCCGTCTGTACACATATTATGCACTGTGATTTGCAGTGACCTAGCATGGACTAGTAGTTGTTTTACAGGAAGTGAGTGGATATTTGTGCTTGTGGGTACCAGGGGGACCCGGTGGGGCTTGGATCCTATCTTGCTTTGCCCCAGCTCACTAGCAAAGGCCTTACAGGGCTAAACCTAGATGAAATGTCAGTTATGCACTGCAACTCTGATTCTTTTAGATAGCTGAAGAAAAATCTGGTTGGGAGTCTCAGTTCAAGTTATGCACAACAAGGTGAGAGCTTTTAGTAAATAGGCATAGAATAAAAGTCTTGAGTGCTGTGCTATTAAGGGATAAACCTACTTGCAGTAGAGTTAGAGGGCTATGACTCATAGTGCTTTAGTACATAACTAACATTCCCTCCTTTTCATCATGAAAGACCAGCGGCAAATACAAACTCCAACACTCAACCCACCAACTGTGTAACTTCATTACTCACTCATTCAGTGACAGACTTTTGTGGTTGTAGGGTTGGCCCTCAACAGTCCAGCTAAAAACAGTGCTAACAGTTCCCTTTCAAAAGTGCATTTCTTTAAATGGTACATGTCAAATATGTAGTCCTTTCTTTTCAAAAACCATATCTCAAATATTTCACACAAAAAAAAATTATTTCTTCCTTCCACTTATAACAGGTCATGTGATACCATATCAACAAGTGTTGCAATTATTCCAGAACCTTCATTATGCAAAGGTTTTTTCCCTTCAAATTCAAAGTTGTTCTGCATGAAAAGGCTTTTCAGAGGATGTCTCACAGACTGCATGAGCTTTACTTCAAGGCCAGTGATTCTGATGTTATTAAATAGAAGAAAGACATGTAAATACCTCATGTAACTCCAGCACCCACTTGTTGAACACCCACTGAATGACAAATTTCCTGACAATTTCACCATCTGAATGGCCTTCTTTCATCACTTAAGGGCACATACACACACAAACTCAGCATTGACTACATAAGTCTTCCATACAGCGTTGTGTAAGCGCAACTACAGTTCAGCCACTTGATGCAAACAAAGGAAACGATATTGAGCTACACATGTTATGGTTTATGGTCATAACCCCCCCCCTGGTTATGATCTGTAGTGTCATTGCTATCTCCTTTGCATCTTGTCATTGTGACCTCCTGTCTTCCTCATCATTGTCTCTCGTGTTACTACAGCTGTCTCGCAGCTTTCACCCGCCTCATGCTCACATGTACTCGGCATTTCCTCACCTGTCGCCTTTAGAGAGAGTCACTCACGACCACCAGCTTCCCTCGGCAAACAATTATTATTAAAGACTGTTTTTTCTCACATGATCCCCTTGCGTCTGTCTCTGCTTTTCTGGGTCCTGCCACGCCTGCCTTAACAGCACATAGCCTATGTACATGCCCTACAGAAGAGTAAGGTTGTGGAATAATTACATTTTACACTGTTTGGATTTGCCTCTCGAAAATGACTAGTAAAATGAAACTCAGACCTATGTCTCTACCCGACAGGCAGTAGATGGGGGACAGGAGATCAATAGCTGTAAGTAGCCTTTTTCTGTTCTATGACAGACTGAGTCTCACTTGATGATGATCATTCATTGTGGCATTGTGACATGATAGAGAAGCCCAGCTTAAAAAAACATCTTGCATTAAAGATCAATACACTCCTGTAGATATTCAGTGATGTGTGTAGCTAATGTGTCACCACGCCATCATAGTACAGCGATCACATCCCTAACAGCACGTTTCATGTGATAGAAGCGTCGGATCAAAAGAGTAACTGTGGAAGTGGAGAGTAAAACGCGTCTGACACATCAAGAAGGTAATAATGCTTCGGGTGTTTGTCCTTGTCATACGGTATGCCATCACATCAAAATCTCTGTGGATCTTAATGGGAGTGAACAGTAATAGAGTAGATTTCACGCTATATCCATCCTGTCCAGGAGCAGCTTTTAAGCAATAATAGCTAAAACGATTGAGCTCTGCTCTTACTTTGGGTGTCAAGATTACATGTAAATAGCTGGATACACATCTTTGTTGTCACATAATTTACATCAAATTATTCATAACAGGGTTTTTGGCCATTTCTGTTCGGTTTTTGTGTTTCCATGTGGAGGTTTAACCTTCATGTGAAAAGTCTGTGCGATGTGTTTCCTTGTAATGTTGCTTTTTTTTTTGTTGCATCCTTGAGGTCAAGCACCAAGGCATCTGTGTTGTATTTACATTCCTCTTCAGATGATCCACAGAGTCTCAGTCCTCCGGTATTTGAATTACTGTACAGCTTATGTAAGCTCTGAACATGAAGCGCTTGCTGACCTGTGCGCCTGTGAGTGTTGTGACAGTAAATGGTGGAGTAATGTTTATTGGGCTGCGGCCGGCTGAGCAGCCAACATGGGTTGAACTGAATAGTTCAAGGTGGGTTTGTCGAGCATTGTAGGCATTTGCTGTCGAAATGATTGTTGCCCTTGCCTTGCTTAATGTAAGCTGCATCAAAAGGTCCTGATATCAAGAATAACAATTTAACTATTCAAGAATATGCCTCATTACTGTAGCCTCAGTTTACTAGCTCCATATGTAAATCAGGTTGCATAATCAGATCAGCAACAGAAAATCAATCCCAATCACAGTTATCTTATAATGTTGTTGGTATGAATTCCATCCCCTTACAAGATTTCAGTCTTCAAAGGGATTTTCCTTTTCTCCTGCTCTAGGTGTTCCACGTTGATAAGAGATCCATTTCTTGTGAAAGGATCAAAAATCTCCTGTGCTACCTCGGGGATAAATTCCTTTTGTGGGTGGATTCTACCCTATATTGTGTTATGATTATAATCTCACTTCTAAAAAATAGTTATGTAGGTGTTAATTAAGCCTTTTTATTATATTTTGTTATTTAAGCCCATTTTAATAGGTACAGTAGGAGAATTGTAATTTCTATTGTGGAAATTATTGATTTAGCAAATTTATATAAGCTATGAGTCACAGATAATGCTTCTCTAAGTCCTTAATTGGGGCTACATATACATCTACACTACACAGGCATCTTTTCCTATAGCTAAAGGACTCAACAAGAATCAGCAAACATCACACAGCTTTCATTGTCTTCTGAGTTGCAGTATTAGTGAAAACCCAGACCACCCCTGTGTCACTTGTCCAGTTACAGTGATAGAGTAGCTTTATTCTGTATTTTTGTTTTCTTGGTGACCAAGCAACTACAGTTAATAATGTGGGATTTCAATGTAATAAGCCTTATTGATTTGGTCATTGATTTGCACTGAGAGGTAGCGACAGGATTGAATGAGATGTTTTGATACCTGGAAAATGTATATTATTGCAGAAGACTGGACCATTGTGACATGCTGTGCCTACATGCAGTGTTGCATAGATAGCATGGTGTCCTTGTATGCCTTGGTATAGACGGTATTCAGCTAAAAGATATAATGTGTTAACATTGTGTAGACTGCTATGTAATGCAACATTTACTTTATTTGTATAAAATTCGCAATAGTAAGATCAACGGTTTGACAACATTTTACACAGCCAGGCTGACTTCAAAGTATACATATGCACAGATGATATTATAGATTAGTTCACTTATCCAGTTTGAACAGTATAGTGTTGTCAGAACACCTTTATGTGCCAAAGTCCACAGCTGGGAAAATACAACAAAAAACAAGCAGCTCAGTCTCCCCAATTTTTGGCCGACCAGCACTGTTAGCAGGCACAATAAACCCCTGCTGCTGAGGGAGTCAGTATGCTGTAGCAAGTTTCACTTGACTGTTTTTGTTGTACTCTGCTGCTCACACTTCTTTTGTGTAGGGAGTCAAGTATATGTGCCAAAGGGGAACTTGAAACTGTCTTAAAAGGTTACACCAAAAGAAACAACCACTACCACCAGGAACAGAGGGGCAGTTGGCTAATGAGTCAGTGTTTCTGTAATGTAACCATTATGACCTTCAGTGAACATCACTGGCAGATGTCATGGTTGCTAAACCTATTTAGCAGAGCTCCTGGGCTATTCAGGCTATTTGTGAATACTTTAGATTTTGCATTTAAAAAAGTTTACCATGCCAAAGTTAGTTTTTTTTTTTTATTTTGGCACAACATAACCTATATGACCTGACAATTTTTTTTTTCACTTTAACACACTGTACTGAAACAATTGGCATAATTTCATCACACCAGTCCTAAAGGGTTAAGACAGGGGTGTTCTGTATTTTCCTTTCCAACCACACTATAGATACTCACTCATCTCTCTGGGAGGACAAGGGAAAAAACACACAGCATGCTCGTGGAGCTCGGAGAAGCGTGGAGTTCATACTGCTTGGAGTGCTGTTGCATGTCATCTGTCCTCCTGGACTGTCCTACTGATATTTTTGAATAGGAAAGAAGCTGAGTTCTAATATTATTTGTGCCAAGAGAAAAATGGAGGTTGGAATAAAGGTCCAAAAAAGAAGAAACACCAGCAGCAACATAAGAAGAGAAGAAAATGGAATGTGGGATCATTGAATTTTGCTGCTGCATAATTCAACAATAAACATGACCATGAAGTCTTTGCTGTTTGTTGCAGTCAGTGACAGCTCAGGACAGGCAAACATTTCTACAGATAATTAACATTTATGCTCACTTACCTGATAGTTAAGTGTTTGCAACAATGAATTAATGATGAATTCATAGATGTTTATATGAATAATAATAAATAAATGATAAATCCATGAATTCTCTTTCTAATTTTAACATTGTGTGACACTTACTGTCAACAAATACTGTCACATTTAATTTATTTTTGCTGCCATTATGTTAAAGCTAACAGGCGGTAACTGTACATAAATCCTCAAACACAAAGATGAAAAAGCAGTATAAAATAAAAAAATGTGCTTGAACACATATATGGTTATAAATGTATGTATATATATGCTGGTATAAACTGCTGCCAGTACTTAACTTTCATTAGTGGAACAGGTTGGCAGAATGAATGGGTGAGATGTACAGTATGTCATACTGGATACTGTGTTTCTCTTCAACGCAACACAGCATTTAAAGTAGACACATTTTGCTTACACTGTAAATGTATTCATTTAATCCAGACCATAGGTGCAGCAAACTGCATGTTCCAAGCAAGTGTGTAATTAAATCAAATCTATTACGAAACAATAATAATCAGCATCTCACCAGCTTCATGTTTGCAAACTCGTGTATATAATTAATTCCTCAATTCCCTAATCAGCATTTTCAGACTGGTTTGGGGAACGCTTTTTAATTAAATACCCCTCAAGCACTGGAGCACCTTGTTTCAATTACACATCGTACAAAATTAAAATATCTTAAAACATTATTACCATTAATGTGCACATCCTTATTCAAACCAATTACAATCAACATGTGAAAATATCTGTACCTTTGCTGTCACCTAAAAGGGGGGTGGTGAGAACAGGAAAAAAAAAGAAGGAAAAAAAAACCTGTGGGCAATTTTTGGGGCTTTTCAAGCTGCCAGGTTCCTCCACCACCAGGGATGTAATGGCAAGAGGCCGGAGTGGACCCGTTCTTCACACTGATGAATGCAATAGAGGTGATTTGGTTGGCCATGTAGCACAGATATCAGGGTCCCTTTTAGTTGGACAGCAGCACAGTGTATAAATCACACTGCTGGTCAGTCAGCCACAAAAATGCACCATCTTTAAGGTGTTTTGCACAGCATCCTGAAGCAGTAAAAGTCTCAGATAGGAGTATATAAATCTGTATTCTGCAGACAAAAAACCTGCTTTGGTGACAGCAGATCACCTGAAGAGAGACTGCACTTCAGGGGCGATTCTAGGATCAGAGGTTTAGGGGTGCTGAGCACCCAGAGAGCTGCCCGGCCAGGCAAGATAAATGTCACTGTTTTGTACATTTTAACACAATTTCACTCCCACATTTGTGAAAGAAAAGCTTAACACTTTTTTGGAAAGTCTGTGACTAAACCATGAAATCTGATAAAGGTTATTTAAATGCTGAGGCCACAGCAAAAGAGGAATGGATTGGAATCATAAAAGAAACATATCATAACCCTAATTTCTGGGGGAAGACAACTCATTTTGATACAGCAGCTCCTCAACATACACATAAAGAGTTTGTATCTTTCTGGAGTAAAGCAGCCCCCTATAGTGAGTACCAAAAATACCAAAAATGGACCTTGGACTTATTTTTTGGACTTTTATTTGAAATGCAATGCACAACATGTAAAACACATTAACCGAAATGGACCTTTTCAGTGTTTGTCTCTGCCTTTCCTTCTTGTCTGTATCATATAATACAAATACATAAATAAAAATACACTTCAAAAAAAGAAAAGTGCTTGAAATCTACAAAATATTAACAATAATAATAATAAATAATAAAATAATAAAAGAGAGGCATCCCTGCCTATGGTACAATCTATGCAATGTATGTAATCATCTTTGTATGGATACTCTGCAGATTATTCCTTCTACTTTAATCTATCTCGCCTCACCTTGAGGATGGCAAATCTGTCTATTACTTTTTGGTGTTCGACTCTCTCAAGCATCTCTTTCTCAATTGATATCACAGCCAGGTGCTGGAGTCTGCTTTGACACATGGTCCTCCTCAGCCAGGTATGGAGCCGACGCAAGGCACTAAAATACCTCTCACAGCTACAGCTGCTAACTGGTATTGTTAGGGCAACCTGAATAACAGCTTTCAGTGAAGGGAACATCTTCATAATCCAGAAGATTGTACAGTGTCAGCATATCTTGAATGGCACCAGCCTCACTCTTGCGCTTTAGAACGTTTTTGGCAACCATCACTTCCTCTGACTTAAGTTCAATATAGTAATGCAGTGCCAGTGATGACAAATGAGGCTCAGACAAGAAGTGGTTTGAGGTTGGACTGCACGTCTGAATTCTGTTAAGCAAGACCTGAGTCACACCAGAAAAACGCTTCTCAAGTTCAGAGATCACCTTCAATCCCACTGCCATAGGTGTGTTGATAGTGGAGAGGCACTCAGTGATGGCAGGGAAATTGTCAAGCACTGCAGTCACTGAATGAACCTGGCATGCCCAGGGTGTGTTTGACAACTGCACAAGTTCACTTCACTCCAATCCTAATTTCTTCTGAGTGTCCACGAATTTATGATGGTTCACAAGTGAAACACTGAAAAAGGAATGGACACTTTCAGGCATGTTGAAGAGCCCTGTGGCTTCAGAAACAGCTCTGCATGTGTGACGAGATGAGGTGTAGGACGAGATTCAACTCATGTGCGTAGCAATGCACATATATCGCCTCAGAGTACTGCTTTTGAAAATGGGCTTGCACACCCCCGCTCATGACAGCTGCTCCATCATAGGTCTGTGCCACACATTTCAACTGCTCAATTCCCTTCTCTTGCAATTGATTCTCAATAGCAGCGGCTATTGATGCAGCATCAAACTGTGGCATTTCTGTCAGGGCTAGGAACCTCTCTTTAACTACACCTTCCACAGACACATACCTCACACAGAGTGCCAAATGTTCCGTCTTTCCATCTCTGGCCTCATCAGCCATAATGGCATACATCTGCGATTCCCTCATCCCACTAACAATAGTTGCACTTAGCTCTTGTGAACAACATCTCATTCTGACTGTTACATGAGAGGTATGTGGTATTTGATGGGGGCGTATACCTCTGCAAGAATGGCTCAAACTTTCCAAACAAACAAAAGTGTTATGCACTCTCGGAAATTCCCTTTATTGTCGCTCTCTTCTGTTACATTATGACCTCAAAATGATATTCCTTGCTTCCCCAAGAAGCAGGTCACTACCACAGTACGTTCCAGGTACTCCCTTCTTTCACTAACTTCAGTGGCACTCGCTGGCTCTATCTGCTCTACAACATTGCCTTGTGACAGACTTGCTTTGTAGCTGTTCCAACAAACTACGCTGTCCTTGTGTGACTGAGTGGTTTCATGTTTTTGAAACTTGCTCAATGCCTTCTGCCAGTTACTGACTCCATCATTCACTAATGCATCATATCTGAGACTTTTGCCAAATACCCGACAAGCGAAGCAGAAAGCAGCATTTTTTCGAGAAGAATATTCGAACCATTTAAAGCTTTCTTTAGAGTCTGCTCTCTCTGCGTCTCTTCATCTCTTTCCCTGGTCTGCTCTCTCTCATCTCCCAGAGTCTCTCCCTGTTCTTCCCCTCCTTGTATAGTGAAATTAAGCAAACAGGAAATTAGGAAAATGTAATGAAGATGTCCTGTTTAGAATGAAGTCCACTGACATATGTTAAGTGTACATGTGCTTCTGGAAAGCATTTAATGTGGGGAGAACACATAACTTCCATGACGTATATGTAAAATTATATTGTGAATGGCATGTTTTTCTTTGTCAGCTTAACGTATCACTATTCTCTGTTTGTTTTCTTACCTGGTTCTTCCTGATCTTGCACTCTCTCCTCTCCTTCCCCTTTTTCATCTCTCCCTCTTTGGACTGACAATCATATACAAATAGATTGTATTCAACTAGATGAAAAATTACATAAATATGAAAAAATACTAATAAGAATACTAATAAATAAAAAGTCATCTCTCTGCTCCGCTCTCTCTTTGTACTGTTAACCAAAAGGCAAATAACCAAACAATGCGTTTTATATCTAATAAGAGATATAAACATTGATACATTGATCCAACTTACAACATCATTCTTGATAGATAGACCATTTGATCTTGGCTCTTTTTTTTTTTTTTTTTTTTTCGAAAAAACAATCTTATATCCATGATGAGGCTGTCTGTCTGTCTGTCTGTATATACACACACACACAATAGGAGTTATAATGTTAATGGGCATCCAGTCAGTTAGCTAGTCAGTAGCACCTTGGCTTTAATATTAACACATGCACATGACACAACAGCTAGTTTCTCTCAGTCCAATTCAAACAGAGGACAGTGGGACTGACCACCTGTAACGTTTCCTAGAAAAAACTAGAAAAAACGTCAGCTAACTCCTACCTAACAACATAAACAGTAACATACGATTAAATGCAGCAAAAATGAGGACTGGTAATGATAATATGTGGATCAATCAATTTTTGTGGTTGGGGGGGGGGGAGGGGTGATGCTGTATTTTTGTTGTTAAAATATTACGTTTCAACCAAGTACTGTATGGTTTTAACACTTTTCTAGCTTGTTAAAAAAGGACATACAATAAAAAAAAAAAAAAACTCAAATTTTAGGGGTGCTGGGATTCAATTTAAAAAAAAAATTGGGCTAGAAACGCCTATGCTGCACTTCTTGACACAAGGAGGGATCAATATTTAGCTGTTAAATTTGTGATAGCACCACTAAGCCTAATTCACAGGGTTAAAATGTTAAAATTAAATTTAATAGGAGATTATAATTGGCTCTCAAATGTGATGTGGAAGGGGTAGCATGTTTGCTCATATCATTTAAGAAGAAGAAGAAGACCCTTTATTTGTCCCTCAATGGGGAAATTTACATTTACACTCTGTTGTTTTTTACATGTACATATAGGAATACACACACATGCACATGCAAACTGGTGGAGAGATGCCAGACTGAGGGGTTGCCCCCTTGAAGCGCCCCGAGCAGGTTTGGGGTTCGGTGCCTTGCTCAAGGGCAGTGCTCAGGAGGTGAACTGGCACCTCTCCAGCTACCAGTCCACCTCCATGTAGACTGGTCCGGACTGAGCTACTGCCGCAAAATGCTTCTCGACGAGGATGGGATTCGAACCCACGCTTGCAGAGAGCACAATGGATTAGCAGTCCATCGCCTTAACCACTCGGCCACCTCGTCTTAGTCTAAGATCACGGATGTCTGAGCTGTCCTTTAAATAACTTAACATTTCCTGAATGTTATGTACAGCCTCATGAGTATGATTTGATGTAAAGCCATCAAGTCCATGTTTAATTTCTGTGGTTTTAAAACAAGTACGCTTAAACATAAAAAGTCAGCCGCAGAAAGTCAACTCGTGGACCTCATGTCATCTTAATTAGCTAGCTGCAGACAATGAAAGCTGCCAGCAACAATTTGTCATTTCAGGCTTCAAACCGGCAGCTAGAAATGAGAAGTGTGTTTCTGTCTACCCTTGTATGAAATCAAGGACCCATTGTTTCACAAATTACCAAGAATTTCAACTTTTAAATCTGACATCTTTACCAATTACAATTTCAGATGTGGTGTGCAAGAAAAGAAATCTTCACAGGCGCAGCAATGGTAACAAAGGAGAGTACACATAGCTGCATCATCACCATGTCTTCTTCCAGACAATCTGTTATGGCCATAGTTACGGAAATATAATTATGTTGTAATGTATTTGTTTTGCTTGTTTTCACTTTTCAGGATTCGTAGGTGTGAAACAGACTCCGACAGCTGTTGTCAGATGGTCAGAGACAACATAGTCGAGACCACTAACTTTTCTCTGCAGTGTTCTGGGAAGTTGTCTTTTGAGCTAGAAAGAGTATGCTCAGTTTCTTCAAGCTTTTTTGCATAGAAAAAGGCACTCCACATGAATGAGCAAAATCGTATAAGGCACCCACACAATCATACCTATCCAGTCACCATTAGCAGTGGTAAAGAACCTCCTTAAATCCCAAGTGCTGCCATTTAGGTTATCATCCCCACAGAGAAAGGAATGCAGCAGCCATGATCTTAAAGATGGAATCACTCAAAAGGAACACTGGGTATAAGCACAGAGCTCAGCGCTATGCGGGCTGACTGCAGCCGAAAATTGGCAAGTGACCCTTGAGACAGGTCAGTCCCAATTCGCAGACAGCAAATTGTGTGGAAGGCATTGATTAATGAGGAAGACACAACTCGTTATGGCCTTGTGGTGTCATCCTCTGCCTCCTCCTCACCATCCCCAACGCTCTCTTACTCCTGAAATCACACAAGTGGCTAAAATAACAGTTCAACAATTGATCTTAGCCTATAATTAATGGCACCACTCAGGTGTAATTTGTGAACAAGTATCAGCTTTTAATGTAATATAAGGAGGGTGGTTAAAGACAAGCCAGAATTAGGTGTGCCTTAGGGACAGCTCTCCACGTGAATAATGTCAATGTTTCATTATATGTATGAAGTATAATATATAGTAATAATATTTTTTTTTTTTTCAAATGTTCATTTCTGACATTTTCTATGTAGAGCTGGATGACACAAATTAGGAAGGTAACAGTAAAGTAAATTTTTTTAATTATCTACACAGAGCATGCTGCCTTAGGGTTTTTTACTTTAAAGGGGTTTTTTGTGATTTTTAACTGTAATAAGTGGGTGTGATAATTGATGATATTTATTATTCATTATTATTATGATAATGAAACTTTTCAGATATATTTGCCCATTTCACAATTGATATAATATTTCATCAAATGATATGTAAGTCATGGTTAACAATAATTAGCCAAATATCAGTTCCTGTCCTTTGCCTTTAACATGTTGTGGTGACAGGTGACATGTGATATTAGTTGTGTCACCTGTAACTGGCCTACTGTGTCATGACAGAGGGACAGAAGAGGACATGTTCCAAAAGGAAAATGACAGTGGATGACAGATTGCAGTGCTATCTATCATCTCTGTCATCTATCATCTATCGTCTATCATATTACTGATGTTCAAGTCTTTCAAGGAGAACGCTGACTAAAAAGATGCCTGCTGCTGCTTGTGAAGTTATTCACTATAAACAGAGGACAGCATAAAGATTAGAGACATTTCAGTGACCTTAAACCTTAAAAGTGAGGGGGGCAAATGGGAGAGACATGTCCTCCCTAAATCCCGTTCCTTCAGATCATCCTCTTGATCAGTCTATAATCAGTCTACTTGCTTTTGCTATGGCCAGCTTACATGTGGGCTTTATGTGACATGTCTACATTGTATGTTTCTGGCAAGTTGTGATTATGGCAGTCGTGAACAATATGTTGCCGCCAGCGTTTGCTGTCAGTGTAACTCAAATATGTTGTCTTGTTCCTTTCCTCTTTTTCTCTCAGAGAATCTTGGGCAGATTACAAGGGCAGGTAGCACAGTACTCACACTGTAACCTGGAAAACTTGTAATAGTCTTATTATTCTAGTTACAATGCAACAATTGCTCATTCTTGATTTCAGAATGTACAGATGGAAGTACTTTGAAACAAATACAGAGGGGCTTCAAAATTAGAGCCTGGGATTTATATCTTGTGTCACAGAGCAGAGAAAAGGAAATTCAAGTCTAGAAAACATGAAAGGAATGTGAAAATTGCAAGAAATGTCGCCTCAGTTACGATGTTATGACCGTTTACAGTCCTACTGTCATGGTGGTGAAGTCTTGAGAGCTCCCGTAGCTTTTTAGATTACTGGAACACTTGATAAAAGAGGCACGTTTCAATCCTCATATCATAACCGCAGACATTTTCCGAGGGATGACAAATTATTTTTTCATCTGGAATCTTAAGGATTAATTACTGAAATTGCTTGAGTCCTTCTGTCATAATGCGACAAATCACTGTTTACTGGAGAGCACTCACTTCCCTTTGATTTAAAGTTTGTTATCTTTCAAACGCTGGCGAACTTTCCATTATCATCAATTTGGAACATTGGGATCAAAACAACCATTTTCTGACTTCAGTAACAATATAACACTTTCCATGCTGCTTCCCAAATTGTCCAGCACCCACCGCACACATTTACCACTGTGCTTTTAAAATGTTCGGCAAGTTTACTCTTTCAAAATCTCATGCACGGTTGACAATGTAAAACGTTTCTACCCTGCTGTCCACAATGGCGGCGCCGAGCTGAAAAAAACTCTCTCTCCTTTATTAGGTTATCTTATTGGCCCTCTCAACAGCTGTGACAGCTCCAGCCATGATCGAGTTTGGCTTGTTTTCACTACATCCTCTGCAAACTTTGACACCTGATTATATTGAGGGAGATGGGATTTGAAAGGTGGGGGACACGGGTCGCCAAGTCCTCTTCTCCACATTGTCTAATATACTGTACCTGAGCAGCTGCTTGTGAAAAATGCTTCTGTGTCTCTGGTCCTGCTCTTCTCTCTGATGCCTTCTTTCTCTGGCTTTCAGTTTTTACACATAAGGAGATAAGAATTTTTTTTCTATTCATCTTTCCAGGTAACCCTTTGGTTTTATAGATTCACTGTCGCCTGTGGAATTGTACCAATATATAAAAAAAAATAAATAAAAAAACAATCAAAGGTCTGTGAGTACACGGGAAGCTCTCATTCATGTTCTTTTGGCTTAACCAGCTTTAGCTTCTGCATACTTATCATTCTGTTTCACAGAAGGCTCCCTTCAAAAGCCAGATGACTTAAATGGTACAGCAAGGAGATTGCTGTAACGCTATCTGGAGCCACTGTGAACAGAATCTACCTTCACTCTTCCACTGGCCTAAAGGAAATGCACAGATGTCTTAACTACTTAGAAAGGTAATGCTGGTTTAAATGTGTGCTCCCTTTCTGTCTCTTTCTCTCTCATTTCTCACCTTATAGGTTGTGTTTATACATGTACAGTGTACAGTGAGCAAACTGAAGTATGGGCCGAATAATAACCATAATAATAGACATGTGCAGTGGCTTTGCGTGTGTGTTTTATCATAAAGTAAAGAGTCTGTATGACATAATTGAGGTGGACACAGCTTGGGGTAGGGATGCTGCTCTCTGATGTCTTATTGACCACTATCATGGTGAACACCTGGAGGCAAGCAGCTGGAGACAAAGTTTGTATACAGACAGCTCACTCTGCCACGCTGATTCATCCTGGACAGACCGTCTGAGTGTAAAACAAGCTTCACTGCCTTCATTGTCCACCGGTGGCTGTTGCTCCGAGTTTACGCCAGTCAGCTGAGGACAGCATGCACCGTATGACTCCAATATGTTTTTTTTTTTTCCAATATGCTTCCTTGCCTTCATCCAGTGATCTCAAAGGCTTTGGGCTAGCCTCTAAATAGATGCTTGCCATACTCAAGATCCTCTCTGAGCAGCAGGTTTCCAGGATCCTAGAGGTGTGGCTAACCTGACATTCGCTTCTATACCAGGAGACAAGAGAGTGGAGACAATGCCCTGAGGGTGGATCCTCAGAGGGAGAGGGAACTTTATGCGCTGAAACGCTAATTCCTGTTTGCCCAGTGGAAGGTGGGCTCTGAAAGGGGCAGTTTGCCTGCTGCTCATCCTTGTCTCTGGGGTGAAAAGATGACAAAGTGAGAAATTAATCCCTAAAGAGTAACTACACCTGTGCCGGAAACCCTGCTGGTTCTGCCATATTGCCCCCCGCCTCCCAACTTCACCATTGAATGTAGTCAGACGATACCGTGCAATGTATACTAATTTAAGACAGAAGAAAATGTGCAACCAACATGCAGTTATGTTTATCGGGAAATACCATGACCCATACCACCAACACTGCCAGAATTTACAGGAGAAAGAGGTCCAAAACCTCACTAGCTGGTCTTGTGAGACAAATGAAATCAATGACATTGATCAGACTGGGACATGCCAGGCATTACTTAGTTGGAAAAGTTTTAGACCTCACACTTTTTTTGGCTAAGTTGTCCTATTAAGTAATGCTTATTGTGGGCTTATTGTGATTGGTTGAATGTGTTCAGTAAGTGGTAAAGCCAACAAAAGCCTCATTACAGACCAAAGCCTCTATGAAATTGAACTTTTTTTTTTTTTGGCCAAGAACCTTTACTCTCACAGCGATGCAAGCATACAGACAAACAAAGGAGTGCTTCACAATCCTCTGATACACATGCTTAAGTGGAACTGATTTTTTAAAGAATGCTAATGAACAAATCCACAATTGCTTAAATTACTTTTATAACTTCAAAATGCTGATTCTGTGTGGTCCATAGTCTTATTCCTTGTTTAATTTGTTATTAACCCACATTTAACCCGAAGGGGAAGCTGCAGAACTTTCTGATGGGATTAGCGGCGATGTCCGTTTGATTATATTGTGCAGTTGTAGCAGATCTATTTCCCATGCTGTTGTTGTAAAGCATTGTTTTGTAGGCGACCATTAGGGTTAATTGGCAGTTGTGATAGGTAGATGACACACTAAACATCTAATGCTCAATTACGCCACGTATCCTTGTTATGTTTCTATAATTCAGCATCAAGTTTAAGACAAAGGTCAAGCAAAGCTTAACAAGAAAACAATTAATGAAAAAATATCACCAAAGTCCCTTGTGGGCATCTTTTAGTCTTGGAGGGTAAGCAATGGCTTAATTACTCTGAAGCTTTCTAATAAGCATAATCTAATAATAATGGATTATTATTTTGCCAGACATATTGCCTCTTTACAAGGCCAAACTTAGATACTATGAGGAAAGGAGGTGTTAAGCAAGTAAGTCCGAAAGTAAGAAGTATTTTGGTAAAGTTTAAGTAGAAAAAAGTTCTCCTGAACCGACTCTGGAAGGCTTCATAGGCGGTGATTAATAAAGTTCATTGATGCAGCGTTTTTCACCTGGGATCCTAGTGAGACACTAGTGGGAGAGGCTGATGTGGACTCAGGAGCGGGTGTGACCTAGCATACAGCTGGCATGGTTGTGAAGCTTGTTGTAGACTTAGGCTTAAAGGTAAGAGGTGCTACAGAGATGCAGTCACCATAATGCATTTCAGAGAATGGAGTCGGCGGCAGACAAAAAAAAAAAAAAGGAGACTGCGGACATCGAGAGCCTCCGGAGGATCTTTAGTAAATTGTGACAAACAAAGATAAAAATCAGTTCATTTCATCACAGAGCTGATAATCTACAAGATCAATAAGTTTTTATGGCATCGCCCTTATTGTATGACCTTGTTTTAGCGTCGCTGGCAGATCTCAGTTTGATATTACAAACCCTGCCTAACCCCATCCCACCCCTGCAGGCTGGCTTTTTTTTCAGATCTTACTTTTTTAAAGCAAGATCTCTAGCCCTCTATGACCCACGAGCAATCAGCAAACAGAGATCAGTTCATCACAGATTAAGACCTAAAAAGATACCACTGGGTGCACATAGTACTTTATAGTAGATAACCAGGGGCTGACAGGGAAATGTGGCACGTTGAAAGCTTTGCAGAATGAAAACAGTCTCCAAACAGTTCTGATGAAGCAAGCTTGCATCTTAGAAAGGTGTGAAACTAGTGACAGATTAGCCATGTAAACTAGGCAAGTCTGCTCGCTACTGAAGATATTTCATCACTCATCAGGAGCCGAGCTTCAAGTTCATGCACACGGACGTCACATAGCAACAACGGCCATGTGCGTCTGTTGTTGTGCAGCCTCTGAAGCTCACTTGCAGTACTGATTTTGTCTTCTTGGTTTACTTCACATATAAAAGAAACAATCCTGCCATGTGAGCTCTCTCCAGAAAAAACTAAATTAACATTTTTTTCTAACTCAAAATGCGAGCAAATGAAGTATGATTTATGATACTGGTGTCACTGATGCTTAAACCAAATGTGTTGGTTTTATTATTTTCATTCATTTAATTTGCCCTTTACTGTGATGTTAATTGATCAGTGGTCTAATATAGAAACACTGTAAATTCCAGTTGCTCTTCGCACAGCTCAGTAGTTAATGTCACCCTGCCCCCTCATCTCTGAATCTTAAGAGACAAACAATACAGCAATATTCACTTCATTTCCCCTCGCCTCACTTAACCTTGGATTCTTAGGGCAGCTTTCTCATAGAGTAAAATTGTTAAGTCAGCTCATCTTCCAAAGTTGTCTTCGCTTCAAATCCATTTCATTAAGAAGTGTTAGCTGGACTGTTGCCAGAATGGAAGAAAAATAATAAAGCCCTCTGTTGGCTATTGAAGAAAACACGCTTATTGATGCTTTTAAAAGCGTCACATGACAAATCTTACAACAATATGGAAATAATAAATGAGGATCATATCAGATCTGTGTGTTTTTTTGATGTTTTTCTATGTTTTTTTTCTATTAAAGACACTGATGGGATATTTTTTGCATTAAAACTGCAATTCAACAACAAACACTTGCGCTACATCGTTCTGCTCGACTTCCTGCTCAAGTACATACACAACTTGTTCACCACGTTGATGCCTGCGTAAACTCAGAACTGCTCTGTCTGTTCTTACTGAAATGGGAGGCAGAAATGTTTACTTTCCTTTTCTCATGCACCGAGAGAATCTGGGCCATTGTGCCGCTAACCAATTACTCTCTCACAGCACAATTATAAATATTCACTGAAAACATTAAATATTGATTGCTGTGTGTTAACTCAGAGCTTGAATGAAATTAAAACAAATATTAATCACATGCTGGCACGTCAGCAAACTTTATTAGACCCATAATGAATGCAAACAGATAGCTCGCCATTTTGGAGGACCCTCACCCCATTTATCCACTTCAATTTAAATTTTAAATGGTGCGGCGTGAATTGCCCAATTTCATCAATTTCTCATGCTGTATGTGCACATCGTCTATTTACCGTCTGCAGGAAGGGAAGTTAGACCGACTGCTAGCTGCGTAATTGTTGACCTTCTGCACTTTGCCCTTCGATGAAAATAGATGGCTCTCCATCTTATAGCATTTAAAACTCATCTCAGCTTATCTCTCTGGCCAGTGTTAATGGGCCTCTTCATAAGCCATCTGTGACTCGAGAGTGGGGAGAAAATCCAAATGTGAGAAAACGCCACTGAGTGTGAAACAGCAGTGCATTTTATGGACATTGTGTAAATTCAATTCAATTCACCGTCAAAGTTCAAAATGCCCTTTAGTCTATAGTGTGCTTTTCTTCGGATCACAGCAGGTTCATTCAGTTTAACTGTGATCCATTTTAGATTTACATTTTTTTTTCTAGAAATTGTTTAGGTGATGGCCGATGAACGGGTAAGACTTGTATGCAACAGGGATTTCATTGCACATACATTATCCCCTCGATAGAAGGACATCTCTAAGCTCATCTATACTCTTCACGTTGCGTGAGGCAATTATCATAGAAGGTGAACACTGATGACTCTTGAATAGAGGCAGTCAGATAGCCTTCTGCCTCCTCCATATGAGTCATTCTTCGGGCCAACTATGTGAGCCACATCTACATCTATGACACAAAAAGGTTGCGCAAAGATTCTGGACATGAAAAACTGCACTGACCTCTATGATAAAAAAAAAAAAAAATGCGTGTGAAAGGAACTCCTAATTTTGTGAATCAAGGCACCGATGCAACCAGATGAACAAGCTTGTCATTGTAGCTCGTGCAGGGCATGACCTCCAGATTGTTGTTAATTTCCTGACAAGTGGTACTTGGCAGTGGAGGACCACCAGTGTCACGCTTGTGAAAGGGGTCAGATAAGAGCAACACACTTATCAGTTATATGAAAAAAAATTACTCAAATGACTATCCTCAAAAAAGGAAAAAATCTTAGCACTCTGCTGCATAAGGAGTCATATGAATCACAGTCAAAAGCAATTAGGCCTCACATATTTAAAGAGGAGGTTCAGTGTTTTAGGAAATTATTAAATTAGGAAATGCGCTTTCTCACTGAGGGTTAGATAACAAGTGTGGCCGGCGGTCTCTTTCTACCGCGCCACTATATGGCACTGTGCTGCCAGAGCTATGGTGCACTGATGGATGGGTGGCGCCGACCAGGTATTTAAATCCAGGTGGAGCGCTGTCACGCTGGCTGCAGCCGGCGTGACAGTGTGGCTCAATTGGCATGGGGGCCTTTGTGTCACAAACATCTTGAAATGGGTAAGACGTGCTGCCATCTCCTCATCCATTCATGCGCGCACAACATGCAGACTGCTTATCTGTCCTCCTCACCACAGTGCTGCTGATTGCTCGTGTGGGGGGAGTGATCGCGTCGTCGGCTCTCATGTGTGGCACCGCAACTGCCTGGTGAGTCTGCCTTGTCTGTAATTCTTTTGCGCGTAATGTGGCTCCCTGCTAATTTTTATGTTATGCTGCAGAGGGATTGTGCTGCTTGGCCCTCTCCGTCTCCTCTGGGGCTGCGCTGACGCTGCACCGTTTGGGTATGTATGGGTTTCACTTTTAGATTACACTAATTAATCAGCATATTTTATATTTTAATAATTTTACTTGTTCACATTTTAGCTGCCCTGGGTAACTGCCAACTCTCCTGTGGGTTTATTAATCCCTGGCCAGCTCTGCTGTTTTGGCTCTGTGGACTCTATCGAGCCCTCCGGTTCTGGCGTTATGGAGTCGCTCAGGCTCTCCTCGGAGGTGTTTTCGGCCCTATTCTACGGGGCTCGCTCAAGCTTTGCGGAGCTTTCCTGTTTTGGGCTCCTTAGGCCTCTTTTCTTTGTATAATTATTATATTGTTCTGTTCATGGTATATATATATATATGTATTTTTTTGTTATATTTAGTAGGTTGTCCTGTTTTCATTATTTATTTGTTTTATGCACTAGATTGTTTGTGGCTTGTTTTTTTTTTTTAACATTTATTTTGTGTGTAGGTGCTGTGGGCCCAAGGCAGCATCCCCTTCCCTGGTGGTCTTCTTCACGAGTGCTTCATTTGGTGTACAGTGCACTGGTGGTCTGGTTTGAGTTTTTCTCCCCTGTTTGGTTAATGCTGCTGTGGTTAACCCCAGCCCAATACTTTTATCTGATCTTGCCCAAACGTTATTTTATAAAGACACTTTTGATTCTGTTTTGGTTCTGGTTTTGATTATCTTTCTATTAAATAACATTTTTTTTTTGGTAAACTGAAAACTGTCGTGGTGTAAACGAACCTGTGTGCCTAACCATTAAAGCTTGGGTTAGAAGTTTCCCGGGGGTGAAATTCCTCTGGGTGGCGTTGTCGCAACCTTAGATTCCTTCAACTGTACGCCGCTCGCCTCGCCACACAAGGACTGATACCAGTCTAATGTCTGTATCCTAAATATAAAGCTATAGATAGGAGCCAGCCAAGTTACCTTAGCAGAAGGAAAAAGGGGAAAACAGCTAGCCTGACTGTGTCAGGCAATAAAATCCGCCTATTACTACATCTAAGGCTGGCATCTAAGGCTCTTTGTCATCTTAACATGTTTGGTCACATTAAACTAACAAGATATGACTACTTATTGATGAGTTTTAGAGGGGGATGGTAGGAGAATCTAACTTTGCTGGCAACTGATGGTAGCCTCATAGTTACAGTAGCATATACGAGAGTGGCATCCATCCTGTCATTTAACAGCCTCCAAATAAATAAATACATGAATGAATAAAAACATTTCCCAAAATTTCAAATGTTTCCTGTCACATCACCAGAATGTGCTCCCTACATGTGATCAGAGTATATTAAAACATAATCTTTTGATGACAATCTTTATATCAGAGATATCATTGTACATGCATACATATGCATACATACATACATACATGTATACATGTTTTCTCCAGCACCTGAAGACCACGTTGCAGTCACAGTTGTCTGAGCTTAGCCTGGAGGGCAACTGTTTGTTTGGACTGTTAATCATCATCGAGCTGTAAATGGCCACTCTGTTGTGTGAGGGGAATCTCAGAGAGTAATCTCGCCATGCAGGACATAATCAGACACAAGGTTAATGAGAGTTTGATGGAAGCATATGCCTCACACGCGGCAGTGGTGCTGCGCCATAATCACAGGGACAGTGAGTTAATGGTGCAGGTCCAAAGGCAAACATAAACAAAACAAAATCAAGAAAAATGTTGGGATAATATCAATTTGGTTTAGCTCACTCACCCTGAACAACTGTCTGCTCCACTCGTGCCGCATCTGATGTGAGCAATACTTTAGTGCAAGCGCGCACTGATGTGATGTCTCATAGTGAGCCTTGATTACTATTTTCTGTCACCTGGTCTGATACATGCATATTTGGTGGAATAAGTGGCATTACCTATCTCTACAACAGGATGACAGACGATGGTAAATCAAGCTTGACAGGAAAGGGCCCTTCAGCTGAATGCGATGTGAGTCACTTCACTTCACTGCCTCCCAGTTTCCCATCATTTGGTGGGCTGTATCCTACCTAAAGCCCAGCTGCGAGGACGCTCTGTTCATCCAAGCAGAAATTTAACAACATAATGACCAAACACTCCAGATGGATTCTGTATAACCATGTGCAACACACAGGGGCACGCAAATACATTTAAATTATTATTTACCTGAGCAGCGGTGCTGATTGTTACACAACAGGCATGCTGTGGATATAACATATTATAGATTTTTTTAGGTCTCTCTAATCAGTGTGTATCAACTACTACATGACAACACCTGCGTCCTCAAGAGGCCAATACAGCAAGAGACTCATCAAACCAGGCAGCCATGACACTGAGAGACAGATCTGAAGCATGAATTACAGAAGACAGCTTCATCTCGCCCACCACAGTTTCTTAACAGTGATGCTTGTGACACACATTTGAATGCAGCAAAGAGTAAGAAAGAAAAATAATTAAATTTGCATAGTTTGTAGCACTCATATTTGGAAATTCACATAGGGTTTGTTTCAGGCTACACTCACCATCATTGTGCAAGTTCACATAAATATAGATACTGGCAAGGAAAACAATTTTCAAAGATATCTTGATATTATTCTTTATTTAGGAATTCCAAGTTCCCCTGGCATGTAGGTTGCGACAATAGCATTAACAACAACAGGAAAAGTGTGGTTATGTAACTTTCAAGCAAACCATTAGAAATAAAGCATCCCTTTCTCACTAATTAATTTGCCAACCTCTTCATTTCACTACCAGGAATTTGTATTTGTAGTCAGGGTTTTGCACAGTGAGGTTTACTTTAACCTTGGTCTGTTGTTAAGGCGATGGTTTAGTCTAGTGGCTGCACAGTCACATCCTCCAAGCATCTCCAAGTACTTACCACAATTTCTTATGATACTTACTTGTTCATGGATGTATATATATATATATATGTGTATATATATAGATATAGATATATAGATATACACACACTATGGCAAGCTGTTTAGGAAATTATTATATATATATATATATATATATATATATATATATATCCCCTCCTTGAACCGCCACCTTACTGTGGTGGAGGGGTTTGTGTGCCCGAATGATCCTAGGAGCTATGTTGTCGGGGGCATTACGCCCCTAGGTAGGGTCTCCCATGGCAAACAGGTCCTAGGTGACGGGCCAGACTAAGAGCGGTTCACAAGCCCATCATGAACAGAAGAACATCAAGGACCGTTACGTCGCCCGGATTGGCGTTACCGGGGCCCCACCCTGGAGCCAGGCCTGGGGTTGGGGCTCAGCAGGCGAGCGCCTGGTGGCCGGGTCTTTGCCCACGGGACCCGGCCGGGCTCAGCCCGAAATGGCGACGTGGGCCCGCCTTCCAGTAGGCTCACCACCCGCAGGAAGGTCCATGAGGGGCCGGTGCAATGTGGTTTGGGTAGCAGTCGTGGCGGGGGGCCTCGACGACCCAATCCCTGGACCAAAACTCTGGCAATAGGGACATGGAATGTCACCTCGCTGGGGGGGAAGGAGCCTGAGCTCGTGCGGGAGGTTGAGAGGTACCGGCTAGAGATAGTCGGGCTCACCTCCACGCATAGCTTGGGCTCTGGAACCCAGCTCCTTGAGAGGGGCTGGACCCTCCACTACTCTGGAGTTGCCCAGGGTGAGCGGCGGCGAGCTGGTGTGGGCTTGCTTATAGCTCCCCAGCTCAGCCGCCATGTGTTGGAGTTCACCCCGGTGAACGAGAGGGTCGCTTCCCTGCGCCTTCGGGTTGGGGATAGGTCTCTTGCTGTTGTTTGTGCCTACGGGCCGAACAGCAGTACAGAGTACAGAGTACTGCCAGCCTTCTTGGAGTCCCTCTGGGAGGGGTACTTGATAGTGCTCCGACTGGGGACTCCATTGTTCTACTGGGGGAGGGACTTCAACGCTCACGTGGCAACACAACAGTGATACCTGGAGGGGCGTGATCGGGAGGAACGGCCTCCCCGATCTGAACCTGAGAGCGGTGTTCTGTTATTGGACTTCTGTGCTAGTCACAGTTTGTCCATAACAAACACCATGTTCGAGCATAAGGGTGTCCATCAGTGCACGTGGCACCAGGACACCCTAGGCCGGAGGTCGATGATCGACTTTGTTGTCGTTTCATCTGATCTCCGGCCGTATGTCTTGGACACTCGGGTAAAGAGAGGGGCTGAGTTGTCAACCGATCACCACCTGGTGGTGAGTTGGATCCGCTGGCAGGAGGAGGAAGTTGGACAGACCTGGCAGACCCAAACGTATTGTGAGGGTCTGTTGGGAACGTCTGGCCGAGCCCTCTGTCAGGGAGGTCTTCAACTCCCACCTCCGGAAGAGCTTCTCACAGATTCCGAGGGAGGCTGGGGACATTGAGTCCGAGTGGACCATGTTCTCTGCCTCCATTGTCGACGCGGCAGGTTCGAAGTTGTGGACGCAAGGTCTCTGGTGCCTGTCGTGGCGGCAACCCCCAACCCGGTGGTGGACACCGGAAGTAAGGGATGCCGTCAGGCTGAAGAAGGAGTCCTATCGGACCATGTTGGCCTGTGGGACTCCTGACGCAGTTGACAGGTACCGGCAGGCCAAGCAAGCCGCAGCCCGGACGGTCCTGGAGGCAAAAACTTCGGGTCTGGGAGGAGTTCGGTGAGGCCATGGAGGAGGACTATCGGTCGGCCTCGAAGAGATTCTGGCAAACCGTCCGGCGCCTCAGAAGGGGGAAGCAGTACTCTGCCAACACTGTTTACAGTGCAGGTGGGGAGCTGTTGACCTCGACTGGGGACATTGTCGGACGGTGGAAGAAATACTTCGAGGATCTCCTCAATCCCACCGACTTGCCTTCCAATGAGGAAGCGGAGGCTGGGGTCTCTGAGGTGGACTCGTCCATCACCCAAGCCAGAAGTCACTGAGGTAGTTCGTCAAGCTCCTCAGTGGCAAGGCGCTGGGGGTGGATGAGATCCGCCCTGAGTACCTCAAATCTCTGGATGTTGTGGGGCTGTCTTGGCTGACACGCCTTTGCAACATTGCATGGAGGTTGGGGACAGTGCCTCTGGAGTGGCAAACCGGGGTGGTGGTCCCTCTTTTTAAAAAGGGGGACCGGAGAGTGTGTTCCAACTACAGGGGATCACACTTCTCAGCCTCCCCGGGAAGGTCTACGCCAGGGTACTGGAGAGGAGAATTCGGCCGATAGTCGAACCCTCGGATTCAGGAGGAACAATGCGGTTTTCGTCCTGGTCGTGGAACACTGGACCAGCTCTATACCCTCCACAGGGTGCTTGAGGGTTTATGGGAGTTTGCCCAACCAGTCCACATGTGCTTTGTGGATCTGGAGAAGGCATTCATTCGACCGTGTCCCTCGTGGTATTCTGTGGGGAGTGCTCCGCGAGTATGGGGTCCGGGAGCCTTTGCTAAGGGCTGTTCGGTCTCTGTACGACCGGAGCAGGAGCTTGGTTCGCATTGCCGGCAGTAAGTCAGACCTGTTCCCAGTGCATGTTGGACTCCGGCAGGGTTGCCCTTTGTCACCGGTCCTGTTCATAATCTTTATGGACAGGATTTCTAGGCGTAGCCAGGGGCCGGAGGGAGTCCGGTTTGGGAACCACAGGATTTCATCTCTGCTTTTTGCGGATGATGTTGTCCTGATGGCTTCATCAGGCCAGGACCTTCAGCATGTACTGGAGCGGTTTGCAGCCGAGTGTGAAGCGGCTGGGATGAGAATCAGCACCTCCAAATCCGAGGCCATGGTTCTCTCGACCGGAAAAGGGTGGCATGCCCTCTCCAGGTGGGGTGGAGAGGTCCTGCCTCAAGTGGAGGAGTTCAAGTATCTCGGGGTCTTGTTCACGAGTGAGGGAAAGATGGAGCGTGAGATTGATGACAGGCGGATTGGTGCAGCGCGTCCGCAGATTATGCGGTCGGTGTACCGGACCGGCCGTGGTGAAGAAGGAGCTGAGTCGAAGGCAGGCGAAGCTCTCGATTTACCGGTCAATCTACGTTCCCACCCTCACCTATGGTCATGAACTTTGGGTAATGACCGAAAGGACAAGATCAAGCGGATAGATACAAGCGGCCGAAATGAGTTTCCTCCGCAGGGGTGGCTGGGCGCTCCCTTAGAGATAGGGGTGAGAAGCTCGGTCACTCGGGAGGAGCTCGGAGTAGAGCCGCTGCTCCTTCCGCGCATCGAGAGGAGTCAGCTGAGGTGGCTTGGGCATCTGTTTCGGATGCCCCCTGGACGCCTCCCTAGGGAGGTGTTCCAGGCATGTCCCACCGGGAGGAGGCCTCGGGGAAGACCCAGGACACGCTGGAGAAACTATGTCTCTCGGCTGGCCTGGGAACGCCTCAGGGGTCCCCCCCGGAAGAGCTGGAGGAAGTGTCTGGGGTGAGGGAAGTCTGGGCATCTCTGCTCAGACTGCTGCCTCCGCGACCCGGTCCCGGACCAAGCGGATGAAGAAGAAGATGAAGATATATATATATATATATATAGAGAGAGAGAGAGAGAGATAGAGATAGTAGATGTATAGAGATATATAACTGAATCTACTGAATGAAACTTGATGAAACTTGAGAATATTGAATCATATATGAGTTTTAAAAAAATGGACAGGTATTTCAAACATTTCTCCCTGGTGAATTGTGTATGATTTCATTTCACTCCTGATTTGTCCATTTATCAACCTGTACTTGTGACCGTGTGGCCAAAGTATAGTAGTAAGTCTTTTCCATCTCCCTTAATGCGACTCTTGTTCTTGTTGTTTGACTGAAAAGACCTTTTTCTGCTGTTGTATTATAATTGAGAAAATACCAATACCCCACAGGAACTGTTTCGTGGCTTACCTTTAAAGCAATGTCAATAGTAATTACTGGGAGGGCTTATCTTTAGCCACTGCATCATTGTCCTTCACAGGAATCAGTGTTCGCTTCCCCTCTGCCAATTAATAGACGCAAACACCAACATCAATTATTCAACTGGTACATCATGAGTAACAGTTCTTCTGCATTCACACTGCAGCGAACAATTGTCATCTTAATTGAGTTAAGAATCTGTGATACTTTTGTGCTCAGTGACTTGACATAAATACTGAAGAACTGCAGAAATATCTGCTGTAGTTTGTTCATGGTTTATGATAATACATGAACACAAATGCCAACCAGTCTTGTTTTGATTCCAAAAGCTCAGCCCAGATTGCAAATGATCAAAAATATTCTTTTTATTTTATGTTACATTCATTTCCTTCAATATGGGGCCCCCGTGTGAGGATCTGAAGCCACAGAGTACCTACAGCCTTGTCCTCCCCTCATAGAAAGAATAAGGGCCCCTGCCCTGCACTGTTTACTCTCCAGGACTGAATTCTGCATTCACTCCAGACAAACTCAGCATTATAATATTTGGCTTGCGAAATCCATCTCTTTGATCTCAGTGCTTGCCGTTGCCATGGCCAAGCAGTTGTGTGCCTTAAATCCTTCAAGCTGTATTTGGAAAGTGATGGTGAGTGTGACAAATTTATGTACTGATTCAGGTAGGTCAGCCTAAATAACAGCCTGGTGAATTTTAAAGGGAGCTTATCGATATATCAGCAAGCATTTCGACTGTAAAATAGTGATTGGGTGTTGCGTCTCAGCTGCCAGGGTAGTGCTGAGTTTTCACCTGGGATCGTAAATTTGATGTGGTTGCATACAAAAAGATTCTGCAAATCTTTTAGAAGTATCTTAAATCATTGCATTTGCGAAGAATTGATTGGTCTTTTTTTTATCATGGAAAGTAATATTGTAATAAGAGGGGGACAAAAAACCCCTATTCTTTTCCCACCTGAGGAGCTGCACAACATTAAAGTGTGCATGTCAGCACCTTTCGAGATAGTGGCCCCATGTAAATGTATAATTACAGAAACACCATTTGACTGTCATCAACTCCCCCGGGGGCAGCATTAATCCCAGAGATCAATGTTTCCAACCCCAGATATGCAGAGCACAGCAATCCATCAGCTTGGCCACCTTATCAGTCTATGGGGAGAGAAACCATCGATAATTACCTCTACCCACTAACATAATACAGATGTTTTCAGGGGAAATTCACATTCGCTTGTACCTTACCCGACAACTGTTAGTCACTTGTCTGACAAAGAAAACGCTGTTGTAATGAATTTCTTTATATGCTAAACTCCAACTGAGATCCATGCGGGCCGTGGTTCTGGACTAATTGTAATGAGACTATTACCCTTAGTTGTATTACTCCTGTGTCCACCATATCTTAGCGTTGGGTTTTTCTATCCCCTGAATTTCAGCTCTTCAGAAAAGAAATCTAAGGCTTTAAATGAATCCAATATAAGCAAATGGAAGAAAAAAAAAGCCTTAAGATCATCATATATTATGCTTATATTTTTGCATTAACATAGTTAATTATGCCACACATCACATATGCTTTTTTTTTTCTTTTTTTTTACCATAGTGAGTTTTCAGAGCTGAAGGATGCTGGGGACTTGTTAGAGGAAGGAGACAATCATGGTTAACTAATGGGCAAGGGTGAACCAAAGCGTGAAGAGGCTCCATTTGGCACTGATTGCCCTCTGAAAAACTAACTCCCTTCATATTCAGTGCCATTGTGAAACTGATGAGCTATGTCTGTAATCGGCTTCAGTGACTGGAGAAAACTGTGTTGAGGGAAAGTGTGGCCTTGATTTGGATAGGCGGCGACAGCTGGAAGGAACTCGGTATTTCCACTGATGGTGCGCTCAGAAAGGTGGTCTACTTGTGTTTCTCTTGGCAGCAGCAGCACTCTGTGTGTTGGGTTGACAGGGGTGCAACTGAGCCTTATACAAACATTAATGGCCAAGCTGGAAGGACACTGAAACACATTTCTGCTGGAACTGGAAGCTGAAACGCAATGCCAAAATGAGACTAAAATGTTCTTGTTCAGATGTCGCTTAGGGGAGAGATTACCATGGTTAAATCCAAAATCATTGTTCTGCAGCAACTGTAAGTACATGAGGACATGAGCACAACTGGGAAGGAGAAAATAATTTTTTCTCTGACAAGTAAGAGGAATAAAGTGTGAATAACCAGAATTGGTTAAATGAAACGGCTAAACACGTCAGACACTCACTGGATTGATGGATGATGGCCAGGTATTTGGTATGTAATAAGCACAGGAACAGAATGGGACAGCAGGACATATTTTAAAAGAGAGTAAAAAGATCCTTGTGTGTGTGTGTGTGTATGGACTGTGCTTTTTAAGTGATGATCAATGACAGAATCATAGCGTGACACAGCCGTATCGTCCAGGGGTGAGTGGTACAAGTAGGTACATGAATGTGCCTGTCTACATGGAAAACTACACTATCAATACACTTCAGTGCATTGAGAGCATACTGAGCCTTGGACAACAAAGAAACTGAAAAAAAAAATCACTTTTTCATATTCATCATATATTTCATATTCATTTTTTAATTGCTCTCTGCTGAGAAACAATAACAATGCCAATGCCCAGCAGACAGGCAATGATTTGTGTTTTTTTTTTAACAGACGAGACCTAAAATGCATCCCATGACAATTATGAGCAAGACAATGTATAAAGAAAAGTAGCATGATATTTCAATGCTACCCCCTAGATTTCTTAAATGAGACTCGCATGGGAGCTCACGTCTCTTTCTCTTCCCCTATAGCGCCTGCATATTTTGAACCCTGCTGGTGACTGGAATTTAGTAATATTTAGGTATTTAAAAAAGTAAAAACTTACTAATCATTACTCACAAATGTAGAGATTTGGACCTCTACTGGCATTATGGAGCAATATTTTTTGATGCTATACATTCCTGCTGGCTGCAAAGGCCAGTAATGCAAATGTGTAGTCAATGCAAGCTATAAAACACACGACAAGGAAGAAGACGAAAAACACCAGAGAGAAAGACACCAGAATCTGGGCCACTAGGGACACTGAGTCCAGTTTACTTTTGATTTCTGTGACTATAAGGTTGTTATATGGTGTTTCATTCCAAAGCTTGCTTTGTTGCCAGCTAAAGTATGCCAAACATTTTGGTTTAAAGTGTTTTTGTTGCCACATTAACCTTCGAATCACCAACCAGGGCACCCTGGCTCACACTGTGACTGGCATTGGTCAGTCAGGTAAAACTGCCTCAGTTTGAACATTGTGCTCTCCCATAGCCTCATATTGTGCATATTGTGCTCTGCCTTTCTTCTCTTCAAATGTCCAGTGCTGCCACTTGACCAGACGTGTGTTGAAGCAGACAGCTGAATGTCTCTAAATGGCTACTGTATTTTCTCCCCAAGTCCGGGCCTTCAACTCACTGTGAATGTGTTTGGTCTGGAAAAAACACGTGTTCTGCCTCCCAGAAAACCTCATTGCCCCGGCCTGGTCCACAGGGCTACACACACATGAACAATGTTCTTCAACATCAACGACCCCAGTTCAGATTGGCTATAAACTGAAAGACCAGTGTTTTCCAGTGCAGCCAACTGGTGCTGGATTTTGGCAGCGGAGCCGGACTTTGCTTTTGGAGCCCAGACAGCTGGCAGTTGTGCACCCACTGTTGACAGTACAACAGGGCAGGGCAGGTTTATTTCTGTTGTTGCACAAATTTTATTGGAATTTCCAAAAATGGAACAAGAGAAATACCAATTAACACGTGTGTCCACCAGAGGGGAGCATCTCTTAGGGTTATGTAAGAATATGTAATCACATAAACACCAGTAGCTCATCTTTGGACAGTGTAGCACTTTATTAAAGTGTTCCATCAAATGCAGCATTCGTGATGTATGAATCAGTGAGTAAGCAGTAGTGGTGGAGAGGAGGTGTTTAACAGGTGAACGAATGCTGCAGTGTCAGAAATCCCACCATGGCCTCATTTACTCAAAAAACTATTTCAGTCTCGCTTTAGTACATCTTCTCTTCATCACTATGCCAACTTTTCTCTCTCAGTTAAGCGTATGAACTTTTTATGAGCCTGATGTTTGGCTCAAGATGTGCATAAAAATAGTGGATGGGAATGCACCTGCTGCCTCTACAGATGCCTGCGGGTTTAAACAACGTTTGCCCCACTGACTTTACCCCTGATAGAAATGTGTAAAGAAAAAAGTGATTGTGAGGAGCCTTCCGCACGTTGTGAACATAACGGTTTTGATTGCAATACCCTTTTATCTTGCTGTCATCATTAAAATGGCAGGAGATAGCAGACACAGTGATTGCGCCTAGAGCTACGTGGTTATTTCTTGAGAAGCTGGTGAGTTTACCTAACTTGAGAAGAACGTGGGTTGTTACAGCAACAACCTGTACAACTATAACATGGACATTATTCATATAATTGTCAACAGGGACTAGAAACTTGCATATTGTTGCAAATTCATGTCTCTCACGTAATGATTCTAACTAAGCCCACTGTCATTAATGACCATGAACCATAAACACACATATATGCACATGTAATTTATGTTTTAAGAGTGCCATACAGTCAGTTTATGTAAGGTGAAGACTTAGAGATGGTGGTAGGGAGCAAACATCAGTTAAGGGTCTGTGACAGACCAAAAACTACAGCCTTGTTGTATGTCCGTGTCACACACCCATCCACCACCCTAACCTCCACCTGTACACTTTGCTTAGCTACATAGAAGATACATACAAGATTGGCACTGAGTGTTGGTATTGGATGCTATTGTGTGTATGTGTATTTATAGTAATTTTTTATAGTAATTTTCTAAATGTTTGCCACAATTCGAGTTAAGTACCTGCATAAGGTGTTTTTTTTTTCTCGCCACTGGGAGGAGGAACTGTAAACACAACACTGGCGTACAGTATTATCGGTAATATCGCAAACCTGTTAGCACGCTGTGGTTTATTTACACACCCAACAGATACAGAGCAGCATCAGCTTTCATGTCTCTTGCCACCTGACTGTAAGTCCAATATTCATTCTCTTTTCTCAATATTACATCACTCTGCTTAGGGAAATATCTTCTTTTTCGCAATCTTTTTTTAGCAGCAAAGTACAATGTTAACCAGCCAGCTGCTAACTCTCTGTCTGTTGTTTGGTGCTGGGAATGAAGATACTGTAATAATCAGTTCATCGTTTCACTGAGACCTGTTTTTTGTGTTCTTGATCCCTTTCACATTACACGTAGATATTTGATCCCTCATATTCTCAGTATGAGAAAATTCAAGGTGGCAGCTTTAAATTTCTAAATAAATGTGAATTTGATTCCGACTTTGTGATAAAACAAGGCGGGTTGAGTCATGCTCCTGCTGTGTTGAAGAAAGTGGTGCTGTGAAAGTCATTACACAAATGGCACCGGGACGTTTTGAACCGCACAAACCTTTATTTAATTCTAGAGGTGACGTACATCTATGTGTATGTGAATACACGTGTGTTTTCGAGGCTGCAACAGCTAGAGGGTCTCTGTCAGTGACCCAGTCCCTCCAGAGTGCACTGGCCTAGCCTCGTCCTCCTGTCCTTTATAACAATGGGAAGGGTAATGGCCTCCCCAAGGCCTCCTCATTCAGCCTGATTGCACTGCCAGCATCAGGCCAGCCACGCCATAAAACAATTAGCTCCATTTATCAACCTTACATTCACTCTCTATGGGAGGGGAGGGTGACGGCAGGAAAGAGAAGTGGAGAGAGGGAGGGGACCAGTTGAGCTAAAGATATGTGGGAGTGAAAGAGCGTTCAAAGAGGAGCATCAGTTCTCATTTCATTTGCCAATTGTTTCTAGCTGCTTAATTCGCCCCAAAATGACAGTATGTCTGTTCCCATAAAGACATTTTCTGATGTTTATGAGGACTTATTGAATCATCCTGAGTGAGTGCCACGGCAACAAGCTTTCACCTTTGAAAAATTCACATTTTCACACAACCTGAGTCGGTATTAGCAGCAACTCATTTCTCCCTGAAATGAAAAACCTTCAAAGACTGGAGCTCCACTGCTGTAGCTCCACGAAATTAAAATTGTAAAACCTGACAGACAGATGACAAAGTGAAACATCAGCGGTATGAAAAAAAAAAAAAAAAAATGCCCAAAAGCATCACAGCAGGATCCTATGAACATATTCTTTCCTATTTTCTCACTTGTGCTACTACTATTATTTAAGATCAATGCGCCAGCATGTAATAAATAAACATGGCAGCAAATCACCTTCCAACTCAAGGCAAATATCGCTGAAATTCCTTTTTAAGCTTTGATGATTTCCCTCAGCATCTGCGGCCATTTGCAAAAGAAGGCTGAGCTTCCCAGTATCAGAGTCATTAGATGAGGTCAAATGACGGTAATAAAGAGTACACGGACAAACACACAGGCTCTGCACACCGTGGCAACATGTGAGGTTGCAAATAAAATTATGCTCAAATAGCCGTTTCAGAAAGTGTAAATAAAAATAAACATGCCACCAAAGATGAATAGCAGCCCCAGCCACCTTTTCACGGGGCCCCCCCAGAGAGATGTACGATGCACCTGTTAAACGCTGAGGGAGAGTAGTAGAGGTTTTATTTCCCTTTTTCTTCATTTTCTTGTAATAGATTGTACCTGCAGTTTCTCTGAGCGATTGTCCGGTTCACCCCAACATCTGTCATGTGTAGTGCATCTCTATTAAATAGCTACTGTACAACAAGAGAGACGGTCTGCTAAGAAAGATGCTGCCACTTACTTGCACATAATTAAACAGCGGTGGCTTCGCCTATAAAACCCCCTGAATGGCAACCTATTTAGTTCCTTTTAAGACATCCAGTGTTTTAACAACAGAGTGTGAGTTGAAATAAAGCTCATTGCCAACGCATGTATTATTAGAAAGCTGACTCTTCTCCAGACCCTTACATCATGTTAACATGTGGATGGTGGTAATTATCCCACAGCAGAAATAGAAACTCATTACGAGAGTCATAAGAGGGCACAAGGTCTCCCGAAACACACCCAGTTGCAGTGCCCCCATAATCCTGAGCTCATCGTTGATGTCAGCAGGAAAGTA
Organism: Scortum barcoo; assembly: GCA_023238725.1. Taxonomy (NCBI): domain Eukaryota; kingdom Metazoa; phylum Chordata; class Actinopteri; order Centrarchiformes; family Terapontidae; genus Scortum; species Scortum barcoo. Next base: position 18,683,144 of record CM041536.1, read on the forward strand.
GTATATCTCTGGCCTTAAATCATGCCCTCTACTCCTCAAAGTCTTTAATTAAGTCCTGATCGTCCTTTCCTCCGTTCCCAGTATTAGTGTGTTTAATTTCCTGCTGTCATATCGCCTTCCCTTTTGGATATATTATTCATCAAGCGTCTCCACTTCTCAGTGCTTCTAGGGGCAGCAAGTCTGCTGCTACAGGATGACTGCTGATTTCGATCCATCGGCTCGACCATTAAGGGCGGCTTAAAACCATAATTCCTCAAGATATTACTCTCAGGTTCAAATGTCAACATTTAGATAAGAGCCCGGTTGATTCGCCTCCCCCTGTGGATGAGGGATGAAGTCCTAAATGTCTGCTGTCCTGTGTTTGTGTTTTCATTAGTAGTGACTTCGATGTATTCCCAGAGCAAATAACGCCAGCAGAAAAGAGGATGTGGGCGTTGTAAAAGAGCAAAATATGAAGCCGTGTCCACGATTTCACAGATGACTCAGCTGAAAGTAGAAGCGACTATTTATCTTTGGTGCCCGTGCCTAGTAGTTTGTCTACAGTGGCCTACAAGTCCACATTCATCACTTTTGTGCCTCGGTGATGAGTCAAAGTAGAGCAGCCTATCTGCTGAAGTCTCTCTCTTACATAGATTGCTGTTGCTGAATCTCAACAATTTTTCTTTTTCCATTTTCTTTCTCGACAGCAGCGCAGAAGTATCTCTGTCCGCTCAGAGGACCAATCAAGTGTGGCAACTGGCCACCCACCGCAGTGACAAGCACAGAATGAAAAACACTCTAGACCATGACACATAGAGTTAGGTGCCACACGTCAACAGGTTGTCTTATCGCTGCGCTGCGGACCGTGAGCACTTGAGTGAAATGGGCAGAGAGGCTCTCTACTGTGAGATGAGTGGAGGAGACGGTGTTGCTTCTGATCTGGTTGGGTGGCTGAATACTGAGGAGCCGCGGCCAAAGCGGAAACTCGTGGGTCAACATGCCCGCCCAATTTTACAGTTGAGGTGCGTTCGTCGCCATAGATGCTGGTGGCCACTGCGATTGCTCCAAGTAGAGCGTCGTTTGAGTGACACTCGGAGGCACAGGATGTGGTGGAATGTAGGCACTGGAGTAAGTGTGTTTTTTTTTTTTTATTTTTTCCTTCGTTTTGGTCCTGATCTTTTGTTGTTATTGCCGAGGCATTTCTTTAGCCATCACGGCAACATGACCTGACACGGGAATCCTATTGTAATGTTTCACTGTGACAGGTTTAGAGATAAAACGTGGGGTGAGGAAAATGAGGAATATCCAGATCCACAGAGAAGAAAATCTAAAGGTACACAGAGCTACTGCAAAAAAAAAAAAAAAAAAATCTGAATTTGGTCAAGTAAATTAGCAACATTTATTTATCTTACAGGCTCATTTATAGTGTTAGATTATCCAGCTGGGGCTCCCATTTAAATCTTTTCAGTTCTTTTACATCTTCTTCTTCTTTTACAATCAATAGAACCCCGAGACTGAACCCCGAAACTCAGTTTCTCTGAGTTTGAAATAATCTACGCAAATTCTCACAGTGGGGCCGTCATATTAATACATTATCCTTATGTGTAGTATCATGCCCCTTTACTGCAGCTGGACATGTGGAGGTGGCAGATGTGACTCAAGATGTTTCTTTCCTTCCCTGTTGTTTTGCTTTAAACTCGCAATCTGACTGGTGTTACAATGTCATAATAGCCAATAATCTCAAACATGTTGTGGGTATGAATTTTGGATGGAATTTAGTTGATTCATAATGAATTACATCAGTTGAAATGTCAGACCATACCTGTTTCATTCAGCGGATATTATTTTGAATTGCAAATGTCATTTATGCTCCAGCCAGCGAAAAATGCATAAATTATTCAGCACTAGCACACACCTGCACACTTTAACAGACAGATTTAATTTCTCTCTGGTTAAAGCTAAATTAAAGTTGTTTTTTGGAATAGAAGAATAATCATCACTATTAATTATACAGGGTTTTATCCCAAGGCAATGTGATGGATAGGCAGAAAAAAAGTGTGAGTAAAAAAAAACATGACTAAAGATCTTGATGGTGACAAATGTGCAAATCCCACCGAGCTCATTATTGCTGTGTCTGCACTGAATTTGTTGGCTGCATGGGTTGAGACCATGTTGGGTCATGGTGTATTACTCAATTTACACACAAGATCAACATCTCCAGCATGCTGCTGTGCAATACTGAACCAACACATACTGAAGACTTCTGAATTCATTAAAATCCCCTATGAGCCATTGCCTTGAATTTTGAGGCAAAACAGATCCAACTCAGTTTCTAGAGGAGAAACATGCCACGTTATGTCATGTATCATCATAAACTGCATGAAGTGAGTCAAAATGCATAATAGTGCTCTTGCGCTTTATGACACAACAAAACAAAAAGTTATGTTTTTTTTTTTTACATCATCAAACCAAAATACTAAGCATTAAAGCAAAACATGTGACATTTTGGGAAATATGCTTTCCACTCTCTGGTGAAGAGTAAAATGAGAAGATCAATACCACTCTGGTCCTCTAGTAAATAAGGTTAGAGTCAGCAAAAACCCAGAACAAATTAGAAATTCCACGTTTTACTGGGTGTTATATGCCGGACCATTTATTGACTGGAAGCAGTAACAGCACCTGGGAGAGGGTGTAACTGTGCGTTATCATTGTTACACTTTCCATTAATGAAACTACATATGCTGAGTTGAAAAGTGAGATTTAGATTTTGTCACCTTCACAAAGAGCCAGGTTATCTTTCCCCGCCATTTTCAGTCTTTAAAGCTAAGCTAAGCTAACCAACTGCTGGCTTAAAAGTATTTTTAAGAGTTTCAAACTTTTACTTTAACTATGACAAACTAGAACATAGATTGACAGCCACGACAATATTCAGCTAAAATATATGTCACACAAATAACAAAACACCATGCAATACGTTTGTATAAGACTGTTATTAAATATCACACAGGTGTTGTACTGAGAGTGCTGAATACAGGAAGTCATTCTCAGTGAGCTTACCTTGTGCAAGGACATTGGTAATGTTCCAGTGCTTCGGGTCAGTGATGTGGATTATTCACCCCCAACCCCTGCTCAGTCAGCATTACTCTTCACACCTGACAGCTCACACGACCTGTGCCCTGGAAGTCCTGGCACCTGCCCCATGAGTGGCCCGTGGGTGACAGCAAATGCTTGGAGAGGCCAGATAGGAATCACAGCGCGTGGTGCCAGGCCCACTCTGTGCAGGGTCTGCCCTGTTCTGTAGTGCCACCTTATTCTCACGCACCCAGGGGTCAGCGTTTCCTTTGTTCCCTCTCCGGTCTGCAACCCCACGCCGCCTACAGAGGCTGCAGCTCTGTTAGCGGAAGCCCGGGTGACATCAGCTGGTATTTTTTGCCCACCCCGAGGCGCTTCCAGGTCGCCCTGCAATCCTTCACATTCCTGCAGGTTTTGACACTTTCTTATATAAAGGCAATACATCAAGGAGAAGGAATTTCTGTCCAGTAAAAAGTTGAACAGTGTGGCAAAGTGAAACATAAGATGGTGTGTCATGTAGAGGAGAATATAATGCAAAGGGAAACAAAAAGGTAACAATTTTTAGCCATATCTAATTAAAGGAGACATTAAGATAGACATTTCCTTTGATCATGAATGTAATTGTGTGTGTGATTTAATTGATATTTTCTAACATGAATAATCCACAGGGGAAAGAGACGAAGCACATCTTACATATCACCTCTGTAGTATTTCAGCCTTAACAGACAGATAAATTCTGCTCCATTCACAACACTGAGAAATCCAGAAATGAACCAAAAATGAAATTGCTCAAAACTTGGAAATGCTTGACAGTGATTGAGCTGGCTGAAATGGGCTTACACGGCACATTTGGTAATTTGCACACCTACCTGCTCTTCAGAGCAGCACAATTACAGAGTGTCTCGGGGGCCGTCACTGCCCCGGCTGCACCCAAGCTGCTTCCCTCTCCCACTGCCCTGCTCGACGACCGAGGGGCTAGCGTGAAATGGCTGTTAATTCCTTCCGCTATCTGTCCCGCACAGAGCCTGTTTTAAGCCTTCATATGAATCTTGTGCCTGCTGAAAAAATATAAGGAATGAGGAAATCAGAAAGTTAAAAAAAACAGTGAGCCACTAAAAATGAAAACATCAAACAAGTATGAAATGCAAAATAGCATGAACCTTGCATTTTCTCCCATCAATGAGATTTAATGAGTATTCCACCTTCTGGCACCAGCTATAGAGAAACAAACAGAATGAAGAAATAACAATTCAGAAATAACTGATAAAAGACAATCACGACTAAGAACGAGTTTGTCAGTAATGTTCAGTGTTTGACTCCTCTCACTTTTCCACGGTTTCATCAGGATCCCTGGGCTATGTCAAGTTACGAAAACTATATGATGTGAGTGTTTGCGTAGATTTAGCTATGAATGTCGTCCAACCAGATCCACCTTGATCACTGCAAAAAGCAGTCTTGCATCTTCTGACACTCACGCAACTTTGATGTTGCCATTATCAGAGGACTGCTCCTAGTTTTCAGTCTACTGTATGTCTCTATAAGCGAGTCATACTGTCTATCCTGCTGAAAAGGCCATTTTAACCTGTCATCGCTGAGAGATTGGTCAGCTATAGAGGGGCTGCGATGGAAGCCTGGGCCTGACAAGTTGGCTTACAGCAGCAGCATGCATATCACAGTGTGATATGATGGACATTGGCACCTGTCGTAACATATTAGTCCACCTCCTGAAACTCTTCACTACTCTTTCTGGGGTTTTAGGTGCAAAGTATTACGACTCTCTCTGAAATCCGGGTCTAGCTGGTATTTTACATTCTGCTCCTCACTTTTGAGCCAGAGAGCATCAACATCAAATGAATAAAGGTGTAAGTACACACAGGGTGGACACAATAAAGGGAACACCTATCGGCCCTGTCATTACTGTCGATGAGCTTTCAGTTTTCAACTCTTTGGTATCTTTGAGTCTGTGGGTGTTGTTGTTCTGCATTGGATTCAGTTAAAATGTGTTGCTTTTGTTTTGTTCACTCCCTTATGTTCATACCAGCTATTATATTCCATGCATCTCCCTAATTGTTAATATTGTCACCCTCTGCTCAGCTGGAAGCGAATGAAAACAAGGCATCAATACATGCGAAGTAAAAATAGCTGATCCCAAGATGATGCTCCGTAAAGATGATTAGCAAGTTGATTGTATGAATAATGTATTCCAATGATGTGCGCTATTTAAATGAAATCTGTGGTGGTGGCAGTGGTGGTGGTGGTGGTGGTGAGGGGGGGGGGTAATTAGTCAAGCTTCTTCCTCTTCTATTGCTGCCCACACACAGGGTCACAAGTCAAGACACTTAAACACACAATGTTCCCTTTCAGCTAGCTTGCAAAGTATCTTCAGCGGTGAATACGAAAAAAGGGATTTGGGAGGAAAATGATAAGGGTGAATAGAAAAATCTCTTTTTTTTTTCTATTATTGTGCAGATAACTGTAATGAATGGGTCTCTCCATCTCACACATTCTGGTTTGATTCATTTTAAATGCATTGCAGAATAAGCTTTTCGAGTGGAGAATGATCACTTGTACCTCTATACTGCTTAGTGGGCAGGAGTGAATGATGTGCGGTGTAGCCCCTCACCTCAACATAATATGTAGTTTCGTACTGCCGGGCACCATAATACACCTTCATTGAGTCAGACACCTTTAATACTGTCTGACAACACTGTTTAACACCCTTCATCTTTATGTGGAGCATGGTTTTCTCAATCATAATTGACATTTTTAGGCAAATACAAACATGTTCAAACACTCAAAACACACACAAAAAACAAAGGCACTCTGTGATGGTTGTAGCTCATTTAGCTTTAAATTATTAATAAGCTCTTAAAACATACCTCTGTGGATGGAGGATGATAAGGGACTTTGAATGGTACGCTTGTTGCATGCACAACAACAGCAGACGAGGGCCACCATGACAGTAGCTGCACCGGGGGGTGGAATGACAGCGCTTTGTTTCCCTCTACTGGTTAGAAGGGCAAGCACCATCTGCACGGGGAAACTGTCATTTGCATGTCTGTGTCTGTGCACACGTTTGGACACACACTTAATGTTGCATGTGTACATTGTGTAAATGTGGAACGAGAAAGGAACACTATAGAATATAAAGAAATAAGACAGACATGTAGAGATGTAGAAAGTGAATAGTAGTGTGTGTGTGTGTGTGTGTGTGTTTTGGGGTGGTGGGGTGGGGTGGGGGGTGTTAAGAGATGGCAGCAAATGGAAAGAAGCAAATGGTTTGTAAATGTTGTACTCACCAGCAGTTCATCTCTGTGGGTGATGGATGTATGGCATTCGCCTTAAATAGAGTTGTTGGCAGCAGAGCGTGAGGCCTCAGTGCAACGGATCAATTGTGACAGAAATCATCCGCTGCTGGGTCACATTATCCAGCAGCAGCAGGTAAGATACGTCAATAGAAGAAAAAAAAAAAAAAAAAATAGTATTCATTCCAGTCTTCAGGCCTGTTTTCCAGCACACAACCCACTGTCAGCTTGGACTGTTTTCTCAAGGTAACCCTATGGTGAGGCTTTCAAGGCTCGCTACGAGGCTCCTGCAGGGCTGTCAAGTTCCATGGGACCGTTTTGATGTTAATTGATCTGTTGATAGAAACAGACCAAAAGATAAAATACGACTTCCTGCTGTGTAGTCTGAGGTGCAATTCCCCATTCTCTATTGTCTCCCCTGAAATTTCAGCTCATCCTGGGGAGAATGTCAGTGTCTCAGCATGCAGTGAGGTGAGCATTCAGATAATTTTCAGATCTCACTTGTTCTGTTTGTCTTGACGCCAAAGAGAGTCTCAGAGAATAGGTGTTCTGCGCTGTAAGGGTTGCCCTTGAAGGAAGTGTTTAAGTGTGAACCCCTAACATACACCCACACATAAAAACACACGGAGCTGCAGACAAACACATAACTCCAATGTGATGCGCTGATGGTGGAGTGGCTGTGTGAGGCCAAGGTCACGCAGTCTCGTTCCTTTATTCTCATAATCCCCCGTGTTGGCTGGGTGAGAGGCCTGCTAATGGCTAGCACTCTCTGAAAACGAACTACTGCGTAGTAGACTCTAGAGACTCTCACAGCCCACCACCCTGTGTAAGGAGCATAGCACACGGTCTATACAATCCATCAACATGGCTAATTAGACCCCAACAAAATCCCTGGGAGAAGCATTAAGAGGGGAACCAGAGGTGTAGTAGTAGCACCAGAGTTGAGATAATAAGAACACAATAAAGTTAGACTGCTGCGAAATTATCTGGCTTGTTTGAATCTATTATAGGAACAGCATGGGTAACAGGCCTGAGCCTACAGAACTGCTGAAGTAATATGAATTTTTAAGTCCTTTGAAGAGTTTCTTTTGAGAAAATCCCTTTTCAAGGGAGCAGAAGCATAGTGCTGAAAAAGGATGACCAATATATGTAGGAGGATGGTGGTGGGGGATTGAGATTCAGGAAAAGATGCACAGGCGTTGACATCCCATTAATCACAGCCGTTATTTGTCTACAGATAGGCTTGTGGTCACTTTGGAATTCTCTGCCTTTTTTTCTTTTCAAAATGTTTTACAATGGCAAGGAAATGAGTAGACTTGAGTAGAGGCGACACTCAAAAAGCGAGAGAAATTTCCCCACTATGAAATTATTACATGAAGGGAACATCAGGAGCACAAGGCAACAGTCTGACACTGCATGATGAAAAGTACAGGGTGACTGCTGAATGGGATTGTTCATTTGCCTTCAGCTCTGATGACTGAAAAGTCTGTACCTAGCGTTGCCTAGGTACCAAAGGGCTGTGTTCAGACCAAATTCAGCCCTGAGTGCAAAAATGCGATCCTGTCATTCATTTGAATGAGGTCAGTCTGGCATAGCGGGTGTGCCAATGCTCCAAAACTCCAGCAAACATGTTGCACCAGGTTCAACTTTGGCCAGACACTGAACGCTTTGATCAGCCTCTGGATCTGTTACTCAAACTGAAGTTTTGGGATCTGTATTTAATGTGTCATTGGAAGGAAAACGCCACTAGTTTCTCTGAACACTGCAAAAACTAAATTTTATCACTGACTGTTTATCTATTTTACATAACGGACATAATCTGTATTTCATGAAGCTAGTTTTGTAAGGCATTTGTCTAAGCATTTGCCATATCACAGAAATTCTACTTTAGCTTTGCAGACTGAATTATCAAATTATACACTCTTCACCCTTAGAATTGCTAATTTTGAAAAATATAGCTGCATCATCCCACTAAATAAAAGAGTATTTTGTTCTCTACTGTGCTATAGTGTGGATGGATATATACAAATATCAGAGAAAAAGACATCACATATTAATGTACAGATACATGTTCCATTTCTCAAAGTGATCTCGGTGGTGATATCATCTACATCTTAATCAACAACACTGGGACACTGTGAGCTTTACCGAGAGTGAAGATCCTCATGTCACTACATGCTCACTGACAGCTCATCTCCCAGATTTTTTTCACATGTTTGATAAAAGACATGATCTTCATCAGTTGGTGGGTGTCCTTAAATTAAGGGGAGAGAGGAACTTAAGACTCTCAGCTGGAATGTCTCTCTGTTCCCTATTTCGATCCCTCAGATCAACAATCTGTCCTCTAGGTAGGCGAGAGCAGGCAGGCAGCCGAGAAAATGGTTCAGATTAAAACGAGGTAATGGCACATTTGCTAGGTCCTTTGTGTGAGCCGTGCATGCAATTTAAGGGGCTGCCATACAGGACGAGTTAATATTTCATTGCATGCCAGGGAATGGGAATAGAGAGGAGGAAAAAAAAATGCATATGTCTCATTTTGCAATCTGATTCGTCTCAGCAAATCAGCCTGAGTCAATGTCATTCCATAATGAACTCTCCTCCACTATTCTGAGCATTCTGCTGCCATGCGGCTGGCTCCTTTCACACCCACTGAACCTGGAATATATTTTGAGCTACAGCAAGGGGCTCTCTCTCTCTCTCTCTCTCTCTCTTTCTTGACAGATTATAGACAACAAATTCTTTTTTCCATCCTTCTCACTGTCCTTTTCCTTCTCTTCCTCCGACAACACCCTAAAAACCTGTTACTCCTCCCCCCACCACACCCTCCCCCACCCTCATACACCCCTGTGCTGGGTTAGAGATCGAGATGATGGAGGGAATGGGAGGTTTTGATTGACTAAGATGCTGAGATGTAATCTTCAGCAAGCTGAAATGTGAAGTGTGTGCTTGATGTGTGTGTGTGTGTGTAAGAGAGAGAAAGGGCTGGGGCAATGTATGATGCTCGGTTTATTGCATCGCAAGCTCATTTGTTTGTATTTTATACCTCATTTCGGCTCAGACGAGCCGGCTCCACATTCCGGCTGCGGGTGACCCAGTTTCACAACACTGTGTGACTCCCTCTCTCTCTCTAATAATATAACATTCTCCTTTTAATGCATTACTTTTAGTAAATACGCTGCACTTTGTGGATATGATTTAATGCAATATACCTACAAACTACTTCACTGAGGAAAAAATACAAACTCCAGCTATTCCACTGTGATAGTTTCTCCTCCGTCCCCTCCGGCACAGCTATGCAGTACGTTAGCATGTTAGTGCAGTGCGTGACACCACTCTGACAGCACTCTAAACATCAGAAGGACTAAAGCTCATCTGGGCCGTCATGGATATAAACATGGGGTACTTAAACTTAGAGATGGCCTGTTTATGGGTACAGAGACACATATAAGGAAGATAACATATGGGGGACTCAACATGAACATAAGCTTGGCTTGCTACATGGCGACATTGACAATGTTCATACTCGAGTAAGCAGTAATTCCCCTGCTCAAATAAGCAGAAATCAGAGGCTTCATCTAGTCGACATGTCTAACGCCAGTCAGAGACCAGCACGATAATAAGGATCCTTCACCGAGAGGAAGCTGTAAAACACAGTCTAGAGACTATCAGTGACATTAACTCACTAGCTTTATTCTGCTGTGCCTCAGCTTTGTTCATCCTCCACTAGGAGGTCCTGAACTATTCCCTGCCTCTCGGTGCACTGCGATAGTGTGCGAGTGAGTTTGCTGTTCCAGTCCAGGTGCGGGGAGACCAGGTGGACAGGGGCGGGGCTGCCAGGGGACCACAGGGGGGCACATAGGCTTAGTGGGTCACATTGGGAAGGGTGGTGCAGCTCAATCATTCCCCTACCCTAAGGGCACCTTGGAGCTACGCAGCTGTGAAAAGACTGCCATCCGGGGAAATTCAGCTCGTGCAGGTATAGCGAAGTCTTGTGATAAAGCATGCAGTGCACACTTGCACACATGACACATATACAGTACCGGCGCGGGCAACCGAGATATGCACATGCGAACGCGAGCTGACATATTTTATAAACTACACGCAAATACCCTCTCTCGTGCTCCCCCTTCTTTGTTCGTTCCACTCTCTGTCCATACATGTCCTCCATATACTCTCCCCATCGCCCCCTATTCACTCCCCCACCGCTCCCGGCTCCTGCAGCAGGGCCAGGTAGTAGCTGGCTCGTGCCATCCATTATTCCCAGGCAGGAGTGCATTAAAGATTCATCTCTGCAGCTCAACCTCAAAGGAAAGACTATGACCCCTGATATAGCTGCTGAATTATGGAGACCGCCAATAAAGTTGTTTGCCTTTGATCTCATTCTCAGCTTTCTCCCTCCCAGATGAACGTGGACAGGTGAACACATGGGCACACGCGCGCACACAAACAAAGTGCTGTCATACACTCTATATTCCATTTTTTACTCGCTCTTGCCACTTCTCTTCCACTCTCTTACAACCACAAATTTGCACTCATATGTCCTCTATATTACATTTTCGCTCTGCATCCCCCCTTGTCTGCCACTCGCGCTCTCTTTTTGTCCCTCGCAAGCACACAAAGATACACACAGAAGCGCACAAGAACAAAAAAAAGACAAAAAAAATTCCTACAAACAAAAGCATTTCTCTGAGAAGATGATGATGGAACAATTATGTGAAAACAGTCTTGCCTGTCCTTTCCCTGCATACCAAGTGACTGTCTGGCACTATAAATTTCACCCCTGCTATTAACCACAATCTTTGCCTCCCTCTGCCAAGCTAAAAGTGGCTTGCTGCTCCAGTGGCAGTGGTAGAAACACATTTGCTCACACATGCGCATTGTTTATATTTAATCGATGTCGAGTGGAAGGTCCTGTTCGAAATGGCTGTCATTTGTCAAGTATTAATAATTCAGTCACACAAGCGCAAACACACAGAAGAGGAATGCACAGGAAAACACACACACACACACACACACACACCAGATTGCATGAAGTGCCAACTCACCTGAAGGTGAATCCACACACATGCACACGCTCAGCTTTCATTCTCTTCTTCAGACAGCTCCTGTGTGTTACGGCCTTGTGGTTGCGGCAGAATTAGGAACAGAGGACCGTGCAGCAACGGCAGAGAGACCAGGAAGATGGTTGAACAGCTTCACTGGAAAACCAAGCAGGAGCACAGAAGGAGCCTTGAACCCGAGCGAGCACACAAGACATGGTCAGAGTTCATTTTATCATATGTTATGGTTAATAGGTGATGGTACTCGTGAGCATAATGGGACATCTCGATGGGTTCAAGGGACACACCCACACATAAAAAGGTTGTGTGTAGCATTGAAGAGGGAGAAGGGGATGATAGGTGAAGGTGGATTGTGTGTGTGTGTGTGTGTGGATGTGTATGATAGGGGGTGTCCCATTATCTTCGTATTACCCAGTGTCCCACTCTGGACTCAATTATAAATGTGGGCTGACCCGGACAGCAGTCACAAGGAGAACTCGGTGAAGGACAGAGACGTGGAAGCTGTCTCTTCCTTCACCTTACTACAACACACACGTGTGTATATACACACACCAGACAGAACGGTCCTCATATCTTCCTTGCGTTTTGATAGATTGTGGAGATTGTTACAAAGGATACAGGTGTATGGCAGCAAAAAACAAGGATTCTTGGTTGATTAATGAGGTGTGACCAACCCTCAGTGTTGTGTTCTTAGATAGAGTGAATGCTTTTTCTCAGGGGATTTACAGGGACTGAAAAAGGGACTGACACACACACACACACACACACACACACACACACACACACTGATAACTCCCTGCAGAGTTCCTTGCCAGCCTTGTGAAAGTGCACATGTTGACTGGAGACCACTAATGGTGTGTTGTTGCCATACAGAGGTGTTGCACCAGTGATTTGAGAAGTGAAAGACTACATTCCTAAAATAAGATGGATTTTGAGTGGCAACTCCACTGTTCAAGGGCAGGTGCATGTTTAAAGACACCAGGTGGAGGGGGAGGGCATTAGGTGTCTGCAATGGGAGTGACAGAGAAGGGGCAGCGAAGGAGGGAGGCAGAGAGGGACAAAGAAAGTGATGGCCAAGTAATGTTGCATTTGCACATCAAGAAAAACAAGGTGATAAAAAGAGCAGCGTCTTGAACAGAGAGGTACCATTCCAGCGCTAAGGGATTCAGAAGTTGTTTTCATAACGGGGTTGACTTTTTCTTCTTGAAGGTCGGCGAAAATGTGCGTATTAGGAAAAGCACGCACTCACAAAGTTAACTTCCATAATCGCATAATGAGTAACAGCACAGCCTCAAAAAAAGTCTGATATATTCTATAAAATGTGAATTATTTATTGTATTCCCCAGAGAGCACCACAAAGACGCTGTGTTACAATCACTTATCTCGGCCTAATGCACATTACCTATAAAAACTGACACAGATGCATTTTTCTAGAGCATGTAGATTGGATGCAGGACCTGAGATGACATACTATTCTCCGGTCTTGATATCATAATAGGTAAATCATATTTCATGTGCAGCCAATTGTGCACTCCGCCCTTATCTGTGAGTATTATAATACATCAACCATCCAAAAAGCATTCACGTCCTGCCTATAATATTGAAGGCATAGAGGCCGCTGATGTGTGAAATAAAGGACAGCTTGACAGCACTTGAGCCGTCCCGTACGACCCATGCAGAATCATCCACATTAGGAGACAATGGAAATTCTCAGTGAGAATAAAATGCAATACATCACACAGTCTTCACTGCCACAATGGGAGAAAGACAAAAGGTAATAAATCACTCTCGACTTGTGTGACCCTTTTTTTCATAATCCTTTTCTAAGTTTGTCATTGAACACCAGCATTGCAACTGTGGGTTTAAGCCCTAACATGGTGTCCCTGTGGAGGAGGCCAGGTGTCGACAGCTATGACAGACATTATGTTAACTTTATTGTTGATTATCATCGAGTACAAGTAAAACTTTCATCATGTTCAGGTTTATTTGTCACATATACAGTAATCAAAATGCGAAATGTATGTCCATCAGCCTGTAAAATAGGAGAAGAATGAGAATGAAATAAGTCCTAAATAATATTGCTAACTGTGGCAAGTAATTTTGAACAATAAGTTCAATAAGTAAATGACAATAAGTTTGTCTTAGGAGTCTCTCAGTGCTGGCCTGGTGTATACGGTATCTTAGGTCAGTCCGGTGTGTTCACCTCAGATGACTGACTTTTTTTTTTTTATTACATGCAGCAAACATGAAACATGCTTCCCAGCATTCATATTTATTAGATTTAAATGAAATGCCCAGACAGTTGATGATGTTCATTACTGAGGTGACAGAAACTGACATGTGGCATGATTTAATCATGTTAAATCAGAGAGTTGTATGTCTGCATGAACACGGCATGCAGACATCTTTTCCTTTGCGACTCCCGTCTCAGTCGGGGTTATTACCACTATTGTTAATAATCTGTTGGGACTATGGTTTGAAACAGCAGTTTACCTAATGTAATTGGGGTCACACTGAAGTGCAGGTAAATAGAGACCAAAAGCTAGCCAAGCTGTGTTTAATGTTTCACATAAATGTACCCCCGCAACGGTTTACAAGAAGCCTGTTGAACGTGGCTTGATGGATTGAGATTTTACAGTACTGCAGGCTTGTGTGTCGTGAAGCGAACCAAGTGGGGTGAAGCAGCAAAGTCAGTATCAAGGTCATAAACAAAGCCTCACATGCTAATTTTTATTAAAGGCCATTTTCTTTCCTCTTACTTTCCCCCACTTCTGTTACCTTTGATATCTTGCACTATATGGCTGCTGTTATTTTTGCTCCTTTTTTTTGTTGCATGTTACATTATTGAATGCATAAATGCATGTATGAGTGGGTGTAGGTGTTTTGTGGAAAGTGCAGAAGGCACATACCCCTGCTGTGTGTGCGTATATGTGTGTACAGTAGAGTATGTGTTCATGTGCGTGGCATGCGTGTGTGCGAGTTGTCAAGGCCTGCAGGAGATGTTCCTCCAGGGTGCCATTTTATCTCACACCTGTTCTATCTCCTCCATAGTTCTCTCTTTATTCAGCCGCCTAATCTGCAGAGATGCTACCGAGCACACATATCTTATTTGCTCCCCGACTGGTGCCTATGATAGAACCATCTCTTCGGCAATCAGATAAGTGCCGAAGATAAGTGTTGCTGTATTGTCAGCAGAGCCAAGCCCAGCCAATCACAGACGACCTGCTCCATCTAATGACTCTAGCGCTGAACGCAGAAACGGGCCAGAAAGAGAGAGAGACCCCACATTGATGATCCTTGTCACTACCTTGCCTCTGTGAATTAGGTTTGTTTTGTTATGATTCAAATTAATTGTTGTTATTTCCAGATTCTGGAATAATGGCTCGCTATTAGGCAAGGAGACAAATGCGAGCATGTAATTAAACATTTTCAGGTCAGTGTGCTAACACTGCCCTATAATGCTTAGCTTCTGAACTCATTCGTGGACGGCATCACTGAGGCTGTGAGTTATTCCCCACTCACACATGGATTTCATAATGTATATCATCTAACTGCTCTCCTAAATTACTTCTTTTTTTTTTTTTAAATCATTTTCTCAAAGAACGTAACCTTTCACTGCAACACTATACTTTATCTGCCTTATAACCTGACCACTGCTTGCAGGCTTAAATAAGAGTTAAAACATGACTAGGCTGATAAAGTTCTATGTATTGGAGTGGATACCAGGTCCACACACACACACAGGCGCGCACACAGATCAATAGAATAACAGCATGAGGTCTGGCATTGGTGCAAAGAGAAATGAAAGCAAGAGTTTTGGGGCAGTAAACAGAAAGGCTGCTAAAATAGTCATATCCCAAAAAGATCACAGGGAACCATCACATACTCGTAGGTTTGTCATTGCAGAAACTCAAGCTGGATAACTGTTCAAACTACAACCATCTACACATTTACTTAATGTGTCGAACTGAGGTCTGACGTAATGAGAGCTCAGCTGTGAATGAACAGAGAAGGAAGTGCAATTTATATTCATACCCCAGTTTGAGTCTGTGGTAATATAAACTTGAACCAATCCCAAATGAACAAAGCTTAAGCCTGTGGACTGTCTACTGTCTTTATCCTCTTCTGTGCCCTCAGAGAAAGCAAATGACATTAGAAATGAGGAGAAAATGGGATCATGTGGATCTTTCTATAAATCATTCATTGGGTGAAAGGATAACATTTAGATTTTCAATGAGATGCTATTTTCCATGCTATTTGAATCATCATCACATAAATGCAGTCAATTATAGCTGAGGCGCACAATGTATAGAAACATTCAGTTAAAGAAAAAGCAAGTGCTCCAGTTTCTTTCTTTAACAAATGCCTCTTTAATGTTGTTGAAGTGTTTTTTTATAGACCTCTAAAGGCATTTGGCAAGTTCACAGAAATAATTCTGGCATTTATAGAGATTAATTAAGCACATACTCATTCCTTAACCAGATTCAAACAAATGAGGCCAAAAATTGTGACATCTCAAAACCTTCCTGTCACAACAAAACTCTACAAAAGCCACATAAAGATGAGCACAGAAACCCCACTTCACTTTTGTGCCTCAGTGGGACCCTCCAAACCAAGGAGACTGAACCAAATTACAACACTTCAACAAAACGTACACTCATTTGAGCACAGAAAGAAAAGCACAAAGCAAAATGCAGTGCTACACTGCCCTAAAAAGACAGAAGAGAGTGGCAGATTACCTGACTATAGAGAATGGCATTAAACACAGAACCACTTTGACAAAGTACAGAGTCAGCAGGCACCGGCTGGCTGTGCAGCATGGCTGATAACATGGCTCCCTACAGCAGAGCAACTCAGCCAGCTGTTAAAAAAAAAAAAGAAAAGAAAGAAAACAAGAGTCCCGGCAACACTTCTGAACAGAATGCACTAAATTCCAACCAGTCAGAACAAAATATTTTAGCTAATTCACACACAAACATCTCCAGCTGTACTCTCTGTAGTGTGGCATAATTCCTCCGCTCTTTTCTCATATGAATTTACATTCATACGAAACTGGTTTCCATTTCTAATCAATGTTTAAAACAGAATGGTTTCACTGTGCATATGTGAAAAACTCTTCCGAGATGACATTTATTACAACAAAACTGCCTGTTGCTAATAAACATTATACTGTAAGGATATTTTACATTTGATGCAATTAAAACCACTTGGTCATGATAGGGAACAAATCATACTTAACCCTTGTATTGTCTTCACGTTTGGGACCCTCTGGTATCCCTCGGGTCAAATTGACCCGGGGCACATTTGGGGTTTTAAAAACTATTCTGAAATAAAATTTTACTTCATAAACCATTAACATATATTGTCTTTATCTCAATTTCAAACAATAGAGATAACATATATGTTTAATGATTGAGATCAGTCTCTACTAGAGGACAATTAACAATGCGTTAGTGTGTGACTGGGTTAGTGTGTGACTCGTTTTTGTGTGTTCCCTCACTGTGGCTAGAGAAGCTGGGGTCCTGGGCACATGTTGTCTCTTTTAGATGTGCAGTGTCACTAGTGCCTTGCCTAGCTTCCTCAAGGAAAAAAGTCATCTTCTTTGGAGCTTCCTTTGATTCTAGTCTGGGTTGATTGACATCCAGATTATAAATTCATTATAGGCCGATCCATCCAGCTTGTTGTAAAAGATCACGAGTGGCGACTGTAGTGTTCTTCTTTGACAGCTGTGGCAGACCAGCAGCTTGTCTAAGGTTGTCTACCCCTCCTCCTCTGGTGGTGCTGAAGTCAAGTATGACCTCTGGCTTACGGTCCCCCTGGCTACTTATTGTTCCATCCCTGTGTAGAGTGCTCATGACCCCCTTTTTTTTTTGGTATGTAAGATACCAGGGCAATATTGGCCATGAACATAAAGCTTGGAGGAATGGACTGGCCTGACAGAGGGTAAAGTGGAAAGAGGGGAAAGTGAGAGCAAACAGCTTCTCTGTGCTTAGATTATAATAGTGTAACGTTATCTGTGTGTGTGTGCGCATGTCTGTGTGTGTTTGTGTCTGTGTATGTGTGTGTGGGCATGTTCCTGTGTGTCTCTGTGTATGCGGGTCAAACTGACCTGAACACCATATGAAGGATGTAAATGTGTGGGGTATATAGTAGCATGTGTGCTCAAATTATTTTTTTTGTTTGTACATTTATCACAGGAAATAAGCTAAGGCCACTGAGATTTCAGGTAGAAAAAAATTATAATTCTACCATTTTTCTTCTTGTAAAAATTTGAAACAGGGTCAATTTGACCCGAATACCATACAAGGGTTAAATACTAAATCAAGTAAATAAATACTGACTTCCATATAGTCTTTTGCCTGAATGTTTCAGTGACTGATGTTTCAGTGACTGGATATTGCGGATTAAATGTGGGAATGTCTCCTTCAATTTAACATGAAAAATAAATACACGTGGAAAAGGATTTCTTTAATCTACTGTGTGTGTCATGCTAAAGTAAAGCTTTGTTCACCAACAGTTTTAAAGCTGCAATTTTGAAAAAAAATATTTTTTGTTTTCTCTTCAGATCTAGTTGCCTCATTCTCCCATTTCCAGCTAAGTTAATTGTGAATGACATTTACTGTATCAGAGTGATGGAGTATGATTATATAGTACATTGTTTATTTTTACTCTGATGTTATCATTATGATTTAACTTTTTTTGAAACTGCATTTCAAACCCAAATTGTGTTCTGAGACAGTTATCATACCGCACTTGGAATAAGCAATTTTCAATCAAATATATAGCAAATATTTATGCTATTTGTGCTATTTGATTTCTACAAAGGAAGAAGGGATGTTTTCATTACTGGGATATCGCCTGCTGATGCATATAAAGCCGAAATAAAGCATGCAGCCCTCTGGTCAAAAAACATTTTTTGTCCCTTCACAATAGAAACATCATATCCAAATGTCAAGGAACATGTGGCATGCGAGGGGGGCTTTCTTCTAAACCCCACTGAGCTGAATGTTATCTTGTATACAACAACTGATCGAACCCCCTTCAAGGAGTACATCAATGAGTAAATATGTGGCTTCTGAGAAAAGAAGACAATCCCCGAGTTTGACGCTGAAGAGGCCTGATTACTTTTGTTGCTCTGCGGATCTGTTGCGAGAGTGGGGGCTGTGAGTCTTCCCCCTGGAGACATTGGGGGGGGTCAGAAAGCACAGCGCCTGTCATCTTGCATCCGTCCTCAGCATCCCCATCCCCTGTCATCGACGATTGGATCAGGGATAATGACTCTCGCAGGGACCCTTTACAGGAAGGTGGTCATTACGCTGCTATGGTGGAAGGGCCACAAATACAGCCATCCATGTGATGGTTAACAATACGCTACAAAACGGCAGCTGAAGGAAAACAAGATCAGTCATGTAATGCGGTGCATCATTTCCTCACCCTTTCCCCCTGGCCATCACTATTACACATCATAGAGAAAGGAGATTTCAGGGGAAAAATAAGCGCATCAGTCATTCATCCTGTGCAGATGAACACAAACAGAACACACAGAACACATAGCTCATTAAATCTCTACACCAGCCCTTTTACAACATTTGCATTCATAAATCAGCAGGAGGACTGTGAACAGCCTCCACTTCCTGTATTTATTATTTTCCCAGCTACTTGAATGCTTCCATCTGGAATTGAGGGTCAAGACATCAACAACATAAAGCAAAAAAAAAAAAAAAAGAAAGTCAACATATGCATAAAAGCACAACAGCTGCTTATGATGTTCTGGTTTTGGCAGATGGCTCTTGGCCATTCTTCTCCCTGGATCACACTGCTATACACGCTTATAGCTGCTGGAAAACAAACCTTTTTAAAGCCAAGGCTTTAAGACAGACCATCTCTCCTGAACACTGTGAACACAGCAAACATCATTATTGGCCGGGCTGCGGAGACTGCCAAGTTCTATGACTGCGATGGAATACAACCTTAAACTAAGCGACCAAAAAGTCTGAGGATTCGGTGGACTCAGTCAGTCAGTGGTGTGTCAGCTTTCGATTTAGTGGCAAATTAAATTTATTCAATTTAACATTTTCATTCAGATTTTAAAAGGTCTTTTAAATGCACACAATTCACATATCATAAGGTGGGGTAATCATCTGCCATACAGTGTGCGCACAGCCACAGGTGGAAAACCTTACAGTGATGACAAAATACTAGCGTGCATGAAGAATGCATCAGTCTGACATTAATGCTGATTTACTGCCTTCATGTCATAAAGCCTCTCTTTCATTACCTCTCCCTCATCTTGCCCTGCCTTTCTCCCACCCATCTCTCTCTCTCTCTCTTCATACAACTAACACGGCTCACATTCTGCTGCTGCTCATGCTCAAAGTTGCAGCATGAGCCACAGGCAAGGCTGTGCCACTTACACTCAGGTTTATAGTCTTGGTTTTATTATACACCTCCCCTTAAGGCAGTCCTCAGAGACAATGACACCCCAGACACCTATTTAAAGGGCTTGGTGGGCTGCAGATGACGGAGCCCAGGCAGTGGCAGGTTGTCATCTGCAGGCCTTGTCTCTGTTTATGGGCTGTTAGAGCGTTTGAACCGCGGGGCCCGTCCTGCTGCGGAGCCACCACAACGCTCCATAGGCAGGCCGCAAAATGAACAAAAATAAATCCTAATGAAGCTCTTAAGCCCTCTTGTCCGTCCGCAGGCTAGGAGCGCCACGTGTAAAGAGATAATGCAAGGGGACAGCGGGAGAAGTGGTCTGCCAGCAGGGACAATGAGAACAGGCAGAGGGGGCTGCCACTGCTTTGTAAAACCTGATGATCATCCTCGGAGGTGACAGACGCTGAAGAGGTGAGAGTGGACTGGTGCACGTATCGCGGGGTTTGTTTGTGGTAGCGGCGTTGTGCGCATGTGTCTGATTCTCTGTCTACCTACAAACTTATATCAAACAAACACCCCCAGCTGTTATATAATGGCCAGTGCATGAACTACAAAAGGTTCATAAATGTGACAAACGGTGGTTTGAGGTGGCTTTTTTTTTTTTCGGGACACCTCCCTGTCACAAATTTCCACAAACTTCCCCACTCTAACCTCTCTGTGATCAGCTTACACACCTTAAATTCAGCCCTTTATCCGGTTTTACTCCACCGGTTTTACTGCTCCGGTGTCACTGCGCTTATTATTCCCCCGTACATCAGAGAGTCTCCGTTGAGGGTTGAAGACAGCAACACAGGGGAATGAGGAAACACATCTCAGGAGAAGGAATGAGGAAGTTTTCTGTAAGTGCTGATATGGTGGATACAATTAAGAGGAAACCTTGCAGTGTTTTTACTGTAAGCACGTAGGAGGCTGCTGACTTTACCTGGCTGGCACCAAACCTCGATTTAGGGAACCTGCCAGGAAACAGGCTCAATTATTTCCCACCTGTCATCCCTCCTCTGTACCTCTGGACACCCACCTCCGACCCACAGGAGGCTGTGATTCATTTTCAGCTCTGCACAGACAGACACAACACCCACATAACCAAACATGAGCCTAATTGAGCATTGAAGCCACCATAAAGTCTGCCATGTCATGTTTTATCATTGTGTTGCACTAAAAATCGCCGGTTAAAGTGAAAGTCCGTGGGCAGGTTGGTTTCGAAAGGCTTTGCCACGAGAGCCGCCGCCATCTGGACAACAAAGGGGGAAAAATTAAATTACATTAAGTCTTAATCACTCTCTATTGTAACCTTCATTTCTTTTCATCCTCAAGCCATTGTATTAGAGAATCATTTCATCACCCTCTTGACTTAGGAGTGCAGTAGTCGCAGTTCTGCGACTGCACCCCAGCTGCGCCCCCGCCGCCGTCATCTCCCCTCACCTTTATCCCTCCACCTCTATCAGAGAACACGCGGACAGAGGCTCGACGAAAGACGGCAGGGAGGGAGGAAATTTCTGCTGTCTCACCTCAGCGCTTTCCTCATTCGACTCTGATTAGCTCCAATAATGTATCTCAGACTTTTCAGCTTTTCAAAGGGATGGGGGACGAAAGGAAGTGAGCGAGAGGCTCAAGATGGGGAAGAATACGTCCCCTCCCTCGCAGCTCTTCCACACCATTAATCTCTCTCCTCGCTGTCGTCTCGGGAAAGTGATTACGGTGACTTAATTGTATTTGAGGAGTTTCTCTACATTGTATATATTTTACCTTATAAGAAGACTTGTCAAACTTTGGACTTTGGATTAGCAGCATTTCTCCGGGGCCAATTAAACCTCAGGGATGATGGTGGAAGTGCCAATGACTAGCATAAATCTTGGAGATGAATACCTGCACAGCGCGCCATTAAATGCATTGCCATATGAAGAAAATGAAATGAGATATTTCCTTGTTTAGATGTGGTGCATGGATTGTATGAAATATGTTTATATAACTGAGAATATTTGCTTTCAAACTCTTTGTAAATGTGAAGATGTTTTTAGTTTTTGTCATTTTGCACAAAGCCATGAAAGTGGGCTGATTTTTTTCAGGCAAGGCACTGTTCTATCTGTGAGCACAAAAGAAACTGTCTTCTGTAAATAACAAGAATATGAAAAAGGACTGAAAGAAATTTAACAGTTAAACCTGGAAACATTTTTTTGAGGGGTGGGGGGGGCAATTGAGGGAAGAGTTGTTACTTTACCTCTGAAATTGATATGGTGAATTTATGAACAAACAATTGGTTTATTACACTTTATTACAGAGTATTATCATTCATTTATAATTCTATTTCTGGCCACCAGTCCAAGTCCAATATTCACATTTTGACCTCTGCTTTTGTTCTCTATCAATTCCTCAGAGGAAGATCTGGCTCTTTCGCTGCTAAATGCTCCATTGTGTTGACCACTTAGTCTTCGTCTGCCATTTAGTTCTGAGCAAGTAATGTACAATGGGTTTTTAGAGATTTTTCCCTGAAAACAACTGCCTGCTGTGGCTCTGAAATCGGTGAGAGTGATCCAAAACAGTAAAGTTAAAGGCCGGACATCACAGTTATGAGTGGGACATTGATCACTTGGCAATCTATCCGGCATTGACATTTCACTCAAAACCACATTTATGTAAAGTATATTAAGGAAAGTTACATCATTAAGGTATACTGACTGGGAAAAATGAAGGCCTATAGATTTTTTTTGCTAGTCCATCTAGTAAATGATGAGATATTTAACTGGATAACTGAAAAGTTTTACCTGAATCTGGCACTACAGGAAAAGTTGAATACCAGAGTCTGTAGGATTCATCCTTTGGGGAACTGTTAAAAAAAAACTGTACTGTCTGTAAAGAAATGACCGAAACTACCATCCTTAGAGCCAAAACAGACCAATTTACAAATTTGACTGATTTTGTTTATTGTTTTCTTAATTCTGACCACTTAATGCTATATAGGATATCTCAAAAGCCAAATGGACTGTTGACGATCTATAAAATGATATTATGCATGCAAATGCTGCAGTCACTATTGACTGAGACAGAGTCAGGAAGGGGGCTATCTTGAACAACAATTATTAACAGTCATTATTTATAAAAGCAAAGATTGGAATCTTGAAGTCTCTGTAATCTTCAAAACGAAGATTCATTTTCATGCACAGCTTGTTATCTTCTCCTTTTACTACAGGCATCTTTCTGGCCTCAGTAATGTGCACACTCTGGTACATCATTTCTTCATTCTACCTTGTCAAAAAAAAAAAAAAGTTGTCTTTGGATATTATTTTAGTCAAACAGTGAGCAACACAGACATGAGGCTGATTAGATTATTAAAAGATTATTTGATTTGCACAGAACATTATGAATCTAAAAGGATTTTCAAAAAAGAATTCCTCATTCTCATATAATAATCTAATTGTGAACATGTAAGAGCCCTAGAGCAGTGGAAAGGTGTGTAATTATGGAAGGATGAAACAATACGCTGAAAGTTCACAATGTTAGCAAGGCAGAATGACTGTTCTCTCCATAAAAATGTGTTACCGCTCTCTCTTGCACACGGTCTCGTTGGCACGCATGCTCGCAAGGGGATACAACGCACAAAAACTCATGCAACACCCACACACAATGTCCATAGGATGCTCGCTGGTCATCAAGCACTGTCTCTTTCCTTCAGCGCAGACAAAAGCTAGTGACATGTTCATTAAGCAGCAGGGGTCCCATTACTGCACTCAACAACCTCCCTGTCACAATGCTCGCACATAATTAGTTACACATGCAGCCTCAGGAATGCTAATTGTTGCTCTCCTCCCCTCACTTGCTCATTTCTTTCTATACAGTCTCTCACATCCTCTTCTTTCCCCTCGTTTATTCGCTCTGCAGGTGGCATGGTGTGCCACTTTTAGACTGTCAAAGTTGTTCAGAAAAGCTTTCAAATTACAGTTTAAATTTCCCCGCTGAGAACCTATTAACTTCATAATGGATACACAGAGAGAGAAAGAGAGAGAGAGAGAGAGACAGAGAGTGAGACTGAAATAAAGGGAAAGGTAGGGATGGCAGGCTGGAGGGCTTAGACATTAGTCACTGTTAGAAACCAAACCTATTCTCACGTCCTGGACGAACTCTGCTTTCATCCCTCCTTTCATCACTTTACGTCTCTCTCTCGCTCCATCATCCACTGCTGGCTGCTTGTTTAGGGGAACAGGTCAGCTAAAAGTGTACACTGATCAGGTGATGAGACTGCACAGCTCAGCCTTTTGAGTTTTTGCAGTCGTTGGTGGATACTTAAGTCCAGTCCTGTAAGAACATTATCTTAGTCTCTTTTGGTTTTCAAAACCACAATGCCATGAGTGTGATCTGAAGCGTCATGAAGCAGCAGAGCCTGGAAACACATCATTAACTTACGGTGAATGGAAAACAAACTGTGGACTCCTTTATGAATTCATTGTTTGTTTGTTTGTCTCCGCAAAGTCCCGCTTGGTGCTGTCTGCAGCCAACCTTCCCATCTTTGTTAATTGATTCTTAATGAACTATGATGAATTATAGTACCGTTACACAGATCAGGAACAAAACTCAGTCGACACAAATTATTAACATTGGAGGATTGTTGCACCTCAAGAGCGCAATTCTTAAACTTCACGGATGAAATGAATCCATGGTTTATCTGTGGTAAAATATCCTTTACCAAAGAAACAAGCTGTTGAGTTTGACTAATAAGTTCAAGTGTTTGTGACATCTAAGGGTTAACTACTCTAAATAGTGAATGTCCATATTTAGGGATAATTATAACGTCAACACTTATTTTGGAAGAGAAGCATGGGGAACATGTGAGACACGTCTAAATACAGTTTTTAGATCTAGCACATTCCAGCATTTATCTCGGAGTCATCAAAACACCACTGAAAGCTGTGAACTGCACTGCTAAACAGCAAAAACTCATACACACACACTCACACATATGTACTCCCCTATGTACTGTAACAGGTCATGTTGTTCTGTTTTAGAAAACATAATGAATGTAAAGATCTTAAATCTTCTGATGAATGCTTGCCATTGCCTTAATCGAAGCCTAAATCCTACTTTAACCTTAAAAAAGGCCGGACCATATGGTCAGTTAGCTAAATTGTGGCGAGATGACTCCTTGCTGTAAAAGCCTCACAAGGACGTAAATGAGAACTATTCATGCCTATTTGTTCTGAAAGAGCACCTCCAACCCTTGACAGATCAATGGTGTAACTTCACCCCTCACTCAGTTACGGACAGACTTCAGCGTTTACAGGACTGACCCTGATTTGCGCAGCCAAAAATGGTGGCTTGGAGGGATTTTCTGAACAATGTTGAATCAGAAAAGTATATTTTCCCGACCACTAAAATCCCATCAACGTCACAACTCTTTCTAACTGCTCTAAGAATGACCAGAAATGGCTTACCTGTGTTTGTACGACTCTGCGTCTGATGAGAGGCTGCCATTTTGGTAGCATGCCGTTTCTAACGTTGGAACCAGAAGAGCTAGCTAGAAATCACTACCACAAGCTAGCATCAGCTAAGTAGCATCAGTGCGTAACGTTGAATATTCTACAGGTCCTATACAACAAACAACAAACAAAATGCCTGGTAGTATGCAGACAAATAAACAAATAGCTGACTAATAACTGGACTCTTGTGCAATACACTCCACTTCACTTCACTGTTCATTTCAGTGTTTCGCTTTTTCTATTTGAGATAATATATATGTCTCATATATATATTCTCAGGCACATCCTCTCTGTACTATGTACAGGTATAATTATAATTATAGTTATAATTATTTATTTTTAGATTTTTGTGCTAAATATCTTATTTTCTTATTATATCATATTTACTTTTTTTTAAATCTTATTCTATGTCTGCTTTTCCTACTATTTATTTCCACTGTGTCTCGCTACTGTTACGCTGTGAATTTCCTCGCTGTGGGAATAATAAAGGAAATCTGAATCTCAATCTGAATCTGAATATGTTGCTAACATTGGTATAATGGTTGTGGGCTATCATCGTGTACTGTGTTCTTGCTAGCATTAGTACCTGATTCTGTCAGCAAAAGTGCGTGTAACATTAAAGAAAAGAAATACTAGTCCAGACGTCAGAAGCCAAAAATGCTATCTTCACCAAAGTGTCTACTTACACCCGGATGCATATAGTATGGGCAGATATTAATAGCACACCGGTGTCCGTATGCTATCTGCACCCACAGTGGACTAGCCCATGTGGCTTGTTACAACCAGGTGTATATAGCACAGGCAGATGCTATTAGCACCTGGGTCCCCGCAGCCAATGATCCTATTTTGAAATAGCCAATGTGGCCGTTTAAAGCCAGGTGTGTATACTGTGGCAAAGACAAACACCCAGGTGCCTGAAGCCAACAATGCCACTTGCACCCAGGCACGCGTTAGATACTTGTTTTCTAACATACGGATAATGTTATGAAAGTCTTGAAAGAGCACCTCCAAGCCTCGACAGACCAAACTACCAATGAAAACTGAAACCAATGAGCCACACATGGCTGCTATACGGGAGACTTTGTTGGCCTCCCTTGACCTCTACTGTCTTCCTGAAGCAGAAAGACCTGAAGACCAAGTGAATGAAGGGGAGTGGAACTATAAATGAAACATAGTCGGTGTTCACATTTTTCATGGGCGGGGGTGACTAGGACATTTGCTAATAGTCAAAGAGCAGCAGTGTGACTGTTGGCACCCAGGTGCAAATAGACGGTCCAAAAATAATTGTCAGGCTGTAAAGGTCCTTATGTTAATGACAGCACTGTGAGGTGAGGTAAAATGTAACACAGAGACAGTTTTATACTAAAAAGACTATAACTTGAAAAAGCTATTTGATTCGGCTCACCCAGACTATTGCAGCCTCCTAATAGCTTCAGCTAAAATTCAGAATGCATTATATTGCATAGAGAAAGAACAGATTGGATTTTGTCCCACATTTCTTACATTTGAGTCGCATGGGAAGGGCTTTGACAGCGAGCACAGACAAGTGGAATCATAATAATAACCAGTAACATTAGAGATAGGGAAGTACAGTGGCTTCCAAAAGTATTCATACCCCTTGAACTTTTCCACATTTTGTCATGTTACGACCACAAACATAAATATATTTTATTGGAATTTTATGTGAAAGAACCAACACAAAGTGGCATACAATTGTGACAGAAAATTATACATTTTAAATTTGTTTTACAAATAAAAAACTAAAAAGTGTGGTGTGCAAAAGTATTCAGCCCCCTATTTCCACCCCCTTCATGGAAGAGTGGCAAGAAGAAAGCCATTGTTAAAAGAAAACCATAAGAAGTCCTGTTTGCAGTTTGCCAGAAAATTGAACTTTTTGGCCTAAATGCAAAACGCTATGTATGTGGCGGAAAACTAGCACTGCACATCACTCTGAACACACCATCCCCACTGTCAAACATGGTGGTGGCAGCATCATGCTTCTCTTCAGCAGGGACAGGGAAGATGGTCAGAGTTGATGGGAAGATGGATGGAGCCAAATATAGGGCAATCTTGGAAGAAAACCTGTTGGAGTCTGCAAAAGACTTGAGACTGGGGCAGAGGTTCACCTTCCAGCAGGACAACGACCCTAAACATAAAGCCAGGGCTACAATGGACTGGTTTAAAACAAAACATATTCATGTGTTAGAATGGCCCAGTCAAAAGTCCAGACCTAAATCCAATCGAGAATCTGTGGCAAGATCTGAAAACTGCCGTTCACAAAGGCTCTTCCATCTAATCTGACTGAGCTTGAGCTGTTTTGCAAAGAAGAATGGGCAAAAATTTCAGTCTCTAGATGTACAAAGCTGGTAGAGACATACCCCAAAAGACTTGCAGCTGTAATTGCAGCAAAAGGCAGTTCCACAAAGTATTGACTCAGGGGGGCTGAATACTTTTGCACACTGTACTTTTCAGTTTTTTATCTGTAAAAAAAATTTAAATCATGTATAATTTTCTTTCTACTTCACAATTGTATGCCACTTTCACATAAAATTCCAGTAAATATATTTATGTTTGTGGTCGTAATGTGACAAAATGTGGAAAAGTTCAAGGGGTATGAATACTTTTGCAAGCCCCTGTTTTGAACTGTAGACTTAAATAAAATCCTTGAGCCAATGCTTTAAACTTAGTTTAGCTTTCTGGTCCCCAGATGGGAGTTGAGGCCCACGACAACGGTGTGAACAGATTTCCCAAACATGATAAATACCAGTATTCTTCATGCAGAAGCCAAAAATTAATCTCTTTCTCTTTCACCAATAAAATGACAAACTACAAATATTATACCTCATTATCATGGGAGCCTGCTGTTTTCCAATTTCTATTATTTCCCTGTGTGCATATTCTCCTGTAAAGTGTGTAAAACTGCAAAATATTATCCTACAGTATGGTAGCAGCTTTAACTCAGCAGGGAAGGATCATAATTGATTAATCTGCCCTCCAACGTGCAGTTTCACTTAATTATCATACTACCCGAATCATATGCACACAATAAGGGGTATTAATTCTAGTAATTTCAGAAAAGGTTGACAGCTATGAAGGCGCTACAGCTAATTCACTAAGACCAGAATATCAGCCCCCTGCCTCCATAGGAGGTTTGTTGACAGTATGGCTCAACGTTCGTAGTTATGTGATTTTCTGGATCAACAACTTCTGGATCTTTCCAAATTTAGCGACTGATCACATTTCATTCAGTCCTTGATTGCCGACAACCTGTACCGAGTAGGGGTGTTATTTTATGAGGGGTGCACAAAGATGGGATGCATACTGTATGTTTCCATGGAAACTACCGTACCCATGAGCCTTGTCAGCGCCTGACTAATTACACAGTCGGACAGCTTGTGTACTTTTACGTCCACTCCGCTGTCACTCTCTTTTCAGCACCGATTTCACCCAAATGTTATGTTCTCTACAACGTCACCAGTGTCCTTGCATTGCACTCACTCTTGCAGGGATACTGGCATGGTAGTTATTCAAGAGAAGAATTTTAATAGTTTATTTTCACATTGTCTGTCGAGATTGAGCAGTGCTGTCACCAACATCTCAGCCTTGTACCATTATTGTTGTTGGTGTAAGCACAGTATCTTTTATGTGAGTGTGTGTGTATGTGTGTATATGTGTGTGTGTGTGTGTGTATTTCTGTCTGTACTTAGCTGTTAAATGGTTATATTTACCTTTGTCCAGCTCTGTTGTCTATTTCTGTGTATGTACGAGAGCAACGAAAAGTTCTTCTTTGTATGTGTACACATACCTTAGCAATAAAGTTGATTCTGATTTTGATTTTGTCTCATTTCTTGCAGTCTTTTGCAAATTTATGAATGCAGTTTTACATTATCGTCCATGAAGAGTGAAACCATACAGTAAGATATTTTGTTTTGGATTTTCATTATTTAAAAGCTTTTTTTTTTTACCACAATACACAGCTTATTTGAAACTAAATGAAAAATGTAGATGAAATAAACACCATCACCTTACATACTGGCTGATACTGTATGTAATTGTGTGGTTCACATAAAGACAACATTCAGAGATAAAGTTGTTGTATCTCCAGAAAAACATGAATACCTTATGTTTACTTCACGGTCATGTGAATGAAATAATTGTTGGGGACGTGCAAAAACAAAAAAGTGGGGAAAAAAACTGTAAGTATCTCATGAGCATTTTAGAGCATTCAGTGAGTTAATGGAGGGATCATTTACCTTATCATATTTCACTGGTTGATGATACTGTCAGGTATATTTCGTGTTTTCAGCAAAGTGAATAAATCCCTGTCTGCTCTGCCGCTGAAGTTAGCTTCATATTCACAGTTTCCAATGCGACAGTTTAGGGGAAGTTATAATTAAATTAAATGAATACGCTGACTGACTGTTTGTCTATTGATTGTCTGTTTTTTGTACCTCTTATTGATGTGAAATCATTTAGGGCATTTTAGGTCCAACATTAACTTTATCTTTATACCACTATTAGTTTGTGTATAACCTTTATTGGAATCTGTAGACGTGAATCTGAAACTAACTTCAGCGTCATTTTCCATCTCTCGAAACTGAAACCAGCCCACCTGAAATTTTATTATTTTATTTATTTATTTATTTATTTATTTTTTTTGCACAAGCTTTTTGCTCCGTAGATTCATTTGACGTCATGCCTTTGTTATTTTTCAGATACTAAAGAATTCTTTTATTTATTTATTTATTTATTATTATTATTATTTATTTTTTTCAGTGAAACCAACAAAGTTGTGGCAGTTTAAATACTCAACTCAATGAAATGCTAATGAGATGAGAGTAAGTGGTTGTCTGCCACTTCCAAAGATAGTAGTATATTAATTATAAAGCGTGCAAAAGTACGCTTTTGTTCTGTGTGCTCACATGCCAAGTTCGTTTGGTAAAAAGATTTATGAAATTCTCTTTTCCTGACAGAGAGGGAATCAAGTTCAGCTATTAAAAAAGACATTTCTATTTCCAGTTTGCTTCACTGCAGTTCTTCTGGTTTGTGCACAAGTATATCTGTGTGTGTGGGTGTGTGTTGACATTGTGGTTCTGATATCAAAATTATAGTCCGTACTGAGGTTCATTGCAGGTTTTAATCCAATAACATGAGAATATGCTTGAACTCCTATTGACTGAGAGATTTAGTGCAGGATAAACCTCCCGTAACACCATAATGTGTTATTTTAACATTTTTTTTGTATTGATTAAATAAACATGATATATCAAGTTAAGCGGTAATCTTTAAGGTGCTGGTGGGTGGAATTGGACCCAGACAGGCTAGCTGTTTCCCCCTGCTTCCAGTCTTTATGCTAAGCTAAACTAACAACCTGCTGTTTGACAAATAGTCCAACATTCACTGTCCTTTTTGTTCAATTCTGGCCTCCACCGACCAGCCCTGAAGTGAAACATTTGGCTCTTTAGCAACTAAATGCCCCACCGTATTCACCGGCTAGCTGCAAACTACATCTAACACTCAGAGACACGCAGCCGTTGATGCCCAGGAAGAGCTGCGTTGGTGGTCCATCTCAGAGAAGTGTTAATTGAAACACAGGCGGCTGCCACTTGCTGTGGCAAACCCGTAGTACAGTATGTCACCACAAACTGGTCCCGCACTCCTCCGAGTCAGCCCTGACCCTCCTTCTCGTCTCTCATCCCTCTTTCTCTCTCATGTATCCTTCTTACACCTCTGAGATATTTCCCTCAAGAGCTGGTAGAGATAGTGTATGTAGGTCACTGTAACCTATATGAGAAGCACCATCCACAGGCATCACAGTCAGTAACTGTCAGGGA